>OZ014522.1:484550503-485788003 GCA_963966055.1 Lathyrus aphaca
CAACAACAAGAATACATAACCTATTCATTTTTCCAGCAACAACAAGAACAATAAACTCATTTTCTTAGAGCTCTTTTTTTTATAACATGCATAAAATGTGACAACAATAACACATGAGAAACAACAACAATAACAACAGTATCCAAATACAGAACATAAAAGGTGACTCTTCTATCAACAACAGAACAACGATTAACAACAACAACAACGATGAACAAAAACAACCTCAGCAAGAACAACAACAACAATGTACAACAACAAACGAAGCAATGAACGAACGTACCTCAAACACAGAACAAACGAACGAAACAATGAACGAGTTCAGTCACGGTTAGAGCAACGAACGAAGCAATGAACGATTAAAACAATGCGCAATGATTATGATTAGAGCAATGAAGAATGAGCGATTAGAGAAGGGTTTCTGAAACAAGAGCGAAGGGTTTTTTGAGCGAACGGTTATGAAAATGATTAGTAAATATTTTAATAAATCATTCGCATTGGCTTTAGAGAGCGCTTTTAGATAAAAGCGCTTTCTAAGGTCTCTATTAGTTTTTGTTTAGAGAGCGCTTTCTATTAAAAGCGCTTTCTAACGGTCTATGAAATTATTAAATAATTTATTTTAATAAAAAACCTTAGAGAGCGCTTTCCCCAAAAAGTGCTTTCTAAAGTTGAAAATGTAAAAAAAAAAAAAAAATGAGTCTGGGGCGAGGGGGATTGAAACTCCAGACCCAACGCATACCAACAAACCTCCTTGACCAACGATACTACGCTCACATCCAGTTATTATACACAAACAAATTGTATATATTGCCAAAAGTATATTTTAAATTATTAATTAATATAATTTTTATATATTAATTAATATATTTTAAATTATTAATTAATATAATTTGTATATATTAATTAATATATTTTAAATTATATATTAATATAATTTGTATATATTAATTAATATATTTTAAATTATTAATTAATATATTTTAAATTATTAATTAATATAATTTCTATATATTAATTAATATATTTTAAATTATATATTAATATAATTTCTATATATTAATTAATATATTTTTAAATTATATATTAATATAATTTATATATATTAATTAATATATTTTAAATTATTAATTAATATAATTTCTATATATTAATTAATATATTTTAAATTATTAATTAATATAATTTCTATATATTAACCAATATATTTTAATTATATATTAATATAATTTATATATATTAATTAATATATTTTAAATTATTAATTAATATAATTTTTATATAATAATTAATATATTTTAAATTATATATTAACATAATTTATATATATTAATTAATATATTTTAAATTATATATTAATATATTTTGTATATATTAATTAATATATTTTATATATTTAAATATATTATTTGAATATATTATTTAAATATATTATTTGAATATATTATTTAAATATATTATTTGAATATATTAATTTGTATATATTAATTAATATATTTTAAATATTTAAATATATTAATATATTTTAATTAAAACATATGTATTTAAATATATTATTTGAATAAATATAAATATATTTTTTTTGTAAAAATTATCAATATAAATATAGTTTAAAATAAAATAAAATATAATTTAATATGATTTAATATATTAATTATATTTTGATATATTAATATAATTTCAAATATATTTTAAATTAATATATTTTAAATTATATATTAATATAACTTTAATATATTAAATATAATTTTAATAAATTAAAATGTTTGTATTTAAAACATATATTTGAATGATTATAAATATAATTTAAAATAAATTAAAATTTAATTTAATATGATTTAAATATAATTTGATATATTAATATAATTTAAAATTTCTTTCCCTACCTAAAGGGCGTGGGTTCGATCCCCTATTTAGCCATATTTTGTGATTCTTTACATGGTCTAGTAAAATTGTGCCAAGCAAAAAAGACAACGCTTTTGTTATAAAGCGCTGCTATAGGTCTTTTGTAAAATAATTTAAAATAAAGTGATTTCTTAAATTATACCTTAGAAAGCGCTTTAGGAGAAAACGCTTTCAAAAGTGGTCACCTTAGAAAGCACTTTCTAAAAGCGCTGTCTAATGTGCCCTTTAGAGAGCGCTTTTTTTTAGCGAATTTTCAAGTGACCTATAGCAGCGCTTTTCATTAAAATCGTTGTCTTTTGTGTGCTGCGAAAAACCATTTTTGGTGTAGTGCATAATCCTAATGACTATTGCCTCAAGAAACCAAAAAGAAAGATATACCCTCTTTCCACTACAATACTTGTTTTGCTTCAAAGTTTCCACCAAGAATAATACTTTCTATGCTTAAAATCTTTTGAGTGAACAATAAACAATAATAATTTATCTACCACAGTGTATCAAAAGATATAAAGGGTGACTTACAAAGTCACACACAAGAGACTCTAGAAATCAAAGTTTCTAAACCTTCCTCTAGTTTTTACAATAGTGAAGTCATCCTTTACATTAGATCTAAGTGCTCTTTAAATACTCCTTATCAATCCATGGGCTTCGTAATCTTCACCCAAATATTTCTTGATCCACAAGCTAAGTGTTGCATCAATTATGCAAAACAATCTCCTTAAATCTTGGAACATATCATTAAGTTTCCTAAATTGTCTTTTCATTTAGTTTTAGAAACTTATGAACAGTTGGAGATCAAATCAAAAGCTCCAGATTAAATCTTCTTGACCTGCAAAAATCAGTGAGATCATTCCAAAAGAAATCTCACAAAATCAAAACAAATCTTGTCAAGAATTAAAACAGCCAGAACAGATGTTCTGGTACAACATGTTATAACACCTGTCAAGACATTTTCACACCAGGTGAACTAAACAGCATGTTATTATATAACACACACACACACAACATCCTACAGTGAACCATGTTTTAGCAAAATTATTGTCAATTCTAAGACCATGGAACTAACAATCTCCCTTTTGGCAAATTTTGGGTAAGACACCTTTTGTACAATAAACCCTGGAGAGAGGAATAAAATCACAAAACACATGTCAGATGAAGACTTTGTACAATATCCAGGTTACTCCCTCTATACCACATAATTGATTCCTGTTATAGAGGGATACATTTTCCTCTTAATGAGTACAAAATACCAACCCGAACAGAATGTTGAATTAAAAACATATATGGAAGAAGCCACAAACATTAGAAACATATACATCAGAAGCTACACACATAGCTAAAAATAAGACCAAACGAACCACTTGACACAAATTAATAATAGGATGTTAGAACATTTTGATAAGACATCCTGTAAACAACTACAACATAAGTAACAAGACTCACAAGACAGAAAATACACATGACCGACAATGATGCTCCTCCTAAATTGTTGCAAGTAGAACAACAACCAACAACACTATACAAGAATCATTAATACTTTCTCTCCATTTTTAGCCAAAAATTGACAACAACAAAAACTCAACACCAAAAACAAAACTAATGACTCAACAAAAACTAACCCAACAATTTAAGACACAAAGAATGACTCTACTAAAGCAAGAGGCCCAAGAAACAATAGAAAAATAACAAACTGATCCCTAAAATATTGCTATAAAAAAGAGATAACACATACACAAACTAACCAAGACTACCTCCAGAATCGATGAACTTGACATGACCTTCACAAGCATATTTGGAGGATTTGCCCATGTTGGAATGTTGCTTGAAATAATGGTGAGATAGACAGTCTTTAAATACAATGAGTGTTACCTAGCTTGTAATGAGCCTTGTTAGTAACGAGATACCAGTCAAGGATATCGTGTTTGGAAGAGAATAAAATCACCCTCAGTAACCATGCACAACTCAGTTTTCTATCTTTCCAAGCTTTGACTCTCATAGATGCAATGACAGTTCTTATGTCATTGAAAACATTTTCCTTGAACACTTAAGCACAAAACACATGTTTTTCATACCTTCCAAGTTGTAACCCATTTTTCCAAAAGCAATAATGACTAGTAAAAAAAACTTGTCATAATGACCAGAACGAAGGTCACTTGTCAAATATGGTTGATCCAATTCGTCACAGTACAATGTCCTTACATATTGATTGACATTATATACTCCTACCAATCTACTTACATTGGAGAACCAACTTCCTCAGCCTCATACTCAGTCCAAAACTATCTTTTAATCTTGCATTCCTAGTACATAAAAATGTTTCAAAGGAAAAACCATCCTAAGAACCAATCAGAGGCAAACACAAAAAAATGAAGCAGAAACACCATGCTCCCTAACAGAAAAACATTCCCTTGAATCCATGCACAATAACTTCAGCAGAGCTTAGTTGAAAAACTCCACACAATGTCAAGACATCAAGTCTAACATCTAACATCCAATTAACATAACACCCTTAGAGGTTCACACCCTTATGCAGAGAGAAATAAATTCTCCCAGACAACTAACAAATATTTTACTTAGGATATTCCCAAGAATCATGAACAAACCTAGTTCATATGCACAATCTCAAAAGGCCAAAACCACAACCAAACTGTCTAGGTAAAAGAGCACACTAGACATTACAATGTTAAGACGTCTTGTCTGACATCACAACCTCACCAGAGGTACACAAATACGAGTTGGATGAAAACATGCAAGCTTTGTATAGAATGCAACTATGCAACTATAATACAGACGTGAACATAACTCCGCATGTCACACATAATCAATAGAACAACCATGAAGAGAAACAAATACACTACTCTTCAATAAAAAATACACTACATAGAAGACTTGATTCACCCAGACAGTAGACAACCTTGTTCCATAAGGACATGTCTAGGAAAAACATTAGTTGTCTCACTTCATATTTTAGAGGCATAGGCACATCAGAATAAAAGCCTCATATACATTTAAGAGACATCAGAGTTCTCTTAGTTCTTCAGATAGACAAGATGGTATACATTGAAGGCTTAACATCATGCACATAATTCATACCAGGAAAAGAACATTTTCTCAAGCTCTTTCCTTTACGACTCACACAAACTTCATCACACTACTACAAAATGCGTTAACAACGACGCCATGGTCACCAAGGATCATGCCTACACCGTTGTTAAATATCTAAACTCAAGCGTTATTCTATTATTTTTATTTACTATTTGTATATAGAAACGGTTCTTTATTACAACCGTTGTAACATCTTTTGTTTTTTTTTACTTTTAATTCTAAATTAAACTTTGCCGCTTCATTATGAAATTTAATTACAAAAGTAATATATCATGACGGTTGTGGTATATCAACTGTTATGATATATATCAAACTTTGATTCCCAGCAACTATATCTTTTTTCCATTTTAAACATATATTTTTTCGAATATGTAGTATCAAATTGATGTGTAAATAGATTTGATTCCCAACAACTACATTTTTTAAATTTACTTTCCCTTTTAAACATATATTTTATTTCAGTTTTTTAGCATTTTTATGATAATGAGAAGAATTTGATCAAATTAAAAAAATGAAAGAGGAAAAAGTATATATAATAGATAAGTTCATTAATATATTTAAAAAAAGGGGAGTACATAATTTTTCAAGGATCATAACACATAACTATAAAGGCATCTTCATAGTCTAGGGGACTGTACTCACTCCCTTCATCAGAGTTATAATAGTATGTCCTCCTCACCTTCTTTTTCTTTTTCTTTTTCTCTAGCTTCTTCATCTTCATCTTCATCTTCATCATCTTCTTCTTCTTCTTCTTCTTCTTCTTCTTCTTCCTCATCACCCTTAACGCATTCGGCCTGGCGTTGGCAGCTTGTTGGACCTCCTGATTTGGTTGTTGATGTTGCTCATTTGTAGTGATCATTGTGATCTCTGTGATGTTTTTGTTGGCATTCTGATCATTTATAGACTCGTTGTTACTGGATATTATGAAAAAAATGTAAAACTGTGTATTTATAGATGAGGATGAAGATGAAAAATCTGATACTTTAATGCTTGAAATAATGATAATGTGTAATGTTTGATATTCCCGAACGATAATTTTTAAATCTCTACTTGGGATGAGTGTTTTCCCTCTTTCGGGAAGAGCAAAGTTTGTAGAATTACGACAGTTGCATTTTATAACCGTAATTAAATAATTACATAAAACATAAAAAAATGTTGTAGCAAGGATTCCAACCTTGTACCAATTAAATGGGTAACATTATGGTTAATATGGATAACTGTTGTGATATAATTATAATAAAATATACCTACCAGAACAATTAAATTAGTTAATTGTTGTGAAATATTTACCATATAAGCGAATTAAGTTTCCCTTATTTACATGTAGCGCCGTTTCCTTCATAGCGAAACCCTAGCACCCATTTTTTCTCTATACTTTTGGCAGCCAGGCTTCATCATTTTTTAGACACTACAAAAAGGAATACAAGAAGTATGAAGCTTTTTATTTAGGCTTCTTCATTCCCATATTCCTTCTTGCAGTGTCTAAAACTAAATGAACATGATGAGTATCCCCGTATTCATTCACAGCGAAACCCTAACACCCATTTTTTCTCTATATTTTTGGCAACATATACTTCATATGGTTTTAGAATCTGCGAAAAGAAATATAAGAAGTCTAAAGAACCTTTTGATTTAAGCTTGTTCCTCCTTTTATTTCTTCTTGTAGAGTCTAAAACTAGATGAACATAGTGATGACGCTATGGAAAATAAGGTATTCTTCTTCAATCTTCTTGTTAGATAGTTCTCATTATCTTGTTTTCTTCATGATGTTTGTCTTGACTGTGTTGATTGTTCTCATTTTTTTAGATCCATCTTCAATGGAGAATACTTTGGCTATGAGTTAATAAGGTATGCTAACAATTTATCTAGTTTTGTTAAAGTCCCACTTAGGGTTTTGTTTCAACTTTTGCTAGTTTTGTTTTGAATACTAACTAATTTTCCTTTATTTGAAATAGTTGAAGCTGTATAGTAAAGATGATACATGGTGATGATGATGGTGGTAGCAAACGTATAGTATGAGTTTATAAGATGCATATATATATATATATATATATATATATATATATATATATATATATATATATATATTATATATGTGTGTGTGTGTGTGTGTGTGTGTGTGTGTGTGTGTGTGTGTGTATTGTTAGTTTCTTTGTCCTTTTGATATTGTAATTGAAATTTAGCTTATTATAAACTATGTATATTACTATACTTTTATTGAAAATGCAATCATTTAATTTGATATAGAACCCTATAATATGAAAATCAAGATGTATTTTAAAACCAACCTAAATCAATCAATGTTTTCCGAATTGCTTCCATCTCATTTCGGCATATTTTATGTTCCTTTAACTCAAATATATGGTTGAATGATCTATTTGCTTCAATTCATCTATATCTATATTTCTACTTTACCTCATCCTCGTCACTTATCACGATAAGTCATCATAACAATCTCCATGATAAGCGGCAATATTGAGGTATTATAATGAAAGATATAGATGTATTGAAGCAAACAGATCATCGATACATTTTTGTGTTAAAGAACATAAAATGTGTTGAATGAGATTGATGCAATTCGGAAAACAATGGTCTATTTATGTTGGTTTTCAATAATAGTTTAATTTTCAAATTATATAGTTCTTTACCAATTAGAATAGTTGTAGTTCTTTAATTAGTGTATGGTTAAACAAGCAATATATATAAGTTTATAATAAACTAAAGGTACATTCCACAACGGTTGAAACTCATAACCGTTGTAATATTATATTTAATATATATATATATATATATATATATATATATATATATATATATATATATATATATATATATATATATATATATCACAATGGTTGATAAATATAACCATTGTAATATAACACGCGTTTTCCAGATTACAACAACGCTCCCAAGACCGTGATTATAAACAGCGTACTTACGACAATACTCTATATAACAATGTGTCGCTCCCGGGATTTTCATCCTAGTACAAACGGGAAAGTAGCGCGGAAAAGGTAGAGTCGCCAGCCAGACATTTTTATCCCGAAGGAATGGGAAAGGTAATGTTGCACAAACCTAAGGAAGAAGGAAAGGACGAGGCCTTGTGAACCCAAGATCTGGGTCCAGAAGTCGGTTACGAATTGGGAAGGTATTAGCACCCCAAACCGTCTGCCGTACCCGACGGGATCCACGCTTGTTAATATGTTTCAAAGGTTGAAAAAAATAATATGCTGTTTTGAATGAAAGAATGGCTATCTGGAATGGAACGGAAATGAGATAAGAAATGGAATTGAAAAATGGGAATAAATGGGGAAAATGTAGGGAAAAATAATGATTGTGCTCGAATGGGCCCTACCCCACTGCCTACGTACCTCATCAGGATAAATGAGGATCAGAGTCGACGTAGTTCGTCTAACTAAGGCGGAAGCTTGTTTGTGATTTTTAGGATGACGTTGCCATAGCTCTAGCTCAGGTATTACCGGCTCTGACTCGAGGGTGTTTACCGTATCGCTGTTTGAACTGTCGAGACAAGTCATGTTCGTCCGCAAGGAGTATGATATGAGAAGAGAAGACGTGGTGTCTTGGTTTATTGTCTTTTAGAATAAGTGTTTTGAATTTGTATTTATTGTATGTACAACAATAAATACTATGATACATGAGCGAATACTTTCCAAGATCGCCCCCAATGGAACATTTGCAAAGCATCCTAGAAGAGTGAAGGAGGCCTCCACTAATCATTTCCCGTATAGCTTAAGGCTCGTGGCGCATTGTACACATTTTCCTTTATTAAGTGTTTTTGATTTTCTTTTAATATGGGAAGTGAGACTCAAGTTGTCAAAGGAAAACTTCTAAGGGAAACTAGACTTACCCTAAGTTAGTTGAGTTGAAGGGTGACCTATGGTAAGTGAGGTTTGAAAGATTAAATCTACCTAAGAGATATTAAACTAGAAATGCAAGTACAGAAAGGTTAATAGTGAACAATATGGTCCTCCTAAGTCATGGTGGATAAAAACGTGTATGAAACATAAATGGTATGAAACGATGAATCGGGTGGGTCGATTGCGTGGTGCTGAGACGCACGACTTATGGTGTGCAACATACAAGGCTTGCTTTAGGGGGTGATGGGATGGAACGATGGTAATCGAGGAATCCTAAAGTCACATGAAACTTTATTTATTTATTTGAAAATTTACTCGACGTTGGATCGAGTATTTATTTTATTTTTGAGATTTTGTTTTCTATCGATTCGTTTTATCTCTTCTATCCTAGTTATAAAAACTATACAAGTGTTACATCACAAAGTGAAATCCGCAAACATATAATCGAGGCATAATAAAACACAATCCAAGTTCATAAGCAAATCCTCGAGAAATACCTTGCACAAAAAGAAGATTGTTAGTAAATGAAATGAAAATGCATGTGCAATAATATGATGGAAATGAATTAAGATGACAAAAATATCAAAAGTCCTGGAAAAAATATGAAATTAATTCCCTAGGGTGTCTAACCGGATTATAACATTTTGTTAAAAAATATTCTAAAAATTCAAAGTCTAACTATGTCAAATAGTCACTTAAACTTATCTAAGGTTCAATCATAATTTTACACAAATCACACTATCAAAACAGTTGATAAAATGGCCTAAAAAATATGAGAAAAATTATTCTAGGTTCTATTATTTGTCCTTTAATCATAGAAAAAAGAATGGTCCAAATATGTTACAGGAGGTGGGAGATATAAAATGTTCAAATTTATGTGTTTATGAAGGAAATTAATATAAAATCAATTAAATGAAAAATCGAAATTAAATAGAAAAATACCAAAATTCAGAAAGTAAAAATGTAGAATATTTCTAAAATGAGTTATAAACCTCCTATAATATTTGTGGAATTTTATTATTGATTTTAGTATTTTTTATGAATTAAAATGGAACTACACATAAAACAGAAAAAACAAAAAAAAATATAAAGAGAAATAAGGGAAGGGGGTGAGGAAATAGCAATTGTTCAGTTAAAATGAACACATGGGCTTGTATTGGGGGTGCGAATATGAATTGGACTAGGCCCATTAGCGCAGGTTTATGGGGTGCATGATATTATGGACTTTTAGTAAACTCTTGACTGAATCTTATCTGCACGATCTTAGGAACTATGGTGATGGTGAGATGGACGACTTATGATGTTAGGGTGTACAAAGGCTATGGTGGACTAGCGCATGTAGGAACCTGGTTCAATGGTCCTACCGGTCGGGGACACTTGTCACCGCCGGAATGGACCAAACAACACCAAACATTATCTCCAACTTGAGATTGAAGGTGGATTAATGGCTTTTTATGAGATTTAATTATGTAACGGTGGCCATTATTAACTTTTTATGAATTTTAATCTTTCACAAATCAAATTAAACACGTTATTACTTAAACAATCATACAAAAGCTGTTTAAATAACTCTCTTTCATCTCAAACGTGTTCTCTCCTCTCTCTCTCTCTCTCTCTCTCTCTCTCTCTCTCTTAAACATACTTTCTTGCGAAACCCTAAAAATCCTTTCTTCTCCGAACGGCGTCGCCGCAAGCCATGGACTAAGACCAGTACAACTACCAAACACCAAACTCTCAAACACAACCTAATCTCCTCTTACATACCAACTACCGATGGATTCTTATAAGCTTCCTCACAGATCATAACGAAGAAAAAAAAATCAAAGCAAAGTATCTCCTCTTTCAAAAACGCCATGATTGAAGACAGAAAGAAACAAACACGTTACCGGCTCGACGAGTCCTTCTTCTCTTCCACGAGATCTCTTCTTCTCGTATGAGTATGGTTTCATGGATATTCCTCTTTTCTTGCGTGATGTAACTCTGTTGATGTGCTTTTTTTGTTGATGCAGGTCGCTCGGGCGATGAAGATGAGCAAAGATCGTTGAAGACTTTTTGGTAATGATGAATAAATATTTGGATCGAGAGTTGAAGATTCAAACGATGAATGACATAGAGTTGATGAGATTTTTGACGAATCCGCGGAGCTTGATGAAGATGAAATGGTATGAAAATGTTTTCAATTTTTCTTCTCCTACTTGCGGATTTCTTCTGCTACTGATTTCTATGATTTTTTGAATTGTTGTTTATGTAGAAGATAGAACGTTAGGGATGGTGATGAAGGTGGCTTATGGAAACCGATTGAAAGTGCGTTCTTGATGAAGAAGAGGTTGCAGACTGAATCTTTGAAGGATGAAGGAGATAAAGGAATGGTGGAGAGTGGATGAATCTGAAGAGATATGGAGGAAGGAGATGAGTGAAGAAGAATGAAGAAAGTAGTGATTATGTGAATGAATGAGATCCATTTTGTGTTATTGGTTTTCCATTGAAGAGGATCCAAATTCGATTGAAGAGAATGATGTTGAATGGAATTGGTTATGGTGGAGAATGATGAATCCGAATCTGAGTGATGATGATTTATGAATATGAATGAAGGAGAGTTTTGGGATGAATGAAGAAGGTGGTGAGAAAGTTGGAATCGTGAAGAAGAATGAGGAGAAGAAAAAGAATGATTCAATGGAGATGAGTCTTTTTTTCAAGATGCAGGTCATGGCTCTGTTTTATAGAAGATCAAAAGATGATTTTAGATTCAGGTAAAATCGGTTAATTTTTGATTAGGAAATCTGTTAGTTGGTCAATTTTCGGTTAGATATTTGTAACTGCTTCTAATTTGTGAAAACTTTCTGAGTTTCCTCTTAGATCTCAGGTAAAATCAGTTATGAAATTAGTTTGTTGCTCATTCTCTTAGAACCGGTTTCTATTTTCTGTTATATGCCTGAATTCCAAACTGATTTCCACCTTCTTTTTTTTCCAGTTTTCTGTTGAGGAGCCATTTGAGATTGAACCCTCTTGATGGAGAGATCAATGAGCATTATCAGAACCGCGGATCCGTGGCCCGTTTGCTATAGATTTTCCGTTTTTATTATTGTAGATAACAAACTGTTATATATGAGCATTCTTTTCCGAGTTTTATGTATCCTTAATTATGGAATTATATTGCATCCTTAATTATGATTGTTTATCATTATCGCTGACAAATCAAGTAGGTTCTGGGATTCATCGCCAAAAACCATCTTTGTAATATAACTGAAAAATGAGGATATTTTTGTGAAAACAATTAATATAAAAGACATGTTCATCTCAAATAATTTGCTTTAGTAGATAAATAGAGAATAATTTCATAAGTTAATGAAATGAAATATGAATTGTGTTATCGAAAATGGGTTATTGGTTTTGGATTCGGATATGAATCTAGAGAAAAATGGATATGAACCAAATTTCTAAAAGAAATGGTTTATGGATTTGGTTAAAAATGGACAAGAATATAGGTCGGACTTTAGAATTTGAATTGAATATGAATTGCATATTGGTTTATGGATTGTATTTGAAAATGGATAAGAAAAAGTGATGTATTATTTGCCTCGATAACTTGAATTCAAACAAACCACATGAACACTTCTAATTGCACTGAAGTCTATAAGCCCAAGTTAACTTTTTTAAGAGCCACATCTTCCATGCGATTATTTAATCCATATCAAACTTTCATGATTACCAGTTGATATTGCTAATGACCTTGCTCACCCTCATCATAACTTAGAATCCTTGGACATGACAAGGATGGAGCCTCAGAAGAACTCCTTGGTACCCAACGATCCTCAATTGAGAAATTCTAAACCCTATTGAAAATGTAGAAGCTAATATTTCTTTTGAAACTTTCACTTTAAACAATGATGGAGTCCCTTGGGTGACAAGAAGTCCTAGTGCCACTCTTTATAAGGAAACCCTTGATGGCCAGATGATTGAGGAAATAAACCCTAATCGAATGTTGATGATGAGTATCACTGATCTTCGTATTTTCCAATGAACCGCGCCTGAAGTGATAAATCGCAGGGCACTGCAAAACTCTAATTCTTCAAGCTTTTGACCCAAATAACAAGCCTATGATGATAAATACATGACATGTTATAGATGAACTAACGGAAGATGCATGTGAATGATTGTGAAAAAGTCAGTTAGATGATAATAAATAAGAGGGAAAATTTTGGGGTGTTACAGCTGCCCCTATTCAATCACTGTAGGCATGAATGGATGATAGTAGTTGCTTTCAGACATTTGAAGTATGCAGGGATTGAATACTAGAAACAACCAGAAAATTTGCACTATGTGGCAGAGGAAAAGGGAAATAAACTCAACCGAATGAACTCTGCTTTGAGGTAATTATGATGGGAAGAATAGTAAACAGGTGATGCCTTTTGAATGATGCCAGAGGACTATTGGCTTTCCACGCTGCGGGTGGACTTTGATAGGCTGCAACACTGCCTTGATGGTGTATTATCTGATGGAGTTAGACGACTAACGACTTGCTACGCTGCAGGTGGACTTTCACCAGCTTATGATAGAAATTTAAAATACTTTGCCACACTGCGAGTGGTCTTTTTCCAATCTGTGGTTGGACTTCACGATATGATTTGCCACCCTGAGGATGGACTTTCGCCAATCTGCGGTTGGACTTCAAGATATTTTGCGACACTGCGGGTGGACTTTGGATACTTTGCCACACTGTGGGTGGACTTCTGCTCACTGCGGGAGACTTTTAGAAATTTGCCACACTGCGGGTGGACTTCGGGTAAATTGCCACACTGCGGGTGGACTTTAAGAATTTGCCACCCGTAGATGGACTTTGGCTAGTCTGCGGCTGGACTTTTGCTCACTACGGGAGACTTCTGCCCACTGCGGGGGACATTTGTCCACTGCAGGGGACTTTAAGAAATTTTCCACACTGTGGGTGGACTTCTGCTCACTGCGGGAGACTTCTTGAGAATTGCCACCTGAAGACGGACTTTGGCCAGTCTGCGGCTGGACTTTTGCTCATTGCCGGAGACTTTTGCCCACTGCGAGGGACTTTAGAGATTTGCCATACTGCGGGTGGACTTCTGCTCACTGTGGGAGACTTCTTGAGAATTTGCCATCCGAAGATGGACTTTGGCCAGTCTGTGGCTGGACTTTTGCTCACTGTGGGAGACTTTTGAAATTTTCCACCCGAAGATGGACTTTGGCCAGTCTGTGGCTGGACTTTTGCTCACTGTGGGAGACTTTTGAAACTTGCCACCCGAAGATGGACTTTGGCCAGTCTGTGGCTGGACTTTTGCTCGCTGTGGGAGACTTTTGAAACTTGCCACTCGAAGATGGACTTTGGCCAGTCTGTGGCTGGACTTTTGCTCGTTGTGGGAGACTTTTGAAACTTGCCACCCGAAGATGGACTTTGGCCAGTCTGTGGCTGGACTTTTGCTCGCTGTGGGAGACTTTTGAAACTTGCCACCCAAAGATGGACTTTGGCCAGTCCGTGGCTTGACTTTTGCTCGCTGTGGGAGACTTTTGAAATTTGTCACCCGAAGATGGACTTTGGCCAGTCTGTGGCTGGACTTTTGCTCGCTGTGGGAGACTTTTGAAATTTGCCACCCGAAGATGGACTTTGGCCAGTCTGTGGCTGGACTTTTGTAAGATATCAAACTCGGATTATACTGGGTATGCATATGTTGAATCGCATGGCATGATGCCCCATGACACTGGGGAAATTAGGTTTCGAACATGTCAATGAAGTGGCGTAAGTGCAAAGGGAGTTCCTGATGCGGAAATAACAAGTCCTTGTTGACTCTGTGGGGAAACATAATGATCGCGGATTCGATCTCAAGAAGCCCTGTGGGGATAACATCTCTGTTGGAGAAGAGCGTGAATAATTCATTTGTCCCGAATTACCACCTTTGCCAAAAATAAATTGGACTTTAGATTTGGGTACCGTGCCAGGGGATACCTCCACTATAAGGGATTATCCACTCTTATGGATCTGCTGGGGAAGAGAGCGATTTATCTGAAATCTTCTAGGGGAATAGGAATTACCTTAGATTTGTTGAGGAACTGAGATCAAGGAAACCAGCCAAAAGAAAAACTTGGTGACTTTACTGGGGATAACTTCCATTCGTCTGTTGGGGATGACAAGACCGAGACACGTCCTGATGAGGAGGAAAGATTTCAAGTTGTCTCGTGCTGGGGATCAGTTGCTTCTGTATGGACTTTACCTCAAGAAGATTTTACAAAAGACTTGGTGTCTTTAAACTCTTAGGTATCGTAACGACTGCATGAATCAGCGTAATAACCTTGCTGAGGAGGTAACCATTACCAATGCAGATGAGCTAGGAGCTGTAAGAAACATTGAATGAGATAATTGTCTTGACGAGCGACCGCTAGATGGGTAATGGAATCAATCAGTAAGAGTTATGACAAGAGGGTGCCATAGAAACTCCTTGAGAGTGTAAATGTACTAGTACTCTGAACTCCGGGTAAATGCCTTCGATCGTCTGTCTTTAGGAAAGGATGAATTCTCGTACTATAGGGGTGGCCTGCCCCAGTACGAGTATTTGAATAGTTTTGTACTTGACTGAATAATTTTCTCTCTTGGAGAGATTTGAATCTCGAAGTGATTTCCCCAGTTTGGCTGAATTTTGAAGAGATTGCATCGACGTAACTTCCCCGGATGGGTTAGCTCCTTAACTTTGAAGAGATTTCTCGAAGTAACTGCCCCGGATTGGATAGCTCTTGCCATGGCTGGTTGGGAAAGTCCCTGCTCAACGAAGCTTTCTCGGAAAAGTTCACCTTGACATGTCTGTCTTTCAGATGTTTTGGACTTCTCAACTTGGCAAGCTTGAGCTTCTGGACTGAATTTCCACATGTGAACCATTTATGATGCCAAACAAATGTATGCAAGCAAAAAATGTTTATAGTTAGAATGAAAATTCTAATGCAACACACACGTTAATCTTGAAGTTTTGAAAAGGGATCGCAAACCTTCGTGAGCGAATCATTGGTTAAGATATGACATTATTTTGAATGAAAGTATGTACATGCAATACCAACAAATGTCTTTTAGCATAACTCATAGGAGTCAGGAACGCGGCTTCGTGGTAGTACGCTCTCAAAATAACCCTGTTTCAATTAGGACTTTTAAGGGTTGTATCGTGGCCTGGTTCACGGTTACAGAAACAAAGAATATAGGCTCGAAGTTTATTTGTGCCCACCCACTCTTCGTGATGTTCTCCATTCCTATGTTCAGCAAGTTTTCCCAAGAATTCACCTTTCATAAGGGTTTCGTGTTGATTGAAGAACCATTGCTGCTATCAGTTCAAGCACCAATCAGGTTATTGTTGAGAGTCAGTCACTCCTCTATCTTTCGTGTCTGTGCCACACGACTTTGTTCTCATTTGAGGATCTTTCTTGTGTAATCCTTTCCGTCTTTCGCTTTTGCGTTATTTCGCTTTATCCCTAACTTTTGCCCGGACTGATTCTTGTGAATCTTTGATTGTGAAGTCCAGCGGGATGCCCTAACTTTTACCTAAGTCGCTTGTTTTCAAGTTTCGACTTAGCGGGCTTTTTTCACTTTTTTTTTAATAAGTCGTGTGACACTGTTTGTCTTGATTGCTTTGCGAGGGTTATGACTGCCTCATTCTTTGGTCGACGAAGGATAACCATTGTGGTTTTCAATCTTTGGACCTTTTGACTTGGATAACCATTGTGGTTTCGGGTCTTTGGACCTCTTGATTAGCATAGTAGAATGCAATGGATCTTTAAATACACTCCTTTATGAAAGCTTGAACGCTTGGTCCGACTAGCTGACATCTACCCTTCCCCTGGGTTACATGTGAGGGTTTTTTTTATGCAAAAAGAAACTCCTACTTCAAGGCTCGAAGGGGTTAGCAAGGGTTTATCTTCCTTATATCTCCAATGTTTAGGGATTTGAAACAAAGCCTGTACATCGTCAACAGGGCCTTACTCGAGAGCACACAATTAGAGATTTTTCGTTTTTGTTTCGTCATTCTCCTTCATAGAATTTAAGCACGACAATTGGTATTTGCGATGTACACATGCAAAATTATAAGTGAATGCGAATGAATTACTTTAAGAAAAACATGTGAGTTTCATTATTGCTAACATTCAAAAGCAAACAAATTTCATACATGTAGACAAATGTTTAGCACATAAAAGAAACTACAAATGGAAATGCAGTAAAGAAACTGAATATTGTCGTAGTTGAGGAGGCTTGAATCCGTCTGGACCTATCAGTCTTGGACACTTTCAGTGATCAATAGCTCTTTCACAGACTTGTAATCTTCAAGTTGCAACCGTATACCCAAACCATGGCAATCATAATTTTTCTTCTAGTTATTTTGATTCTGACACGAGACGTCTGAAGGAAAAAGTGAAGCTGGGGAGTAAAGTTGCCCCATAAGGTTGCTCGGCAAGACCTGACGATCTTCTGCCTACGTATCTCCATTGACCCATATGACCAATGAAGAATCAGAGCGACGTAGTTCCCCTCAATAGGGATGAAAATGAACAATGAAGAAAAGAAAACACATAGATGCCATCACTGAGAGTATTTGAATACTGCTGGCTTTATTTGCTTCATGAATACCCTGGCGTCCTGGGTGATTAACTTGAAGACTTCAGCTTAACATGGACCATCTGGTAGAACAACCGTGACACCGGTTCCATTGTGACTAGGCATTGGATTCTGGAGTACATCTGGATGAGGAGAAAAATTGACTGCCTTGGACTCAATTAGGTCTTGTACCTTGTTCTGAAAAGCCCAACATTTCTCAATATTGTGCCCCTGGACACCCGAATGGAACTCGCACCTGGCATTTGGATCAAAATTTGGTGGTAGATTATCAGCAGAAGGAGCCCTCATGGTACGGAGCTCAACCAGGTTCAACTTCAGCAGCTCTGGAAGCAATACAACATATGGACATGGGATAGGATCCAGTCTGCGGTTCCTCGCTCTTGTTCTTTCCTGAAATGGTTTCTGTGCATGTTGTTGCTGACCCTGAGATTGTGATTGAACATTTCGTTGTTGACATTGCGTTGGGCGTCTGACATGTCCCTGTACTCTCATACTCATACTCGTCTGAGGAGTGAATGAAGGTTGTTGATGTAGCCCCTTTGAAGACTTGGCCTGAGCAATGATTCTAGAAGAAGGAAAATTGACCACCTTTTTTGTATTCCTGCATGCTTTATCTTGCGGCACTTCCGGCCCGGTCAGTCCAAAAGTGATTACGCATTCGTCAATTAAGTCTTGCACTTGATGTTTAAACGCCTTACAATCATTAACATCATGTCCAGGAGCTCCAAAATGAAAAACACAGTAGGCGTAGGGATTCCAACTTTGGTGAAGTTTACCGGAAGGAGGAGTTAGCTCGCGATACTCAATCAACCCCATTTTGAACAGTTGTGGGCATAATTCAGCATAAGACACGGGTATCAGATCAATAACCCTTTCTTGCTCCTATTGATGACGGGTTGCTAGAAATGGAGGAGCTATAGACGAAACCTGTTGAAGTATTTCTCCTAGAAACCAAGGCGTAGCAGCTGAGGAGGATCCCTGATAAGGAAAGAAAGTGCTCACTTCTTTGGTAACGATTGGTGTAGGATCATTTAGTTCACATGTGGAGTTGGTTCCTATCTGATGCTCTTCCTGACTGCCAAATGGTGATTGCTGGTGAAGAGACTCAAACTGTAGAGGAAACCCACCTAACAATCCTTGATTTAGTGGACAACCCAAAGAGATGGGAGAAACATGACCTTCTATTTGAAAAGCAGACACACGACTATTTTCCTTTTTCGACATAACATTCATGATTCTTGTAAGCAGCTTTATCCGAGTCTTCATCAAGTTGAATTCTTCTCTCAGCAATTTCTGATCCTGGGACAACGCTCAAATGTCCACTATAAAATGCCCCAGTTGGGCCTTCATCTCAGTCACCTCCGCTCGGAGTTGTTCCATGCCTATACCTTGACAATCATGATTCAAATTGGCCATTCTGGAGAGAAACCAAGTCAAGGTAAGAATTTGTCCCTGAATACTTGTCAAAAATGCAAGGATGTATGCAAATTCCATGTTCGGTTATTTCCAAGGAATCTATCTGTTTTGATCCAAGTTTTAATGCAGAAAAAATCCAATGATTTAATTCATATATGTGATCCTTGGAAGTAACTGAACATGTATGCTAAAATGCCATGATGTCATGTATGCAACTGGCATGTGGTCAGCGGTCCGACGCTGGTGTGGATCAGATAACCAAGTGTTGGTGAAGAGTCATAATATCACTATCTCTGTGTAGAAATTCCAGAATTCTCAACCAAGTATCATATAGGACCGGATCATATCACGAAGTAACACTGGCAAAATCGGGTATGTTGGAAGTTTTAGGGTTCCTGCAAACCTGTAAATCCCTCCCAATCTCACGGGTGTGCTACTATGGGTCAACATCACAGACTCTCAAAGCCGAGTAGCAATAATACGTTCACCATTTCTGAAAAATGGCTCATGACCAAATCAAGGAATCGGTTTGGCATTATGTACTACTCAGGGAGGCCTCAACTGAGTCCGGAAAAACAAGCATCCCTCATAAGTTCCCGGCTTCATGCACTGAAGTCGAGAACAATAGTACATTCATCCCGAAGGGTACAATACTACCGTCATACGACCAGTCGCTTTAACGGGGTTCCTATGAGAGAACAAGGTCATCCTATGCGATTTCCTAGTGGGCCCTCGGGTGCGAATGGGTTTGCGACAAAATGTGGTCTGCCACTGTCACCACTGGAGAGGGTTGTTTCCACTAAGGTCTTAGGTCATCGGTTCCCAGTGTTAGCAGCTCAGGTGGGAACATTCTATGGTCTTCCTAGGCAGTATAGAACACATCCCAAGAGAGCCTGATCTGGGTGTGGGACTCGTGAAAACTACACGTGCTCAAAACCACGCAAGCCACACGACTGCCCACTCTAAATCCTATGTGTATACTCAAGCCGGGTTTTTGGCTTATCTCACAATAATCCCATCCCGCCAAGGAAAACTAGAACAGCCAGTATAGTATATGCCAGTATATGCAACAATAAAGTAAAGTGCAGAAAGCAGTAAATAAAGCTGTAAAGTAAAGCGATAAACTGTAAACAAAACAATAGAGCTAAACAAAAGCACAACAGCGAATGAATAAACACCCAACGAAAACAGAAACAGACAAGCGCTAGGATTGCCTCTCAAAGGGGAAACCAGAGATTCTGGGTTCGATCCCCAGTAAAGTCGCCAGCTGTCGCTCCCAGGATTTTCATCCTAGTACAAACGCGAAAGTGGCGTGGAAAAGGTAGAGTCGCCAGCCAGACATTTTTATCCCGAAGGAATGGGAAAGGTAATGTTGCACAAACCTAAGGAAGAAGGAAAGGACGAGGCCTTGCAAACCAAAGATCTGGGTCCGGAAGTCGGTTACGAATTGGGAAGGTATTAGCACCCCAATCCGTCCGCCGTACCCGACGGGATCCACACTTGTTAATCTGTTTCAAAGGGTGAAAAAAATACTATGTTGTTTTGAATGAAAGAATGGCTATCTGGAATGAAACAGAAATGAGATAAGAAATGGAAGTGAAAAATGGGAATAAATGGGGAAAATGTAGGGAAAAAGAATGATTGTGCTCGAATGGGCCCTACCCCACTGCCTAACTAAGGCGGAAGCTTGTTTGTGATTTTTAGGATGACGTTGCCATAGCTCTAGCTCAGGTGTTACCGGCTCTGACTTGAGGGTGTTTACTGTATCGCTGTTTGAACTGTCGAGACAATTCATGTTCGTCCGCAAGGAGTATGAGATGAGAAGAGAAGACGTGGTGTCTTGGTTTATTGTCTTTTAGAAGAAGTTTTTTGAATTTGTATTTATTGTATGTACAACACTAAAGACTATGATACAGGAGCGAATACTTTCCAAGATCGCCCCCAATGGAACGTTTGCAAAGCATCCTAGAAGAGTGAAGGAGGCCTCCACTAATCATTTTCCGTATAGCTTAAGGCTCGTGACGCATTGTACACATTTTCCTTTATTAAGTGTTTTTGATTTTTTTTAAGATGGGAAGTGAGACTCAAGTTGTCAAAGGAAAACTTCTAAGGGAAACTAGACTTACCCTAAGTTAGTTGAGTTGAAGGGTGACCTATGGTTAGTGAGGTTTGAAAGATTAAATCTACCTAAGAGATATTAAACTAGAAATGCAAGTACAGAAAGGTTAATAGTGAACAATATGGTCCTCCTAAGTCATGGTGGGTAAAAACGTGTATGAAACATAAATGGGATGAAACGATGAATCGGGTGGGTCGATTGCGTGGTGCTGAGACGCACGACTTATGGTGTGCAAGATACAAGGCTTGCTTTTGGGGGTGATGGAATGGAACGATGGTAATCGAGGAATCCTAAAGTCACATGAAACTTTATTTATTTATTTGAAAATTTACTCGACGTTGGATCGAGTATTTATTTTATTTTTGAGATTTTGTTTTCTATCGATTCGTTTTATCTTTTCTATCCTAGTTATAGAAACTATAAAAGTGTTACATCACAAAGTGAAGTCCACAAACATATAATCGAGGCATAATAAAACACAATCCAAGTTCATAAGCAAATCCTCGAGAAATACCTTGCACAAAAAGAAGATTGTTAGTAAATGAAATGAAAATGCATGTGCAATAATATGATGGAAATGAATTAAGATGAAAAAAATATCAAAAGTCCTGGAAAAAATATGAAATTAATTCCCAAGGGTCTCTAACCTTATTATAACATTGTGTTAAAAAATCTTCTAATAATTCAAAGTCTAACTATGTCAAATAGTCCCTTAAACCTATCTAAGGTTCAATCATAATTTTACACAAATCACACTACCAAAACAGTGGATAAAATGGCCTAAAAAATATGACAAAACTTATTCTAGGTTCTATTATTTGTCCTCTAATCATAGCAAAAAGAATGGTCCAAAAATGTTACAGGAGGTGGGAGAAATAAAATGTTCAAATTTATGTGTTCATGAAGGAAATTAATATAAAATCAATTAAATGAAAAATCGAAATTAAATAGAAAAATACCAAAATTCAGAGAGTAAAAATGTATAACATTTCTAAAATGAATTATAAACCTCCTATAATATTTGTGGAATTTTATTATTAATTTTAGTATTTTTTTATGAATTAAAATGGAACTACACATAAAACAGAAAAAATAAAAAAATATAAAGAGAAATAAGGGAAGGGGGTGAGGAAATAGCAATTGTTCAGTTAAAATGAACACATGGGCTTGTATTGGGGGTGCGAATATGAATTGGACTAGGCCCATTAGCGCAGGTTTATGGGGTGCATGATATTATGGACTTTTAGTAAACTCTTGACTGAATCTTATCCGCACGATCTTAGGAACTATGGTGATGGTAAGATGGACGACTTATGATGCTAGGGTGTACAAAGGCTATGGTGGAATAGCGCATGTAGGAACCTGGTTCAATGATCCTACCGGTCGGTGACACTTGTCACCGCCAGAATGGACCAAACAACACCAAACGTTATCTCCAACTTGAAATTGAAGGTGGATTAATGGGTGGATTAATGGCTGAGATTTAATCATGTAACGGTGGCCATTATTAACTTTTTATGAATTTTAATCTTTCCCAAATCAAATTAAACACGTTATTACTTAAACAATCATACAAAAGCTGATTAAATAACTCTCTTTCATCTCAAACGTGTTCTCTACTCTCTCTCTCAAACATACTTTCTTGCGAAACCCTAAAAATCCTTTCTTCTCCGAACGGCGCCGCCGCAAGCCATGGACTAAGACCAGTACAACTACCGAACACCAAACTCTCAAACACAATCTAATCTCCTCTTACATACCAACTAACGATGGATTCTTATAAGCTTCCTCACAGATCAGAACGAAGAAAAAAAATCAAAGCAAAGTATCTCCTCTTTCAAAAACGCCATGATTGAAGACGGAAAGAAACAAATACGTTACCGGCTCGACGAGTCCTTCTTCTCTTCCGCGAGATCTCTTCTTCTCGTATGAGTATGGTTTCATGGATCTTCCTCTTTTCTTGCATGATGTGACTCTGTTGATGTGTTTTTTTTGTTAATGCAGGTCGCTTGGGCGATGAAGATGAGCGAAGATCGTTGAAGACTTTTTGGTAATGATGAATAAAGATTTGGATCGAGAGTTGACGATTCGAACGATGAATGACATAGAGTTGATGAGATTTGTGACGAATCCGCGAAGCTTGATGAAGATGAAATGGTATGAAAATGTTTTCAATTTTTCTTCTCCTACTTGCAGATTTCTTCTGCTACTGATTTCTATGATTTTTTGAATTGTTGTTTATGCAAAAGATAGAACATTAGGGATGGTGATGAAGGTGGCTTATGGAAACCGATTGAAAGTGCGTTCATGATGAAGAAGAGGTTGCAGACTGAATCTTTGAAGGATGAAGGAGATAGAGGAATGATGGAGAGTGGATGAGTCTGAAGATATATGGAGGAAGGAGATGAGTGAAGAAGAATGAAGAAAGTAGTGATTATGTGAATGAATGAGATCCATTTTGTGTTATTGGTTTTCCATTGAAGAGGATCCAGATTCGATTGAAGAGAATGATGCCGAATGGAATTGGTTATGGTGGAGAATGATGAATCCGAATCTGAGTGATGATGATTTATGAATATGAATGAAGGAGAGTTTTGGGATGAATGAAGAAGGTGGTGAGAAGGTTGGAATCGTGAAGAAGAATGAGGAGAAGAAAAAGAATGATTCAATGGAGATGAGTCTTTTTATCAAGATGCAGATCATGGCTCTGTTTTATAGAAGATCAAAAGATGATTTTAGATTCAGGTAAAATCGGTTAATTTTCGATTAGGAAATCTGTTAGTTGGTCAATTTTCGGTTAGAGATTTGTAACCGCTTCTAATTTGTGAAAACTTTCTGAGTTTCCTCTTAGATCTCAGGTAAAATCAGTTATGAAATTAGTTTGTTGCTCATTCTCTTAGAACCGGTTTCTATTTTTTGTTATATGCCTGAATTCCAAACTGATTTCCACCTTCTTTTTTTTTCCAGTTTTCTGTTGAGGAGCCATTTGAGATTGAACCCTCTTGATGGAGAGATCAATGAGCATTATCAGAACCGCGGATCCGTGGCCCGTTTGCTATAGATTTTCCGTTTTTATTATTGTAGAAAACAAACTGTTATGAGCATTCTTTTCCGAGTTTTATGTATCCTTAATTATGGAATTATATTGCATCCTTAATTATGATTGTTTATCATTATCGCTGACAAATCAAGTAGGTTCTGGGATTCATCGCCAAAAACCATCTTTGTAATATAACTGAAAAATGAGGATATTTTTGTGAAAACAATTAATATAAAAGACATGTTCATCTCAAATAATTTTCTTTAGTAGATAAATAGAGAATAATTTCATAAGTTAATGAAATGAAATATGAATTGTGTTATCGAAAATGGGTTATTGGTTTTGGATTCGGATATGAATCTAGAGAAAAATAGATATAAACCAAATTTCTAAAAGAAATGGTTTATGGATTTGGTTAAAAATGGACAAGAATATAGGTCGGACTTTAGAATTTGAATTGAATATGAATTGCATATTGGTTTATGGATTGTATTTGAAAATGGATAAGAAAAAGGTTTATAAATGAATATGGATAGAAAAAAAAGTGATGTATTATTTGCCTCGATAACTTGAACTCAAACAAACCACATGAACACTTCTAATTGCACTGAAGTCTATAAGCCCAAGTTAACTTTTTTAAGAGCCACATCTTCCATGCGATTCTTTAATCCATATCAAACTTTCATGATTACCAGCAGATATTGCCAATGACCTTGCTCACCCTCATCATAACTTAGAATCCTTGGACATGACAAGGATGGAGCCTCAGAAGAACTCCTTGGTACCCAACGATCCTCAATTGAGAAATGCTAAACCCTATTGAAAATGTAGAAGCTAATATTTCTTTTGAAACTTTCACTTTAAACAATGATGGAGTCCCTTGGGTGACAAGACGTCCTAGTGCCACTCTTTATAAGGAAACCCTTGATGGCCAGATGATTGAGGAAATAAACCCTAATCGAATGTTGATGATGAGTATCACTGATCTTCGTATTTTCCAACGAACCGCGCCTGATGAGATAAATCACAGGGCACTGCAAACCTCTGATTCTTCAAGCTTTTGACCCAAATAACAAGCCTATGATGATAGATACATGACATGTTATAGATGACCTAACGGAAGATGCATGTGAATGATTGTGAAAAAGTCAGTTAGATGATAATAAATAAGAGGGCAAATTTTGGGGTGTTACACAATGCCCTCGTCTGCTTCATTATATGCCATTCCCAACCATTTTTAAATGGGTTTTTCGTTATAGTGTCCCACTGTTGAATAAGGTCACAACCTCTCAAGAAGGCAAAACACCATAGATAATGTCTATCGCTCCTGGGATTTTCATCCTAGTACAAAGGCGAAAGTGGCGCGGAAAAGGTAGAGTCGTCAGCCAGGCATTTTAATCCTGAATGAATGGGAAAGGTAATGTTGCACAAACCAAAGAGAAAGGGAAAGGACAAGGTCTTGCGAACCAAAGATCTGGGTTCGGGAGTCGGTTACGACCTGGGAAGGTATTAGCACCCCACACCGTCTGCCGTACCCGACAGGGTCCACGCTTGTTTGCTTGTTTCAAAGGGTGAGAAATAAAACTGCTGCTGAATAAAACCGCTAACTGGAAATGGAAGTGATAAAAGACACTGAAAAAAGAGAATGAAATAAAAGAGTGAAAATGTAGGGAAAATAAAGAATGTGCTCGCACGGGCCCTACCCCGCTGCCTACGTACCTCATCGGGAAAATGAGGATCAGAGTCGACGTAGTTCGCCTAACCAGGCGGGAACTATGTTTGTATTTTTTTATCGATGGAACTACTTATGTCTATGCTCAGGTGTTGCAGGCTCGTCTGGTACAAGTGTGTTTACCGTCTTGCAAATGAGTCAAGTCGTCGCAAGTGCACGTTAAGAGTGAATGAGATGAAAAAAGAATTCCCGCAGGAAAGTCGCTTATTGTTTGGTGTTTTGTCTTTTATGAGAAGTATTTTGAATTTTGTTTGTGAACATTCTCATACTAAGACCTATTCGTCGCGGTGGATACTTACACCTCATCCCGAGACAGGATGTGTATAAGTATTCCACAACAAAGTCTCGTGTAGTACAAGAACCTTCAACCTTTATTAGGTGTTTTATTGTTTTCTTTGAGAGGTGAAAAAGAAAGACTCAAGTTGGAAAAGGACAAACTAAGGGGAACTAAGACCAACCTTAAATTATTTATCCAAAAGGATGTCCTAAGGTTAGTGTGGTTTTTCTAATCCTAATGGAGAAAAGGAAAAAGAAAAAGAAATATAATGCAACTTACTTCCTAATGAAGTGAAGTTGATTCTAGCCAAGGGGAAATCCTACCAAACACAAATATGAAAGGTAAAGGAAATTAAATGCAAATTAAATGTATAAAGAAGTAAAAAGAATAAGGTAGAGAAAACATACTTCAACCTCCCTACAAAACAAAGGTTAGTGTTGCATTTTATTAAAAAATAACAAAGCAAACAAACACCAATTAAATCCTAATGACTCTAGGACCTAAACTAGACTTAGTTCTAAGTCTAAAGCACTAAAACGTTATGCTAAGCAAAAATCCAGCAGCTACTATAACTCCTATAGCACACAAACAGTTATGAAATGAAATGCAACATACAAACAACCTACTACAGCTAACATTCAGCATGCAAAACAGGTGTAAAAAGTCACAAACAACATGAACACATAACAAGCAGCATACATTTTGCAGCTACTGCATCTGAAAACAGCTATGAAACATGAGGCAGATTTGACTATTTTCATTTTTTATGCACAAAGTGAATGACTCATAATGCAAATACATCACTTAACATGATCAACACACATCACAAGCATGGTTTGAACATGTGAAATTGGATCAACATATAAACATGGATTTATTTCATTTCTTTAAAGGAAAGCAAAATGATAAAACAACATGAATACTTTTCAAGCTTGGCACAAATGATCATTTGAGCATAAAGAGTGAACATGCATCAATAATTAACATGCAATTGATGCAAAAATCAGAATTAGAATCATAATGGAAGTGTGATCAAGCAAGCAAAAATTCAAGAATGAACTTACATGAAAATATTCATTTTCAAGCAATGGCAAAATTATGCATTTTAAGCATGAATCACAAACATTAGGCCAAAACTGAATGAGAAACAACTACTAGCATGTGAATCCATGAGCTTGAACATAGAAATCAAAAGCACAAGTCACTTTAAGCACACTCTCACAAATATGCGTAAAACATGAAAAAAGGTAACGAAAAGATGTCGAAACGACGGTATCACACACTGAAAATGGACCTAAGAAAATTCCCTAAAATCAATACCTAAACATGCATGGAGATTAAAGGAACAAGGAAACAAGAACAACAAATCAACCAAGAAAAATATCCAAATCCAAACAGCGTTAACCGGTTAACGACATAGGTTAACTGGTTAACAGACTCATAACAGAAGCAACTTGTGGTAAAACGCACGTGTTAACCAGTTAACCAAATGCGTTAACTGGTTAACACTGAACAAAATGTGAAAAATTGTTTAGAAATAAGTGCTTTTGGCCACAAACCTAATTCTAATTATCCCTAACACATACATGAACATGCTAACACGAATTTCTACCAATTATGGCTTATTAACAAACATTAACACCTACACCAAGCTACAATACTAGCTATCAACAATCAAAATACTCGAATCGCAATCAAAACGTAATGAAAACGCAATCAAACGCAATAATACGATAAGCACTTAAAGAATGCCGAAACGACGAGATGAAGAAAATAAATTAAATGTGAAGCGGTTTCGGATCACCAACCTACAAAGCGGAGGATTGCTTTGGTGAATGTTGCAAAGATCGAAGCTCAAACGAAGAGAAATCTGAAGAATCCGCGAATATGCAAAATAAATGCGATTCAATGCTGATCTTGAGAAACTCTTGCACAATCACTTCCGATAAGCCGAAATCAAACCAAAACCAGTAGCTTCTTCTTCCACAATTCACAAATCAATGGAGGATGAAGGTTGAGCTTCAAGATCTTCAAGTTTCAATGTGAAACTTGAAGAACTTCTTTGAAAAATATTTTGGTGAGTTTGGAAATTGAGGGAAAAGTGAGAGAGAGAGAGAGAGAGAAGTGAATTTAGAAATGAGAATTTGTGAAAAATGATTGGGAACCTTTTGCTTGTGAATGATTTAGGCTTATATAGGGCTTAGGCTTGGCATGAGGTTTGGGAATGGAATTAGGCTTAGGTTAGGAGCTAGGGTTGGAGTTAGTTAGGGTTAGGTTTGGAGTGAGAATATTCCTTGGAATATTCTTTGGCATATTCCTTGGAATAATCTAGAAAGTGGTAGAAGATGGTAGAACAAACCAAGGTGAGTGGAGTATGTGTGAAGCAAAAACAAGGTGGAAAAGAGTGAAGTGAAAATATGGAGGGAAGTGAAGCAAGCCAACCACCTTTCAAATATTTTTCAAAATTCGCCCTCTGTTAACCGGTTAACCAAATGCATTAACCGGTTAACGACTTTAAAATTTCAATTTTTGCTTCTTTGGATGGCTATCTCATGGAATTGCCTTGAATTTTTTTTTTGTTGATATTCTTTTCTCTTGAGCTCCAAATGTTGATAAACCTTGCCCAATCACATGCCTCATGCACATGCAAATGCTCATGATTTATTATCCTTATTAGTATTTTGGGATGCGATGTGATACTTGGATGATCATGCAAAATAATGAAGCATAAACCGCTTGAGGTTGGTGATAAATTAAGAGGTCAAATTTTAGGGTATTATAGTGTCAAAACATGTGGTTTGACATACTGCTCTGGTACATTACAACAACAAGCATAAGTGGATCCTTTACCATGTCAAGCAGTCATGAAAGAATCTTATGCACACACCACACTCCTCACCAGATTTGGACAGAACCTCTACTACACCATGATCATACATTTCAATATAAACCTAATGGTGAGAAACAAACTCCCATCATAAACTCCAAATTACCTCCCATAGATAAATATTTTTTCTTTTTTAGAGAAATAATCAACTAAGATGATGTTCTAACATTGGTTTAGACCCTAGTCTCAATCAAAAGGGTTAAACCATCTACTTTGGTTCTAGAGTCAAGATCCATGAAGATTAACCCCTTTAGAAAACAAGCTTCAATCCAAACACACTGTTTAGAAAACAAGGGTTGATAACCTTCCAAGGATCAAACAGTACTAGAAAAAACTCCTTGAAGCTCACCCAAAACTAAGTAAGGTTCCAGCTCAGATGCCAATTGAAATTATGGAACTTACATACCAGATATTGGTACAGATGTCACAACACTAGTAATCATAACTATAATGGCAAAACCTATTCACACAAACGTGCAACAGTCTTGATGCTTATGTCAATATTGATGTAAAAGAACATCATAACACAAAGTCAAGAAAAATGTTATGACATCTTAAGTATGAAAAAACAACATTATCAAACTTTAATTAAACAAAAATCTGTAAATTTTAGAATGATAAATGGCATAGTTAATTTTTAACCAAGTTTGATGCAACTTAAATACATCTGGGTGCATCCTAGCCAGGAAGGAAAATCACTATGATAATATTAGTTCAAAGCTAAACTACCCCTTTTACAACTTCTTGCCTAATCCCTACTTTGTGCAAATTCTACCTAGAAGCCCGTTTATATATGAGATCCCCCTCTCACTTCATAACAAGCAGTCATAATCCTAATGATCATTGCCTTAAGAAACCAAAAGGAAAGATGTACCCTCTTTCCACTATAATACTTGGTTTGCTTCAAAGCTTCCACCAAGAACATTACACTATATGCTTAAAATCTTTTGAGTGAACAATAAACAATAACAATTTGTCTACCATATTGTATCAAAAAAATAAAAAGGGTGATTTACAAAGTCATACAAAAAAGACTCTAACAATCTAATTTTTTAAATTGTCCCCTAGTTTTTTCAATACTGAAGTCGTCCTTTACATTAGGTTTATGTGCTCTTTAAATACTCCTTTGCAATCAATGGGATTCACAACCTTCACCCAAATAGTCTTTGATCCACGTGCTAAGGGGTGCATCAATTATGCAAAAAAAATCACCTTAAATCTTGGAATAAATCATCAAGTTTCCTAAATTGTCTTTTCATCCAATTTTAAAACTTATGAACAGTTAGAGATCAAATCAAAAGTTCCAAATTAAATCTTCTTGACCTACGAAAATCAATGAAATAATTTAAAAATAAATCTCATAAAATCAAAAAAATTCTTGTCAATAATTAAAATAACTAAAATAGACGTTCTGGTACAACATATAACAACATATGTCAGGATATCTTCACACTAGGTGAACTAAACAACATGTCACAATATCACACACACAACATCCTGCTGTGAACCATGTTTTAGAAAAATTATTGCCAATCCTAAAACCATGGATCTAACATTTTGTTTTATGAGGGACGACCCTCTTATGAAAGACAAACTTATCCTGCTTATCTTACCAAACCTTCTTTGGATATTTGTTGTAGGTTATGACTTTCTCAAATTCTTTGGCAGTTTCTTTGTCAAATACTACAGTGAAACATGGAAAAAGTATAACTTCAGAGTCTTTGATCTTATACCTGTTTAGGAAGTCGATTAATTCTTCCTTGGCTCTAGGGTAAACCACTTTCATTTTCTTGGTGTAGTCGAGCATGTTGACTTCATCCACTTTAAGGTCGGGTTGTTTAGTGATGTTGACCATCATTGCCTCTACAGGCTCAAAAAATAGGGCTTATTCAGCTATGGATTCTGAGCCACCTTCCACTTGAGGCTTCTATTTATCTGCAAACTCTGGCCTTCAATCCTTTAGGATGTTCTACAATATATCCATGAAAATAATACTTTAGGAAGTTTAATGACCTGGGAAATTATGAAATTTTCATAAACCTTTTTCTTTCTTTTATTCTAATGGCGGTGTCTTAAGCCCTTTAGGGCTATTGCACTATTACAGAATGCACAAACAACAACGCTAGGCTTACAACACATCCACTTACACAATTGTAATAAGTTAAAAATTCCGCACACAGTCAATAGCTAGATGTATAAATAATCATTTAATGTCGATTTACTTAAACCACTATAGTAATAAATGAAATTTAGCAAGCTTCAATTCTCTGCAACTACATTTTTCTATTTTTTTAGAGTACATTTAGCATGATTCACTTAAGTCCATTATTTAAAAAATAAATTGTAAATGATTTTACAACGGTTAAATTAAACAACCATTGTTAGAGGATTAAAATTCCACTACGATTGGTTTCTCCAAATGAGATTAAACTCTTTATTGATAAATTAAAATAAAACATATTATGTATTTCTTTCATACGACGCCCTAATCAAAAAAGCGAGTCAGGGACGACAGTGGTGGCATAATCATTACCCTTTTTGTATCCATTCATTTGGAGCTCAAATATTCTCCCTCTTCGTTCATTTGATTCTTTAGTTTCGAAGTACGGTACTCTTCAACATCTTCATTCCTTTTTTCTTGGTTTATGTTATACATGCTCAAATATTCATCGTCTTTGTTCATTTGATTCTTCAGCTACGAAGTACGATAATCTTCAACATCTTCATTCCTTACGTTCATTCAATTTCAGCTTTAAAGTATGGTATTCTTAAATATCTTCATTCCTTTTTTCTTTGGTCATATTGTATATGCTCAAGTCAATATGAGAGTACATGTTTCATATGCTTTAGGCTTAATATGAGAGTACATATTCATTCCTTTTTTCTTTGTTCATATTGTATATGCAAATGCTTAAGTTTTTGGATTAGATTTTGGTGTGTCATTCACATTATTATACATGTATAAATTTCATAAGTTTTAATGGATCATAGTTGGATAAAAGACAATAGATTAGGTCCGATTTATAAGAATGGAGTTTGTGAATTCCTTGAATACGATGATAAACATCTTTTCGACAATAATGGTATCTTTTATTACCTTTGTGTTGTTTGCGCGAATATAAAAAAGGCTTCAAAGAAAGAAATATACCCCTACCTTTGTTCTGATGGTATATGTCAAAATTATATAATATGGATGTAGCATGGCGAGGTGGATAAAGAGGAAAGTTAGGCATCACAAAGACAAAGAGTGGATGAAGATCAATATATGGAAGATCAACTAGAGGATATGTTTTGTGATATTGGGGAATCTTCTTTTAAGAATGCTCATATTTTGTTACTTTATGTAGTGATAAAGACACTCCTTTATACAAGGGATGCACAAATTTTACACGATTGTCGGCGGTGTTAAAGTTGTTTAATCTGAAGGCAAAAAATGGATGGTCGGATAAAAGTTTCACGAAATTACTTGAATTGCTACATCAAATGTTACTAGAAGATAACAAATTGTCGGATCGTTTCTATAAGGCCAAGAATATATTGTGTCCAATGGGTTTGGAGTAAATAAAAATACATGCTTGCCATTATGATTTCATATTATACCGGAAAGAGTATGAAGACTTGTATCAAAGTCCAAAATACGGTGTGTCGCGTTACAAGATGAAGGCCAACAATAGTGATGACAATAATTATGACAATGTTATTAGGAAGCATCTTCTTGCTAAAGTGTTATGGTACTTGCCAATAATTTCAATATTAAAGAGACTTTTGTCTAATTCGAATGATGCAAAGAATCTTAGATGACATGCAAATGGAAGTACTCATGATGAAAACATTCACTGTGTAATTGATTCGTTGCAATGGAAGAAAATTGATTTGCTTATTTTTTTTGGATTTTGCAGTCGAGCCAAGAAACCTTAGGCTTGGGCTTGCCAGTGATGGAATGAACTTGTGTGGTAATCTGAGCACTAATCATAATTTGTGGCCTATTCTTTTCACTATTTACAACCTATATCCTTGGTTGTACATGAAACGCAAGTATATATTATTAAGTAAGATGATTTTGGACCACGACAATCTGGTAACGACATAATTTTTTATCTAAGTCCATTAATTGATGATTTACGCCTATTGTGGGATGAAGGTGTTGAAGTTAATGATGCATATTATGGAGAAACGTTTAATATGCATACAATGTTATTTTGAAAAATAAACGACTTCCTGACTTATGGTAACTTGGCTACATACAATGTAAAAGGACATAGAGTGTGTCCTATATGTGAAGATGATACTTGTTATCACCAACTTGAGTTTGGAAAAAAGACCGTTTACCTAGGGAATTGAAAACTTCTAAAATCGGGTCATCCTTATCGTAGATTGCGAAAGGCTTTTAATGAAGAACAAGAGTTTCATGAGGCTCTTGAACCTTTAATCAGGGATGAAGTTTATCAACGGTGGGAACACATTAATTTTGTTTTTGGGAAGAGATAAAAAGAAGATGGGGCAGTTGCGGAAAATATATGGAAAAAGAGGTCTATCTTCTTTGATCTTCCATATTGGTCATGTCTTGATGTTAAAGATTGTCATGATGTGATGGACATCGAGAAAATGTGTGTGATAGTTTGATTGACACACTTCTATACATTCTAGGAAAGACTAAAGAAAGTAAGACTTCCCGTCTTGATATGGAGAAGATGGGTATACGAAAACAGTTGGATCCAATAGAGAAAGGAAAAAAGAACTTATCTGCCTCCAACATGTCATACTCTATCTAAAAAGGAAAATAAAATGTTTTCGAGTGTTTGCAAGGTATTAAATTTCTGCAAGGTTACTCATCAAACATCAATAAACTTGTATCAATAAAAGATCTCAAGTTAGTTGGTTTAAAATCTCATGATTGTTATGTATTGATGCAACAACTTCTACCAGTGGCTATCAGTGGGATCCTTCTAAAAAATGTGAGAGTAACTATAACAAGATTGTGTTTATTCTTCAATACCATATGTAATAAAGTTCTTGATATCTAAAAAATTAGATGAATTAGAAGATGGGGATGCCATAATCTTGTGTCAATTGGAGATGTATTTTCCTCCATCATTTTTTGACATTATGGTTCACTTACTTGTTCTTCTATTCACATAAATCAGAATTTTTGGTCCAGTTTATTTAAGGTGGACTTATCCAATATATATATATATATATATATATATATATATATATATATATATATATATATATATATATATATATATATATATATATGTGTGTGTGTATATATATATATATATATATATATATATATATATATATATATATATATATATATTTAAAGGATATACGAAGAATCATCACCGATTGGAAGCTTCAATTGTTGAAAGGTAAATCATAGAAGAAGTTGTTGAGTTTTTGTAGAAATTATTTGTCGGATGCAGATTCTATAGGAATTCCAAAGTCTCGTCATGCTGACATAGACAGAAGAGGTATTTATGGTCTAAATGTTAAGTCAATGGCTCGAGATATAGTTATTCAAGCATATATATATATATATATATATATATATATATATATATATATATATATATATATATATATATATATATATATTGAATAATATATATGGGGTTCAACCTTTCATAAATACACACAAAATACTTTTGTAGAAAAAATATCCCCGAATGAGTGACAAGTTCTTTTTGATAGAGCATAACAATAGATACATGGATTGGTTTAAAAAAATGATTCTAATGATTAAATTGTTGTCGTACAAGCCAAAATTATGTGTCATTACTTGGAATGCATACGACATTGGTTATTATACCTTTATACAAAATCAAAAGATGATCGTAGTACAATGCAAAATAGTGGGGTTATGGTTGAAGGAGAATATATGTATTTCTCTAGTTCGAAAGATAAGAATCGGGTATTGGCAATCGTTCTCCAAGGAAAATAATTTTCTCTTAGTGATGAAAGTCTTGATATTCAATCCATAACATCTTACACAACACAAGTCCTACCTCATATGATGAAGTTGATGGAGATGTTGTGCATGTTATATGACTCGATCATGAAGAAGGCATATGAGTAAATTAACAAGTACGTAATTTATTATTTATTCATAATATATTAATTATATGTTATAGTTTATAATTATTTTTACTAAAAAGTATAATTATTTGAAATCATGGGTATTTAGAGTTAAGACACCAAGAGACAAGAAACTAATACACCAAGTTACAATTATGTGAAGTTATGTAATATGTGTAAACTGTAGGTTGTTTGTTCTGATAAATTGTATGATGATGTTTTGATATAATTGAAGATGAACAATTATGTGATATTATAAATATGATACAATTAATATTATTACGAAAACTTTATCACAAATGTGAATTATATTTTCTGTTGTGATACGGAGAACAATAATACAGGTTTAAAAATTGGATTAATTATAAAAGCATGATAACATTTGTTAATTTTGCAAAAAAAATTAACAAAGATTATATTTCGTAACCGTTATAATATCTGGCGCGCTGTCCAGGAAAAAATAAATATCAAAACGCGCAGCAGGGAATCGAATCTAGGACAATTTTTTTTATTACAACAGTGTATTGAAAAATATTTTGTGATAGGTTATGTGCTTTATAGTTTATTACAACGCCTACTAGGTCGTGATTGTAAGTATCGTATATACAATGACAATCTACATAACAACATCCTCGCCCCCGTCATTATGTCTTTCCCAACCGTTGTTAAATGAGTTTTTAGTAGTAGTGATGATTTGGCCATCATAAACTAACAGGTCAAATATTTCTTCACATTTAGTTACATCAAATGTGTTTTTTATTTTGTAAAAAACTTCTCATTTTTACTAGTTTCAAAAAGATTTTTCTCATTTGAGGTTTCAACACCTTACAGGCATAAGGAGGCCATAGGTTTAATTTTCCAAGTTAACCTCACTTTCTTCAACATATCACTACTACAGAAAACCCTTACAATAACAGTTGGAAAAGCCATATAATAATCCGTTGTGAGATAAGGGGTGACTGTATGTCAGGTGCTTTCTACAACGGTCGCGAGACCGTGATAGTAACGCACCACAATGATTAATAGTGACAATCGTTGTGGTATATACATTTATGAAAACATTATTAAATCACGGTAATCTAATTAACCATTGTTGAAAGTAATCGAGTTTATTATAAATGAAATTCTGGTATGACAAACTCATATGTCAAATACGATGTTGAGACATCTGATCTGTTACTGATAAACATGGAAAGGTACAAACAACAACATTAAAAATTCGGATATAATAGATAGTAATAATCCTACAGGATGTTAAAACATCTGGTTTGACATCCAGCAAGAACACTGCATAAAGTACAAAACATAAAAGCTGTAAAGAACACATTCGAATTGTTAACCCAGTTCGATGCAAACTCATCTAATCTGAGGGCTACCAAGACATGAAGGAAATCCACTATGTAGTATCAATTCAAAGACTCTCAGCAAACACATACAGTTTACAGTCTTCTCACTAAATCACTACTAATGTAACTTCTTCTTAGGAACTCCTAAATATGAGAAACCCATCTCACTCCCTCACAATCGCAATAGTGATAAACTTAACAATTCAAAGTTAGAAGACACATTTCCATGAAAACACCTTAACCTTGCTTCAAAGCTTCAGTCAAGAACAAAATACCTCTTGCTTAAAAGCATTGAGGATTACAACGAAAAACAACCATGCAGAATAAACCTTTTGGCATACGGCTTCTACAAGAACTCAACCCTAATGTTATGATTTTTACATCTTTGGTTGGTTACTAAACCTAGGTTACAAGGTTTCTTTTTATAACCTAACCCCAACTGGATTTTGGGCCTAAAACACATCATAATAGCTGCTACAATAATGCAGAAAGATCTTCAAATTAACAACTTCCTAGAATATCTATAAATATAGAAACTTTATATTTATTCAATATTCGTTATTTGTCTTCAATATAAATTTGAATCTTCAAGATCTTTAAATCAGCGCCACATTGGATTGGTTCATATCCTATGAATATTCTGTTTCTATTAAATCATAACAGAATATTCAATCCACTTATGCCAGTTCATGATGTCGAATGATATGTCTAGATATCTTCTTCAACATGTTGTTCCAGATGTTGAAACACTTCCACACAACATGTTTATGCGCACAATAGGACTTCCTTGCTTAACATGTTCTTATTTATGCAAGATCCTGTACATTTTATTGCTGCTATATTTGTTTTACAAAATTAATGCCAACTTTATAAAAAAAACTTACAATCTCCCCCTGTGGAAAATTTTGGCTAAAATAAATAATACAAAAAGTTACAAGAAAGATTTCAGCAACAATACTGAAAAAACAACAATAAAACACCCTCTTCATTATGGCAGGGCGTGTTGCTTGACATCTTCCTCAACAACAGTGGGCAAGGAGTAGAAAGTCCTCCTAAACTCTTGATTGAACAGATCCACTACTACCTCTATCCATTCAGGTTCCCTGAAACATCCCTCACAGACTGAGAGACTCATTCCTTCAGAGAGACCAATGGTGGCATAAGAGAATAAACACCCCATTCCCTTATGTAAATCAGAACACAAGTCACAATTGTGTTCATGACTCAGGACACAAGTCACAAAGACTATGCTACAACATCTATCTTGACATCCCAGCCACCACACAAGTACACATTTGACATAGCCATTGTAACAACAGCTTCAAACACACCATCTGAACAAACTTTTTCTCCCCCTTTTTAGCAAAAACTTGGCAAAGACAACACCACACCCATGCATTACTCACCCAGAAACAAAATAACCCCATCAGAAGGTAAAGAAAGGTGAGAAAACACACAAAGGTAGAAGGAGGAGGATTTCTCCCTATAAATAGCAAGAGCTAACCTTGAAAGTGACGGTAGTGCCTTGAAAACAGATGCATTCTTGGTCAAGGCCTATTGTTTTAGGCGCAAAAGCTTCTACACCACATAAATAGAACCGACCAAAATAAATTTTGAATATTTGTCTTTATTAAGCACGTATTTCACACCCTACTGCCAGCACCGTTCACACATAATCCTAGCTAGGCTCAGCACATACATGTTCTGAAACATGTTCTGACATCCAACCACATATTGTCTTCTATCAACACTACAACATGGTTCACAACACCTTCAGGATCCAAATTATGCTTCAGATAACAACTTCATCCCATACATCCTTTTGGACACACAAGTCAATCGTTATTTGGATCACACATGCAAACACACAACAACAAAGTAATATATATCATCCTGAGAATTAATTTTTCATACTTAGTAGAACATGTTACAACATGTTGTGTGACATCACATACACTTATCAGAGGCAGTCATTTTAAATAAGAACAAACAAGTGAACTTGGTATTACTCCTTTCAACCAAGACATATATTGTCAGAATAAAAAAAAACATTACTCCCCCTTAACTTCACAAATCCAGCTGCACAAAAATGTAACAATCTCCCCATATCAAGGATAACACATGCTTCTATGTACTTTGATGAATGGAAAATATAAGACGCATCTTCATGTCTTCAAGATCTCACTCTCTATTCAATCCACAATTGAACACAATCACCCCTTGTACAAAAACATATGTTCCCTTCTTGGTTTGTTGTTATCACAAGCTACAACTGCTTATCAGCTTCTAGCTAGCAGGACTTGACATTAGGCCTACATTACCTTCACATTCTTTTGGCCATAGATTCTAGACAATATTCATCCAGACTAATTCTGACTTTAGAATCAATTTATGAATATCCATATTCAGACTTCCAAGCAATCAATACCCGATCTACTTCAGTCAATTTTCTTCCAAGACATATCATTTACTTCATCATTATCCCATATGATTAGATAGATTCAAATTAGATACAAGGAAGACAGTCACCCCAGATAATGTCCTAACACCAGTTAGAACATCTTCCATACACCAAGACATCATCAACATGATTCTTGATATGTTCCACCAATTGGACTTACTAAAACATAGTAATCCAAAAACTGAATACCTTCAACAATGTTATGACACCAACTTGAATCAGAAATCTAGAAAGAGAGATAAACTCTCACCCACCTTCAAGAAGAACAAATCTCTTTAAGTCTTCAACTCATCACCCTTTTTCCCAAGAGTAACTGGTTCCAAGACAATCCTCAAGACCAACCAGCTGTCACACTCTGATTATTTTGATTCTTCGAATCCACTAAAGAGATCAACCAATAGACACAATTTGATCACTTTATTTAGGAACCCTCATATGAAAAATCCAACTACCACACTTTGTCTTCTTCACGTTTGTCAGAATTCTCTCAAAAATATTTTGATCTACTTATTTTGTAAATCATCCTATCTTTAATTGATGTGCCACTTCACCAACTGAGATTCTGATGTTGAACTAGATGTTTGAACATTATCATTCCACATCTAGTTGTTGAACTCAGCTCCTTCTTCTTCCACTTGAAAGAACCTCCTCCCTTAACAGAACAAAAGTTCCATGCTCTCATAGACTTGATTCACCTACCAAGTTTGAGTAGACAACCTTGATTCAGTGTATTCTGCAGTAGGCCCTGCCAATATTACACATTGATGAGAACCTGCCAATGTTTCTCCAATGACATCAAACCTGCCACAGTCTGAAACTTCGGAAGGAATAGTTCAGAACTACACCTTACAGCTATACCAAGGATGATAATTTTTCTTGAGTAAATCACTCTTCACAAGTTCTAATAATAATATCAATTCTAACTTCATGATTTTGCGCACCTTCCTTGTCATGGGAAGACAAAAACTCCATCTATACACACCAAGAACAAACTGCACCCTTGCACCAATAGACCACAAATAACACTCCCAATTTCCCCTGACAATACCAACCTAGGCTCCTTCTTAAAGATGAGCACCATATTCTCAGTACACTTTCTGAACCATAATGTTCAGACTGCAGATATGCATAATTTTCAAATAAATACTAAGTCTCCCATCAAAGTATCCACCTTTATGCATCACATCAACAATAGACAAATACCAAGTCTCCTGTTAAGATATTTATTATAAGTCAGATAAGATTACCTTCTCACACAAGGTAAGGTATGTAGTCTGACTTCTTCTTCTTTTGTAGGCATCTGACACTTTCTGAGATAATGTTCTATCATTCTTTCAAACATCAGTCTTAGTCATAAAAAAACTTCACAAATTACTATGGTTCTGAAGACAACCTCCACAGTAATATTTATAAACACAAGACGGGGAACACAAGGGGATCAACCAACAATATTTGATCAAGATATCAGGCCAAAGTATGAACATATGCAGCAGTATGAACATCTCAACAAACTTCTCATTTAGACTCAATATTCAGACTGTCTGACTTGAGATGTCTTCACACCCAATATAGAAACTGACCAGCTATATCCACATCAATCAAATCCATAAGTTGATACATCCCCACAACTTGACCTTCGTGTACAAGGAGTCTCTTAGGGGTAATACTCCTTGAAGCTCAGGTACTTCACTCCTACAGCAAGGACCAGAAATAAACTGTCCCCCCAGAGAACATAGCATGTTGATCACTCCTTTAACAACACACACAACTGAGATAAGTTCCAGGGCTAGAAACTTCTTAGATACACCACACAGATGCCTCCTCTTCCAGACCAGGAGTAGGTTCCAAGCACATGTGATTTAACCACATTAGTTCAACACCCAAAGCATTTATTCAACCAATCCGTTAGACAATAGAATTATGCAAAATTCTAATGTGATGTCCTATCTTGGGGTATGACATCATTCTAAGGAACACACCAAGAGATCTACATACTAAGGATAGGTCTGAAACAAATACATCTGCTATCTTCAACTCTCTTTACACCATCTTCAATTAACAATGCCTTTATGAGTAGACTTGAACAATGGTCTTCAAGTATCATTGGCAAAGTTAGCTGAAGCAAACAAGCATATATCCTATCACCATAAGATATCTTTAGAGAGAAACACCCTTCTCAATATCAGGAGTTATCAGATAGATAAGCAGCAGATACACACTCCTCAGGAACTTCAAGTGACACAAATCATCCCTAGAAATATTCTCCAGGTGACACCAAACTAAAATAGGTTTGAAAATAAATCAAACTGTCGCTCCCACCAAATGAAGCTGGGTCAAATGGGGTACAGACGCGAACGGTCGGCGAAAGGAATGCGAAAACACACAGGAGTGAACTCACAGGGAATGAAAAGAGTCGCCAACTAGGCATTTTTATCCCGGAGGAAAGGTAATGCTGCATAGACCTGGAAAGATATGGATAAGACGGTTGCGAACTAGAGAGACTGAGAAAGGGGGTTGGTTACAACCTGGGAAGGTATCAGCACCCGGATTGTCCGCCGTACTCGACGGGATCCACGATTAAAAGATTTGTGTTTTAAAGGGGTAGTGTCAGTGCAATTTGTGTATAAAAGAGCTGGAAGAAAATGTACAGGTGTCAGTGTAAAAGAAGTGTAAAGTGTATAAATGATGTGTCAGTGTAAGAATGAGAATGAATTGCTCAAGACTATGAGGCTAAAAGAATGAAACTAGAAGGAGGGGGGATATACAGAGACTTTTGTTCGATAACTGTTAAGTTACGCCTACGTATCCTCTCGTGCAATGAGGAAGTCAGAACACCGTAGTTCGACCCAAAGAGACTGAAAGATGAATTGACTTGTGAACTGCTTACTTGTCTATGCTCAAGTGTATGACCTGTCTGGCTCAGGTGCAAACTGTCTTGCATTAGACGGAAGAAGCAAGTTCTCGTTTACGAGTGAATGAGATGAGAAAAGAATCCCGGAGGAGGCGATTATTGTTTGTTTTTTTGAGTTTTCAATCTTTTATTGCTTCTTGAGGTTTGTCATAGGAAATGAGCTTAAGTCTAAACCAATGGGTTAGCAAACTCATCACATCTTCCCTCTGATTAGGGGTAATGAGAATACCTTAAGTGTGAAGTCAGCTTCTCACACTTAATCACCTTTGATGTAGGATTAAGATCATTAACCTATTTGTGGTTATTTAGATGTTTTTGGTGTTTTTTTGTTTAATGTTAAGTAATGAGGTTAAGCCATAATCAAGGATTAAACAGACCCATTACACCATCCTAATAGAAGGATAATAGATGAGGATGTTTAAGCTGAGGAGAGCTCCTCAACTTAATCCATGATTAGGAATTAAACTCATGACAAAACAAGCCTTTGGTTAAGTGGGTTTTATTTAATGATATGATGATGAAGTGATTTTTAGGGTTTGTAAGACAACTTGAGAGGGACTTGTCCATTAACACTAGGGTTAGTCCTTCTTAACCAATTAAGGAAGAATTAGAACCCTAATGCAAGGCCCAAGTTACAAGTGTGATGTCTTGATGATTATTAAGTGAATTGATTAAGAGATTTAAACACATTAAGGGTTTAACACTTAGGATTAAAGTTATACACTCCATCCTAATAGAAGGATGCAGGCATAAGCTTAATCACAAAGCCTTAAAGCCTTTAGGGTTTAGTCCCTGATTATGAGATGAGAAGAGAAGACTCAATGAGACACAAAGGTAAAAACTAAGTGGGGGACTAATCAAAACCCTAATCATTGTCATGCTTGGTTGTTCCTAAGGTTTGTGAAGTTTATCAAGAGAAATCTTCAATGGAACCACCAGGAAGCAGATGAAAGGATCAGGAGAAGCAAAGTAACTTGCTTCACTTAAGAAGACAAGTCACTTGAGGAAAGAGAGTAGGATGAAGAAGAATGAGCAATCTCAATCTCAAACACAAAGTAAAATGCAGCAAAGATGCATGAAAGAGATGAAGAGAAGTTATGAGAAGTGAAGGCAAATTCACTTCTCAAGATAACTTACCACCTGAAAAGTTAGTGAAAGAAATGCAATGCAATGCAAAATGAGATGAAATGACATGAGTCAAACCAAAACCAGAAGCATATATGAGATGATAATGATTCTATGAGATGATGCAAACATGAAACAAAACATGGGAATGATCATACAAGCTTGTGGATGCAAATGAAACAAGTTAAGAACCATGAACATACATGAAAACTTATGGAATGCAAATGGCATACAACATGGCAAATGCAAGATGCAATGATCCAACATGCTTTCAATATGTCTTAAGATGTCAAATGAATCAAATGGATGCACAAAATGTCATGGTAAGTCATGTTATGCAAGCAAATGTAAGATGGATGCATATGGAAGCCCAAATTAGGGTTTATGATCAAAGCATCAAACAAAAACCAAAATCAGAAGCAAACATCAAGATAAAAAATTGAAAATGCATTCAAAGGATTCCTAATCCTATACTAACTCACTGCCCAAAGGAGAAGTTCCAACTCTTAACCTAATTCAAGTTATGATTTTCCTAAGTTTTCTAGGGTTTTAGGGTTCCTTAACAGGAAAAATATCAAACAAATGGAAAATGAAAGATCAAATCATGCCCATTTAATCTCACAAACTACATGCCAAACACAATGCAATGCAAAAAGAATCAAGGTCCAACTCTCAAGGGTTAAGCAAAAATGATTTTTGGAAGTTTGGATCAAAATAATGCATTAAAATGATTTTAAATCCATGAAAAATTCTCAAAATGCATTAAGATCAAAAAAGAAATTTGGTTTGAGGGTTGGACAATGTTTCTAAATGCTTTTAAATGTTTCATGAATTTTTTGGTGATTTTTAAATACTTAAAAGTATTTTTAATTAATTAATTCTCATTAATTAATTAAAAAGAAACTTTTAAATATTTAAAAATATTTTTAAAATGCTAAAAATAAAAATAAAAATATTTTTGGTTTCTGAAATTAAATAAAAGATTGTATAAAAAATTTCAGAATTTTTAAGATTGTTTTGCTATTTTTTATAAAATGTAGAAAACAATGTAATTTAATGAAAAATAAAATGAAATAAAACTGAAAAATAAGAAAGTAATCAGATCCAATGGACGAAATTCAAACTGGCAGGGGCGGGAGTTGACTGCGCGCGTGTTTGGACGGCTCACATTCAAACTCACTAACCCTAATTAATTAGCCCTAATCCAGCCTTAATGACTCTCAGGTGACCGGAACAGTGTTCCGGTCATCTTCTCCGATCACCCAAAATTACAAACTCACTCTACACGCAATGAAAATGAAATTCAACAACCCAGAACTCTTCCCCATCCAAAAACGAATTAAACCCCCCATTCAAACAACATTTATCATTCAGAAACAAGGAGAATCGAATCAAACATGTTCTAGGGCAAAAAGTTTCAGAGACTGCATACATGCTTATTTCTCACTCATTTTCGAAAACAACCACATATTCATGATCAGGGAAGCATGTAGAAGCTATTAAGAACTTAAAAATCCATTTCTGGAAAAAAAAGTTCATGAAGCTACCTGAGTTTGAAGCTTTTCAAGCTGCAACTTTCTGGCCCTTTCTCTTTGTGCAATCCACTCCTAGGACCTCCCTTATGCTTCTGAAAGGCTTAGAACAAATTTATTTGGGCTGGTTTGAGAGTTCACAGAAGTTCTGTTCAAGCTCAGGTGAGGATCGTATTTCTGGTTCTTTGAGTTTCAGGCTACTTTGATGGTTGGTTTGGGTTCAGTGAAGCATGGTGAGAAGGTTTGTGAAGTTTGTTTCTGAGTTTGTGGCCTGAGGAGAGTGTTTCAAATGCTTTTGCTCTATGGAGTGAAAATGAGAGTGTGATGCTATGGCCTGTTTCAGGCTTGCCTCTTGTGTGGTTTGGCTTGCAATTTTTTTGTATAAACAATTGCTATTGGTCAGAAGAAGTGATGTGTGCTTTATTGATAGGTATGGTTACTTTTGCAAATTGTCAACTTTTGTGTAAGAAGGGCATGGGCTACTTGCTAGCTTGGTACAAAGGGCTTGTCTTGCGCAGCATGAGGTGAGGAAGGGGCTAGGGTGGTTCAGCAACCTAGGCAGCAAGTGGATGAGATGTTATGATGGATTTTGCAACTTGGTTCTCTTTGGTTCTCATGAAAAGATCTTGTTCCAAAAACCATACAAATGTGTAATTCCTTGGTCCATTCTGAACTTTAGATGTCACATGATCATGTTATGTGAATTAGAAGTCCATTTGATAGCTTTAGAACACTTGAGCAAGTCATTTTGCAAAATACCTCTTTGGTAGAAACTTTGAAATTTTGTGATTTTTGCCAACTTTGACAAGCCATAACTTTTGATCCAAAATGAATTAGGTCATGTTCTTGTACTTTTTGAAAAGGGAATGATCTATTCTACAACTTTCATGACCAAAGTTTTTCCATTTGAAGCCTTTTTGAATCAAAAAGTAAGGTTTGAAAAAGTTGCATAAAATGACATTTTCATTAAAAGTCAAACTTGCCCAAAAAGTCAACTTTGCAAAAGACTTCAAATTCTCCAATTTTGTGAACTTCAAACTTCTTCTATGATCAAATAAAGATCATATACAATCAAAATGATGAAGAATGCCCTTTGGTTGGGTCACTGGAGGCCTCAGATGCCCTGATTTTGCACTGACTTGTTCAGAAAGTCAACCCTTGATCAGATAACTTCCCCATGGAATTTCTTCATGAAAATTGATATGCATACTCCCTACACCATATAGAGACCAATAGAAACAAGAATGACCAAAAATTTTGGAGTTATGGCCTCTGAAACCAAAACCCTAATTTTAGGTCATCTGTGCAGTCAAGCCTGGCTCTGCTTCCATGCCATTCTCAGTTCTTGTGATTCTTTGGCATTCTTGACTTTTAGAAGATATAATATGATACTTGAACACATATGGACCCCTTTGAAGTGATTGGTGACCTTTGGAATGGCTCAAGAAGCTCTTGGATTGCTCAGATCACAAACCCTAGATGCAGATGACTTTGAATCTATGCAGTGAATCAAAAATGTACTATGAGATGTTATGATTGTGTTTATGCATATGAAATGATCACAAGCCATGGTGTGAATGGGTGAGGGCAAATTTTGGGTGTTTACAGCTGCCCCTATTCAAACATGAGTTAGCTGTGCAGGATGTAAGCAACGGCTTAACAGGCAAACAAGATAACTTGTGGTTGAATACCAAAGACAGTCCAAAATTTGCACTCACAGAATGAAGAAGAAAAGGGATATAGATTGTAAAAGAAAATAAAGTATATTGTAAAGTGTAGGCGACGGAGGACGACCGTCGAGCAGAGGATGATTGCTGCGTAAAGAGCAATGACGGGGACGACCGACATGCTGGGGAGTGCGGAAAATAAAGCAATGACGGGGACGGCCGACATGCTGTGGATATGAATTATGATGGGGACGGCCATCAAGTTCATAAAGCAAAGTAACCAACGATGGGGACGGCCATCGGGCTAAAAATAAAAGGGACCACGACGGGGACGGCCATCGGGTTAAAGAATAAATGAAATAAACAGATGATGAGGTACGGTCATCAAAGGTGAAGGATGATCACCTAGCAGGGGACGGCTGCTCTGTAAGGGTTAAGATGAGGGACGGTCATCTAAGGTGGAGGACGACCACCTGGCAGGGTACGGCTGCCGAAAATATCACGACATAGGACGAATGCCGGATAAAAGGTCAACGATGGGGACGACCATCGGACGAGCATGATGAAGGACGATCATCAAGAGGTGGAGGACGACCACCTAGCAGGGGACGGCTGCTCTCAAGGTTTGTCATGACATAGGACGAATGTCAGATAACCAAAATCAACAATGGGGACGGCCATTGGATAAAATGATGAAGGACGACCATCAAAAAGGTGAAGGACGATCACCTAGCAGGGGACGGCTGCTAAATATCACGACATAGGACGAATGTCGGATAGAAAATCAACGATGGGGACGGCCATCGGACGAGCATGATGGAGGACGACCATCAAGAGGTGGAGGACGACCACCTAGCAGGGTACGGCTGCTCTCAAGGTTTATCATGACATAGGACGAATGTCAGATAAAAAGAAAATTGTTTACTGGGGAATAGTAACCACGGACGAGTGTTTACAATCCAAGAAATAAAGGTATAAGTGTTTGGTATTGTGTATAGATTAAAGATGCGGACGAGCATCCTTAAGACTACGATACGGACGAGTATCAGGTAGAAACAAATACTGACATGTGTTCAGAGATGATGATACGGACGAGTATCAACTGGTTAACAAGGAACACGGACGAGTGTTGAATCTGAAAGACTTCTTCTGGGGGATAGTAGGCACAGACGAGTGTCTATATTCAAGAAGACACAGCGTATGGATTAAAGATGCGGACGAGCATCCTTAAGACTATGATACGGACGAGTATCATGTAGAAACAAACGCTTGACGCATATTCTGAGATGATGGTACGGACGGGTACCAACGGGTTAACAAAGAACACGAACGAGTGTTGAATCTGCGGGGGTATAAATGGTGTATATAAGATACGGACGAGTATCTGTATAAGTATGAGTGTTCAGTCTACTGGGGAGAATGACACAGGCGAGTGCCAAAAAGAGAAAGGTGTAGTATGAACAAATATCTGGTATACAAAGTGTTTATGTTACTGTGCTGGAAAATGACATGGACGGATGTCAAGAAAGTTATATGTATACAAGTATTTGTGAGTGCAAAGGGAATATCTTTGGCTTTCTGCTGGGGATATGACATAGACGGGTGCCAAGAAGTATCTGTAATATACAAGTGTTTGTGAGGCAACTGCTTTTGCTGGGGAATCTGGGGAGTATTCTGTATATTGTTGATGGGTTGACAATATTCACAAGTGTTTGACTCAGACCATGACTTATGATTATGCTATATGTTTGATTTTTGCTGTAATGCTCCGTATTAAGACGGAATGCTATGCTTTGTTTGGGTGAATATGATGCGAATTCTATGATTACAAAAGATACCGATCCGGGATTGTCGCTCCCGGGATTTTCATCCTAGTACAAACGCGAAAGTGGCGCGGAAAGGTTAGAGTCGCCAGCCAGACATTTTTATCCCGAAAGAATGGGAAAGGTAATGTTGCACAAACCTGAGGAAGAAGGAAAGGACAAGGCCCTGCGAACCAAAGATCTGAGTTCGGGAGTCGGTTACGAATTGAGAAGGTATTAGCACCCCAATCCGTCCGCCGTACCCGACGGGATCCACGCTTGCTTGCTTGTTTCAAAGGGTGAGAAATAATATGCTACTGAACAAAACTGCTGACTGGAATGGAAAATGAAATGAGAAAGGAACTGGAATGACAATAAAAGGGGGAAATGTAGGGAAAATAAAGAATGTGCTCGAACGGGCCCTACCCCGCTGCCTACGTACCTCATCGGGATAATGAGGATCAGAGTCGACGTAGTTCGCCTAACTAAGGCGGGAACTATTTGTTTGTGTTTTTTTATGCTGGAACTGCGTATGTCTATGCTCAGGTGTTGCAGGCTCGTCTGGTACGAGTGCGTTTACCGTCTTGCATGTGAGACAAGTCGCCGCGAGTTCGCGTTGTGAGTGAATGAGATGAGAAAAGAAGTTCCCGCAGGATAGTCGCTTATTGTTTGTTTTTGTCTTTTATGAGTTTTGTATGAATTTGGCACAAGGAAGTGAATTCAAACTCTTTTCCATGGAATGTACACTTGCCACTACATTCCAAGATGGAATAATAGAACAAGCATACCCAGCAAGGAGAATTTATCCAAGACTGGTTTCCTAGGATTAGGGTTTCAGTTCACTGGCTTGTTGAACTTTATTTAGTGTTTTTGTTGCTTTTGTGAAGAAGTATCTTTTAAGTTTTTCTTTGTGAAACAACCCCTTGATGAGACTTGTACATCATGCTAGACAAGCTTACACCACTCCAAGATGGAATGAGTGCAAGTGCATCATGGAATAAGGCTATACACAAAGGATCCTTTCATTTATTTGTTAATTGTTTTTTTGGATTTTGTTTGAAGATGAGAAAGAATGACTCAAGTTGCAAAAAGGCAAAATCTAAGGGACTAAGACTCAATCCTAATTTTGTTGATTTATTTACAAGTGGTCCTAATGGTTAATGAGGTTTCTAATCCTAATGGGAAAAAAGAAAAAAAGAAAAGAGAACTAGAAACTAACTTACTTCCTAAGGAAGTTAAGTTGTCTCTAAAGAAAGGGAAACCTAAAAGCAAAGCACAAGGTGCTAAGGCAAACACAATTAAAATGCATAAGAGATAGGAATGAAGTGAGACTTACCTCAATCTTCCCCCCTACAAAACAAAAGTTAGCATGACAATGCATATTGAAAGTAAAATCAAAGCATGAAAGCGATTAAGTACCATAAACATCCTAGAATGGAACTAGGGTTCAAAATAAGACCTAAGTCTAAAGGTGAAGGTACCTAAAGGTCACATGACTTCTAAAGTCAGTAGCTACATGCTATAGGTCCCTAAGTATGCTAGGATACCTCACAAGGTCAAACTATGTCAAACTATGTACAAAAAGTTCACCTAAGTTCACATAAATGCAAATTAGGGTTTATGGATGAAGTATGAATGCGTATGACTTACAAACATGAATTAGTACATGAAATGAACATCAAAGTCAGTAGTGAATGCTTATGAAGATGTGTGAATGAATATATAATCATGGATGTAATGGATTAGGCATATGGAGCAATAAGAAGATATGAGAAGAAACGAACAAACATCGCATAAGATCGCACATGATGCAAACTAAGGAAGAATGGCATGTGAATATGCATGAAATGATTATGGGTCAGTAGCATACAAGGCATGAGATGCAATTAGAATGCTTGAATAGGCATTGATGACTTACACATAATTCAAGTTAAACATGAGAAGAGATTAACAAACCGTTTAAGTTAAACTAATCCACATAAGTATGCACTTTGAAACACTAAAACAAACCAAATGAGTATGGTTCAAAAAGTGGCCTATAACTGGAATTAAGGACCTAAAAGTGGCCTATAATTAACTCTTAGAAGTTACCAAAAAAACATCTCAAGCAAATGGCATGAATGCCTTCTTAACATTTAGGTTATGGAGCAAATACACACATGAATCAACCTAGGATCTAGGTGACATGGAAAAATAGCAAAAAGCCTTTAAAAAATATGAAATTAAATCCCTGGAATAATAAAGTCATTATCTTACATTGTCCAAAAGGATTCCATAAAATTATGCACCAAAGTTCCAAAACAATTACTTGACTAGCAAGGTAGCAATGAATGATCACCCAAAAACAACTCCACAAAGCGGATCAAAAAGGGCACTAAAAATTATGAAAAAAATGCCTAATGAGCATCAAAATGTCACCAATTACAGTGATTAATCATATACAAAAAATAGGTCTCACACCTATGGGGAAAAATCGATTTCGGTCCCTTATGCCAAAACCTTCCTTTTTGGGACAGCTTGTGATCTAAAATCCAAATAAAATATTGAAACCACCCAAATCTGGAAACAAAAAATATGACAAATTAATTAAGAGGAAGAAGATCACTCATGAATTTTTCTAGAATTTTATCTCACCTAAAACTATTTTTAATAAATGCGACGAAACGGGTGAAAAAGTGGATTTAAAGGGGAAGTGAAAGGAAGCGATCCTAATGGTTCTTAACCTAATCCCTAAGTTCCGAAATCGATACATATCATCATAAATCACAAATATAACCAATGCCTCAGGTGGGAGGGCTCAGATGCATCTTAAATTATATGGTCCTAAGCCGCATACGACTAAAATGATGCGTAAAGCCGAAATCACTTACTTGAATGAAGTACCGATTCTTCACATAAAAGAAATCCGAAAAAATCCTCAAGCAAGGTCTTGTAGTCTCCTATGAGCAAAATAAATGCCCATCTTCCATAATTACTTTTGTGAAGCTTTGGCCATAATCGAAATCGATTCAAATCGATCAAAACGATCATGGACAATTTAATCTGAAGTTAATCCAAACAATTAATTAGAATTAACAAGAAATGAATTAGCATGTTAATCCCCAAAATATTATTCAAATAAATTAAATTAACAACCCTAACAAGATACATTATTAAAAATTTCTATATAGTAAATAATAAAAATCAAAGCAACTTGGGAGTGTATTAATGATTATATGGTGTAAACAAAAAACATGGGGCCAAAGGGCCCGATCCATAAAAACATGGAAGAGGTGGTGCATTTAGTAAAATGGGCGGTGATAATAACAAGTGGATAGAAGAAGAAGAAGCCCAATCCACAGTATTGGAAACGTGAAACCCTAAATGCGTTTCACCCTCTCAATCTGAACCTTCTTCTTCGCCGTTTTCATCTTCTTCACTCTCTCAATCTGACACAAACACGGATAAGCTAAACGTCGTCCACAAGCTACTCAGCCTTGCGTCTTCTTCGGCTTCATCCCCTTCTTCTTCACCATGAACGAACAATGGACCTCGCCGAATACCTCTCTGAAGTGAACTCGCCTTCATCACCGCCGACGACTCACCTTCCTCGTCTTCTCCGTCTCTCCTATAAATACCTCACCGAAAAAATCGCACGGACCCTCGCCGGCGCCGACGCATTCGTTCATCACTAGATTAGTTCGTCATCTCTCTCAGCGATCGTTATTCACCAAATTCGATCTGATCCTCTGATTTCTCCTCAGCAACATAAAATGAAGCGAATACCTACAAGCTTAGTTCTGACCTTTGAATCGAACTCAATCTACAACGAAAACACGATCTCGGTAAGATTCGCTTCAATATGCTTTCATGTTTTCCGACCTCTCTCTCCCTCTCTTCTGAATTCGTCTCACTCTTCATATTCTACCAAAGTGCTATTGACTCAAATACCTGCTATTATGAACAGTACTCACCGCTCCAATGTTGATTCATTGTTATGTTAGCGTTTCAAATCTTGAACTGTGAATGGTTGTTCATGTTGCAGATTGAAGGTCTCGGACAGGGAGTGCAGCTGGTATTCTTGAGGAGTGTAGAAGCTTGATTGAAGAAGATTGAAAGTGAGAGAGTCGCACGTTTCTGATTTTTTGGTTGAAGATTGAAGATTGAGCTTTTGTTGATTCAAGATGAGAGATGATGAATTACAAGTTTTGTGATGGTATTGATCAAGTTGTAGGTTGTTGACGAGGAAGGATGCAGTTGAAGGTGATATGGGTGATGCCGTGTACGGAGGAAGGTTGCCACAATCTGGGTATGCTTACGATCTCATCCTGTTTCAATTCTTTTCCCTTCCCCTCTGTGATTCTGATTTCATTCAAATTCTTGAGTTCTTGTTGATGATTCTTGCTTCAACTTGTTGATGATGAAGGTTGTTGATCGATGAAGTTTGATGATGGAATTAGGTTCAGATTGAGGGATTCAAGATTGTTGATGCCGATGCAAGCTTTCAGGTATGACCGTTTTGCGATTCAATCATCTCCTTCTACTCTTTTCGATATACCAATTTGAGTTGTTGCCATTGCTGATTTGGGGCTACTATCATATTGTTGCGAGATTTGGTCTATCTCAGGAAGAACTCAACAACATACTGCAACACAACTCCAATTGGGACTACCGGCCAAACCTCGACGATGACGATGTGAGATTTAGCAAACTAACTCTGTTCTTGGATTCTTCTTTAAAGCTGTGCACTTCTGAATCGAAGATCGGTGTCAACTGTGTTGGTGGTTGTAGCAGGTTGATGATGATGCATATTGAAATCGAGAAATTGATGAAGCTGTGCTTGTTCTGAATTGCAACTTACAGATTTCCCCATTATCCTCTCACTGAATCTTGTCTCATCCACAAACACGGACCAAGAACTCAACAACATGAGGTATGCTCTTTCTGTTCAAGCCTCTGAATCCCGCTTTCAGTTTCTCTTTCACTCATTCTTCTATGATTCTGAATTGTTGTTGAACACTTGCAAACTTGAGCGGTGTTGTTACGAAACTTGCAGGTTCAAGATTGATGGAGATTGAGAGGCATGAAGATTGAGATTGCAAGAGGTTTTTGAAGATGGTGTAAATGAAGCTGGAGATTGATGAGAAGTTGGTTGAGAAATCTTCAAGTTGTTCACCCCTTCTGTTTCTATATTTTTTCTGTTATATCAGTTATGAAAAACTGAATTTTTCTTTTGGTTGTAACTGATTTTTTTAGTGCCATTTTCCTCACTGCTGCGTTTTTTCCTGATTTGTTCATTATTTAATCTACTATCAATTTCAACCAAGTGGGCATTCATTGGAGGATATCACAAAAAACAAAAACAAACAAATCTGTTAACTTATGATATTAAGCAGCCCATTAGTTTGAGTATGGATTACAGGCCCATGTGGGATAGCAATTGAAATTAATTGTGGGCTTACTAGGATAAAAAAAAAAAAGAATGCAAATCTTTTGGATGAAATTTTTTACAATGATAATGCTTTCAAATTTGGAAAAAGAAACATGGTCAACCTTTGATTAAGTATATGTTCGGATGGCTTAGGAATTGATCAACAAATGAAGGTGGATTTATAATTCGGTTAAGAATATCGCCAATAGAATGAAATAGAAGCTGGGCTTGTATGAGATACGACTAATGGGCTTTAAATGGGCTAGCAAAAAATGCGAACTTAAATCATAGTGGACTTATGGTTGTAAACAGGAATAGATTGAATTAAAAAAAGACAAATGGAATAAATTTGCGGTAAATGTGATAGTTATGAATATTGGCAAAAAATGGAACTTATAAAAAGAGAATTACATGGGTAGTTGGATGTGGACAAAGATTGCAAAATGGATTAACGAAAACAAATTGGAAAAAAGAAAGGAAAGTGGAGTGGAATAATCGGGGATGGTTCATGAAAATGAGAACAAAAATAATGAATGGATATGAAAAACTTGATTTTAGCCCAAAGCCTATTTTGAATTCTTTCCACAAGTTTATGAACACGACCCCTTTTGAACCACTGAATAATTTTCAGGTTAGTCACACCTCTTTGAATCGTCTGAACCATGCCATGACCATTCTAATCCATGTGAAATCACTGATAAACTGAGAGTTCAAACCAGACCCAACACGAACACTGTTTGATAAACGAATTGATCTCGGCACACGACAACATGATCACTGAATATGCACTGTTTAAGAGATGGTCCAGTGTCCCAAAATAATCTTGCCACTGCAGTGATACTTCAATAATTTGACCAAAACTAAGTCACACCCCCACCCGCATTCGAAGTAGAACCAATACCCAGTGAATATTCTCCACCATTTCAATCTCTGACAGATATAGATAAGGAGCGAAACCCTAGATTCAAGGGACCTGAATCACATGCTTCAGAAATCCATGAAATGCACTAATATGATATTAAATGCAGATGAATGCGAAGTGATACGCCAGTAGAGAGAATAAATATGAGGGCAAATTTTGAGGTATTACAGGGATTCGGATCCCAATGCTGTGAGGATCTCTGGTCGATCAGTTGAAGTAGACATCCCAGCTGGGGATAAGATCATTGGTAGATCTGATGAAATGATTCTGCTTGGGGAAATGGGTCGATGATAGACCTATTCCTATAAATGAGGGACCCAGCTGGGGTTTGTAGAAGCTTTCGTCACTCTGTTGTGATTCCTTCGTGCGCTGCTCTTCTGGATAAAGGCTGAGGCTCTGTGGGGAGATGATTTCCTGTCTTTTGTACTTGTCTGAGGAAGAATGATTGGCAACTCAGCTGGGAGAAGCAACAAGTGGCAACTCAGCTGGGGAGAAAACACTTTTGAGTGCTTAAGAATGAGTGTTGATTTGTCAGCTTGCTGGGATGAAGCTTACATGCCCCATGTTGCGCTCTGAATACCTGCAATCCTGCAAAGACAAGAGACGCAGCAGTAATCCCGAGGTATCCTTTACTGGATTCCGTCATAGGAGTTAGACACTTCTGAGAGTAAGTATATTCCCTGCAAGCATGTGTTTTCTATTTTAAAAGATAAACATCTGTATTTACGCAATCAGTTTCCTTTAAGATATCAGACATTTTTGCAAATAAAAATATATGAGACATTGTGTGACTGAAAAATCTGTTTCTATTAATTCATACGCCCTGAATTTGCGAGATACAGTCAAAGAAACATATCTCCTGAAATGAGGAGATTGTTACAAATTGAGAAACAAAATGCTGGCAATGTTGACGACGCTTCAGGGAGCTTCCTCTTTTGCTATGACTCGTATGACTTTTGACGTTCTTCTTGTCTTGCTTTCTGAAGAAGGCTGATTCTGACAGAAGCTTGATCCTTTCCAAGTTTACCAAGTTGCAGGTGATACAGACGAATTCAGAATGCAGTTGTTTGCTTATTCCCTTATTTTGCATGGATCGCCCTTTCGGGTTTTCAATCCATCGGGATACCCATTTTTGCCTGAGCTGTCCAATGCGGCTTTTCAACTCAGCGGGTGTACATTTTTTGTTTATTTTCCCTTATTTTTGCCCGAGTCTTTTATTCTGTTTTTGACTCGCCGGGATGCCCTATTTTTGCCTGGACTTACATTCTGTTTTTATGTCTAGCGGGTCATTTTTATGCGAAGTATTTTTTAACTGCATCTGAATTCACAGGGGACGGGAAGTCTTCGCCATCCATGGTGCTGAGCATCAGTGCTCCACCAGAGAAAAGTTTCTTTACTACGAATGGTCCTTCATATTTTGGAGTCCATTTGCCCCTGTGGTCTGTATGAGGAGGGAGGATTCTTTTCAGTACAAGATCTCCTACTTGATACTCTCGGTGCCTGACTTTCTGATCGAAGGCTCTCTTCATTCTTTTCTGATACAACTGCCCATGACAAATTGCAGCCAATCTTTTCTCTTCAATCAGACTCAGTTTTTCGTATCGGGACCGGACCCATTCTGCTTCGTTCAGCTTAACATCCATCAATACCCGTAAGGAGGGTAATTCAACTTCAACAGGTAGGACTGCCTCCATACCATACACAAGCTGATACGGTGTTGCCCCAGTGGATGTCCTTATTGACGTGCGGTACCCATGCAAGGCAAATGGCAGCATCTCATGCCAGTCTTTGTATGTAACTACCATCTTCTGCACAATCTTCTTAATATTCTTATTGGCTGCCTCAACAGCGCCGTTCATCTTTGGACTGTAAGGAAAAGAGTTGTGGTGTTGGATTTTGAAGTCCCGGCATAGCTCTGCCATCATTTTGTTGTTCAAGTTGGAACCATTATCAGTAATGATTCGCTCGGGCACTCCATACCGGCAGATGATATCTCTTTTCAGAAATCTGGCTACCACCTGTCTTGTAACATTGGCATATGAAGCTGCTTCGACCCACTTGGTGAAATAGTCAATAGCAACCAAGATGAATATGTGGCCATTCGAAGCAGTTGGCTCAATCTTGCCAATCATATCAATGCCCCACATGGCAAAGGGCCAGGGTGAAGACATTATATTCAAAGGATTGGGAGGCACATGCACCTTATCCGCATAAATCTGGCATTTATGGCATTTTCTGGCGTAGGCACAACAGTCTGCATCCATTGTGATCCAGTAATAACCTGATCTTAACAACTTTTTAGCCATGGCATGCCCTCCTGCATGGGTACCAAAGGATCCTTCGTGCACTTCATGCATTAGCAAATCTGCTTCTGTCTTATCAACACATCTGAGGAGTACCATATCAAAGTTTCTCTTGTATAGGGAACCATCAGTGTTCAGAAAGAAACTACCAGCAAGCCTTCTCAAAGTCTTCTTATCATTGGAAGATGCCCCCGATGGGTATGTTTGATCCTCCAAGAAGCACTTAATGTCATGGAACAAAGGCTTATCATCTTTGGCAATATCTGATGCAAACACATACGCTGGTCTGTCAAGTCTGGACACTGAAATCTGTGGTACAAAGTTGGCAGCTTGAACTTTGATCATAGATGAAATGGTAGCCAGGGCATCTGCAAACTGATTCTCGTCCCGAGGGATATACTCAAGCTTGACTGTTGTAAAGAAAGTCAATAACCTCCTTGTATAATCCTTGTAAGGTATCAGATGATCCTGGTGTGTGTACCATTTGCCGTTGGTTTGATTAACTACCAGAGCTGAATCCCCGAATACAGTCAATGTTTTGATCCTGAGGTCAATGGCTTCCTCGAGACCCATAATGCAAGCTTCGTATTCAGCTTCGTTGTTAGTGCAGTTGAAAGTGAGTTTTGCCGAGAAAGGCATGTGAACTCCTTTAGGTGTAATGAGTACTGCACCAACACCACGACCATTCATATTAACAGCCCCATCAAACATCATAGTCCATTCTTCTTCCGGGTCAGGCCCTTCAGTGTGAATAGGCTCTTCATGATCTTTTGCTTTTATGAACATGATGTCTTCATCAGGGAAGTCAAATCTCATAGGCTGGTAGTCATCAATAGGTTGCTCAGCAAGATATTCAGACAATACACTACCCTTGATGGCTTTCTGAGAGGTGTACTGAATGTCATATTCTGTGAGAATCATCTGCCATCTTGCAACCCTTCCGGTAAGAGCTAGCTTCTCGAAAATGTACTTAACTGGGTCCATTTTGGAGATCAATAAAGTAGTGTGGGTCAACATATACTGTCTCAGTCGGCGAGCAGCCCACGCTAAAGCACAGCAAGTTTTCTCGCGCAGTGAATAACGTTGTTCACAGTCGGTAAACTTTTTGCTCAGGTAGTATATTGCATACTCTTTTCGACCAGACTCGTCATGCTGGCCCAGCACACACCCCATTGACTCTTCTAATACTGTTAAGTACATTATCAGAGGTCTTCCTTCAACTGGAGGCATAAGGATTGAAGGCTCTTGTAAGTACTCCTTGATCTTGTCAAAAGCCCTCTGACAGTCTTCGTTCCACCTGACCGTCTGTTCTTTTCTTAGCAGCTTGAACAAAGGTTCACAGGTTGCCGTAAGGTGAGATATGAACCTTGAAATGTAGTTCAATCTACCTAGAAACCCTCGAACTTCTTTCTCATATTTTGGTGCAGGCATTTCTTGAATGGCTTTGACTTTATCAGGGTCAACCTCAATCCCTTTCTCGCTTACAATAAAACCCAGCAGCTTACCAGATCGCACCCCGAATGTGCATTTGTTGGGGTTCAGCTTCAGTTGGTACTTCCTCAGACGCTTGAATAGCTTCAACAGATTTACCAGGTGGTCTTCTTCTGTGAGGGACTTGGCAATCATGTCATCCACATAACATTCGATTTCTTTATGGATCATATCGTGGAATAATGTCACCATAGCCCGTTGATATGTTGCACCAGCGTTCTTCAATCCGAATGGCATCACTTTGTAACAGAACGTGCCCCAGGGTGTGATGAAGGTTGTCTTCTCCATGTCTTCAGGTGACATTTTAATCTGATTGTATCCTGAAAATCCGTCCATGAAGGAGAATACCGAGAACTGAGCCGTGTTATCAACCAATACATCAATGTGAGGTAATGGGAAATCATCTTTCGGGCTGGCTCTGTTCAGGTCCCGGTAGTCAACACACATCCTTACCTTGCCATCTTTCTTAGGCACAGGCACAATATTAGCAACCCACAGTGGATAGCTAGTCACAGCAAGGAACCCGGCGTCCCATTGCTTTTGTACCTCTTCTTTGATCTTCATTGCCATGTCTGGGCGAGTACGACGCAGTTTCTGTTTAACCGGCGGGCAATCTTCTCTTAAAGGCAGCTTGTGCATAACAATGTCGGTATCCAACCCTGGCATATCTTGATAAGACCAGGCAAACACATCCACATATTCTTGAAGCAGGTCAATCAGTTGTTTCTTCACTGAGTCTTGTAAGCAGGCCCCGATTTTAACTTCTTTCACATCTTCATCTGTACCAAGATTAATCGTCTCTACCTCCTCCTGATGAGGAGTAATAAACTTCTCCTCTTGTCTCAATAATCTGGCTAGCTCTTCAGGAAGCTCGTAATCTTCTTCAACCCCTTCATCAGCTTGATTGATCGGATTGTCAAAGTCATACGAAGTCATAGCCGTGCTGTTGTCGGTGCTGTCTGGAAGGCACTCTCTGCAAGGGTTCAGTTTGTTCATTTTAGTGATTGATTTTAATCTTGTTTAGAAAAGTGAAATAAAGTTGTCATTTTGAAAACATTGCCATTTATTTTTTTGTACAAAAAGAAAAATGGAAAAATAGTGAGCGGAAAAGAACAAGACTCATTTGCAAAAGATGTCTGATATTTCATTGATTAATCTTGTTGCACAAAAATTACAGATGGCCCGATTACAAAATGAGTCTTGTCATCTTGGGCAAGATGCAAGACTTGATGCATGCTATAAAATACAGGAAATAATAATTACTCTGCATGAGTAACTCTTATAATTTCCTGGGAAGACCAGTTTGAGATACTGCTCCCTGGGACCTTTGGACGAATCCAGCTATCCAGGTTGCGTTCATCTTCCGACCCATCTTCCAAGTTGTTGACAGCATCGGGGATGAGCATCCCCCCACTAACAAAGTTGGGCTTCTTGGCAGCCTCTGCTTGATCTTCTTGAGTTGGTTTGTAACCCAACCCAAATCTATCCTCTTTCTTCTCCACAGGTAACAACTTGCCCCAGCCTTGGGCAGTTCCTTCTTCAACAACCTTCCGGGCTTGTTGGTATGATGTCATTGAGGTTCCAGGTACAGCAGATGTTTCATTAACATTCAAGGCCTCAAACCCTTGACTCATCGTCTCGTGGATCTCCCCATCCATCTCAATATATTTGTATGTAGCCAGATGGCTAACAAAAATATCCTCCTCTCCACAGATTGTAACGACTTGGCCCTCCCACTCGAATTTTAACTTCTGGTGAAGGGTAGACGTCACTGCGCCAGCGGCATGAATCCATGGTCTACCCAACAAACAGCTGTAGGCAGGCTGAATGTCCATCACGTAGAAGGTTGTTTTGAAAGTTTGTGGGCCAATCGTTACAGGCAACTCAATTTCTCCCAGAACTGATCTCTTAGAGCCGTCAAAGGCTCTTACTACCAAGTTGCTGGGTCGTAATGCCAATCCTTCATATTCCAGCTTCACAAGGGCTTTTTTAGGCAGGACATTGAGGGATGATCCGGTGTCTACCAGCACATGGGAAAGAACTGCACCTTTACATTCCATGGTAATGTGCAAAGCCTTATTATGATTGCGGCCTTCCGAAGTCAAATCAGTGTTGGTGAATCCTAGTCCATTACTAGCATTAACATTTCCAACCACAGCTTCCAACTGATTGACCGTGGTCTCTTCTGGCACATAAGCTGCGTGCAAAACTTTCAGTAGTGCGTTCCGATGAGCCTCAGAGCACATAAGCAATGATAAAATGGAGATCTTGGAAGGCGTATGGTGAAGCTGGTCCACTATCTTGTAATCACTTTTCTTGATGATTCTCATGAATTCATCAACTTCCTGATCAAAAGGTGTTTTCAGAGCTTCTTTAGCAACTTGCTCTTCTTGCACCATGCTCTTCCCTTTTGCCTTGGCGGCAGCTTCTGCTTCAGCAGTGGGTCTTTGAATTTGCGGGGCAAAGAGACGTCTGCTTCGAGTGAAGCCTCCGCCTCCCCCCACATTGTCTACTTGTGGTGAAGAAGTTGATGATTCGAAAGTGATTTTCTGTCCTTCGCAGTATAAATCAGAGCCGTAATGCCAAGGGATGGCATTACTGCTCTCATAAGGTACTGGTCCAGGCACTGTGACAGTGACTGGACTGATGACAGCTGCGGAAGGAACCATGATAGTCTGTGGATCATAATATATTGTGACTGGTGCTCTGGCAGGAATGTCATTTTGTGAGTTGTAGGCGGAATCATTTGCAGGATCATAATAAATTGTAACTGTTGAGACACTTGCATTGTTTGTTGCTGATGTTGTAGGAGACATTGTTGGAAGGATGGGTGTTGTTGTTGTAGGAGACTCTGAATGAAGGGGTGCTGAAGTTGTAGAAGGGATGTTTGCTGATATTTGGTCCGTTGAAGTAACAGATGAAGCAGTTGTTGATGAAATTGAAAAGTTGTTTGGAACAATGGTTGTTGCAGTTGTAGGAGGTTCTGGAGCTGTTGTTAAGGAGATTGCTGGGTTGGTAGGCACTGATGTTGTGATTTGAAGCAGGCCACTCTGGATGAGACCATCTATGCCATCCCTCAAGTTATCACAGCCATTCACTGAAATGTTGCAATAAGCGCACCCTAGCTCACATCCCGGGAACATTTGACATTCAAGGAGTTGAGCTTTAATCTCCACCAAGGGTGTCCGAATCTGACCCACACTGGTTATCAAGTAAGACGGCTTGTCTTCTTCAATATCATTGATTCTGGGACCACCATGGTGTGGCATAGGGTTTTTGTTAACATTTGGTGGTGGTGCAAAATTTAGAGCCTTGGAATCCACCGAGTCCTGTACTTTCATGTGCAAAGCTCTGCACTTCTCTGTGCTGTGGCCAGGTGCATTTGAGTGAAAAACACATCTGGCGCTGGCGTCATAATTTCTGGGTAGGCTGGCAGGATCTGGAGGTGCCAATGTCCTTAGCTCAACCAGGTTGAGTTTCAGGAGTTGTGGCAGTAATGTGGCATAGGGCATAGGGATCGGATCGATCACCCTATTGGCCTGAGAAGGTCTCTGCTGAAATGGTCTTTGCTGGTTGTTGTTGTTGGTGTTGCTGTTGTTATGATTTCTCTGAGGAGGATACTGAGTTTGTTGTTGATAATTTTGTTGCTGAGGTTGATAAGCCGGTTGAGGATGAATTGGAGCGGGAATGGTGACTGCTGCCACAGACCTATGAACATATTGGGGTCTGCCCCTGCTGGTGTGGATAGCATTAGTTTCACCAGTTCTTCTTGGGCCTACAAAAGGCTTTCTTGAGTTGCTGGATGAGCTGGCACCGTTGTCATAAATCTTACCCATCTTTAATAGGCTTTCAATCCTTTCCTCGGCTATGACTACATCAGCAAAGCTAGTGGACGAGAAAGCAGCCAGCCTGTCAATGTATGTTCCTTGGAGAGTGTTCATAAACATATCAACCATCTCTCTCTCTCTCTGACATGGGTGGCTGGACAGCAGCAGCAAGCTGTCTCCACCTTTGAGCGTACTCCCGGAAGCTTTCCCTTGATGATTGAGACATCCCCATCAGGAGGGTCCTGTTGGGAGCCATATCCAAGTTGTACTGATACTGTCTGATAAAGGCCTCTGCCAGGTCCTTCCAGCATCTAATGGTTGCTCTGGTCAGATGAGAGTACCATTCCCTTGAAGCTCCTATTAAGCTATCCTCAAAATAAAACATCCATAGCTTTTCGTCCATGGTATATGCCTTCAGCCTCCCCAGAAAAGACTGTAAATGGGTCCGAGGACAGGAAGTCCCGTTATACTTCTCAAAGCATGGTGGTTTAAATTTGTGGGGAATCCTGACCCCTTCCACTAGGCCCATGTCCATAACATCAAAGCCCAAAGAATTCTGGGACTCCAGTGATCTCAGTTTCTCAGCAATCTCTTCCAGCCTTCTGTCATAGGCTTCCTCCCCAGCTCCCATCACTGTGAATTGATCTTCCTGGGGGTCTTCTTGTAACACTCTGCCTGCAGTGGCAGTCCCTTGCACATTAGCAGGGATGTTGATCTCTGGATGCAGGTGGGGTCCAAAGACTGGGGGATTGACATGAGGTTGGACTCTCTCATTGTTGCTTGTCCCAGCAGTCCCTGGATGATGGTCTTCCTGATTCCTCCCTTCTACCAGTGCTCTTAACCTCTCCTGGCTTTGAGCCATATTATTCATCACCTCCATAAATTGTGTCATCTGATTCCTCATTTCCAACCTCTCGTTGGCCATTTGAGTCCTGACCTCTGTAAGGTCCTGCTGTACCTGGTCCATCTGTATGCCCGGAAGATTGTTGCGGGTGGGATATCTGTGTGGACGGTTGAGTGGAAACCCTCGACGTCGAGCAATAGTTCCTGAAGTCACAACAGAGTTAGTAACAATAAAACAAAAACCTACAAAACAAAACAAAAGGTTAGTATGCAATGCAGTATGCTTATTTGTATCCAAGGTATCCGGCTTGGCACTTGGTTTTGACCTTTCCAGACCCCTGAGGAAGATGCTTGAGATATTGCTTGAAGAATTCAGATAAAACAAAACAACACATATATTACAAAAAGCAAATGATAGATAGTTTGTTTTTTACAATACATGCCCTCTGAGGGGTCAAAAGTACAACATAAAGAAAAGTACATAAAATGAAAACAACAACAAGCAAAAGTCAAACACCAAGACCAAACTCATCCTCCTGAACTTCCTTGAGAAGTGCTTCAGTCACAGGATCAGCTGGACGCTCTGTAAGATTCCTGATAAGGAGATTCCTTGTAGTAACAGCTGCAGTTAGTCTCTTGTGTTGACTCTGGTCCTTTGACCTCTTCACACCAGCTCTGATCTTCAACTCCGAGATCTCCCTCTGGGCTGCTGCCAGGGCTTCCTGTTGTTCTTTTGCACTAGCTTCCAGCTGCTCAATCTTATCCTGAGTCCTTTTGTCCTCCTGAGTACGGGCTTTGGTGATCCTGACCCACCTAGCCTGACTCTCCTTCAGATACAAATCAGTCCTGGCCTTCTGGAACTGAGCTTCCTTGCAGGCATTCTTCAAGATCTGTTCTCCATCCCTAGACTTCTTAATGTAATCCTCTGACTTCTCAATTCTAGCCAAATGCTCCACCTTCAGCTTTTCTAACCTCTCAATATCCAACCTACCATCACTCCTCTCCCAGAGGGTCTTCTGTAGAGCTTGAGTCAGCTTCTCATTTCTCTCTTTCAAATTCTCAAACTCCTCTAAGCTGACAGTTGCTGGAGGTGGTGCTGTTGAAGGTCCAGGCATATCTTCAATAGTGAAAGGCATTCCAGTAATTTGAGCTCTGGTATGAGACCACTCATAGTACTGAGCTGAGGTCACATTATTGCATCTCCCCAGGATGGTTACCCCCTTAGTCTACACATTGTCCCAAGCCCAGGATGCTTGCCTGACAATAGCCAGATTAGGCTTGATTTCACAATAAAGGGTCTCAGTCAGATCCTGTACTCTAGGAGGATGAACTAACGCATAGCCTAGTTGTCTTTTGAATAGCAGAGGGTTGTAGTTGATGCAACCCTTCACTCCAATCAGAGGCACATTGGGAAATTTCCCACAACTGGTAATGATGTCTCTGCCCTTAGTACTCTGAGTACACCACCTGATATCATCTGAGGTTAGAGCAACAAGCCTCCTAGCCCAGTTCTTCTGCTGGTGAGGGTTCAAGAATGCATCAGTCTTTGGCAAATGCTTAAGCAGCCAAGTATGGAACAAAGGAGCACAGCACCTCACTAATATTCCCCTTTGCTTTTCATTCCTTTGATGAACAGAGTAGTAAAGATCTCCCAGTAAGGTGGGCACTGGGTTTCTCAGGATGAAAAGATGGAATGCATTCTTGCTAACAAACCTAGGCTCATCTGCAAAAATTATGACCCCATATATGCTAAGGGCCAATACAGACTGCCTTCCACTCCCCCAAGGAGGCCTTCAGAATAGCCTGAGAAGTCAAGAAATTCAGATGAAAACCAGAGACTCCAGCTTTAGCTGTCAAATTCTGCCCAATCAGAACTGGTTCCAGATATAATGCTTTTGCTATCTCCTCATTACTAGGGAAAGCCATCTCAGGGTTGAAGGGGACTCCACCCCTGATAGGTGCACCAATCAGTGATGAATACTCTTCCAACAAGGGTCCCAACTGAAAATTCTGAAAGGTGAAGCACCTCAGAGGGGGATCATAGAACTGCAGGCAAGTATGAATCAAGCTCCTCTGGGAAGGGTCCAAATCCATAAACACATCAAGGATGCCTCCATAATGTTCTCTGAAAAGTGGTATATGGTCTGGAGTAATCAGGGTCTGAATCTTCCTGATGCTGGCCAACTCAGGCTCAAAGAAATGATAGGAGATGTTACTCTTCTTAGGTGCCATATTGTTGAAGAAGAGCTGGGTCAGATGCTGAGAATAACACTGAAGATAGGCCTCTGACAGGCTGAGACTGGTGATGCAGGTGACTGAAGGAGGGTAGCTGACAGCTGAAGTAAGTACTGATGAAGACAGGTCTATGCTGAATAAGGGGTCAAAACCAAGCCAAAATGATAGGAGGGATACCCTGAAAAACAAATAAACACATGTTAAAATGATGCAATGAGGATGTATGCAAATGATATGCAAGGGTTTGTGACTGAGCTGGATCTGATTAACTGCTCTGATATAAGTCCAGGTATGTTCAAGAAATCCAGATGGAGGTTCATAAGTCCGGTAACCAAGGTGGGGGACTCAAATAAAGAGTCACATGTCCAGGGTTAAAAATCACAAGAACTGTTCCAAGATGAAGTATTCTTAATCAAATCAAAGTAACAGGGTAATCTGAGGTCAAGGGTACCTGCAAACCTGTAAACAGCCCAACCCCCCTCACAGGTGGTGCTCTAAAACAAAGATCCTCAGACTTGGATCAGTTATGAGAAGTGTAAACACTTCTAACCCGGAGGTACAGTGTTTACAATAACCATAAAAGATCCTCCTCTAATTCACCTCAGTTTCTGAAGGTCAATACTAAAGGTCATCCAGACTTAGCAGGCTTCCCAGATAGCCCTAGTACTACAGGAAATCTGCAGCACAGAGTTCTCAAGAAGAAACCCATATCTGAACCGTGTTTCATATTTGAAATTCTGTAATGAGATGTCCTAAGAGATGTCCCAACACTTAATAGGACATTTGACAAATTTAACCAAAACTTAAACAGCAAGAAAAGTAAACAACACAGAAGTTTGTTAACCCAGTTCAGTGTATAACCACACCTACATCTGGAGGCTACCAAGCCAGGAGGAAATCCACTATTAGTAATATTAATTCTAGACTTAAACCACCCTGTTTAATCTATCACTTAATACTTACCCAATGCAATTTCTACCTAAGACTCACTTAGATAAGAGTACCCTACTCACTCCCCCTCAATCACCCAGTGATCAGGATTACAAGTTTACAGAAATTGAAGACATCCTTCAAACAATACAGCTTGATCTTACTTCACAGTTTCAATCAAGTCACAAATGCACTTTTGCTTAAAAGCTCATAAAGTGTTACAATTAAAAACAACCTGCTATTTAAAACACTAGACACCTTATTTGATCTTCTTAAAATTCGTACTCAATTCTATGAGTTTCTGTTGTTTAAATAGGTATCTGAATTTTGGGCTTTCTGTAGAATGATCCAGCCCTAATGTGCAGCAACTGTCACCTTGAATTTAGGGTTTGTTACCTCCTATATTCTAGGTGCATTAGGTCTTCTGTTTTAATCTGAATCTTCAATTTAAAACTCCCTACAGATGCGCCTTGTTCTGTTTTTATCCAGCATTAATTTATTCCAGATAGTTCTCCTTAAATATCTCTGATCTGTTAATCAATAATTAATTCTGGAAGCAGGTCTGAGATGTCTCAACATCTGTTGGGACATCCTGACAAAACTGAACTTAGTCATTTACACAATGTCCCAACATCTGATGAGACATCCTGAAATAAGTTCACATACTCTGTTTGCTAATGTCCCAACATCTGATAGGACATTCTGAACTGAATCTAACATTTCTTGTTTGGTCAAAAATTCTGCCAATTCTTAAACATCTACAAACTCCCCCTTTGGCTAATTTTTGGCTAACATCTTTTCTGGTTTTCAGAGTGCAGCAGAAGTTCCTTTTATCAGAGTATATCATTACTTTTCTGTTGATTCTTATTTGAGATTACTCCCCCTCAAACATATATGTGTCCAGTCTTTATCCAGTCTTGTTTCAACAGAAAAACTTATTCAGTTCAGAAGCAAATAAACAGAATTTTTCATTCATTTAAACAGCAATTACATTTGATGTTGTTCTCCCCCTTGGTAGACACAAAATTAGGGGCCAAAGACACTATTACTGTCATTACATTGCTGTCATTACATTGGCCTCACATACATTGATCACTCAGATTCATTACTCTCAGTTTCCTCCTCTACTTCAGTGTCTTCAGCAGCTTTACTGTCTTCATCAGAGGCATTGTTTGCATTAGAGGCAGCTTTCTGGTCTTCTTCATTCTCCAAACTTTGAATGATTTCTTCCAGTTTCAGCTTCCTTGCTTCAAGTTCCTTGCATGTGCACTTTAGCTCAGCAATTAACTCTTTCTTGGAGATTGAAGTCTTAGCAGTTGAGGGACCAGCAGATGTCCCAGCAGGTGCTTCAACATCTGCAGCATGGTGACTAAGGAATAATTTGTAATGAAAAGCCAGGGGGCTCTCTCTCTTGCAGACAATGTCCTTCTCAGTTAAAATTCTAGGGTATTGACTTAGAACAATACCACACAGCAATGATGGAAAAGCTATTGGCAGCTTTGTTGCAGTAGAGATGGCATGCTTCATAGTCTGATCAAAAATATATGCTCCATAATCCATCTTGGTTTGAGTCCCTACAGCAAAGATGAATCTGGCCAGACCAGTTGAGATTGATGAAGTGTGGTTGGTAGGCACCCAGTTTGCAGTTCCAATTCTGTTAAGCATGGCATACTTTCTAGTAAGCATGCTCACAGAGAGCTTTCCCTTCACAGGCCAAGCTTTGACCTGGTTTGCAGTGATCACCTTACAGATTTGATTATCTGTTTTCCCTAGCTCATTGGGTTCATCTGTGTCCCTTCCTAGATACTGATTAATGATTTGGGGAGAGAACTCAACACACTTACCTCTTACAAATACCTTTCTGAACTCTGAGGACTTACCATTTGAGCAATCCTCCTGAAGATTCACAATGAACTCTTTGACAAGAAGTTCATAGCAGGGAGAGAACTCTGAGACTGTCTTGAATAGTCCTGCAGCAGAGATTAGGTCAATGAGTTCTGTGCACTCAAGTGCATTGCTGCTCAGTTCTCTTTCCAGGGCAACCCTTCTTTGGTACACATACTTCCATCTGTTGACACTAGAGACAAGATGAAATGATATGTTGTCCAAGGGAGCTTCTGGAACAGCAGTTGAAGCTCTTGCTGATGTTGGTCTTTTCTTGGGAGGAGATGTTGGGACATCTAATTCAACATCTGAATCTGATGGTGTGACTGCTTTTCTCTTCTGAGATTGGACTTTGCTCCAGGGTTTTGTTGGACCAAAGGTAGCTTTAGCTTTGCCTTTCTTTGGACTAGCCTTCTTAGTCTCAGGGATGACAGGTTCAGCTTGCATCTTTCCTTTCCTGGACCTTAGTCTTTTAGCAATGCTGGGTTTCACAGATGATATGATCTCTGCATCAGAATCCTGTTCCAGATTGATCTCTGCAGCAGAAGATTGATCTTCATTTGAGTCTTTAGCCTGTTCCACAGAAACTTCTATATCATTTTCACTTGAGTCCTCTTTCTTGTCCTTAGTCTGTTCAGTATCAGCATCAGATGAGTTTGCTTTCTCATCTGCATATGTTCCAACATCTGTTGGGACATCTTGTTCTGCAGCAGTGTTCTTTGTATCTTGAGCTGGTTCTTCTTGAGGTGCAGGAATGGTATTCAAGGGAACAGAGATTCCTTTCACTACTCTTTGTTCAGAGAAAACTTGGTTGACAATCTCCTTGATGGAATCATCAACATATTTGGAGTATTTAGCATGAGAAGGAATGTCTTTAGCTTTGCTTCTGATTTGATCTTTACCTCTTTTTGGTGTTCTTGCCTTCTTAGTGTGAGAGGCGCTTCCCCTGAGCTCGTCTAATGGTGTTGATTGCATTGGTACCATAGAAATAGGAGTGGCATGAACCACGTCTTCCTGGTTGAGAATTTCTTCAGCTGTTTTAGGGTTTTGAGACATTGTTGAAGAAGATGAATGTGCAGCTTTAGGGTTTAAGATTTCTGAAGGATTACTAGTTAATGCGATTCGCTTGTGATGATGTGATGAGATTCTTGATAGCTGCTTATAAGGAGTTACTAAGTAAGTAGCCGTTACTGTGTAAATGATGAGAGATGGATTTCCCAAGAGTCTTGTCCAGACTGGTTTTGCCATCTGGAACTTATGCCATGCAATGTCATATGACATGTTGGCACATTTCATTAATTGCTAAATCTCACATAAACAGATTCCAAGTTTGCCCCTTAAATTCTCAAATTGAGTAGCATCCAATGCTTTGGTAAAGATATCAGCTAATTGCAGACCTGTAGCAACATGTTCCAATGAAATCACCTTCTCTTATACAAGATCTCTAATGAAATGATGTCTGATATCAATATGCTTAGTCCTGCTGTGTTGGATAGGATTCTTAGATATGTTGATTGCACTTAAGTTGTCACAGTACAATGTCATGACATCCTGTGGGACATTGTACTCAGTGAGCATCTGCTTCATCCAAACCAACTGAGAACAACTGCTACCTGCTGCTATGTACTCAGCTTCAGCTGTAGACAAGGATACACAATTCTGTTTCTTACTGAACCAAGAAATCAGATTGTTTCCTAGAAAGAAGCATCCTCCTGAAGTGCTTTTTCTGTCATCAGCACTTCCTGCCCAGTCAGCATCACAGAAGCCAGTGAGACTTGGTTTGCACCCATGAAAGTACATTATGCCATAGTCACAAGTACCATTAACATATTTAAGGATTCTCTTGACTTGATTGAGATGACTGACTTTTGGATCAGCTTGATATCTTGCACAAACTCCTACTGCAAATGCAATGTCTGGTCTGCTAGCAGTCAAGTATAACAAGCTTCCAATCATGCTTCTATATAAACTTTGATCTACATTCTCACCCTTCTCATCTTTAGTCAGCTTTAAATGTGTAGGAGCAGGAGTTCTTTTATGAGAAGCATTTTCCATTCCAAATTTCTTCACTATGTTCTTGGAGTACTTGCTTTGTGAGATGAATATTGAGTCTTCCATTTGCTTAACTTGCAGACCAAGAAAATAGGTTAATTCACCTACTAGACTCATTTCAAATTCAGATTCCATCTGCTTGACAAAATGTTTGACCATCTTATCAGACATCCCACCAAACACAATGTCATCAACATATATTTGTGCAATCATGACATTTCCTTCTTCATCTTTAACAAACAGGGTTTTATCAATCCCACCTTTTCTGTATCCTTGCTTGATAAGAAATGTGGTAAGTCTTTCATACCATGCCCTTGGAGCTTGCTTCAGACCATAAAGTGCTTTCTTTAATTTGTATACATGATTTGGACAGCTTGGATCAACAAATCCTTTAGGCTGTTCTACATATACTTCTTCATTAAGATAACCATTAAGAAAGGCACTTTTCACATCCATTTGAAATAGCTTGAACTTTAAGATACAAGCAATTCCCAACAGTAGTCTTATTGATTCAAGCCTTGCTACTGGTGCAAAGGTTTCATCAAAGTCTACCCCTTCAATTTGAGTGTATCCTTGAGCCACAAGTCTAGCTTTGTTCTTTGTAACAATTCCTTGTTCATTTGACTTGTTCTTATACACCCATTTTGTACCAATCACATTTATGTCATCAGGTCTAGGTACAAGATTCCACACTTCATTCCTTGTGAATTGACCTAATTCCTCTTGCATAGCACAAATCCAGTATTCATCAGTGAGAGCTTCCTTGACATTTTTAGGTTCTATTTTGGAAACAAAACAAGAACCTGAAATCACTTCTCTTGATCTAGTGCTTACACCTCTGTTGGGATCACCAATTATTAAATCTTTGGGATGATCCTTCTGTATTCTGATAGAGGGAGGTTTGCTTAAATCTTCTGAGCTTGTATTATTTTGAGTGAAGTTATATTGATCATTCTCTTCTTCAGGTTCAATCTTGATATCATCAGATGTTCCAACATCTTCTGGGACATCTGTAGAAGCATCATCAATTATTACATTTATGGACTCCATGATAACCTTTGTTCTGTAATTAAATACTCTATATGCTCTGCTGTTTATAGAGTATCCAAGGAAAATCCCTTCATCACTTTTAGGATCCATTTTCCTCCTTTGCTCCCTATCTGCCAGAATATAGCATTTACTTCCAAACACATGAAAGTACTTTACAGTGGGTTTTCTGCCCTTCCAGACTTCATATATTGTGGACAGGGTTCCTTTTCTCAAGGTAACTCTGTTATGGATGTAGCAGGCAGTGTTCATAGCTTCAGCCCAGAAATACAGAGGTAACTTTTTAGCATGGATCATAGCTCTTGCTGATTCTTGAATAGTTCTATTCTTCCTTTCAACAATCCCATTCTGTTGAGGAGTGATAGGAGAAGAATACTCATGATTGATTCCTTCTGAAGAGCAGAAGTCTAAGAACTTTTGATTCTCAAATTCTTTTCCATGATCACTTCTTATTCTGATTACACAGCTGGATTTTTCCCTTTGCAATCTTTGACATAATTCTTTGAATACATCAAATACATCTGACTTTTCTTTGATGAAGTTTATCCATGTATATCTTGAAAAATCATCAACCACAACATAAGCATACCTCTTACCACCAAGACTTTCAACCTGCATAGGTCCCATAAGATCCATATGTAAAAGTTCCAAAACTTTGGAAGTTGTCAGATGTTGGAGCTTTGGATGGGACATCTTGGTTTGTTTGCCTATTTGACATTCACCACATATTTTGTCATCATCAATCTTCAGTTTAGGAATACCTCTTACTGCATCCATAGATATAATCTTCTTTATGCCTCTGAAATGAAGATGACCTAGTCTTTGGTGCCATAGTTTTACTTCTTCTTCTTTAGCCAGAGAACAAATTGAAGTGGAACTGAAGTCTAGTGGCTCCCACATGTAGCAGTTGTCTTTAGACCTTGCTCCTTTCATGACAACTTCTTGCTCTTGGTTAGTCACTATGCATTCAGTTTTTGTAAAGTTTACACTGTACCCTTGATCACATAGTTGACTTATACTGATCAGGTTAGCAGTTAATCCTTTAACTAGCAATACATCATCTAGTCTTGGAACATCTTGACAGTCCAAGGTTCCAACTCCTTTGATTTCTCCTTTAGCTCCATCTCCAAAAGTTACATATCTGGATGAATGTGATTTTAAGTTCACTAGAAGGTTCTTTAATCCAATCATGTGCCTTGAACATCCACTGTCAAAATACCAGTCTTCTTTGGCTGATACTCTTAGTGATGTATGTGCTATATATGCAGTACTTTTCTTTGACCAGATGAGTTGAGATTTCTTTTGATTCATCTGTCCTGTGTGTTGATCAGCTGATCTCCAAGCTTGATTGTTGATCTTGGTCTTGGTTATGTGGCTTTGATCAGTCTGAGTGCTAACTTTTGGTCTCCATTCCTTCTTGATGACCTCTGTCTTTTGTTTAGGAGATTGCTGATTTCTTTGATGTTCTTGCACCACTTTCTTGGTACCTTTTGCTTTCTGTTTGGAAGATTGCTGATATATCTGATTTGGGTATCCATGTAGCTTATAACAGTGAGGCTTGATATGCCCAAATCTTCCACAGTGATGGCATCTCCATCTTTGATACTTCTTCTTCATTTTGTTCTTTTCAGAATATTGAGACATCTGTTGGAACATTATGTTTGTCTTTGATTTCTGATGTTGAAGCATTTGTTGGGACATCTTGTTTGACTGTGTAATTTTTGAAGTAGCTTTGCTAGAGCTGGCTTCATCTCTGTTATATCCCAGTCCACTTTTGTCCCCTGAATGTTTATTGTTGCAGAGAATAACATCCAGTGTATTTGAGCTACTGTTCATCATTCTAACAGATTTGGACATATGTTCCAACTTAGAATTGAGAAGAGTTACTTCACTTTTTAAGGTATCAATGATTACTTGATCACTTGCTTTTTCCTCTTCTAGTACTTCATTCTGCTTCTTTAGATTTATAACCTCACTGCATATTTCTGAGCTTCTTTTGTATAGATCTTTGAATGCTTGCTCAAGTTGTTCATAAGTAAGTTCTCCACAACTGGAATCACTATCATATTCACACAGTCCAGCTAAAGCAGTAATATGCTTAGCTGATTCTTCTTCTGAATCTCCTTCTGAGTCTTCATCAGACCAGGTTACAGATAGTCCCTTCTTTTGTCTTTTTAAGAAGTTAGGACATTCCTTCTTGATGTGTCCATATCCTTCACATTCATGGCACTTGATTCCTTTTTCTTGACTGGTCTTTTCAGCAAGATTTGATCTTCTGTTAGCATCATAGGTTCTCTTGTTTTCAGAAGAGTTTGTGAATCTTCCACTGGAATTTGATTTACCTTCCATACCTCTGAGAATCTGTTTGAACTGTCTTGTAAGCATAGCAATGTTGTCTGACAGGCTCTTATCATTTTCTGGTTCATTATCTTCTTCTTCATCAGTATTTGACACCAATGCTATGCTTTTGTTCTTTTTAACACTTGTGTCATTCATTCCCATCTCAAAAGTTTGAAGGGAACCAATAAGTTCTTCAACTTTCATGGAGCATATGTCTTGAGCTTCTTCTATTGCTGTGACTTTCATGTCAAATCTTTTTGGCAAAGATCTGAGAATCTTTCTTACAAGCTTTTCATCAGTCATCTTTTCTCCCAAGGCTCCAGAGGTATTGGCTATATCCAAGATGTTCATGTAGAACTCATGAATTGATTCATCTTCCTTCATTCTCAAGTTTTCAAACTTGGTGATGAGAAGTTGAAGTCTTGACATTTTTACTTTTGATGTTCCTTCATGAGTTGTTTTAAGAGTGTCCCAAACATCTTTGTCCAGCTCACAATGATGCACAAGTCTGAAAATATTCCTATCAATGCCATTGAATAAAGCATTTAAGGCTTTTGAGTTGCCTAGTTCTGAATCTTCTTCCTCTTTACTCCATTCTTCTTCAGGTTTCAGAACTTTTGATCCATCTTTGGTGTCTTGGACAGGATGTTTCCATCCAACATTTACTGCTCTCCATGCCCTGTTGTCAAGAGATTTTAAGAATGCAATCATTCTTGGCTTCCAGTAGTCATAATTAGATCCATCCAGTATAGGTGGTCTATTTACTGACCCTATATCTCTGTCCATGTTACAGAATTTGTTTTCCCTAGATCTCACCCAGTATAAACAGGCAGGGTGCCTGCTCTGATGCCAATTGAAATTCTGTAATGAGATGTCCTAAGAGATGTCCCAACACTTAATAGGACATTTGACAAATTTAACCAAAACTTAAACAGCAAGAAAAGTAAACAACACAGAAGTTTGTTAACCCAGTTCAGTGTATAACCACACCTACATCTGGAGGCTACCAAGCCAGGAGGAAATCCACTATTAGTAATATTAATTCTAGACTTAAACCACCCTGTTTAATCTATCACTTAATACTTACCCAATGCAATTTCTACCTAAGACTCACTTAGATAAGAGTACCCTACTCACTCCCCCTCAATCACCCAGTGATCAGGATTACAAGTTTACAGAAATTGAAGACATCCTTCAAACAATACAGCTTGATCTTACTTCACAGTTTCAATCAAGTCACAAATGCACTTTTGCTTAAAAGCTCATAAAGTGTTACAATTAAAAACAACCTGCTATTTAAAACACTAGACACCTTATTTGATCTTCTTAAAATTCGTACTCAATTCTATGAGTTTCTGTTGTTTAAATAGGTATCTGAATTTTGGGCTTTCTGTAGAATGATCCAGCCCTAATGTGCAGCAACTGTCACCTTGAATTTAGGGTTTGTTACCTCCTATATTCTAGGTGCATTAGGTCTTCTGTTTTAATCTGAATCTTCAATTTAAAACTCCCTACAGATGCGCCTTGTTCTGTTTTTATCCAACATTAATTTATTCCAGATAGTTCTCCTTAAATATCTCTGATCTGTTAATCAATAATTAATTCTGGAAGCAGGTCTGAGATGTCTCAACATCTGTTGGGACATCCTGACAAAACTGAACTTAGTCATTTACACAATGTCCCAACATCTGATGAGACATCCTGAAATAAGTTCACATACTCTGTTTGCTAATGTCCCAACATCTGATAGGACATTCTGAACTGAATCTAACATTTCTTGTTTGGTCAAAAATTCTGCCAATTCTTAAACATCTACAATATTCCCGCACCAGACCGAAATGGAATGGGAAAGAACATGAACCACTCTAGCCTAGATGTCACTCAGGTCCCAGGTATAGGACCTCAACTCTCAATAGAACACCCACCTACCAAAGCAACAAAATAGATCCAGCCAGCACAGTATGACAGTATGATATATGTAAAGCTATAAAGAAAGCAATAAAACAACTGTACATAAAGCAAAAATAAAAACAAATATACAAACATAATTAGCACATAACACCCCAGTAAACACAAATCAATCAAGCGCTAGGAGGAACCCACAAAAAGAACCAGAAGCCCTGGTTACAGTATGAGGATCCCCAGCAGAGTCGCCAAGCTGTCGCTCCCACCAAATGAAGCCGGGTCAAATGGGGTACAGACGCGAACGGTCGGCGAAAGGAATGCGAGAACACACAGGAGTGAACTCACAGGGAATGAAAAGAGTCGCCAGCTAGGCATTTTTATACCGGAGGAAAGGTAATGCTGCATAGACCTGGAAAGATATGGATAAGACGGTTGCGAACCAGAGAGACTGAGAAAGGGGGTTGGTTACAACCTGGGAAGGTATCAGCACCCGGATTGTCCGCCGTACTCGACGGGATCCACGATTAAAAGATTTGTGTTTTAAAGGGGTAGTGTCAGTGCAATTTGTGTATAAAAGAGCTGGAAGAAAATGTACAGGTGTCAGTGTAAAAGAAGTGTAAAGTGTATAAATGATGTGTCAGTGTAAGAATGAGAATGAATTGCTCAAGACTATGAGGCTAAAAGAATGAAACTAGAAGGAGGGGGGATATATAGAGACTTTTGTTCGATAACTGTTAAGTTATGCCTACGTATCCTCTCGTGCAATGAGGAAGTCAGAACACCGTAGTTCGACCCAAAGAGACTGAAAGATGAATTGACTTGTGAACTGCTTACTTGTCTATGCTCAAGTGTATGACCTGTTTGGCTCAGGTGCAAACTGTCTTGCATTAGACGGAAGAAGCAAGTTCTCGTTTATGAGTGAATGAGATGAGAAAAGAATCCCGGAGGAGGCGATTATTGTTTGTTTTCTTGAGTTTTCAGTCTTTTATTGCTTCTTGAGGTTTGTCATAGGAAATGAGCTTAAGTCTAAACCAATGGGTTAGCAAACTCATCACATCTTCCCTCTGATTAGGGGTAATGAGAATACCTTAAGTGTGAAGTCAGCTTCTCACACTTAATCACCTTTGATGTAGGATTAAGATCATTAACCTATTTGTGGTTATTTAGATGTTTTTGGTGTTTTTTTGTTTAATGTTAAGTAATGAGGTTAAGCCATAATCAAGGATTAAACAGACCCATTACACCATCCTAATAGAAGGATAATAGATGAGGATGTTTAAGCTGAGGAGAGCTCCTCAACTTAATCCATGATTAGGAATTAAACTCATGACAAAACAAGCCTTTGGTTAAGTGGGTTTTATTTAATGATATGATGATGAAGTGATTTTTAGGGTTTGTAAGACAACTTGAGGGGGACTTGTCCATTAACACTAGGGTTAGTCCTTCTTAACCAATTAAGGAAGAATTAGAACCCTAATGCAAGGCCCAAGTTACAAGTGTGATGTCTTGATGATTATTAAGTGAATTGATTAAGAGATTTAAACACATTAAGGGTTTAAAACTTAGGATTAAAGTTATACACTCCATCCTAATAGAAGGATGCAGGCATAAGCTTAATCACAAAGCCTTAAAGCCTTTAGGGTTTAGTCCCTGATTATGAGATGAGAAGAGAAGACTCAATGAGACACAAAGGTAAAAACTAAGTGGGGGACTAATCAAAACCCTAATCATTGTCATGCTTGGTTGTTCCTAAGGTTTGTGAAGTTTATCAAGAGGAATCTTCAATGGAACCACCAGGAAGCAGATGAAAGGATCAGGAGAAGCAAAGTAACTTGCTTCACTTAAGAAGACAAGTCACTTGAGGAAAGAGAGTAGGATGAAGAAGAATGAGCAATCTCAATCTCAAACACAAAGTAAAATGCAGCAAAGATGCATGAAAGAGATGAAGAGAAGTTATGAGAAGTGAAGGCAAATTCACTTCTCAAGATAACTTACCACCTGAAAAGTTAGTGAAAGAAATGCAATGCAATGCAAAATGAGATGAAATGACATGAGTCAAACCAAAATCAGAAGCATATATGAGATGATAATGATGCTATGAGATGATGCAAACATGAAACAAAACATGGGAATGATCATACAAGCTTGTGGATGCAAATGAAACAAGTTAAGAACCATGAACATACATGAAAACTTATGGAATGCAAATGGCATACAACATGGCAAATGCAAGATGCAATGATCCAACATGCTTTCAATATGTCTTAAGATGTCAAATGAATCAAATGGATGCACAAAATGTCATGGTAAGTCATGTTATGCAAGCAAATGTAAGATGGATGCATATGGAAGCCCAAATTAGGGTTTATGATCAAAGCATCAAACAAAAACCAAAATCAGAAGCAAACATCAAGATAAAAAATTGAAAATGCATTCAAAGGATTCCTAATCCTATACTAACTCACTGCCCAAAGGAGAAGTTCCAACTCTTAACCTAATTCAAGTTATGATTTTCCTAAGTTTTCTAGGGTTTTAGGGTTCCTTAACGGGAAAAATATCAAACAAATGGAAAATGAAAGATCAAATCATGCCCATTTAATCTCACAAACTACATGCCAAACACAATGCAATGCAAAAAGAATCAAGGTCCAACTCTCAAGGGTTAAGCAAAAATGATTTTTGGAAGTTTGGATCAAAATAATGCATTAAAATGATTTTAAATCCATGAAAAATTCTCAAAATGCATTAAGATCAAAAAAGAAATTTGGTTTGAGGTTTGGACAATGTTTCTAAATGTTTTTAAATGTTTCATGAATTTTTTGGTGATTTTTAAATACTTAAAAGTATTTTTAATTAATTAATTCTCATTAATTAATTAAAAAGAAACTTTTAAATATTTAAAAATATTTTTAAAATGCTAAAAATAAAAATAAAAATATTTTTGGTTTCTGAAATTAAATAAAAGATTGTATAAAAAATTTCAGAATTTTTAAGATTGTTTTGCTATTTTTTATAAAATGAAGAAAACAATGTAATTTAATGAAAAATAAAATGAAATAAAACTGAAAAATAAGAAAGTAATCAGATCCAATGGACGAAATTCAAACTGGCAGGGGCGGGAGTTGACTGCGCGCGTGTTTGGACGGCTCACATTCAAACTCACTAACCCTAATTAATTAGCCCTAATCCAGCCTTAATGACTCTCAGGTGACCGGAACAGTGTTCCGGTCATCTTCTCCGATCACCCAAAATTACAAACTCACTCTACACGCAATGAAAATGAAATTCAACAGCCCAGAACTCTTCCCCATCCAAAAACGAATTAAACCCCCCATTCAAACAACATTTATCATTCAGAAACAAGGAGAATCGAATCAAACATGTTCTAGGGCAAAAAGTTTCAGAGACTGCATACATGCTTATTTCTCACTCATTTTCGAAAACAACCACATATTCATGATCAGGGAAGCATGTAGAAGCTATTAAGAACTTAAAAATCCATTTCTGGAAAAAAAGTTCATGAAGCTACCTGAGTTTGAAGCTTTTCAAGCTGCAACTTTCTGGCCCTTTCTCTTTGTGCAATCCACTCCTAGGACCTCCCTTATGCTTCTGAAAGGCTTAGAACAAATTTATTTGGGCTGGTTTGAGAGTTCACAGAAGTTCTGTTCAAGCTCAGGTGAGGATCGTATTTCTGGTTCTTTGAGTTTCAGGCTACTTTGATGGTTGGTTTGGGTTCAGTGAAGCATGGTGAGAAGGTTTGTGAAGTTTGTTTCTGAGTTTGTGGCCTGAGGAGAGTGTTTCAAATGCTTTTGCTCTATGGAGTGAAAATGAGAGTGTGATGCTATGGCCTGTTTCAGGCTTGCCTCTTGTGTGGTTTGGCTTGCAATTTTTTTGTATAAACAATTGCTATTGGTCAGAAGAAGTGATGTGTGCTTTATTGATAGGTATGGTTACTTTTGCAAATTGTCAACTTTTGTGTAAGAAGGGCATGGGCTACTTGCTAGCTTGGTACAAAGGGCTTGTCTTGCGCAGCATGAGGTGAGGAAGGGGCTAGGGTGGTTCAGCAACCTAGGCAGCAAGTGGATGAGATGTTATGATGGATTTTGCAACTTGGTTCTCTTTGGTTCTCATGAAAAGATCTTGTTCCAAAAACCATACAAATGTGTAATTCCTTGGTCCATTCTGAACTTTAGATGTCACGTGATCATGTTATGTGAATTAGAAGTCCATTTGATAGCTTTAGAACACTTGAGCAAGTCATTTTGCAAAATACCTCTTTGGTAGAAACTTTGAAATTTTGTGATTTTTGCCAACTTTGACAAGCCATAACTTTTGATCCAAAATGAATTAGGTCATGTTCTTGTACTTTTTGAAAAGGGAATGATCTATTCTACAACTTTCATGACCAAAGTTTTTCCATTTGAAGCCTTTTTGAATCAAAAAGTAAGGTTTGAAAAAGTTGCATAAAATGACATTTTCATTAATAGTCAAACTTGCCCAAAAAGTCAACTTTGCAAAAGACTTCAAATTCTCCAATTTTGTGAACTTAAAACTTCTTCTATGATCAAATAAAGATCATATACAATCAAAATGATGAAGAATGCCCTTTGGTTGGGTCACTGGGGGCCTCAGATGCCCTGATTTTGCACTGACTTGTTCAGAAAGTCAACCCTTGATCAGATGACTTCCCCATGGAATTTCTTCATGAAAATTGATATGCATACTTCCTACACCATATAGAGACCAATAGAAACAAGAATGACCAAAAAATTTTGAGTTATGGCCTCTGAAACCAAAACCCTAATTTTAGGTCATTTGTGCAGTCAAGCCTGGCTCTGCTTCCATGCCATTCTCAGTTCTTGTGATTCTTTGGCATTCTTGACTTTGAGAAGATATAATATGATACTTGAACACATATGGACCCCTTTGAAGTGATTGGTTACCTTTGGAATGGCTCAAGAAGCTCTTGGATTGCTCAGATCACAAACCCTAGATGCAGATGACTTTGAATCTATGCAGTGAATCAAAAATGTACTATGAGATGTTATGATTGTGTTTATGCATATGAAATGATCACAAGCCATGGTGTGAATGGGTGAGGGCAAATTTGGGGTGTTTACACAAACCTACTATAATAGCAGCTTATCATCAAGCTGCAACAACAGAATAGTCCATCCTCCACTTCTAGGGACCATTCACACAACAAACAACTTTTTAGAAAATATCTTCCCCCTTTACGATGAACCACAAAGTATCCCCCTTGGATCTCATCCAGAAAACACTAGGATGCCTGCTCTAAACCAATTGAAATTCTGGTATGACAGACTCAGATGCCAAATACGATGTTTATACATCTGATCTGTTACTGATAAACATGGCAAGGTACAAACAATAACATTAAAAATTCTGATATACCAGATATTAACAATCCTACTGGATGTTTAAACATCTGGTTTGACATCCATAAATAACACTACATAAAGTATAAAACAGAAAAGTTGTAAAGAACACATTCGAATTGTTAACCCAGTTCGACGCAAACTCATCTACTCTGAGGGCTACCAAGCTAGGAAGGAAATCAACTATGTAGAATCAATTCAAAGACTCTCAACAAACACTTATAGTTTATAGTCTTCTCACTCAAACACTACCAATGCAACTTCAACTTAGGAACTCCTAAATATGAGAAACCCATCTCACCCCCTCACAATCACAACAGTGATAAACTTGAAAATTCAAAGTCAGAAGACACACTTCCATGACAACACCTTAACCTTGCTTCAATGCTTCAGTCAAGAACAAAATACCTCTTGCTTAAAAGCTTTGAGGATTACAACGAAAAACAGCCCATGCTGAATAAACCTTTTGGCATATGGCTGCTACAAGAACTCAACCCTAATGATATGATTTTTACATATTTGGTTGGTTACTAAACCTAGGTTATAAGGTTTATTTTTATAACCTAATCCCAACTGGATTTTGGGCCTAAAATCGCAGCATAGCAGCTGCTACAATAATGCAGAAAAACGTGCTACAAAAAGATCTTCAAATTAACAACTTCCTAAAATATCACAAAATATAGAAACTCTATATTTATTCAATATTCGTTATTTGTCTTCAATATAAATTTGAATGTTCAAGATCTCTAAATCATCACCACATTGGATTGCTTCATATCCTCTAAATATTCTGTTTCTATTAAATCATAACAAAATCTTCAATCCACTTTTGTCAGTTCATGATGTCGAATGAACTGTCTTGACATCTTCTTCGACTTGTTGTTCTAGATGTTGAAACACTTCAACACAACATGTTTAGGCGCACAATAGGTCTTCCTTGCTTAACATGTTCTTATTTATGCAAGATCCTATACATTTTATTGCTGCTATATTTGTTTTACAAAATTAACGCCATCTCTATAAAAACAAAACTTACAATAAAATATGCATATTTCATTTTTTTCATTAAACCTCATAATAACATAAAACCATTCAAATTGAGGAAAACTATAATCTGAAAATTAAACTATTCTTGAAAACTAACCTATACAAACCACTATTTTTCAAATTATACTCGTCTCATCATTCATTTCATGCTCTTTAACATATACAATATATGGTTAAATGGTGTGAGTCCTTTATCACATCAATTCCTTTTATTCTAGTTTAATTTGATGAGTTAAACTAAAAGGGAAGATATGGACATGTTGAAGGAATGAGGTCATGAAACTAAATCCTAAATTTTAAACAACGTGAGATGAATGATGGGATAGATGCAATTCGGAAAACATTGATTCATATAAGTTGGTTTTTAAATACAATTTAATTTTCAGATTATAAATTTCTATGTCAATTTAAATGAAATATATTATTTTCAGTGGAGGTTTAGTGAAAAAAAATTTACATATCATATAATAAACTAATCTTTATACAACAACATACAACGAGCTTCTTTATAGTGACAATGCAACATATTTGTAATGTTCAAAGAATTTAAAGAACAAAACATTGCTAAGTCATAAAAAGCTTTTTCTAGTGACTTAGTAATATTTTGTTCTTGTTCTAAAAACATTAATTAACAAAAACAACATACAACAACAACATGTTAACATAACATACAACACAACAACATATAACACAATAACATAGAATATCAACAACATGTCAACAACATACAACAACATATCAACAACATACAGCAACAAGAATAACAAGATAATATGCAATTTTTAAAGAACACACCTTTTTCTAAAAGCATTAAACAACAACGAAATGGAAAAAATTATGAATTTCATTTAGTTTATGAAGCTACGAAAAAGAAGTACAAGGTGAATGAAGTTAAGACAATAACTTCATACTTGTATTTTTTTCATAGTTACACAAACAAAATGTATCATAGCCAAGGTATGTGCTTTGTTAAAATGGTGAAGAAGAATCTGAAACAACAAAAACATCAAGCAAATAAAAAAATTAGAAACCATTTTTAACAAGAAATGTAAACAAAATCGATGAATAAGTTTAATAAACAAACCTGAATATGATTAAAGAGTGAGATGGATGTTGTGGTATGAAGAATAATTTGAAGGTTGAAGTATGTTGAAATAGTGAGATGGATGATAGGCTATTCATTTCGGAGAAACGACTGTTAGTAAAAAAATGTGAAGTGGATGTAAGGATTACTGATGAACGATATATATGTTGCTGCTAGGATTTGAACCTTGTACCTCTAACTTTATCACCACGGTGGAATTCATAACTATGATTAAATATCTTTCAAAAAAATAACGCACATTCATTATCAAATATTATAACGGTGAATGGAATAACCGTGGTAAAATTTTGTTACCGAATGTATTTTATTTAATAATGTATTTTAAATCAATTTCATATATTTGGTCAATTTTATCGACCTTAACATAGGTGACCTGGCCTTTTCAGCTTTCAAATGTTTGACTTGTTGAACTTTGTCTACTAACTGGGCCATCTCTGTAACACCCTTTCTATCCCACAACAATTAATACTAAAGTACTCAATAAAATGAGAGTTCAACATGAAAGGGCATCACATTTAAACAATACATCACTAAAACCCATTTATGTGTCATGTCCCGTAAGACAGGTTGTAACATATATCATAAATAAAATAAAACATCAATTCATGGAAGCGGATCATTATTCAACAGCTTAATCATCATGATAAAATAACTCAAATTATAATCCAAAGCATCATCATCATGTAAATACATGGAAAAAACAACAAAAACATCCACGCGTTCCCAGTATTACATGACACAGAGCATGACACTACCTAGACTTTATAAATGACAAAAGACACACTCCAAGCTAGCTCCAATAACCACGCTATTCTTGAGTATCTGCAGGATGACATTATAGACCATCACGAAAGGCAGACAGATAGAGTAAATTCAAATTCAATATAAATAATATAAAGACAGAATTAAAAGACAAACATACAACAGCACATCATTTACATCAAGTCTCACCCAAATACAACAAATCAATCACATCATCATAAAAAAAAGCATCATGCTATGCCACCAATAATGAAATGCATTCCTCTTAATATGCATGTAGTACCGAATCATTATCATGGATGGACAATGGGAAATCAGCCCTCCACATGGGAGCTCAACATAAAGAACAACATCTCAATCCACACTATAGGATTGAAGCCTCAATCATCATAACAATGCTATGAATGCAACGGTGCAACGATAACAATATAACCATCTTAATCAACTTTTGCATAAGCAGTCATCATTATTCATCATTCATACGTCTACTACTTTATCTACTCATGTCATCATTACTATATATCATTATAAAAACACATATTCATCTAAACATCATTTACATCATAACTCTCACATATATAAAATGTTATAGCATGGTAACAATTCACAGCAACATCATAGCAACACAGGGCAATAAAACAAGTCATTTCGAGTCATCCAAGAAAAGAAATTATTTTTAAAAAATCTACAGGTCTCGCTAAGCGGGCCACACGCTCTCTAAGCTAGCAACTCTCTGTTTTCAAACTTCCCAAATTCTCACTCGCATACTAAGCGAGCTCCTACTCGCTAGCGAGAAGGAGATTTTCAGCAGAAAACCCTGCGATTTTCCAAACAGCCCGGACGCGCCCAAAACCCTCAAAAACACCAATTGACAGCAGAAAACACAAAAAATCAATCATACAACCTATTAACCACATAAATTCATCACTTACAACATTTAACAACATCAATTTGCCACAATCTATCAACAATCTACCTAACCCTAAGGTTTTCCTCAAAAATCCCCTTTCTCATAAGATAGTCGATACATTATAGATATTGAAAGAGAAATACTCCCCATACCATATTCAATTGAGCTTCACGATTACTTCTGAGAATTTTCCCACCTTGGTCTCCTTGTTCATCAGAGCAACCTTCAATCTTCACCAAAAACACGATTATGAGAAATTGATTGTATCCACTCTTTCTCATAACTTCTCAAAAGACCATCATATCCTCGGACCTCTAACTTCTTTTATTTTATTCTGCATAATAATATTTAATTTATATCCAATTATTATAATATCACTATTTTATAAAATATTTCATTCTTCTTAATATTCCACAAAATACCACAATTTACCACATATTCATAAATAATTACATAAATAATTAAATTAAATTGGGGTGTTACCACTCTCCCCCCACTTTAGTAATTTTTCGTCCTCGAAAATGTTACTTGAAACAAACAAAGTCGGATACGCCTCTTTCATCTGATCTTCACGTTCCCAAGTCCAACTTTCACCTGCTGGTCCACCCCACAAAATCCTTACCAGGGCAATCTCTTTTCCTTGCAACTACTTCATTTCTCGGCCATCTATTCACAATGGTAAAGCTTCAACAGTCAGATTATCTCTTACCTACACATCATCCATCTGAATCACATGCGATGGATCACACAAATACTTCCTCAATTGCGACACATGGAACATATCATGCAAATTCACAAGCGACGGTGGTAACGCAATCTGGTATATGCTACCGCTCGGATCCTTTGTGAAATCTGATTTGGTCCAACAAAACACAAAGTGAGATTTCAAGACTTCACAGCTCTTCCGACACCAGTCGCCGGAGTAACTCTCAAGAACACATGGTCTCCCTCTTGAAACTCAAGAGCTTTCCTCCTCTTATCATGATAACTCTTCTGTCTACTCTGAGAAGCCTTCATTCTTTCTTATATCATCTTAATCTTCTCAGTCATCTCTTGCACAATCTCAAGTCCTAGTACTGTACTCTCGCCTGATTCATATCAACACAATTGAGTTCGGCATCTTCTTCGATACAACGCCTCCTACGTTGCCATTACAATACTAACATGATAAATATCGTTGTAGGTAAACTCAATCAACGATAAATGAGTATCCCAAAACCCCCTTGATCCAGCACACAAGCTCTTAGTAAATTCTATAAAGATTGGATACTCATCTCTGTATGACCATCTGTTTGTGGATGATAAACATATCTAATCCTCAACATAGTAGCCTAAAGCATCTTGTAAACTCTTCCAAAACCTCGATGTAAACCGCAGATCTCTATCTAATATGATACTCGATGGTATCCCATGCAACTTCACAATCTCTTCGATATACATTTCAGCTAGCTTCTGTATAGAATGATTAATCTTCATCGGCATGAAATGGGCTGACTTAGTCAATCTATCTACAATTACCCAAATAGAATCATTTCCCTTAGCAGTCTTCGGTAACCCTGTCAAAAAATCCATGGAAATGATATTCCACTTCCATTCTAGAATATTAAACGTCTGCATCATACCTAACAGTTTCTGATGTTCAATCTTCGACTTCGGACAAGTCAAGCATGCATACACAAATTCCGCAACATCCTTCTTCATACCTGGCCACCAAAACAATTTCTGAAGATCATGGTACATCTTTGTAGCACCAGGAGGGATACTCAATCTACTTTGATCTCCTTCTTCTAAGACACTCTTCTTAATTTCTAGAACATCAGGAATACACACTCTATCCCAGAATCTCATCACACCATTCTCACCAACTCGGAATTCACCTCTGTTACCTTAGTTAATCAAAGTCAATTAATCAACCAACTTCAAATCAGATTGTTGTCCTTCACGGATTCTTTCCATAATTTCACTAGTCAACTTCAACATTCCCAACTTCACAGTTTCGAAACTGTTCAATCATTTCAAGTTCTTTCACCATAAGCATCGACATATGCAATGTCTTCCTACTCAAAGCATCTACAACCACATTTTCCTTACCAGGATGGTAATTTAAATAAAAATCAAAGTCTTTCAACAATTCTAACCACCTTCTCTGCCTCATATTCAGTTCCTTCTGATCAAACATATATTTCAAACTTTTGTGATCACTGATCAGTGCATTTTAATGCATATTCTACCATGTTTGCACTTAAGCTTTTCTTTGGTTTTCTTTGTTTATTTTTATATTTTAATTTGTTTTTCTATTTTATTTTATTTTTGGCTTAATTTGATTTTCGTACTTAATTTTTCAGCTTTAACAACCTTTACGGAAATGATCATAACCGGAGTTCTAGGAATCTGATTAAGGCGTTCTACCAGTCGCCGGAAAGCTAAGAGAGAAAGCTACAACTTTCGTGTTGGAGCCGAAGTCAGATTCGGAGTCATATTTTCCAGAATTTTGTTTGAAGCCGCTGCATTAGTTTTATTTAGTTTCGGGTCATTTAGAATTGGGACTGGGTTATGTATTTGACCCAGTTGGGTTGTAAACGGATTTTTTAGGTTTTTCCATATAACCTAGCAGCCGCAAATGTTCAAGAGACACTTTTTACGATTTTATTTTTTACTTTCGAAGGGGCGAATTATGGAGAACTAATTCCAAGGATTAATCTGTTGTAATCGGTTTTCGTCGACACTTTGAGGTTCTTATATTTTCCAATTAATCTATTTCCTTTCAATTCTGATCTTGATATCTTGTTTTCTTAATTTGATTTATCTAAGGTTAGATTGATTTATTTCAATGATTGCATGTTCCTATACTTTAATCGCGTTTGCTTAATTCGCGTATGATTATCGTGTTTGCTTAATTCATGATTGATATATTTCATCTGTTTGCTTAATTCGGAAATTAGGAATATTTATCATATAATATCAATTACGCTTGTTTGATTGTTATTATAATCGAAAAGGGAAAAGAGTCCGCTTAGGAATTGGGAATTATTTGGGTCGATGATAAGTTGGGAAATCAAAACAGCAGATTAACTGTTTCAGCTTATTTTGATAATCACTTAATTGAATTTTTTTTTGTTAATCGAAACTCAAACCCCCCATCGTTACTATCGTTAGTTAATAAGATCAATAATCTTTGTGAGAAGATTCGAGTCATTGTCTCTATACTACGTTTTAAAGAAAATTACTCATTTTTAATTCGTGCGCGACACGCGGATCAAATTGACGCCGTTGCTGGGGATTCTTGTTGTTATTAACCGATTTTATAGTCATATGTATAGTTTTCTTGCTAGTTTTTTTTCTTCTTTTCTTTTTTGTGGTCTTTGTTGATTTCCAGGGTTGCAATACTGGTTGTAGTATAGTGATAAGTTTTCCAGTCTTTCAGATAAGTTGGAAGCTACTATTTCGATTTGCTCCGATTTTTTTCCAGAAAATCAGAAATAAATCGAAGAACAATACTATTTTAGAAAAGAATTCTAAAAGATTTTGACCCTTAAAATCGAAAATTTAGTGCTTTTTCTATTTTATTTGATATATTTTCTCTTTTCATATTTTCAAAAAAATCTGAAATTTTTTGTGCGAGATTTATTTGATTTAATTAGATTTTTAGCGTTATTTTTATATTTTTTATATTTTATTTTAATTGCTTTTCTTTTTTTCCATTCTTTTTAAATCTGCACTGATTTTATTTGATTATGTGTTGAAATTTATAATCATATCATGGCTGATCAAAGAACTCTGAGAGAATTGGTTGCACTTGTGAATTATAATTCTTTATGTATTGAATATCCTGATGTTGTTGATGCACCTTTCGAATTGAAATTTGGTTTAACACACTTGTTGCCAAGTTTTAATGGTTTTGCAGGTGAAGATCCACATAAGCATATGAATGGATTTCGGGTTGTGTGCTCTACACCTTCCGAACCTTCACTAGAGGACATTGTCAAGCAAATTGCTGCAAATAATCTTCAGTTTCAGCAACAAACATATTATAGTCTTCAGGCTTTGCAAACACAGCTTGATCAACTTACCACTTCGATGAATGCCATGCAGCAAGCTCAAAGATCAAACCAACAACCTTTGGAAGAACATTCTATTTTTCAAATAGAGTTGCCTTCTGAAATTGTGGATGATACTTGTATTAATTTGTTTGCAGCTGATTTTCCATCATTGTCTGATTTTGATGATGTTTACTCTTGTGATGTTTGTACTGATACTAAAATTTGCTCTGTTTGTGCTGAAATTGAGGTTGCCTTGCAAGTTGATATTCTTACTGCAGATGAGGTTAAAAATGAAGTTATTCATGTCAATGAAGCTCTCGACACCTCGGTTTCTCGGAACAAATCATCCATCGAGAAATCACCCTCTTTAGAGCTGAAGCCACTTCCTAATAATTTATTTGAATTTGTGCAGGAAGAGAAATTATTACAAGAACATAAGAAGGGAATTGGATGGACTCTGTTTAATACTTGTGATATTAGCCCATCCATGAGTATGCATATGATCTCAATTGAAGATGGAATAAAAGTAGTGAGGCAGCCCTTTAATCCTTTAATTCTTAAAGTTGTAGAAAAAGAGATCACTATCATGTGCACATTCAACACTTTTACTTATCGAAGATTCTTCTTTGATCCTGGAATAAAAGGCGAAGACACTAATAAAAACTTCAAGATTAATGGATATTATCCAAAGCTACTCTATGAAATCCCCACTTTGGAAGAAGAGATTGTAGAAGAGCTCTCTTTAGGAAATGCTGCTTATGTGATCACCTATTCACATTGACTACTCGAGTGTGTTCTTTCCTTTCTCTCCCTCTTATTTTATATTTATGTCATTTCATTGAGGACAATGCTTGTTTTAAATGTGGGGGAGGGAATAATTTATTTTTTTTGTTTTGTGTTGTTTTAGAAACACTAGGCATTTTTTTTGAAAGTTTTAGGCTATAGATTATTTTGAGGTTAGTTGTGGAGACTTGGAAAAAGTTCACAAGATCAGTATCGTTTTAACACCTTAAGTCTCCTGAATAGGGAAATCTTTTTGAATACTTGTTATGTCATAGCCTTGAGTTCTCATCCTTTAATATCTCTTAAGTAGTTTATCTAGAAGTCAGCACCATCTAGAAATCACACACTAAGTAATTAAGTTGATGCAAATAAGTGAATGATCTTGCGCTTAAAAAGAAATCTAAATAGGAATCCGCCTTTTAAGTTAGGTGACCATCACCCGGTTATTTAGCTTAACAGATGTGAAACCTTAAAAAAAATTGTTGTTACTAAAGTAACTTTAAAATATTGTCAAGTATGGATCATAATCACTAACAAGATTGTTTACCATGTGTATGAATAGATAACGGGCTTAATGTGATTGCACTAGAATGAAAGAGAGCAAAAGGGAGGATGAGTAAGTTAGACTTAGGCATAATAACATGATTCGAAATGGTTTGTATATGATGGAGGCTTATGACCGCATAATTGAGGATTTGTGTTCTTACGATATTCTTAGTGTGTAAGATTAGTACTTATCGATGCTATCTTAATCGAAGAAGAGTTTGTAGCCTAGAATGAGTATCTGAATGATGTTGTGTTTCTTGAGTCTTGAGTTTATTTTTGCTCGGAGTGAAAAAGTTCAAGTGTGGGGGAATTTGATCAGTGCATTTTAATGCACATTCTACCATGTTTTCACTTAAGCATTTATTTGGGTTTCTTTGTTTATTTTTATATTTTAACTTGTTTTTCTATTTTATTTTATTTTTGGCTTAATTTGATTTTCGTACTTAATTTTCAGCTTTAACAACTTTTACGGAAATGATCATAACCGGAGTTCTAGGAATCTGATTGAGGCGTTCTACCAGTCGACGAAAAGCTAAGAGAGAAAGCTACAACTTTCATGTTGGAGCCGAAGTCATATTCGGAGTCATATTTTCTATAATTTTGTTTGAAGCTGCTGCATTAGTTTTATTTAGTTTCAGGTTATTTAGAATTGGGTCTGGGTTATGTATTTGACCCAGTTGGGTTGTAAACGGATTTTTTAGGTTTTTCCATATAACCTAGCAGTCGCAAATGTTCAAGAGACACTTTTTACGATTTTATTTTTTACTTTCAAAGAGACGAATTATGGAGAACTAATTTCAAGGATTAATCCGTTGTAATCGGTTTTCACCGACACTTTGAGGTACTTATATTTCGAACCAAAGAGATAGTGTCTCCAAATCTTCAACACAAATACCTCAACTGCCAACTCTAAGTCATGCGTAGGATAATTCCTTTAATGAACTCTCAATTGTCTAGAATCATAAGCAACCACTTGCCTATTTTGCGTCAAAACTCCTCCAAGTCCCATCTTTGACACATCACAATACACTACGAACGATTCATTCAGATTCGAAAAAATCAACACTAGAGCAGTTGTCAACTTCTTCTTTAACTCTACAAAACTCTTTTCAGACGCAACATCCCACACATAAGCCTGACTCTTTCGAGTCAACTGAGTCAAAGGTAGCGCCAACTTCGAAAAACCTTCAATAAAATTCCTGTAATAAGCTGCTAAACCCAGAAAACTTCTAATCCAAATAGCAGATTTAGGAATCTCCCACTGCAACACATCATCAATCTTCGACGGATCTACAACAATTCCACTACTAAAAATAACATGTCCCAGAAAACTCACTTCTTGCAACCAGAACTCACACTTTGACAGCTTCACATATAACTTCTTTTCTCACAACACTTGCAATACAATCCTCAAATGCCCTGCATGTTCTTCTTTTGTCTTGGAATAAATCAGAATATCATCAATAAAAACTACCATAAATTTATCCAAATACTCATGGAAGATTTTATTCATGTACTCCATGAACACACTGGGTGCATTGGATACACCGAACGACATCACCGTGTACTCATAATGACCATACCTCATTCTGAAAGTTATCTTCATAATATCATCACACTTAACACAAATCTGATGGCAACCAAACCTTAAATCAATATTGTTGAATACACAAGCTCCCACCAACTGATCCATCAAATCTTCGATTCTCGAATGTGGATACTTGTTCTTGATAGTAACCTTATTCAGCTGCCAATAATCAACACACAACCTCACGCTACCATCGTTCTTCTTGACTAACAACACCGGAGCACCCCACGGAGAAACACTAGGTCGAACAAACTTATTCTCTAGCAATTCTTCCAATTGCTTCTTCAACTCAATCAATTCTACAACAAACATCGGATACGAAGTCATAGACACATGACTACTGCTAGGTAATAAATCCACTGTAAACTCAACTTCACTCTCTGGAGGTAAATCACTTATGTCCTCCGGAAACACATCTAGAAACTCTCGGAAAATCGGTAAATCAATACTCGAAGTCTTCCCTTCGACTTGCAAACATTGCAAACAACTGAGTTTCGTCTTCTAAATATTCATCTACTTGCTTAGCCGTCAAAAACATCAACTCACCATGATCACCAATTTCAGGAAACTCCACAGTCTTCGCATAGCAATTGATATGCACAAAATTGAACTCTAGTCAGTTCATTCCAAGAATAACATCAATTTGGTGTAAAGGCAAACACACCAGATACATCAAGAAGCGCTTCTCAAAAATAGTCAAAGAACACTTCAAACACACAAATGTAGTAGTAACAGAACCATTAGCTGGCGTTTCTATTACCATACTACCATTCATACTAGAAAACTTCAAACCCAACTTATTAGCACATTCAAGAGAAATAAAAGAATGTGTAACACCAATATCAATAACTGCAATCAACTCAACACCATTAATAAAACATGTACCTCGAATCAAGTTGTCCTTCTTACGAACTTCAGAACCACTCAAAGAAAACACTCTGCCATTGGTCTGAGCAGCAATAGCAGTCTTCTTAGGATTCTGACATTGGGTGTTGATATGTCCCTGTTCACCACAATTAAAACAAGTTGGACCCTCATTCGGATAATCACTAACCCGATTACCTCTCTTGCCACACCTGTAGCATCTCACCACTGGATTACTGCACACATCTCACTTGTGACCGAATTCACCACACTTGTAGCACTTGGGAGGAATGGAACCCGCTCCCCCACTTGGCGTCTTTCCATCTGAAACCTTCTGATTCCCCTTCTTAGCTGGAGTCACATAAGGCTTTCCCCTAAACTGTCCTTTCTCTTTCTTCTCACTCAGTTGCTTATAGTGAACAGATTGAGCTCCATTATCTTCATCATAAATTTTGCTCTTGTCCACTAACTCGGCATACCTACGAATCTGCTGACGTCCAATCCCCTATTTAATCTCTAGTCTCGACCTATTCAGAAACTTGAGACACTTTGACAACTCAGCATTAACATAATTGTAGTGAGGACAAAACTTCACCAACCTCTCGAACTTGGCAGCATACTCTGGTACAATCATATTTCCTTGCTTTAACTCAAGGAATTCCACCTCCATCTTACCACATGCATCCTTTGGAAAATACTTCCCAAAAAACTCCCTCCTGAACACTGCCTAGATCACCACAGTACCAGCATCCTCCAAACATTGACGACTATTATCCCACTAGTCTTCAGCCTCTTCAGACAATATGTGGGTACCAAACTGTACCTTTTGCGCATCCGTAAATGCCATCACCCTAAAGATCTTCTTAATTTCCTTGATCCAATTATGTGCACTATGCGGATCATGATCACCTTCAAAAACCGAAAGACTATTACTCTAAAACTTCTCCAAAGCACGAAACTCATCTTGTTCATTGTTTCGAGTTGTAGCTTCAGCCAGTGCAGCAACAGCTTCCGCAAGAGCACGCATGTTATTTCCAGCCATTTTGCAAAACACTCACAACATTTGAAAAATAATAATCATTATAATTAACGACCAACCTGCTCTAATACCACTAATGTAACACCCTTTCTACCCCACAACAAATTAATACTAAAATACTCAATAAAATCATAGTTCAACATGAAAGGGCATCACATTTCAACAATACATCACTAAAACTCATTTACATGTCTTATCCCGTAACACGGGTAGCAACATATATCATAAATAAAACAAAACATCAATTCATGGAAGCAGATCATTATTCAATAGCTTAATCATCATGATAAAAGAATTCAAATTATCAGCCAAAACATCACCATTATGTAAATAAATGGACAAAACAACAAAAGCATCTTCACGTTTCCAGTGTTACATGACACAGAGCAGGACACCACCTAGACTCTATAAACGACAAAAGATGCATTCCAAGCTGTTGCACCCCAAAATTTGCCCTCACAATACAAGACTTTGTATGCTAAGAAGGTTCACAAGGTTCACAAGATTCACAATGCTTTCAAGACCTTTCATGAGGTTCATGAAGTCTACAAGTCACTTTATGAGGTTCACAAGGTTCACAAGATTCACAATGCTTACAAAACCTTTCATGAGGTTCATGAAGTCTACAAGTCACTTTATGAGGTTCACAAGGTTCACAAGGTTCACAATACCTCCCATGAGGTTCACAAGACATTTTATGATGGTTCACAAGGTTCACAAAGTTCACAAATAGTCAGAAGAGTTGACAATTCCCTCAGACAATGCACCTCCTAAGCAGTGCATCCAAAACTAGGGTTTTGACTTTAATCAGGCTAAATGAACTTCCAAGACTTCAAGTGAGCTTCATAACATCTTATATGTGTTTAAGAACCCCCATGACATGTTTCAAGACTTTTCTCAAAAGTTTGCTCAGTCAGATGATTAGATAAGTCAAAATCAGTCAAAGCAGTTAAAAAGTCAAACTGAGGTCAACTGTGGTCAAACCAAAGTCAAACTTCATTATTTTTTGCCAACATCAAGTATATGAAGTAAAATTCATCATTTGATCAAGGGTTGATCATGATCCATCAAGGAGATTTCAGATCATCAAGAATCAGGAGTTTCTAAATTAGGGTTTCCTTAGTAAAAGTCAACTGAACTTTGACCAGCCATAACTTTCACATACTTCATCACCAAGTCTCCACTAAAAGCTCATTTTGAAGGAAATTTAATTCTCTACAACTTTGTGTCTCACAAGCCAAGCCCAAAAATGCTTCATTTGGAAGGTATGAGCTAAGACATTATAGGTCCTTTTGAAAGTCAACAAAAAGTCAACAACTTCAAAAGGGCATAACTTGAGATTGGTAAATGATATGGACATGAAACCAGTGGGGATGGTTAGAGGACTCTTCAAGATTTCCAAAATGTCCAAGAACACCCTCATAGAATTAAAATTTAAGGATGTGTGCCCTTGCAAAGTTGGGAAATTTTGGGTTGGTTTATGATGAATATGGAGGTCTAAAACCAATTTCTTCCAAATGGGCTTGCCAAATGATGACCCAATCCATAGAATAACTTCATGCACGACCCAAGTCAATAAAAATCAGATTTTTTATTATTTTATTTTTATTTATTTTGATTTAATTCATTAAAAATCATTTTAAATACAAATAAAATATGAAAGTGTAAGATTTAAATTGGACCAAGCTTCTAGAAATTCATAAATTTGATTAGAATTGAAGTGGAAAGAAAATCATGAGGATTAGCCTAAAATAGCAAGTGTTCATAGAAGAATATTTGATTTTTAAGGCATGATATTTTTGAATCTTTTTATATCAAATCTTCTACACAATGACCTAGTTTTTCAGCCTCATTTGATCATCCTATAAGTACATAGTGCAACCCTAATGACAAGCACGAATTTCAGCCTCCCCAAGAGTAAGTTCACATTGTTCAAAAACCTTCACAAACTCAAATTCGGATTTTCATATACAAGACATTTGAAGGTAATTGGAACACACAGCTATGATCCTTGGACCTCATTGAGTGGAAACCAACATTTATTTGCAGCCAAAACATCCCATAATGCATAAACCGAACCATGTTTATTCTTGAATATGAATTTTTCGATTGCACTGATTCAATGCATTTTAATGAATTTTGTTTGTCTAATCTTATTTGTGATGATGTGTAGAACGTTTCTGGGCAAAGAAATCAAAGAAATCATGAATGACCCGTGAGATGCCATGTTAGGGTTTTGAACTCCAAATTAGGGTTCTTTGATTTACGCAATATAAATGAATTTTGTTGGTAAAATTGGATTGTACAGGTCACAAGGAACTCAAAGGTGTTCTTAATTTGACAAAACCATACTGTTTGTGTGTGTTTGAAATTCGTAGGGTTTCCTATGAATAAAATTTCGCAGGTAAATGTCTAGCAAATTTCGCAGGTAAATCTGCAGGTCTCAAGGTTGAAGACGAAGCTGGCCTGCGCGCGAAATTCATATTCAAATTATTGTTTTAAAATATTATGATTTGTCTCTGTTTATATTTCACAAGCAAACGCTTGTCTCAGTGGTAAAGCTAGCTTGTGTGTTGCGTAAGGGCACTGGTTCGAATCCTGGCTTTGTGCATTTTTTTCTTATTTTTCAGGTTAATCATGAAGTATTATATATTATGTTTTATTGCCACCATAATATCAGATTCGCTCACCTAGCTGGGATGGTCATGCGTATGTGTGTTTGCTTAAGAGGTTCTGGGTTCGATTCTCCCCCAGGCCTTTTGTTTTCTTGTTATTTTTTGATTTTCCAGGATATAGAACAAAAACAAATGGACTCACTCTTCTTACACCAACACATGCGTGTCCCAGTGGTTATGGTTGCTGGCATAGGTTCATGAAGGCAGGATGTCCTGGGTTCAAACCCCAGCCAGGTAAGTTTTCAGTTTTTTGTTTCTTTTTCTATTTTATTTTGTTTAATTAATTTTGTTTAATTATTTTTATTAATAATCATATATATACATATAATTAAATAATTCTACATATATATATATATATATATATATATATATATATATATATATATATATATATATATATTCAATATTCTCTAAATTCTAAAATTCTTTTTCTTAACTCAAAATTTTTTTATTATTATTATTATTATAATATGTATATTAAATTAATTTTGTAAATAAAACAAACCCTAATTTATTTTTTCTAAGCAATTAAAAAACCTAATTCTATTTTGTGATTTTAATTTCTAATTTTTGTAAATATAATTGTATGATCATTTTTTTATTTTTATCATGTACATGTTTTATTTAATATAATTAATTTTTGTAAATACAATTATAATCAATCTTTTTATTTTTATAATATGTAATTATTTCTATAATTTGTTTATAATCTAAATTTTATATATAAATAATTTTTAAATATATGTTTAGAAATAATTGAATCTATGCTAATTTAATCTTGTAATTATATTTTTTATGTGTTTATAATTAATTTAACTTTTATAAGTTGCCTATAATTTTAAATTTTATAATTAATATAATTGTTCATATTTCCTTATTAATTTTTAATTCTTGTATATTATTATATTTTGCTTATTATTATTATTACTAATCATGTTTATTACTAACCCCATTTATTTTTTTATTGTGATTATTATTATTATTCTCACTAACCCCTATTATAATTATTATTGCTTATTTATTTTATTTTGCTTATTATTTTAAATTGCTTTTATTATTTTTTGTAATTGCTCCTTGGTGTAAATGTTTATTTGTAATATTTAATTATTTATTTTTTATGCCATAGTTAGTAAATAGGGAGTGTAACATGTATGATATTTAAAATCGAATTTAGATCATTTAAACTATAAGATAAATATAAAATTAAACACACACACACGTAAGTCGATCTTTGATCGCCATCTCACTTTCTAGGGTTGCCTCTCATTGCTGCCTATTCAAAAAGGTCAAGTAGGGTGTATAAAGCAAAGTCCCTTAAAAGAAAAGTCATCTAGTCCCTTCATAATCAAAGATCAAGTCCCTTAATGGTTGCCTTTCAATATGATCTTGTCCCTTTCGAATAATGATGACAGACCCTCCAAGATGCTTAATACACCCTACAGTTGCCTTCATTAAACAGATGTCCCTCATATGTCCCTCACATCCAAGGTAATGACTACCTATTCCTTAATAATAGGGATAGTCTTACCATTTAAAGGATAAAGAACAGAAAGACTTAAAAACTTTAGGGTAGGTTCCTCATAGTTACTTGCTCACTACTTAAAAACTTTTCAAACACTTCACAATTTCAAACAATTTTCAAACACAAGTTTTTTACGCATCCGTACATGGATCATTATCAAACTCTTATGGAAATTTATATTCACACACTTCACCTTTTCAGAAACAATTCAAAGTGAGCTAAGTAACTAAGAGCCCATGGATAACCATGGATGTAAAGGGTGCTAACACCTTCCCTTTACATAACCTACCCCCCGGACCCAAAAATCTTTTAAAAGGTCTTTCCTGTTCTTTTATGCCTTTCCTTTGGATAAAATAAAAGTCGGTGGCGACTCTTGCTATCCGCAACATAACTAAAGTCAGTTCTCCCACCGTGTTATAGAACTGGCGACTCTGCTGGGGATTTAAATTAAAGAGGGGTACCCTTAGGAATTAAGATCACTTTAAATTGTTTGCCTTGTTTGCTTTATATTACTTGTTGGGCTCTTATGTGCAAAAGATCCTAACCCGGATCTAGTGTACCTTAGGTAAATGGCAATAGACCAAGGAAACTGTACGACGTATGTCGATACGGTTGATCTGGTGGCCATAGTTAGTGTGACTTCTTGGTTGGTGCTTATGTTCCTTAAGTCAAGTTGAGGATAATATGAGGCTGCCATATGTTGTCAATGCACTAACTAACTTTTAGAACCCTAGTTATCCCATCTTGGCCTTTAGAAAAGTAGTGAAGGATCAATGATATTGAGATCCCTTAGAACATGGTTACTTTTGTAGGACAGGATGAACCAACTAAACTTCAGGGGAGGGTACTTACCTTTGAACCTCATGCAAGCCTTTAAACCTAGGGATATGGTGTGACTTGTTTGTGTGTGCCACATGTTTGTGATTGAGCATAACATCATAACATCATCATGCATCATAAGCATAACATTTTCACTAACCATTTCAAGGACCAAGGGATTTATCTTTGTTCTTTGTTGCAGGTCATGGCTTCTGCTCGTAGAAACACCATCAGGATCAACTTTGTGGGTATACTTGCCAAGCTCAAAGAGTTGGTTTCTCAAGTGTCTGATCATTCCCAATTCATCAAGAGACATGGTTACCAATTGGATCTAGTCACCTCAGGGTTCAATGAAGACATGATGAGTGTCCTGTTTCAGTTCTTTGATCCTAAACACCATTGCTTTACATTCCCTGACTATCAGTTGGTTCCAACCATGGAGGAGTTCTCTAAACTTCTGGGTATACCTGTTCTTGATCAGAAACCATTCACAGGTTTGGAGAGGGAGCCTAAACCTGAGGTTATTGCTGCAGCTCTACATCTGAAGAAGTCTGACATCGTTCTAGAAACGAGAAGTGGAGTCAAGGGTATTCTTGCTAAGGTTTTGATAGAGAAGGCTCAAATGTTCTTGAAGGCTATGAGTTATGATGCTTTTGAGGATATCTTAGCCTTACTGATTTATGGCTTAGTGTTGTTCCCCAATCCAGATCAGTTCATAGATATTCATGCCATCAACATATTCCTGAGTCACAATCCAGTGCCTACATTGCTTGGAGACGTTCTACATTCTCTTCATACTCGTACTACAAGGGCAAGAGGAACTTTGATGTGTTGCATACCTTTGCTATCTAGGTGGTTTATTTCTCACCTTCCTCGCTCAGTAATGAAGAATGAGCAAGGGTTCAGATGGTCCAAGAGGATCATATCACTTTCTCACTCAGATATTCATTGGTGCTCCAGATCTATGGAGAATGTCACTATTATTGATCGTTGTGGGGAATTCCCTAATGTTCCACTTCTAGGCATAAGAGGAGGCATCACCTACAACCCCTCTCTAGCTTTACGACAGTTTGGTTACGCTTGGAGTGACGGTCCACATGACATGTTAATCCAGGGCATTGTGTTTGACTACGACAACGATCTTCAAGGTTACCGTCAGAGATTCATACGAGCATGGGGAAAGGTAAACAAGGTTGACAGCAAGACACTGGAGCCTAAGTACACTATTCCTATGGAGGCTTATCTCAGATGGGTGCGATCTCGTGCTCAGACTCTCATGATGTCGTATCCTGCTATCCTGCCAGTTACCATGGAACCTGTTGCTGAAGGAGATACTGCTTATACCATCCTTCACCCAGACATGCCTACTGACATGGAAGACTTACAAAGATCCTGGATCCAATTGAAGAAGCAAAGGGATACTTTCGAGGCTCATTACAAGGCAAGCCAAGCAAGAATCCTGGAATTAACAAAGCAACTTCATGAGGAACGGAATCTCAACTCATACCTCAACACAAAGAGGAAACGTCCATGGGAGACTTAAAACCCCATCTTCTGTACTTATTTCATTTCATTTTTTGTAAGCCCAAGAGGCAAAACAAATTTATTACTAATAAAAGTTTACCTTCTTGTTTATCTAAGAAAATTTAAATCCTGCGGTCCTTGAAAACATTGCATATACATTCTCATATCATATCATTGCATCACAGGTTAATTGTGCACATGTTTCTTATCTTCTTGCTGTTTATTTCAGCAATGGCTCTTGAACAAACTGTTAAGGATCTCCAGGCACAAAATGCACAGTTCCAAGAGCTGATCCTGAACTTGTCCAAGGGGCAGGATGAATTGAAGACACTGCTGGCCAAGAAGACTAAGAAGACTAGAAGGTCAGGTGGCCTGATCAACATGGGAAGAAGGTTCAAAGGTCTTTCCAGGACCAAAGAACCAGTTGAAGACTATGAATCTGAAGAATCTGAAAAAGAGGGAGGCAGTCTCCACAACACAATGGGGGACTCTGATTCTGAGGCTAATTACTACCATGAGCCTAATGAAGACAAGTTCAAGATGCTGGTGGATAGAATGGATGCTATGGAGTTGCAGAAGTCTTCTGGGCTGGATTTTGAAGATTTGAGTCTGATATCTGGGGTGGTCATACCCATTGGTTTCAAGGTTCCTACCTTTGTTGTTTATGATGGGGTCTCTTGTCCCAAGCCGCATCTGAGGTCTTATGTCAGAAGAATTCAACCTCACACTGCTGATAAGAAGTTGTGGATCCATTTTTTTCAAGAGAGCTTATCTGGAGCTCAGTTGGAGTGGTATTATCAATTGGAGAGTGTCAACATCAGAGACTGGAATGATTTTGCTGAAGCTTTCTATAAGCAGTATCAATACAATGCTGACTTAGCTCCCACTCGCATGCAGCTGCAAAGCATGTCTATGGGTTCCAAAGAAAGTTTTAAGGAGTATGCTCAGAAGTGGAGAGACTTAGCTGGAAGAGTTCAACCCCCTTTGACTGACAGGGAATTGGTTGATATGTTCATGTGTACGCTGAATGGCCCGTTTTACAGTCATCTCATTGGAAGCTCATCATCTGGCTTCACTGAGTTGATCATGACAGGAGAGCGCGTGGAAAATGGTATAAAGAATGGCAAGATCCAAGTGGGTACTTCCTCATCAGGTACTGCAAAGAAGCCTCCCACTGGAAATAAAGAATCCAATGTTGTTTATGGTCAACCTGATCGTAATAGAAGGCATCAGTCTGTAAGTGCAGTTCATATTTCAAATCCAACTCCTACAACACCAAAGCAGCCACAGGGCAACCAACAGAGGGTTAGAAGGCAGTTCACGAAGATCAACATGTCAATGGCTCAGGCATTGCAACACTTGTTGAAGGCTGAACTTATTACTTTGAAGAAGGCTCCTCAGAATCCTAATGTTACCTCTCCCAGGTACAATCCCAATGCACGATGTGCATACCATTCAAACTGTCAGGGTCATGATACTAATAATTGCTTGGTCTTGAAGAACAAAATTCAAGATATGATTGAGGCTGGAGAGATTGAGTTTGACCCTCCGGGTACTCCAAATGTGATTACTGCTCCCATGCCAAATCACGAGAAGACTGTCAATGCCATTGATGAAGATTTACATGTCTATTCAGTTGCGGAGTTGACCACACCATTATCTGTTATCAAGAAGAAGTTAGTACAAGCTGGGCTCTTTCCAGGTTGTCGGGAAGACCGTTTGTATTGTACCTATAAGCCGGATAGTTGCTGGAGATTGAGAGATGGAATTCAGCGTCTCATGGATAAGTATACTATAGTGTTTGAGAAGACTCCATCGTCTGTAGAGAGTATGGTGGATCATATTACTCAAGGTAGGAAGATTGAAGAGGTTGATATGGTTGACAAAGTACCGGTGAGAATCACTTCCAAAGGTCCTATTAAAATCACCCATCAAGGTCCAATCAGGATTACTGCTGAAGGTCCTGTGAAAGTTGTTGCTGAAGCCAGAGTGGCTCATATGGTCATTACCACTCCTGGTCCTATTCCGTATACGTCTGATAAAGCTATGCATTGGCACTATGGGTCTGATGTTTATATCCATGGTGTTAAGCAGGAACCTTTAGCTGATGTGCCTGTTGATGTTGACAATATTGCTGGATCTAGTAAGATCACATGTAGTGGAAGAATCTTCTCACCTCCAGTTACTTCCAAGAATGCAGCTACTCCTGCTGTTACTTCCACCACTGATGCTCGGGGCAAAGGTCCTGTTATTGAACCTGTATCTACTGATGTGCCAACTGCTGATGATCTCTCTAAGCAAATGGAAGAAGTATTGAAAATCATTCGCAAGAGTGATTATGACATTGTTGATCAGTTGGGGCATACTCCCTCAAAGATTTCCATGTTGTCCTTGTTATTGTGCTCTGAGGCTCATGCCAAGGCATTGATTAAGTTTCTGAAGACTGCACATGTGCCCAATGCTATTTCTGTTGACCAGTTTGAGAATTGTGTTGCCCACCTGACCTATGATAATGGGTTAGGATTTTCTGATGCTGATTTGACCCCTGCCAAGAGGGATCATAACAGGGCCTTGCATATCTCAATTGAATGCAGGGGCACTACCCTGTCACATGTATTGATAGACAATGGTTCCTCTCTGAATGTGTTGCCCAAGGAAGTCCTGAATAAGCTGAGTCCTGAAGATGCTGTGCTGAAGCCCAGTAGTATTGTGGTGAAGGCTTTTGATGGTTCTAGAAGAGTAGTGCATGGGGAAATTGATCTCCCAATCAAAGTTGGGTCTCAGGTTTTTAATGCTACATTTTATGTGATGGATATTCGTCCTTCGTACTCTTGTTTGCTTGGTCGTCCCTGGATCTATGGGGCAGGTGCTGTAACCTCTACATTACACCAAAAGTTGAGGTATCCGGTGGAAGGAAAGGTTGTTACTGTCTATGGAGAAGAAGAATACTTTGTCAGCCATGTAAACACTTTCAAGTATCTGGAAATGGAAGGTGAATACATTGAAACTCTGTGTCAGACATTTGAAGTAGTTCCCTGGATTGTTAATGATTATGTAGCTCCTCCTGTTGTGAAGAAAGTTCCTGTGGTCACCAGAGTACCTCCAACAATGGCAATGGCCTCCCTCAATGATGCTAGAGCTGTAGTGGATGAAGGTGGTTGTACTATTTGGGGTCAGCTTCCTGATATTCCATACAAGTCTGACAAGTTTGGTTTGGGTTTCACTGCAGAGTCCCAGAAGGTTGTTCGTCGTACTCGTGCTGTTCGTATCACCAATCAAGGGGTTATGAAAGATCAGAACAATGATGTGGGAGACTATGATGAAGACTACAATCTGGATGCTTGGATTTTTCCTACTGTGGGTGCTGGACTCAATAATTGGAAAGCTGAAGATGTTATCCCTATCTCCTTTAGTCAGGAGTAAATACTATTACTGTGTTGTTGTTTTTTAAGTTTGTAATTTCTTGAACAATTAAAACTCTCAAGCCTTGTGCCTTACCCGGGGCACAATAGTGTGCTTGTTACGGGATGTCATTTCATTTGCATACTTCATTCAATAAAATCAGTGGACGTTTCGTTTTAGTAAATATTGTGTTCCTTGTCTTTCTTTTTTTTATTTTTGCTTTATCAGCTATGTGTTCTTACACACACCCACATCACTAAAATGAAGATCCTCATCCACTCTGGATCCTGTTGATAACAGTTCTACTATTGCCAATTATAATTTTGAGAATCCGATCTATCAAACTGAAGACGGAAATGAGGACGATTGTGAAGTACCTGTAGAGCTTTCTAGGTTGTTACAACAAGAAGAGAAAGCCATACAGCCACATGAAGAGCCAGTCGAAGTTGTGAATCTGGGAACTGAAGAAAACAGGAAAGAGGTCAAGATAGGGGCTGATTTAGAGGATAGTGTCAAGAGCAGATTGACTCAGATGTTACGTGACTATGTGGAGATCTTTGCTTGGTCTTATGAAGATATGCCAGGGTTGGATACAGACATTGTGGTTCACCGTTTACCAGTGAAAGAAGATTGTCGTCCAAAGAAGCAGAAGGTTCGTCGTATGCGTCCTGAGATGTCAGAGAAGATCAAAGCAGAGGTAATGAAACAGTTCAATGTAGGGTTCTTAGCAGTGACTTCTTATCCTCAGTGGGTTGCAAATGTGGTACCGGTTCCTAAGAAAGATGGTAAGGTATGTATGTGTGTGGACTACAGAGATTTGAACAAGGCTAGCCCCAAATATGACTTTCCACTCCCTCATATTGATGTTCTGGTAGACAACACTGCTCAGCATAAGGTATTCTCTTTTATGGATGGGTTCTCTGGTTACAATCAAATCAAGATGGCTCCTGAAGACATGGAGAAGACAACATTTGTTACACAGTGGGGCACCTTTTGCTATAAGGTGATGCCATTTGGTTTGAAGAATGCAGGGGCAACATATCAGCGTGCTATGGTGGCTTTGTTTCATGATATGATTCATCATGAGATAGAGGTATATGTGGATGATATGATAGCCAGGTCCCAGAATGAAGAACAACATCTTGATCATTTGCATAAACTGTTTGAAAGGTTGAAGAAATACAAGTTGAGATTAAATCCAAACAAGTGTACTTTTGGAGTTAGATCTGGTAAACTCCTGGGTTTCATAGTCAGTGGAAAAGGTATTGAAGTGGATCCTGCAAAAGTAAAAGCTATACGAGAAATGCCAACTCCCCGTACTGAGAAGGAGGTTAGAGGTTTCTTGGGACGATTGAACTACATTGCAAGATTTATTTCCCAATTAACTGCCATCTGTGAGCCAATCTTCAAATTGTTGAAGAAAGATCAGGTGATGGAATGGAATGATGAGTGCCAGACTGCCTTTGATGAAATCAAGAGATATCTGCTAGAACCACCAATTTTGATGCCACCAGTTGATGGAAGACCATTGATTATGTACTTAACAGTGTTAGATAATTCAATGGGGTGTGTGTTGGGGCAACATGACGAGTCCGGTCGAAAAAAGCAGGCAATATACTACCTTAGCAAAAAGTTTACCGACTGTGAAACAAGATACTCACTGCTCGAGAAAACTTGCTGCGCTTTGGCATGGTCTGCTCGCCGACTAAGACAGTATATGTTGACTCACACTACCTTATTGATTTCAAAGATGGATCCAATCAAGTACATATTTGAGAAACCTGCTCTCTCCGGAAGAATTGCAAGATGGCAAATGATCTTGACAGAATATGACATACAGTATACTACTCAGAAGGCCATTAAAGGGAGTGTTGTGGCTGATCATTTGGCTCATCAAGCAGTGGATGATTATCAGTCAATGAGTTTTGAGTTCCCCGATGAAGACATTATGATTATTACCAAAGAACCTGGACAATATGACGGACCTAAACAAGGATCCCGATGGACTATGGTTTTTGATGGTGCCTCTGTTGCACCCCAAAATTTGCCCTCACAATACAAGACTTTGTGTGCTAAGAAGGTTCACAAGGTTCACAAGTTTCACAATGTTTTCAAGACCTTTCATGAGGTTCATGAAGTCTACAAGTCACTTCATGAAGGTTCACAAGGTTCACAAGTTTCACAATGTTTTCAAGACCTTTCATGAGGTTCATGAAGTCTACAAGTCACTTCATGAAGGTTCACAAGGTTCACAAGATTCACAATGCTTACAAGACCTTTCATGAGGTTCATGAAGTCTACAAGTCACTTTATGAGGTTCACAAGGTTCACAAGGTTCACAATACCTCCCATGAGGTTCACAAGACATTTTATGATGGTTTACAAGGTTCACAAAGTTCACAATTGGTCAGAAGAGTTGACAATTCCCTCAGACAATACACCTCCTAAGCAGTGCATCCAAAACTAGGGTTTTGACTTTAATCAGGCTAAATGAGCTTCCAAGACTTCAAGTGAGCTTCATAACATCTTATATGTGTTTAAGAACCCCCATGACAAGTTTCAAGACTTTTCTCAAAAGTTTGCTCAGTCAGATGATTAGATAAGTCAAAATCAGTCAAAGCAGTTAAAAAGTCAAACTGAGGTCAACTGTGGTCAAACCAAAGTCAAACTTCATGATTTTTTGCCAACATCAAGTATATGAAGTAAAATTCATCATTTGATCAAGGGTTGATCATGATTCATCAAGGAGATTCCAGATCATCAAGAATCAGGAGTTTCTAAATTAGGGTTTCCTTAGTAAAAGTCAACTGAACTTTGACCAGCCATAACTTTCACATACTTCATCACCAAGTCTCCATCCAAAGCTCATTTTGAAGGAAATTGAATTCTGTACAACTTTGTGTCTCACAAGCCAATCCCAAAAATGCTTCATTTGGAAGGTATGAGCTAAGACATTATAGGTCCTTTTGAAAGTCAACAAAAAGTCAACAACTTCAAAAGGGCATAACTTGAGATTGGTAAATGATATGGACATGAAACCAGTGAGGTTGTTTAGAGGACTCTTTAAGCTTTCCAAAATGTCCAAGAACACCCTCATAGCATTAAAATTGAAGGATATGTGCCCTTGCAAAGTTTGGAAATTTTGGGTTGGTTTATGATGAAAATGGAGGTCTAAAACCAATTTCTTCCAAATGGGTTTGCCAAATGATGACCCAATCCATACAATAACTTCATGCACGACCCAAACCATTAAAAATCATATTTTTTATTATTTTATTTTTATTTATTTTGATTTAATTCATTAAAAATCTTTTTAAATAAAAATAAAATATGAAAATGTATGATTTGGTTTGGATCAAGCTTCTAGAAAATCATAAATTTGATTAGAAGTGAAGAGGAAAGAAATCATGAGGATTAGCCAAAAATAGCAAGTGTTCATACATGAATATTTGATTTTTAAGGCATGATTATTTTGAATCTTTTCATATCAAATTTTCCACACAAGTGATTAATTTTTTGACCTAAATTCAGTCTCCTATAAGTACTTAACTCATTACCCTAACAAGTCACGGATTCCACAGCCCCAAGTGTAAGTTTGCATCTCACAAAAACCTCTCCACAACTCACATTCGGTTTTGAATTTCCAGGGCTTTAGAAGGTATTTTGAGGACATAGCTATGACTATTGGACATCACTGAATCATTATCATCACCCATATGCATCGAAAACTGCATAAATACACTAAACCGAATCGAATTTTATGTGTGTTTCAACTTTTTTCGAATCCATGGTTATACTTGATATAAACTGTTTTTAATGATTCAAGATTGTTCATAATGTGTCATAGAACGATTCTGGTTGTTTGGTTTTGAGTTTTCGTGCAGGAATCACATTCGGCCATAACTAGGGTTTAAGCTTCAAATTTGGGGTTTTACGATTGGCCACATATAAATGAATTTAGAGGACGTGGTTAGATTGTATGGACCTCAAGGATTGCATTACACCAATTAATTTGAAGAAATTTTACTGTTTGATTGGTGTTTGAGAAATCGCAGGTTATCGCACGCAGTTGGCTCAGGTGGTAAGACGGATGCGCGTATGATGTTGAGGGCCAGGGATCGAATCCTGGATTCAACCAATTTTTTCTTATTTTTATGTTTAATATTTAGTCTTAATATATTATGTGTTATGGCCAACATAATGACAGGTTCGCTCACCCAGCAGGATTGGTCATGTGTATGTTTGTTTGCCTAAGAGGTCCCGGGTTCGATTATACCCCAGGCCTTTTGTTTCTTTTATTTTTCTGGACTTTTTGTGACAAAGGAACAAAACCAATTTCACTCTCTCTTCTATTGCCTGTGCGCATGGTAGCCTGGTGGTTGTTGTTGTTGCTGGCAGGCAGGATGTCATGGGTTCAAACCCCAGCCAGGTAAGTTCCAAACCTTTTTTTATTTTATTTGTTTTTTGATTAATTAGAAATAATTGTATATATATATATCAAAATAATTTCAAAAATAAAGTATGTTTATATATTATATTTTCCAAATTCTAAAAAGTTATTCTTTAAAAATTAAAATTAGTTTTTTTTTATTATTATGTATTTAGATTGTAATATGTATATATTTATTAAAATAATTTTGTATATCAAATTATAAACCCTAAAAATATGTTTCTACAAACCCTAATTTTAGAAACCCTAGTTTATTTTTTTCTAAACAATTATTAAAAACCTAATTTTATTTTCTAATTTTTGTAAATATAATTATAATCTATTTTCTTTATATAATATGTAAATATTCCTATAATTTGTTTATACTCTAAATTTTATGCATAAATAATTTTTTAGAAATAAGTGAATCTATGCTAATTTAATTTTGTAATTATAATATGTTTAAAAATAATTTAATAATTTGTATATAATTCAAAATTACTTAATTGTTCATATTTTCTAATATAATTGTTCATATTGAAATATAATTCTTTTAATTATCATCCTATTTTTTTTTTTTGCTCAATTATGTTCTTATAATATTTTTGCTAACCCTATTTATTTTGTTTATTATTATTATTATTAATCATGATTATTACTAATCCATTTATTTTTTAAATTATGTTTATTATTATTATTTCACTAACCTTATTTATTTTAATTATTATTATTACTAACCCCTATTATAATTATTATTGCTTATTTATTTATTTTACTTATTATTTATATTTTGCTTATTTATTTATTTTTGCTATTTATTTTTAATTGCTTATTATTATTATTGTAAATGCTCCTGGATGTAATTTTTGTAATATTTCAATTATTTATTTTTCATGCTATGGTTAGTAAAATAGGGAGTGTAAACATGTATTATATTTAAAATTAATTTAGGTCACTTAATTATAAGATAAATATAAAATTAAACACTCACACACGTAAGTCGATCTTTGATCGCCATCTCACTTTCTAGGGTTGCCTCTCAATGTTGCCTAATCATAAGGTCAAGTGGGGTGTAGAAAGCAAAGTCCCTTAAAAGAAAAGTCATCTAGTCCCTTCATAATCAAAGATCAAGTCCCTTAATGGTTGCCTTTCAATATGATCTTGTCCCTTTCGAATAATGATGACAGTCCCTCCAAAATGCTTAATACACCCTACAGTTGCCTTCATTAAACAGATGCCCCTCACTTGTCCCTCACATCCAAGGTAATGACTACCTATTCCTTAATAATAGGGATAGTCTTACCATTTAAAGGATAAAGAACAGAAATACTTAAACTTTAGGGTAGGTTCCTCATAGTTACTTGCTCACTATTCAAAAACTTTTCAAACACTTTACAATTTCAAACAATTTTCAAACACAAGTTTTTTACGCATCCGTACATGGATCATTATCAAACTCTTATGAAAATTTCTATTCACACACTTCACATTTTCAAAAACATTTTAAAGTGAGTTAAGTAACTAAGAGCCCATGGATAACCATGGATGTAAAGGGTGCTAACACCTTCCCTTTACATAACCTACCCCCCGGACCCAAAAATCTTTTAAAGGTCTTTCCTGTTCTTTTATGCCTTTCCTTTGGATAAAATAAAAGTCGGTGGCGACTCTTGCTATCCGCAACATAACTAAAGTCAGTTCTCCCACCGTGTTACAGAACTGGCGACTCTGTTGGGGATATAAATTTAAGAGGGGTACCCTTAGGAATTATATCACTTTAAATTGTTTGCCTTGATTGCTTTATATTATCTTGTTGGGGTGCTCTTATGTGTGAAAGGTCCTAACTCGGATCTAGTGTACCTTAGGTAAATGGCAATAGACCAAAGAAACTGTACGACGTATATCGATATGGTTGATCTGGTGGCCATAGTTAGTGTGACTTCTTGGTTGGTGCTTATGTTCCTTAAGTCAAGTTGAGGATAATATGAGGCTGCCATATGTTGTCAATGCACTAACTAACTTTTAGAACCCTAGTTAACTCATCTTGGCCTTTAGAAAGTAGTGAGGTAACCGGCTTTGGTGCAGACTGAAGTTGGTTGACACTCGATACTACACTCATTGAGATCTTAAACTTGGAGGGTTTTGGTTGGCAAGTAAGTTGCCTACTGAACAACCACCCTTGTGAAGGATCAATGATATTGAGATCCCTTAGAACATGGTTACTTTTGTAGGACAGGATGAACCATCTAACTTCAGGGGAGGGTACTTACCTTTGAACTTCATGCAAGCCTTTAAACCTAGGGCTATGGTGTGACTTGTTTGTGTGTGCCACATGTTTGTGATTGAACATGACATCATGACATCATCATGCATCATAAGCATAGCATTTTCACTAACCATTTCAAGGACCAAAGGATTTATCTTTGTTCTTTGTTGTAGGTCATGGCTTCTGCTCGTAGAAACACTATCAGGATCAACTTTGTAGGCATACCTGCTAAGCTTAAGGAGTTGGTTTCTCAAGTGTCTGATCATTCCCAGTTCATCAAGAGACATGGTCACCTACTGGATCTAGTCACCTCAGGGTTCAATGAAGACATGATGGGTGTCCTGTTTCAGTTCTTTGATCCTAAACACCATTGCTTCACATTCCCCGACTACCAGCTGGTTCCTACAATGGAAGAGTTCTCTAAACTTCTGGGTATACCTGTTCTTGATCAAAGACCCTTCACAGGCTTGGAGAAGGAGCCTAAACCTGAGGTTATTGCTGCAGCTCTACATCTAAAGAAGGCTGACATTGTTATAGAAACGAGAAGCGGAGTTAAGGGTATTCTTGCTAAGGTGTTGATAGAGAAGGCTCAAGTGTTCTTGAAGGCCATGAGTCTTGATGCTTTTGAGGAGATCTTAGCCTTGCTGATATACGGCTTAGTATTGTTCCCCAATCCAGATCAGTTTATAGATGTTCATGCCATCAACATATTCCTGAGTCACAACCCAGTGCCTACATTGCTTGGAGACATACTACATTCTCTTCATACCCGTACTACAAGGGCAAGAGGAACTTTGATGTACTGCATACCTTTGCTTTCTAGGTGGTTTATTTCTCACCTTCCTCGCTCAGTGATGAAGAATGAGCAAGGGTTCAGATGGTCCAAGAGGATCATGTCACTTTCTCACTCAGATATCCATTGGTGCTCCAGATCTATGGAGAATGTCACCATTATTGACCATTGTGGGGAGTTTCCTAATGTGCCACTTCTAGGCATAAGAGGAGGCATCACCTACAACCCCTCTCTAGCTTTACGACAATTTGGTTACGCTCGGAGTGATGGTCCTCATGACATGTTGATTCAGGGCATTGTGTTTGACTACGACAACGATCTTCAAGGTTACCGTCAGAGATTCATACGAGCCTGGGGAAAAGTAAACAAGGTTGACAGCAAGACTCTGGAGCCTAAGTACACTATTCCTATGGAGGCTTATCTCAGATGGGTACGATCTCGTGCTCAGACTCTCATGATGCCATATCCTGCTATCCTGCCAGTTACCATGGAACCTGTTGTTGAAGGAGATACTGCTTATACCATCCTTCACCCAGACATGCCTACTGACATGGAAGACTTACTGAGATCCTGGATCCAATTGAAGGAGCAAAGGGACACTTTCGAGGCTCATTACAAAGCAAGCCAAGAAAGAGTCCTGGAACTAACAAAGCAACTTGTAAACACCCCAAATTTGCCCTCACCCATTCACACCATGGCTTGTGATCATCTCATATGCACAAACACAATCATATCATCTCACATCTCATTTTTGATTCACTGCATAGTTTCTAAGGCATCTGCACCTAGGGTTTGTGATCTGAGCAATCCCAGAGCTTCTCGAGCCATTCCAAAGGCAACCAATCAACTCAAAGGGGTCCATGTGTGTTTTTACATCATATTCTATCTCCTCAAAGTCAAAATTGCAGAGGAATCACAAGAACTAGGGTTTGAGTGGATGCAGAGCCAGGTTGAACTGCACAGTTGACTGAAAATTAGGGTTTTGGTTTCAGAGGCCATAACTCCATTTTTTTTTGTCATTCTTGTTTCCATTGACCTCTATATGGTATAAGGAGTATGCATATCAATTTTCATGAAGAAATTCCATGGGGAAGTCATCTGATCAAGAGTTGACTTTTCAGACAAGTCAGTGCAAAATCAGGGCATCTGAGGCCTCCAATGACCCAACCAAGGGGTGATCTTCATCATTTTGAGTGTATATGATCTTTATTTGATCATGGAAGAAGATTGAAGTTCATGAAAATCAAGAATTTAGGGTTTTTGCAAATGTTGACTTTTTGGGCATAGTTGACTTTTCAAGAATGCCTCATTTTAGGTCAATTTTCAAGCCTTGATTCATGATCCTAAAAGGCTTCAAATGGAAAAACTTTGGTCATGAAAGTTGTAGATCTCATCTTTCCCTTTTCAAAAAGTACAAGAACATGATCAAACTCTTCTTGGATCAAAAGTTATGGCAATGCAAAGTTGGCAAAAATCATTGTTTTTCAAGTTATGCACCAAATGAAAATCTTGCAAAGTCTTGAACCAAAGCCAAATGCAGCCTCTAATCCACTTCAAACCAGCATGTGAACATTCTCCAAGTTACAAAAATCAGAATTTGATCTAGTTTGCCCATGGTTTGGTTTGTGTAACAAGGCATTTTCATGAAAATCCATAAAGCTAACCAAGTTGCAAAACACTCATGATCTTCTCACCAACTTGCTGCATTGATCCTTGAGTCAAGCCAGCCTCTTACACTCACCATGCTGCGCCAGCCTTAGCCATTGTCCTTGCCTAGACTTTGAGCCATGCCCTATCTTACACAAAGTTGACCTTTTATGCAAAAGCAAACTCACCTATCATAGCAGGCCATGTCACATCACAAAGCCAATCAGATTTGTTTATGTGTACAACTTGCAAGCTAAACATATCACAAGCCAAGGCTGAAACACTCTCATTCACAACTTACACAAAAACCTTCCATTTGGCAACTTCCTTCGAATTCCTCTCCACAGCAAGCAAACACTAAAACCTTTTCTTCCATCCAACTCAATACACTCCATAGGTCACAAACCACCCAAAATGCAAGCCTGAAACAGCCTGGAAACACCATTGCCATCACTCACCCTCATTCTGCAGATTCATTCGAATCTCTCTCCCTAGCTCACAAACACACAAACCAACACCACAGATCTTCTCTACACATCATCTGGACCTCAAACACCCCATCACCATGACCTGAAAGTGCCAGAATCTCCATTGCCATTTTTGACTGAACTGAAGCAGGAGCTTTCGAAGCTCATTATCCAGCCAGCACAAACTCACTTTGAGCATCCAAACATCATCAAGGGGTCCTAAGGAGTGGTTTGCACTTAAAGAAAAGGCCAGAAAGTCCTCAAACTGAAAGCTTCAAATCTCAGGTAGCTCAAGAACATTTTTTCCAGAAATCATTTTTTAAGTTCTTAAGTTGTTCTTCATGTTCTCCTGATCATTCTGATGTCTTTAGTTTCTAAAATGATTGTGTTTTGAGCATTTAATTTCTCTTTGAAGCCTGCGTGCCCTAGAACTTGTTTGCTTCGATTCAGTTGATTCAGGAAATATAAATGTGTTTTGGGAGGGGGGTTTGATTCGTGAGGATGTTAGAAACGTTTCCCAATTCATAGGTTTTGTTTTTGTTACGTTTTGAGAGATTTTGAGTTTTCTCAGGTGAGAGCTGGCCGGAGAAGACGACCGGAAGTCTTCTCCGGCCACCTGAATGTGATTAGGGCATAATCTCAGTCATTAGTGCTAGTTTGAATTTAGGCCGTAGGATGCGTTGACTCTCTTGACTTCGCGCGCAGATGGAAGGCCAGGATCTCTTTGATTAGCCCTAATTTTATTATTAGTTTTAATTAAATGCAATTAACTCAGAACCAATCTCCACCATCCATTCACGCGCGTGGTCAACATGTTTGAACCCAGGCTCAATCTCATCCGTCCAATCTGTTTACTTTTCATTTTATTTGTTTTAATTCATTTTTATTCTAATTAACTTGCACATTTATTTTAAAATAGTTAAAAATTCATAAAAATTATGAAACTTTTTTCCTTAAGGTTTTATTAATTTTTATGACACAAAAATATTTTTATTTTATTTTTTATCATTAAAAAAGTATTTTTAAATATTTAAAAGATTATTTTTAATTGATTAATGGGAATTAATTAATTAAAAATACTTTTAGGTATTTAAAAATTACAAAAAAATTCATGAAATGTTCTAAGACATTTAGAAACATTGTCCAACCTTCAAACCAAATTTCTTTTTTGATCTTGATGCATTTTAAGAATTTTTCATGGAATTAAATCATTTTTTATGCATTATTTTGATCACATATTCAAAAATTCATTTCTGCCTCTTGGTGAAGGTTGAGACATTGATTCTTCTTGCATTGTTTTCTATTTGGCATGTATTTTCAAGGGTAAAAAGGCCATGAATTGTTCTTGCATTTCCTAATTGATTGGCATTTCTTTAGTTAAGAACCCTAAAAAACCCTAATAACTTGCAAAATTCATATCTTGAGTTTGGTTGAGAGTTGAGAGCTCCCCTTTGGGCAGTGGTTTATCATAGGGCTAGGGCTTCTTTGAATACCATTTTCCATTTTTTTATGTTGAGGTTTGCTCCTGTTTTTGGTTTGTGTTTGATGTTTGATCCATGAACCCTAATTTGGGCTCTCTTTTGCATCCTTCTTGCATTCTCTTGCATAACATGACTTGTCTTTGCATTTTGTGCATACTTGTGTTTCATTTGACATCTTAAGACATGTAGGAAGCATGTTTGATCATTGCATCTCATATTTGCCATGTCATTTACCTTGTATGCTTCATAACTTTCCATGCTTGTTCATGCTCCTTAACTTGCATCATTTGCATCCATAATCTTGTATGAGCATCTCCATGTCTTGCCTCATGTTTGCAGCACCTCATAGCATCATAATCATCATCAACATGCTTCTGGTTTTGCTTAGCATCATGCCATTTCATCTCATCTTGCATTGCATTGCATTTCTTTCTAACATTTCAGGTGGTAAGTAAACTTGGGAGGTGAATTTGCCTTCACTTCTCATAACTTTTCCTCTCATCTCTCTTGCATCCATTGCTGCATTCTTATTTGTGTTTGAGATTGAGCTTGCTCATTCTTGTTCTTCTTACCTTCTTTCTTCAAGTGACTTGACTTCTTGAATGAAGCAAGTCACTTTGCTTCTCTTAATCCTGTTCATCTGCTTCCTGGTGGCTCCTCTGAAGATTGTTCTTGAAAACCTCACAAACCTTAGGATCAACCAAGCATGATAATGAATTAGGGTTTTGATTAGTTCCCCTCATAGTTTTTACCTTTGTGTCTCTCTTTGAGTCTTCTCTTCTCATCTCATAATCAGAGACTAAACCCTAAAGGTTTTAAGACTTTGTGATTAGGGTTATGCCTGCATCCTTCTCTTAGGATGGAGTGTATAACTTTAATCCTAAGTATTAAACCCTTAAGGTGTTTAAATCTCTTAATCAATCCATGTAATAACTATCAAGACATCACTTGTAACTTGGGCCTTGCATTAGGGTTCTAATTCTTCCTTAAATGGTTAAGAAGGACTAACCCTAGTGTTAATGGACAAGTCCCCCTCAAGTTGTCTTACAAATCATAAAAATCACTTCATCATCATACCATTAAGTAAAATCCACTTAATCAAAGGCTTGTTTTGTCATGAGTTTAATCCCTAATCATGGATTAAGTTGAGGAGCTTTCCTCAGCTTAAACATTCTCATCTATTATCCTTCTATTAGGATGGTGTAATGAGTCTGTTAAATCCCTGATTATGGCTTAACCTCATTACTTAACACTAAACAAAAAACCACAAAAACATCTAAATAATGACAAGTAGGTTAATGATCTTAACCCTACACCAAAGGTGATTAAGTGTGAGAATCTGACTTCACACTTAAGGTATTCTCATTACCCCTAATCAGAGGGAAGATGTGATGAGTTTACTAACCCATTGGTTTAGGCTTAAGCTCATTATCTTATGACAAACTTTCAAAAGCAATAAAAGACTGAAAACTCAAAAACAAACAATAATCGTCTCCTTCGGGATTCTTTTCTCATCACCTTCACTCACAATCGAGAACTTGCTTTTTCCGTCTAATGCAAGACAGTTTGCATCTGTGCCAGACAGATCATACACTTGAGCATAGGCAAGTAAGCAGTTCACAAGTCAATTCACCTTTCAGTCTCTTTGGGTCGAACTACGGTGTTCTGACTTCCTCATTGCACGAGAGGATACGTAGGCATAACTTAACAGTTATCGAACAAAAGTCTCTGTATATTCCCCTTCTTTCTAGCTTTATTCTTTAGCCTCATGATCTTGAGCATTTCACTCTTGTCCTTACACTGACACTGTATATATTACACTTCACTTCCTTTACACTGACATCTGTACATCCTTTTCCAGCTCTTTTTACACACAGATTGCACTGACACTACCCCTTTAAAACACAAATCTTTTAAGCGTGGATCCCGTCGAGTACGACGGACAATCTGGGTGCTAATACCTTCCCAGGTTGTAACCAACCCCCTTTCTCAGTCTCTCTGGTTCGCAAACCGTCTTATCCATTTCTTTCTAGGTCTATGCAGCATTACCTTTCCTCCGGGATAAAAATGCCTAGCTGGCGACTCTATTCATTCTCCAGTGAGTTCACGGCTGTGTGTTCTCACTGTTCCCTTCGCCGACCGTTCGCGCTTTTACCTGGATGCAAATCTTCGGGAGCGACAGCTTGGCGACTCTGCTGGGGATCCTCATACTGCAACCAGGGCTTCTGGTTCTTTTTGTGGGTTCCTCCTAGCGCTTGTTTGATTTGTGTTTATTGGGGGTGTTATGTGCTATTTGTATGTGTATATTTGCTTTATTTACTGCTTTCTGTACAGCTTTATCTATTGCTTTCTTTACTGTTTTTTCATTTATCATACTGTCATTGTTGCTGGCTGGATCTGGTTTTTCTTTGGTGGGTGGGTGTTTCATTGAGAGTTAAGGCCCTATACCTGGGACCTGAGTGACACCTAGGCTAGAGTGAATCATATTCTTTCCCATTCCATTTCGGTCTGGTGCGGGAATATGAAACACGGTTCAGATATGGGTTTCTTCTTGAGAACTCTGTGTTGCGGATTTCCTGCAATGCTAGGGCTATCTGGGAAGCCTGCTAAGTCTGGATGACCTTTTAGTATTGACCTTCAGAAACTGAGGTGAATTAGAGGAGGAATTGTTATGGTTATTGTAAACACTGTACCTCCGGGTTAGAAGTGTTTACACTTCTCATAACTGATCCAAGTCTGAGGATCCTTGTTCTAGATCACCACCTGTGAGGGGGTTGGGCTGTTTACAGGTTTGCAGGTACCTTGACCTCAGAATACCCTGTTACTTTGACTTTGTTAAGAATACTCCATGTTGGACAGTTCTTGTGATTCTAAAACCCTGGACATGTGGCTCTTTATTTGAGTCCCCCTACCCTGGTTACTGGATCTTTAGACCTCCATCTGGAATTCTTGAACACACATGGATCTATACCAAGGCAGTTAATCAGATCCAGCTCAGTCACAAACCCTTGCATATCATCTGCATTCATACTCATTGCATCATATTAACATGTGCTTATTTGTGTTTCAGGGTATCCACATTCATCTGGTTTTTGGTTTTGACCCCATCTGCAGTTTTGACCTGTCTCCACCAGCATCTTGCTTCAGCTTGGCAGCCATATACTCCAGTTACTTACTCCAGCCAGCCAGTGGCCCACTTCTCAGCATCTTCATCAGCACTTATTCTACTCAGTCTTCAGCACTCATGGCTCCAAAGAAAAGCAACATCACTTATCATTTCTTCCAACCAGACTTATCAGATATCAGGAGGATTCAAACCCTGATCACTCCAGAGCACATACCTTTGTTCAGGGAGCATTATGGGGATATACTTGATTTAGTCAGGGATCTGGACCCATCTCAAAGGAGTTTGATCCACACCTGCATTCAGTTCTATGACCCCCCATTGAGATGTTTCACCTTTAAAGACTTTCAGTTGGGGCCTCTCTTAGAAGAATACTCAGCATTGGTTGGTTTGCCTATCACGAGGGAAATCCCTTTCAACCCTGAAATGGCTTTTCCCAGCAATGGAGAGATAGCAAGAGCTTTACACCTGGAGCCTGCTTTGATTGAGCAGCATATGACCTCTAAAGCTGGGATCCCTGGTTTTCATCTTGATTTCCTGATTTCTCAAGCTAGTCTGATGCATTTCATGCTTGGCTTCTCAGGCATCTACCCAGGACAGATGCATTTCTAAATCCTCATCAGCAAAGCAACTGGGCTAAGAGACTCACTGTCCTGACTTCAGCAGATATCAGATGGTGTACTCAAAGCACCAAGGGCAGAGATATAATCACCAGCTGTGGGCATTTTCCTAATGTGCCCTTAGTAGGAGTTAAGGGAAGTATCAATTACAACCCTCTGCTGTTCAGGAGGCAATTGGGTTATGCACTGGTCCATGCTCCCAGGGTACAGGATTTGGTTGAGACCCTCTACTGTGAGAACAAGATTAGTCTGGCAACTGTTAGGCAGGCTGCCTGGGCCTGGGATCATGTTCAAACCAAGGGAATCACCATTCTGGGGAAGTGCAATAATGTGGCATCAGCCCAATATCATGAGTGGTCCTATGCCAGGGCCCAATTCTCTGGATTGCCCTTCACCATAGAAGACATGCCTGAGTCGTCTTCAGCACCACCCCCTGCCACTATCAGTTTGAAAGAGTTCGAAAGCCTGAAGGAAAGGAATGAGAAGTTATCCCAAGCCTTGCAGAAGACCCTCCGGGAGAGGAGTGAAGGTGTGAGGGAGATTGAGAGATTGGATAAGTTGAGAGTAGAACACTTGACTAAAATTGAGAAGTCTGGAGATTATATCAACAAGTCTAAAGCTGGTGAACAGATTCTGAAGAATGCTTGTAAAGAAGCCCAGTTCCAAAGAGCGAGAACAGACTTGTATTTGAAAGAGAGTCAGGCCAGGTGGGTCCGGATCACTGAGGCCCGTACTCTAGAAGACAAGAGAGTTCAGGACAAGATGGAGCAGATGGAAAAAGCCCTGGCAGCAGCCCAGGAGGAAATATCAGAACTAAAGATCAAAGCTGGAGTGAAGAAATCCAAAGATCAAAGTCAGAACAAGAAGTTGATTGCAGCTGTTGCAACAAGAAACCTCCTCATCAGGAATCTCACGGAGCATCCGGCTGATCCTGTGACCGAAGCACTTCTCAGGGAAGTTCGTGAGGATGAGTTTGGCCTTGGAGTTTGATCATTTGCTTGTTGTTGTTTCTATTCCATGTACTTTTGCTTTTTGTGATGTATTTTGACCCCTTAGAGGGCTTGTGTTGTAATTTGAACAAGTTGTATTATTTCACCTTTGTAATATATTTATGTTGGTTTCCGTCCAAGTTCACTTTAAAAGCAACTTCAGCAGCATCATCTTCAAGGGTCTGGAAGGGTCAAAACTGAAGGCCAAACCGGATACCTTGAGAGCAAATAAGCATAACTGCATTGCATGCTAACCTTTTTTCTGTTTTGTAGGTTTTGTTTTATTGTTTCTAACCTCTGTTGTGAATCTCAGGAATTATTGCTCGCCGCCGGGTATTTCCTCTCAACAGGCCACACAGGTACCCAACTAGAAACAACCTTCCGGGAATCCAGATGGATCAGATGCAACAAGACCTTACGGAGGTCAGAAACCAGATGGCCAACGAAAGGCTAGAAATGAGGAACCAAATGACTCAGTTCATGGAGGTTATGAACAACATGGCTCAGAGCCAGGAGAGGTTGAGAGCCATGGTGGAAAGGCAGAACCAAGATGAGCCTCATGTGGGGACTGCAGGCACAAGTAATAATGAAAGGGTGCAGCCACATGTTAACCCCCCTGTGTTTGGTCCACATCTACATCCTGAGATCAATATTCCTGCAAACATTCAAGGAACAGCTACTGCAGCCAGAGTACTTCAAGAAGATCCTCAGGAGGACCAATTTACTGTAATGGGTGCTGGAGAGGAAACTTATGATAGGAGATTGGAAGAAATAGCTGAGAAGTTAAGATCCTTAGAATCTCAAAATTCTTTGGGTTTTGACGTGATGGATATGGGCTTAGTAGACGGGGTTAGGATTCCCCACAAGTTCAAACCTCCATGTTTCGAAAAGTATAATGGGACTTCTTGTCCCCGAACCCATCTGCAATCTTTTCTCGGGAGATTAAAAGCTTATACCATGGACGAGAAATTGTGGATGTTCTACTTCGAAGATAGTTTGACTGGAGCTTCTAGGGAATGGTATTCCCATCTGACAAGAGCAACCGTAAGATGCTGGAAGGACCTGGCAGAGGCCTTCATCAGACAGTATCAGTATAATCTGGATATGGCACCCAATAGGACCCTCCTGATGGGAATGTCACAGTCTTCAAGAGAGAGCTTCAGAGAATATGCTCAAAGATGGAGACAGCTTGCTGCTGCTGTCCAGCCACCAATGTCTGAAAGAGAAATGGCTGATATGTTCATGAATACCCTTCAGGGAACCTATATTGATAGGCTAGCTGCCTTCTCCTCCACCAGCTTCGCAGATGTTGTCATAGCTGGGGAGAGAATTGAAAGCCTATTGAAAATGGGTAAGATTTCTGATAATGGTGCTAGTTCGTCCAGTGGAACAAGAAAGCCTTTTGCAGGCCCGAGAAGAACTGGCGAGACCAATGCCATTCACACCAACAGGGGTAGGCCCCAATATGTTCCAAGAACAATAGCAGCAGTCACTATCCCTGCTCCAGCTCATCCTCAGCCAGTCTATCAAACTCCGCAACAAAATTTCCCACAACAACCTCAGTATCATCAAAATCAGTATCCTCCAAGAAACTTCAACAACAACACCAACAACAATCAACAGAGGCCATTCCAACAAAGGCCATCCCAAGCTAACCGAGTGATCGACCCGATCCCAATGCCGTATGCTGCCTTGCTGCCACAACTTCTGAAACTCAACCTGTTTGAGCTAAGAACGTTGGCACCTCCGGATCCCAACAGTCTACCAAGAAACTATGACTCCAACGCTAGGTGTGCTTTCCATTCAAACGCACCTGGTCACAGTACAGAAAAATGCAGGGCTCTGCATATGAAGGTACAAGACTTGGTAGACTCCAAGGCTCTGAATTTTGCACCTCCGCCCAATGTCAATAAAAATCCAATGCCACACCATGGTGGTCCCCGAATTAATGCTATTGAAGAAGACCAACCGTCTTATTTGATAACTAGTGTGGATCAGATCAGGACACCATTGGTGGAAATCAAAGCTCAGCTCCGTGAAAGCAATATATTTCCGGGGTGTGAGCTAGGGTGCCCATATTGCAATATTTCTTGGAATGGGTGTGAGGACTTGAGGAATGGCATTGACAGCCTTATTCAGAGTGGCCTACTCCAGATCACTACATCATTTCCGGCAAATCCGACAACGTCATCAGCAACAGTTTCAGACCCTCCTACAACTGCAGCAACTATTGTTCCCGACAATTCATCAGCACCATCAACAAGTACTCCATCTGTCCTTCCGAGTGATCAGTTTTCAACAGTTTCTCCTGCTACAACTTCAGCTTCATTCCATGTCGACTCTCCATCAACAACAACAACAGTTCTTCCAACAGAACCTCCTACAACACCAGCAATCAATCATGAAGATGTCTCCACTGTTACCATATTCTACGATCCAGAAAATAACTCCGCCTACCATTCAGAAGGTGCTGCTCCTGCTAGAGCACCAGTTACAATCTTTTATGATCCACAAACAATTACAGTCCATTCGGCAGCAGCAATCAGTCCAGTCACTGTCACGGTGCCTGGACCAGTACCATATGAAAGCAATAGGGCCATCCCTTGGCACTATGGCTCTGACGTGTACTGCGGAGGAAAAAGAATCACTCTTGAAACATCAACACCTGCACCACAAGTAGATAATGTGGGCGGAGGCGGAGGCTTCACGCGAAGCGGACGTCTCTTTGCTTCACAAGTCCAAAGACCCACTGCCGAAGCAGAAGCTGCTGCCAAGGCAAAAGGAAAAGGCCCGGTGCAGGAAGATCCAGCTGCCAAAGAAGCCCTGAAGACTCCATTTGATCAGGAAGTTGATGAGTTTATGCGGATCATCAAAAAGAGTGACTATAAAGTTGTGGATCAGCTTCACCAGACGCCATCCAAAATCTCCATCCTCTCACTGCTTATGTGCTCCGAAGCCCATCGGAATGCACTACTTAAAGTCCTGCACGCAGCTTACGTGCCCGAGGAGATTACTGTCAACCAATTGGAAACCGTGGTTGGAAATGTTACTGCTAGCAATGGGCTAGGGTTTACCAATTCTGACCTGACAGTGGATGGCCGTAATCACAACAAAGCCTTGCACATAACCGTGGAATGCAAAGGATCTGTCCTTTCTCATGTGCTGGTGGACACAGGTTCTTCCCTGAATGTCTTACCAAAGAAGGCTCTGGTGAAGTTAGAATATGATGGACTGGCATTGAGACCCAGCAACCTGGTGGTACGAGCCTTTGATGGTTCGAAGAGATCGGTTCTGGGAGAGATTGAGCTGCCCGTGACAATTGGCCCACAGACCTTTAAAACTATCTTTTATATGATGGACATTCAGCCCGCCTACAGCTGTTTGTTGGGTAGACCCTGGATTCACGCCGCTGGCGCAATAACTTCTACCCTTCACCAAAAGTTAAAATTTGAGTGGGAAGGCCAAGTTGTCACAATCTGTGGAGAGGAGGACATTTTTGTCAGCCACCTGGCTACCTACAAATACATTGAAATGGATGGAGAGATCCATGAAACAATGAGCCAGGGGTTCGAAGCCTTGAATGTGAATGAAGCATCTGCTGTATCTGGTACTCCAATGTCATCTTACCAACAAGCCCGGAAGGTTGTTGAGGAAGGAACTGCCCTAGGCTGGGGCAAGGTTTTAGCTGTGGAGGAGAAGAAAGACAAATTTGGGTTGGGTTACAGACCAACTCAACATCAAGCAAAGGCTGCTGCAGAGCCTGGTTTTGTCAGTGGGGGGATGCTCACCCCCGATGCTATCAACTGTCTGGAAGACGAGCTGGAAGAGGAGCGCAATCTGGAGAATTGGATTCGTCCGAAGATCCCGGGGAGCAGTGTCTCGAACTGGTCTTCCCAGGAAATTATAAGAGTTACTCGATCAGAGTAATTATTATTTCCTGTATTTTTATAGCATGCATCAAAGTCTTGCATCTTGCCCAAGATGACAAGACTCATTTTGTAATCAGGGCCATCTGTACTTTTGTGCAAACAAGATTAAATTAATGAAATATCAGACATCTTTTTGCAAACGAGTCTTTTTCTTTTCTACTCACTGTTTTTCCATTTTTCTTTTTGTACAAAAATAAATGGCGGTGTTTTCAAAATGATAACTTCATTTCACTTTTTCTAAAAGCAAGATTAAAATTAATCACTAAAATGAACCAACTTAACCCTTGCAGAGAGCGCCTTCCTGACAGCACCGACAACAGCACGGCTATGACATCGTATGATTTTGACAATCCAATCAATCAAGCTGATGAAGGGGTCGATGAAGAATATGAGCTTCCTGAAGAGCTAGCCAGATTGTTGAGGCAAGAGGAAAAGGTCATTACTCCCCACCAGGAGGAGGTTGAAGTGATCAATCTTGGTACAGAGGAAAACGTGAAAGAAGTTAGAATCGGGGCCTGCCTGCAAGACTCAGTGAAGAGACAGCTGATAGATCTGCTTCAAGAGTATGTTGATGTGTTTGCTTGGTCGTATCAAGACATGCCAGGTTTGGATACCGATATAGTCATGCACAAACTACCTTTGAGGGAAGAATGCCCACCAGTTAAACAGAAGCTGCGCCGTACTCGTCCAGACATGGCTATGAAAATCAAGGAGGAGGTACAAAAGCAATGGGACGCCGGGTTCCTTGCCGTAACTAGTTATCCGCCGTGGGTTGCTAACATAGTACCTGTGCCTAAGAAGGATGGCAAAGTAAGAATGTGTGTTGACTACCGGGACCTGAACAGAGCCAGCCCGAAAGATGATTTCCCATTACCTCACATTGATGTATTGGTGGATAACACGGCTCAGTTCTCTGTATTCTCCTTCATGGACGGATTTTCAGGATATAACCAGATCAAGATGTCGCCTGAAGACATGGAGAAGACAACATTCATTACACCCTGGGGCACGTTCTGTTACAAAGTGATGCCATTCGGACTGAAGAATGCCGGTGCCACATATCAACGGGCTATGGTGACATTATTCCATGATATGATCCATAAGGAAATCGAGTGTTATGTGGATGATATGATCGCCAAGTCCCTTACAGAGGAAGAACACCTGGTGAATCTGCTCAAGTTATTCAAGCGTCTGAGGAAGTACCAACTGAAGTTGAACCCCAACAAATGCACATTCGGGGTGCGATCCGGTAAGCTGCTGGGCTTTATTGTAAGCGAGAAAGGGATTGAAGTTGACCCTGATAAAGTCAAAGCCATTCAAGAGATGCCTGCACCGAAAACGGAGAAAGAAGTTCGAGGGTTCTTAGGTCGATTGAACTATATCTCACGGTTCATATCTCACCTCACAGCAACCTGTGAACCCTTGTTCAAACTGCTAAGAAAGGAACAGACGGTCAGGTGGAACGAAGATTGCCAGAAGGCTTTTGACAAGATCAAGGAGTATTTACAAGAACCTCCAATCCTTATGCCGCCAGTTGAAGGAAGACCTCTGATTATGTACTTGACAGTATTAGAAGAGTCGATGGGGTGTGTATTGGGCCAGCATGACGAGTCTGGTCGAAAAGAGTATGCAATATACTACCTAAGCAAAAAGTTTACCGACTGTGAACAACGTTATTCACTGCTCGAGAAAACTTGCTGTGCTTTAGCGTGGGCTGCTCGCCGACTGAGACAGTATATGTTGACCCACACTACCTTGTTGATCTCAAAAATGGACCCAGTTAAGTACATTTTCGAGAAGCCAGCTCTTACCGGACGGGTTGCAAGATTGCAGATGATTCTCACAGAATATGACATACAGTACACATCTCAGAAAGCCATCAAGGGCAGTGTACTATCTGAATATCTTGCTGAGCAACCCATAGATGACTACCAGCCTATGAGGTTTGACTTCCCTGATGAAGACATCATGTTCATTAAATTAAAAGATCACGAAGAGCCTGTTCACACTGAAGGGCCTGACCCAAAAGAAGAATGGACTATGATGTTTGATGGGGCTGTTAACATGAATGGCCGTGGTGTTGGTGCAGTACTCATTACACCTAAAGGAGTTCACATGCCTTTCTCGGCAAAACTCACCTTCAACTGCACTAACAACGAAGCTGAATACGAAGCTTGCATTATGGGTCTTGAGGAAGCAATTGACCTCAGGATCAAGACATTAACCGTATTCGGAGATTCAGCTTTGGTAGTCAATCAGACCAATGGGAAATGGTACACCCATCAGGATCATCTGATACCTTACAGGGATTATACAAGGAGGTTATTGACTTTCTTCATAACGGTCAAGCTTGAGTATATCCCTCGGGACGAGAATCAGTTTGCAGATGCCTTGGCTACCATTTCATCCATGATCAAAGTTCAAGCTGCTAACTTTGTACCTCAGATTTCAGTGTCGAGACTTGATAGACCAGCATATGTATTTGCAGCAGATGTTGTTAAGGATGATAAGCCTTGGTTCCACGATATTAAGAGCTTCTTGGAGGATCGAGCATACCCATCTGGGGCATCTTCCAATGATAAGAAGACTTTGAGAAGGCTTGCTGGAAGTTTCTTCCTGAACGCTGATGGGTCTTTATACAAGAGGAACTTTGATATGGTACTCCTCAGATGTGTTGATAAGACGGAAGCAGATTTACTGATGCATGAAGTGCATGAAGGCTCTTTTGGTACCCATGCTGGAGGGCATGCCATGGCTAAGAAGTTGTTAAGATCAGGCTATTACTGGATCACGATGGATGCAGACTGTTGTGCATACGCCAGAAAATGCCACAAATGCCAGATCTACGCGGATAAGGTGCATGTGCCTCCGAACCCTTTGAACATCATGTCTTCACCATGGCCCTTTGCTATGTGGGGCATTGATATGATTGGCAAGATTGAGCCGACTGCTTCGAACGGCCACAGATTCATTCTAGTCGCCATTGACTATTTCACAAAGTGGGTTGAAGCAGCCTCATATGCAAACGTTACAAGGCAAGTGGTAGCCAGATTTCTAAAGAGAGATATCATCTGTCGGTATGGAGTGCCCGAGCGAATCATTACTGATAATGGTTCCAATCTCAACAACAAAATGATGGCAGAGCTGTGCCGAGACTTCAAGATCCAACATCACAATTCTTCTCCTTACAGGCCAAAGATGAACGGCGCTGTTGAGGCAGCAAATAAGAATATCAAGAAGATTGTGCAGAAGATGGTAGTCACCTATAAAGACTGGCACGAAATGCTACAGTTTGCCTTGCATGGGTACCGCACATCAATCAGAACATCCACTGGGGCAACGCCGTATCAACTCGTGTATGGTATGGAAGCAGTCCTGCCAGTTGAAGTTGAATTACCCTCCCTACGGGTATTGATGGATGTCAAACTGAATGAAGCAGAATGGGTTCGGTCCCGATTCGAACAACTGAGTCTGATCGAAGAGAAAAGATTGGCTGCAATTTGTCATGGGCAGTTATATAAGAAGAGAATGAAGAGAGCCTTCGATCAGAAAGTCAGGCACCGAGAGTACCAAGTGGGAAATCTTGTGCTGAAAAGAATCCTCCCTCCTCATACAGACCACAGGGGCAAGTGGACTCCTAATTATGAAGGACCATTCGTCGTAAAGAAAGTTTTCTCTGGTGGAGCACTGATGCTCAGCACCATGGATAGTGAAGATTTCCCATCCCCTGTGAATTCAGATGCAGTTAAAAAATACTTCGCATAAAAATGACCCGCTGGACATAAAAACAGAATGTAAGTCCAGGCAAAAATAGGGCATCCCGGCGAGTCAAAAACAGAATAAAAGACTCGGGCAAAAATAAGGGAAATAATTGAAAAAATGTACACCCGCTGAGTTGAAAAACCGCATTGGACAGCTCAGGCAAAAATGGGTATCCCGATGGATTGAAAACCCGAAAGGGCGATCCATGCAAAATAAGGGAATAAGCGAACAACTGCATTCTGAATTCGTCTGTATCACCTACAACTTGGTAAGCTCCAAAGGATCAAGCTTCAATCAGAATCAACTCTCTCCAGAAAGCAAGACGAGAAGAACGTCATTGTCATACGAGTCATAGCAGAAGAGGAAGCTCCTCAAAGCGTCGTCAGCACCGCCAGCACTTTGTTTCTCAATTTGTAACAATCTCCTCATTTCAGGAGATGTGTTTCTTTGACTGTATCTTACCAGTTCAGGGCACATGAATTAATAAAATCAGATTTTCAGTCATGTTTCGTTTTACGTTTATCGTTTTGCAAAGATTTGTCTGATATCTCTAAAAAAATACAATTGCATAAGTACAGATGCCTTTCTCCAAAAATAAAAACACATGCTTACAGGGAATGTGGTTACTCTTGAAAGTACTTAACTCCTATGACGGGATCCAGGAAAGGATACCTCGGGACCTTTTGTGCGTTTCCTTATCTTTGCAGGATTGCAGGTATCCAGAACGCAACCTGGGGGCATGCAAGTTACGTCTCAGCAAACTGGCGAATCATCGTCAACTCACACGGCCCCGGGAGGTGCCCACTTCCCCAGCAAAGTTGCCAAATCAACATACTGCATCGGAAACGCTCCATCCCCAGCTGAGCTGCTCCTTGTTGCTATCCCCAGCTGAGTTGCCTTTCATGACTCCCCCCAGCTGAGTTGGCCACTTATTACTTATCCCCATCAGAATGGGCAGATATCACGGAAGACGCCCATATCCCCGGCGGAGTCCAGAAGCCACCGTAACAGAATTTCTAGGGAGGTCTTTCAGTGATGCCTCTCTCTCTCCTCAGCCGAGTACAAAAATCAGGGAGTCATCCCCCCACAGAGCCCCAGCCTCTATCCAGGAGAGCGGCGCATAGAAGATCACAACGGAGTGAAGAAAGCTTCTACAAACCCCAGCTGGGTCCCATTATAAGGATATGTCAATCAGTGACCCATATCCCCAAGCAGACACATCTTTAGATCTACCAATGATCTCATCCCCAGCTGGGATGTCTTCCTCAGCAGATCACCCAGAGATCTTCACAGCAACGGGATCCGAATCCCGGATCTGTGCTTCTTTGCATAATCATAGCATTCGCATCATATTACACCCTCAGAGCGTAGCATTCCGTTTAATACGGAGCATTACGGCAAAAATCAAACGCATAGCATAATCATAAGCCATGTTGTGAATTGAACACTTGTAAGTATTAACAATCTGTCATTATACAGAATACTTCCCCCAAATCCCCCAGAGTCCCAGCAAAAGCAGTTGCCTCATATTCACAAATACCAGTATATACACCTTTTGGTACCCGTCCGTATCATCACCAGTAAAGTCGCCTGAACACTCTTTACAAACAAGATCACCCGTATTGCAGATACTTCATGACACCCGTCCGTGTCATATCACCAGCAAAAAGCCAAAGACACCCTCTTTGCACTCACATATACTTATATACACTTTCCTGACACCCATCCGTGTCATATCCCCAGCGCAGTCGCTTACACTTTTATCACTCATATACTTGTTCATATTATACTTTTCTCTTTTGACACTCGTCCGTGTCATTCTCCCCAGCAGATAAACACTCATATATATATATACTCACTACTCATTGGTACACTTATACAGATACTCGTCCGTATCTTGTATACATCATCACTCGTATCCCCACAGATTCGACAGTAGTCCTTGTTCTCTGTTAACCAGTTGATACTCGTCCGTATCATCATCTCAGAACATTGCGTCTAGTGTTTGTTTCTACATGATACTCGTCCGTATCATAGTCTTAAGGATGCTCGTCCGCATCTTTAATCCATATACCGCGTCAAACACTTGTGCTTCCTTGAATATGGATACTCGTCCGTGTCTACTATTCCCCAGAAAATTCTTTCAGATGCAACACTCGTCCGTGTTCTTTGTTAACCCGTTGATGCTCGTCCGTATCATCATCTCTGAGCATGTGTCAGTTTGTTTCTACATGATACTCGTCCGTATCATAGTCCTAAGGATGCTCGTCCGCATCTTCAATCTATACACAATACCAAACACTTATACCTTTTGTTTCTTGGGTGTAAACGCTCGTCCGTGTTTACTTTCTCCCCAGTAGATCACCAACAAAGCGAATCTTTCCTTTTTATCTAACACTCGTCCTGTGTTATGATAACCCTGAGAGCAGCCGTACCCTGCTGAGTGGTCGTCCTCCACTTCTTGATGGTCGTCCTCCATCATGCTCATCCGATGGCCGTCCCCATCGTTGTTTTAGCAGCCGTCCCCTGCTAGGTGGTCGTCCTCCACCCTTTTGATGATCGTCCTTCATCACTTTATCCAATGGCCGTCCCCATTGTTGATTTTGGTTATCTAACACTCGTCCTGTGTTATGATAAACCCTGAGAGCAGCCGTACCCTGCTAAGTGGTCGTCCTCCACTTCTTGATGGTCGTCCTCCATCTTGCTCGTCCGATGGTCGTCCCCATCGTTGACCTTTTCTATCCGATGGCCGTCCCCGTCGTTGATATTTTCAGCAGCCGTACCCTGCCAGGTGGTCGTCCTCCACCTTTGATGGCCGTCCCCATCATATTTCTTATATTCCCAACAGAGCAGCCGTCCCCTGCTAGGTGATCGTCCTTCACCTTTGATGGTCGTACCCCATCATCTGTTTATTTCATTTATTCTTTAACCCGATGGCCGTCCCCGTCGTGGTCCCTTTTCCCTTTTAGCCCGATGGCCGTCCCCATCGTTGTTTACTTTGCGTTATTAAACTTGATGGCCGTCCCCGTCATGTTTCATTTGATCCCCAGAGAACTTTATCTTGATGGCCGTCCCCATCATGATATTTTACTTTTCCCCAGCTAGTCGGCCGTCCCCGTCCTAGCTTTACCCTTTATCTCCAGCATGTCGGCCGTCCCCGTCATCGCTTTACTTCACATATCACTTTACCCAGCAGTCGTCCTCTGCTCGACGGTCGTCCCCCGTCGCCCATACTTTACAATATACTTTATTTTCCTTTACAATCTATATCCCTTTTCTTCTTCATTTCTGTGAGTGCAAATTTTGGACTGTCTTTGGTATTCAACCACAAGTTATCTTGTTTGGCCTGTTAAGCCGTCGCTTACATCCTACACAGCTAACTCATGTTTGAATAGGGGCAGCTGTAAACACCCCAAATTTGCCCTCACCCATTCACACCATGGCTTGTGATCATCTCATATGCACAAACACAATCATATCATCTCACATCTCATTTTTGATTCACTGCATAGTTTCTAAGGCATCTGCACCTAGGGTTTGTGATCTGAGCAATCCCAGAGCTTCTTGAGCCATTCCAAAGGCAACCAATCAACTCAAAGGGGTCCATGTGTGTTTTTACATCATATTCTATCTCCTCAAAGTCAAAATTGCAGAGGAATCACAAGAACTAGGGTTTGAGTGGATGCAGAGCCAGGTTGAACTGCACAGTTGACTGAAAATTAGGGTTTTGGTTTCAGAGGCCATAACTCCATTTTTTTTGGTCATTCTTGTTTCCATTGACCTCTATATGGTATAAGGAGTATGCATATCAATTTTCATGAAGAAATTCCATGGGGAAGTCATCTGATCAAGAGTTGACTTTTCAGACAAGTCAGTGCAAAATCAGGGCATCTGAGGCCTCCAATGACCCAACCAAGGGGTGATCTTCATCATTTTGAGTGTATATGATCTTTATTTGATCATGGAAGAAGATTGAAGTTCATGAAAATCAAGAATTTAGGGTTTTTGCAAATGTTGACTTTTTGGGCATAGTTGACTTTTCAAGAATGCCTCATTTTAGGTCAATTTTCAAGCCTTGATTCATGATCCTAAAAGGCTTCAAATGGAAAAACTTTGGTCATGAAAGTTGTAGATCTCATCTTTCCCTTTTCAAAAAGTACAAGAACATGATCAAACTCTTCTTGGATCAAAAGTTATGGCAATGCAAAGTTGGCAAAAATCATTGTTTTTCAAGTTATGCACCAAATGAAAATCTTGCAAAGTCTTGAACCAAAGCCAAATGCAGCCTCTAATCCACTTCAAACCAGCATGTGAACATTCTCCAAGTTACAAAAATCAGAATTTGATCTAGTTTGCCCATGGTTTGGTTTGTGTAACAAGGCATTTTCATGAAAATCCATAAAGCTAACCAAGTTGCAAAACACTCATGATCTTCTCACCAACTTGCTGCATTGATCCTTGAGTCAAGCCAGCCTCTTACACTCACCATGCTGCGCCAGCCTTAGCCATTGTCCTTGCCTAGACTTTGAGCCATGCCCTATCTTACACAAAGTTGACCTTTTATGCAAAAGCAAACTCACCTATCATAGCAGGCCATGTCACATCACAAAGCCAATCAGATTTGTTTATGTGTACAACTTGCAAGCTAAACATATCACAAGCCAAGGCTGAAACACTCTCATTCACAACTTACACAAAAACCTTCCATTTGGCAACTTCCTTCGAATTCCTCTCCACAGCAAGCAAACACTAAAACCTTTTCTTCCATCCAACTCAATACACTCCATAGGTCACAAACCACCCAAAATGCAAGCCTGAAACAGCCTGGAAACACCATTGCCATCACTCACCCTCATTCTGCAGATTCATTCGAATCTCTCTCCCTAGCTCACAAACACACAAACCAACACCACAGATCTTCTCTACACATCATCTGGACCTCAAACACCCCATCACCATGACCTGAAAGTGCCAGAATCTCCATTGCCATTTTTGACTGAACTGAAGCAGGAGCTTTCGAAGCTCATTATCCAGCCAGCACAAACTCACTTTGAGCATCCAAACATCATCAAGGGGTCCTAAGGAGTGGTTTGCACTTAAAGAAAAGGCCAGAAAGTCCTCAAACTGAAAGCTTCAAATCTCAGGTAGCTCAAGAACATTTTTTCCAGAAATCATTTTTTAAGTTCTTAAGTTGTTCTTCATGTTCTCCTGATCATTCTGATGTCTTTAGTTTCTAAAATGATTGTGTTTTGAGCATTTAATTTCTCTTTGAAGCCTGCGTGCCCTAGAACTTGTTTGCTTCGATTCAGTTGATTCAGGAAATATAAATTTGTTTTGGGAGGGGGGTTTGATTCGTGAGGATGTTAGAAACGTTTCCCAATTCATAGGTTTTGTTTTTGTTACGTTTTGAGAGATTTTGAGTTTTCTCAGGTGAGAGCTGGCCGGAGAAGACGACCGGAAGTCTTCTCCGGCCACCTGAATGTGATTAGGGCATAATCTCAGTCATTAGTGCTAGTTTGAATTTAGGCCGTAGGATGCGTTGACTCTCTTGACTTCGCGCGCAGATGGAAGGCCAGGATCTCTTTGATTAGCCCTAATTTTATTATTAGTTTTAATTAAATGCAATTAACTCAGAACCAATCTCCACCATCCATTCACGCGCGTGGTCAACATGTTTGAACCCAGGCTCAATCTCATCCGTCCAATCTGTTTACTTTTCATTTTATTTGTTTTAATTCATTTTTATTCTAATTAACTTGCACATTTATTTTAAAATAGTTAAAAATTCATAAAAATTATGAAACTTTTTTCCTTAAGGTTTTATTAATTTTTATGACACAAAAATATTTTTATTTTATTTTTTATCATTAAAAAAGTATTTTTAAATATTTAAAAGATTATTTTTAATTGATTAATGGGAATTAATTAATTAAAAATACTTTTAGGTATTTAAAAATTACAAAAAAATTCATGAAATGTTCTAAGACATTTAGAAACATTGTCCAACCTTCAAACCAAATTTCTTTTTTGATCTTGATGCATTTTAAGAATTTTTCATGGAATTAAATCATTTTTTATGCATTATTTTGATCACATATTCAAAAATTCATTTCTGCCTCTTGGTGAAGGTTGAGACATTGATTCTTCTTGCATTGTTTTCTATTTGGCATGTATTTTCAAGGGTAAAAAGGCCATGAATTGTTCTTGCATTTCCTAATTGATTGGCATTTCTTTAGTTAAGAACCCTAAAAAACCCTAATAACTTGCAAAATTCATATCTTGAGTTTGGTTGAGAGTTGAGAGCTCCCCTTTGGGCAGTGGTTTATCATAGGGCTAGGGCTTCTTTGAATACCATTTTCCATTTTTTTATGTTGAGGTTTGCTCCTGCTTTTGGTTTGTGTTTGATGTTTGATCCATGAACCCTAATTTGGGCTCTCTTTTGCATCCTTCTTGCATTCTCTTGCATAACATGACTTGTCTTTGCATTTTGTGCATACTTGTGTTTCATTTGACATCTTAAGACATGTAGGAAGCATGTTTGATCATTGCATCTCATATTTGCCATGTCATTTACCTTGTATGCTTCATAACTTTCCATGCTTGTTCATGCTCCTTAACTTGCATCATTTGCATCCATAATCTTGTATGAGCATCTCCATGTCTTGCCTCATGTTTGCAGCACCTCATAGCATCATAATCATCATCAACATGCTTCTGGTTTTGCTTAGCATCATGCCATTTCATCTCATCTTGCATTGCATTGCATTTCTTTCTAACATTTCAGGTGGTAAGTAAACTTGGGAGGTGAATTTGCCTTCACTTCTCATAACTTTTCCTCTCATCTCTCTTGCATCCATTGCTGCATTCTTATTTGTGTTTGAGATTGAGCTTGCTCATTCTTGTTCTTCTTACCTTCTTTCTTCAAGTGACTTGACTTCTTGAATGAAGCAAGTCACTTTGCTTCTCTTAATCCTGTTCATCTGCTTCCTGGTGGCTCCTCTGAAGATTGTTCTTGAAAACCTCACAAACCTTAGGATCAACCAAGCATGATAATGAATTAGGGTTTTGATTAGTTCCCCTCATAGTTTTTACCTTTGTGTCTCTCTTTGAGTCTTCTCTTCTCATCTCATAATCAGAGACTAAACCCTAAAGGTTTTAAGACTTTGTGATTAGGGTTATGCCTGCATCCTTCTCTTAGGATGGAGTGTATAACTTTAATCCTAAGTATTAAACCCTTAAGGTGTTTAAATCTCTTAATCAATCCATGTAATAACTATCAAGACATCACTTGTAACTTGGGCCTTGCATTAGGGTTCTAATTCTTCCTTAAATGGTTAAGAAGGACTAACCCTAGTGTTAATGGACAAGTCCCCCTCAAGTTGTCTTACAAATCATAAAAATCACTTCATCATCATACCATTAAGTAAAATCCACTTAATCAAAGGCTTGTTTTGTCATGAGTTTAATCCCTAATCATGGATTAAGTTGAGGAGCTTTCCTCAGCTTAAACATTCTCATCTATTATCCTTCTATTAGGATGGTGTAATGAGTCTGTTAAATCCCTGATTATGGCTTAACCTCATTACTTAACACTAAACAAAAAACCACAAAAACATCTAAATAATGACAAGTAGGTTAATGATCTTAACCCTACACCAAAGGTGATTAAGTGTGAGAATCTGACTTCACACTTAAGGTATTCTCATTACCCCTAATCAGAGGGAAGATGTGATGAGTTTACTAACCCATTGGTTTAGGCTTAAGCTCATTATCTTATGACAAACTTTCAAAAGCAATAAAAGACTGAAAACTCAAAAACAAACAATAATCGTCTCCTTCGGGATTCTTTTCTCATCACCTTCACTCACAATCGAGAACTTGCTTTTTCCGTCTAATGCAAGACAGTTTGCATCTGTGCCAGACAGATCATACACTTGAGCATAGGCAAGTAAGCAGTTCACAAGTCAATTCACCTTTCAGTCTCTTTGGGTCGAACTACGGTGTTCTGACTTCCTCATTGCACGAGAGGATACGTAGGCATAACTTAACAGTTATCGAACAAAAGTCTCTGTATATTCCCCTTCTTTCTAGCTTTATTCTTTAGCCTCATGATCTTGAGCATTTCACTCTTGTCCTTACACTGACACTGTATATATTACACTTCACTTCCTTTACACTGACATCTGTACATCCTTTTCCAGCTCTTTTTACACACAGATTGCACTGACACTACCCCTTTAAAACACAAATCTTTTAAGCGTGGATCCCGTCGAGTACGACGGACAATCTGGGTGCTAATACCTTCCCAGGTTGTAACCAACCCCCTTTCTCAGTCTCTCTGGTTCGCAAACCGTCTTATCCATTTCTTTCTAGGTCTATGCAGCATTACCTTTCCTCCGGGATAAAAATGCCTAGCTGGCGACTCTATTCATTCTCCAGTGAGTTCACGGCTGTGTGTTCTCACTGTTCCCTTCGCCGACCGTTCGCGCTTGTACCTGGATGCAAATCTTCGGGAGCGACACAACTTCATAAGGAACGGAATCTCAACTCATACCTCAACACAAAGAGGAAACGTCCATGGGAGACTTAAAACCCCATCTTTTGTACTTATTTCATTTTCATTTTTGTAAGCCCAAGAGGCAAAACAAATTTATTACTAATAAAAGTTTACCTTCTTGTTTGTCTAAGCAAATTTAAAACCTGCGGTCCTTGAAAACATTGCATATACATTCACATATCATCTCATTGCATCACAGGTTTATAATTGTGCACAGGTTTCTCATCTTCTCGTTGTTTATTTCAGCAATGGCTCTTGAACAATCAGTTAAGGATCTCCAGACACAAAATGCACAGTTCCAAGAGCTGATCTTGAACCTGTCCAAGGGGCAGGATGAATTGAAGGCACTGCTGGCCAAGAAGACTAAGAAGACTAGAAGGTCAGCTGGTTTGATCAATATGGGAAGAAGGTTCCAAGGTCTTGCCAAGACCAAAGAACCAGCTGAAGACTATGAATCGGAAGAATCTGAAAAAGAGGGAGGCAGTCTCCACAACACTATGGGGGACTCTGATTCTGAGGCTAATTATTACCATGATCCTAATGAGGACAAATTCAAGATGCTGGTGGATAGGATGGATGCTATGGAGTTGCAGAAATCTTCTGGGCTAGATTTTGAAGATTTGAGTCTGATATCTGGGGTTGTCATACCCATTGGTTTCAAGGTTCCTACCTTTGTTGTTTATGATGGGGTCTCTTGTCCCAAGCTGCATCTGAGGTCTTATGTCAGAAGAATTCAGCCTCACACTGCTGACAAGAAGTTGTGGATCCATTTCTTTCAGGAGAGCTTATCTGGAGCTCAGTTGGAGTGGTATTATCAATTGGAGAGTGTCAACATCAGAGACTGGAATGATCTTGCTGAAGCTTTCTATAAGCAGTATCAATACAATGCTGACTTAGCTCCCACTCGCATGCAGTTGCAAAGCATGTCCATGGGTGCCAAAGAAAGTTTTAAGGAGTATGCTCAGAAATGGAGAGACTTAGCTGGAAGAGTTCAACCCCCTTTGACTGACAGGGAATTGGTTGATATGTTCATGTGTACACTGAATGGCCCGTTTTACAGTCATCTCATTGGAAGCTCATCATCTGGCTTCACTGAGTTGATCATGACAGGAGAGCGAGTGGAAAATGGTATAAAGAATGGCAAGATCCATGTGGGTACTTCTTCATCAGGTGCTACAAAGAAGCCTCCTACTGGGAAGAAAGAATCCAATGCTGTTTATGGTCATCCTGATCGTAACAGAAGGCATCAGTCTGTTAGTGCAGTTCATATTTCAAATCCAACTCCTGCAACAACAGAGCAGCCACAGGGCAATCAACAGAGGGCTAGAAGGCAGTTCACGAAGATCAACATGTCAATGGCTCAGGCATTGCAACACTTGTTGAAGGCTGAACTTATTACTTTGAAAGAGGCTCCTCAGAATCCTAATGTTACCTCTCCCAGGTACAATCCCAATGCACGATGTGCATATCATTCAAACTGTCAGGGTCATGATACTAATAACTGCTGGGTCTTGAAGAACAAAATTCAAGATATGATTGAGGCTGGAGAGATTGAGTTTGACCCTCCGGGTACTCCAAATGTGATTACTGCTCCCATGCCAAATCACGAGAAGAGTGTCAATGCCATTGATGAAGATTTACATATCCATTCAGTTGCGGAGTTGACCACACCATTGTCTGTCATCAGAAAGAAGTTAGTACAAGCTGGTTTCTTTCCGGGTTGTCGTGAAGATTGTGTCTATTGTGAGTATAATCCAGATAAGTGTTGGAGGTTGAAGGACGGGATTCAGCGTCTCATGAATAATTACACCATAGTGTTTGAAAGGAGACCACCTTCTGTGGAGAGTATGGTGGAGCATATTACTAGAGGTAAGAAGATTGAAGAGGTTGATATGGTTGACAAAGTGCCGGTGAGAATCACTTCAAAGGGACCTATTAAAATCACCCATCAAGGCCCAATCAGGATTACTGCTGAAGGCCTTGTGAAAGTTGTTGCTGAAGCCAGAGTGGCTCCTCTGATCATTACTACTCCTGGTCCTATTCCATATACATTTGATAAAGCTGTGCCTTGGCACTATGGGTCTGATGTTTACATCCATGGTGTTAAGCAGGAGCCTTTAGCTGATGTGCCTGTTGATATTGATAATATTGCTGGATCTAGCAAGATCACACGTAGTGGAAGAGTCTTCTCTCCTCCAGTGACTTCCAAGAATGCAGTTACTCCTGCTGCTACCTCTACCACTGATGCTCGGGGCAAGGGTCCTGTTATTGAGCCTATATCTACTGATGTGCCAGCTGCTGATGATCTCTCTAAGCAGATGGAAGAAGTATTGAAAATCATTCGCAAGAGTGATTATGACATTGTTGATCAGTTGGGGCATACTCCCTCAAAGATTTCTATGCTGTCCTTGTTGTTATGTTCTGAAGCTCATGCAAAAGCTTTGATAAAGTTTCTGAAGACTGCTCATGTGCCCAATGCCATTTCTGTTGACCAGTTTGAGAATTGTGTTGCCCACCTGACCTATGATAATGGGTTAGGATTTTCTGATGCTGATTTGACCCCTGCCAGGAGGGATCATAACAGGGCCTTGCATATTTCAATTGAATGCAGGGGCACTACCCTGTCACATGTATTAATAGATAATGGTTCCTCTCTAAATGTGTTTCCCAAGGAAGTCCTGAACAAGCTGAGTCCTGAAGATGCTGTGCTGAAGCCCAGTAATATTGTGGTAAAGGCTTTTGATGGTTCTAGAAGAGTAGTGCATGGGGAATTGATCTTCCAATCAAAGTTGGCTTCCAGGTTTTTACTGCTACATTTTATGTGATGGATATTCGTCCTTCGTACTCTTGTCTGCTTGGTCGTCCCTGGATCCATGGGGCAGGGGCTGTAACCTCTACATTACACCAAAAGTTGAGATATCCGGTGGAAGGAAAGGTTGTTACTGTCTATGGAGAAGAAGAATACTTTGTCAGCCATGTAAACACTTTCAAGTATCTGTAAATGGAAGGTGAATACATTGAAACTCCGTGTCAGACATTTGAAGTGGTTCCCTGGATTGTTAATGATTATGTAGCTCCTCCTGTTGCGAAAAAAATTCCTGTGGTCACCAGAAAACCTCCAACAATGGCAATGGCCTCCCTCAATGATGCTAGAGATGTGGTGGATGAAGGTGGTTGTACTATTTGGGGTCAACTTCCTGATATCCCATACAAGTCTGACAAGTTTGGTTTGGGTTTCACTGCAGAATCCCAGAAGGCTGTTCGTCATGCTCGTGCTGTTCGTATCACCAATCAAGGGGTTATGAAAGATCAGATCAATGCTGTGGGAGACTATGATGAAGACTACAATTTGGATGCTTGGATTTTTCCTACTGTGGGTGCTGGACTCAATAATTGGAAAGCTGAAGATGTTATTCCTATCTCCTTTAGTCAGGAGTAAATACTATTACTGTGTTGTTACTTTTTTAAGTTTGTAATTTCTTGAACAATTAAAACTCTCAAGCCTTGTGCCTTACCCGGGGCACAATGGTGTGTTTGTTACGGGCTGTCATTTCATTTGCATACTTCATTCAATAAAATCAGTGGACGTTTCGTTTTAGTAAATATTGTGTTCCTTGTCTTTCTTTTCTTTTATTTTTGCTTTATCAGCTATGTGTTCTTACACACACCCACATCACTAAAATGCAGATCCTCATCCACTCTGGATCCTGTTGATAACAGTTCTACTATTGCCAATTATAATTTCGAGAATTCGATCTATCAAACTGAAGACGGAAATGAGGACAATTGTGAAGTACCTGTAGAGCTTGCTAGGTTGTTACAACAAGAAGAGAAAGCCATACAGCCACATGAAGAGCCAGTCGAAGTTGTGAATCTGGGAACTGAAGAAAACAGGAAAGAGGTCAAGATAGGGGCTGATTTAGAGGATAGTGTCAAGAGCAGACTGGTTCAGATGTTACGTGACTATGTGGAGATCTTTGCTTGGTCTTATGAAGATATGCCAGGATTGGATACAGACATTGTGGTTCACCGTTTACCAGTGAAAGAAGATTGTCGTCCAAAGAAGCAGAAGGTTCGTCGTATGCGTCCTGAAATGTCAGAAAAGATCAAAGCAGAGGTAATGAAACAGTTCAATGCAGGGTTCTTAGCAGTGACTTCTTATCCTTAGTGGGTTGCAAATGTGGTGCCGGTACCTAAGAAAGATGGTAAGGTACGTATGTGTGTGGACTACAGAGATTTGAACAAGGCCAGCCCCAAAGATGACTTTCCACTTCCTCATATTGATGTTCTGGTAGACAACACTGCTCAGCATAAGGTATTCTCTTTTATGGATGGTTTCTCTGGTTACAATCAGATCAAGATGGCACCTGAAGATATGGAGAAGACAACATTTGTTACACAGTGGGGCACCTTCTACTATAAGGTGATGCCATTTGGTTTGAAGAATGCAGGGGCAACATATCAGCGTGCTATGGTGGCTTTGTTTCATGATATGATTCATCATGAGATAGAGGTATATGTGGATGATATGATAGCCAGATCCCAGAATGAAGAACATCATCTTGATCATCTGCATAAGTTATTTGAGAGGTTGAAGAAATATAAGTTGAGATTGAACCCAAACAAGTGTACTTTTGGAGTTAGATCCGGAAAACTCCTGGGTTTTATTGTCAGTGGAAAAGGTATTGAAGTGGATCCTGCAAAAGTAAAAGCTATACGAGAGATGCCAGCTCCCCGTACTGAGAAGGAGGTTAGAGGTTTCTTGGGACGATTGAACTACATTGCAAGATTTATTTCCCAATTAACTGCCATCTGTGAGCCAATCTTCAAGTTGTTGAAGAAAGATCAGGTGATGGAATGGAATGATGAATGCCAGACTGCCTTTGATGAAATCAAGAGATATTTGCTAGAACCTCCAATTTTGATGCCACCAGTTGATGGAAGACCCTTGATTATGTACTTAACAGTGTTAGACAACTCAATGGGGTGTGTGTTGGGGCAACATGACGAGTCTGGTCGAAAAGAGCAGGCAATATACTACCTTAGCAAAAAGTTTACCGACTGTGAAACAAGATACTCACTGCTCTAGAAAACTTGTTGCGCTTTGGCATGGGCTTCTCGCCGACTAAGACAGTATATGTTGACTCATACTACCTTGTTGATTTCGAAGATGGATCCAATCAAATACGTATTTGAGAAACCTGCTCTCTCCGGAAGAATTGCAAGATGGCAAATGATTTTGACAGAATATGACATACAGTATACTACTCAGAAGGCCATCAAGGGAAGTGTTGTTGCTGATCATTTGGCTCATCAAGCAGTGGATGATTATCAGTCAATGAGCTTTGAGTTCCCTGATGAAGACATTATGATTATTACCAAAGAACCTGGACAATATGACGGACCTGAACAAGGATCCCGATGGACTATGGTTTTTGATGGTGCCTCTAATGCACTTGGTAATGGTGTTGGTGTTGTGATTAGCTCCCCTGAAGGTTGCCATACCCCGATTACTGCAAGATTGTGTTTCTATTGTACCAATAACATGGCTGAGTATGAGGCATGTATCCTGGGTATTAAAGCTGCTATTGATATGAAGATTCAGTTCCTAGACGTGTATGGAGATTCAGCCCTGGTAGTAAGTCAGATTAAAGGAGATTGGGATACCAAACATGATAATCTCATTCCTTACAGAGAGCATGTTTTGTCTTTGATCCCACATTTTAAAGAGATTACCTTTGGGCATATTCCACGGAGAGAGAATCAGTTGGCGGATGCCTTGGCCACCATGGCATCCATGTTTGAGATCAGTTGGGATGATGAAGCTCCTAAGATTACTATTGATAGATTTGAAAAGCCTGCATACTGCAATGAGATTGATACAGAAGGGGCAGAAGAGAAACCTTGGTTCTATGAAGTGAAAAGATATCTTGAAACTCAGGAGTTCCCTGAAGGGGCATCTGTCAAAGATAGGAAGTTCTTGAGAAGGTTTTCTGCCAAGTTCTTTTTGAGTAATGGGATTCTGTACAAGCGCAATCATGATTCAACTTTGCTTCGTTGTGTGGATAAGAAGGAAGCAATAGAGATTATGGAAGATATGCATGATGGGATCTTTGGCACTCATTCTAGTGGTCATACTATGGCAAAGAATATTTTGAGAGCAGGTTACTATTGGTCTACCATGGAAGCTGATTGCTATCAACACTCCAGAACATGTCACAAGTGTCAAATTTATGTTGATAAAGTACATATACCTCCATCACCCTTGAATGTGTTGACTGCTCCTTGGCCTTTTGCCATGTGGGGCATTGATATGATTGGTGAGATCAAACCTACTGCTTCTAATGGGCATCGTTTCATCCTGGTTACTATTGATTACTTCACGAAGTGGGTAGAGGCAGCTTCATTTGCATTTGTTACTAAGAATGTTGTGGCTCGATTCATTAAGAATAATCTTATATGTAGGTATGGCATCCTTGAAAGGATTATTACTGACAATGGCTCTAATCTGAACAATACTATGATTACTGATCTCTGCACGCAGTTCAAGATTAAGCGTCACAACTCTTCTCCGTATCGTCCAAAGATGAATGGGGCAGTTGAAGCTGCTAATAAGAACATTAAGAAGATTGTACAGAAGATGACTGTTACTTATAAGGATTGGCATGAGATGTTACCATTTGCTCTTCATGGTTATCGTACTACAATACGTACTTCAACAGGGGCAACCCCATTCTCTTTAGTCTATGGTATGGAAGCAGTTCTGCCCATTGAAGTTCAGATTCCCTCCTTAAGAATTATGAAGGATGCAGGCTTGGATGAGGATGAGTGGATTCAGACTCGACTTGACCAAATAAATTTGATTGATGAGAAGAGGTTAGCAACAGTTTGTCACGGCCAGATGTACCAGAAGCGAATGATCAAAGCTTTTAACAAGAAGGTTAAGCCAAAGGTATATCAGGCTGGCGATTTGGTAATCAAACGTATCATATTACCACAGGGTGATCCTAGGGGCAAGTGGACTCCAACATATGAAGGACCATTTGTAGTCAAGACAGTGTTCTCAGGAGGTGCCATGATACTTACTACTATGGATGGTGAAGACTTTCCACAGCCTGTAAACGCAGACATAGTTAAAAAATACTACGCATAAAAAGAGATCCGCTAGGTTGACAGGCCTAGGCAAAAATAAGGGCATCCCGGCAAACCAAAAGGGTTTGGGCAAAAATTAGGGATATATATAAAAAATGTACACCCGGCAAGTTGAAAACCTGAAAAGGCAGCTTGGGCAAAAAAGGGTATCCCGGTGGATTGAAAACCTGAAAGGGCAGTCCAGGCAAAAGTTAGGGATTAAAGCGTATGACTATGTCTCGTTTGGATCACCCATGAAACTGCAACCAGTTGTGTTACTCATTCAAGTTCAAACAGATAAAGCTCAATCCAATCGTTTCCGTCTCAACAGCAGAAGATGAGATACTTGAAGATAATGGCAATAGTAGAATTGAAACTCAATAGGATTATTTCCCACATAGTTGATTCTCCTTGTTTTGTAAAAAAAAAAAAAAACTTTATAACAAAATCCTCTTACTAGGGTTTATGTCTCCTTGTACAAACTTGCCCATGTATGGGTCACTTTTTTGATATAAATAAATTCCATCTTTTGAATCCAAATTTACTTTTACCCTATTTACATAAGCGAAACGTCCATTGGTTGTGTTTGAATGTATGTATGCTTTTGAATATGATTGATGTTTACCAAAAATGCATGTATGCTTTTAATATGATTGATGATTACCAGAAATGCATGAAAAATGCAGCAATAGTATTTACTAAGGACGAACGAGGGAAGGAATTCAACGAAGCCTCGTCGGTTCATCTTTACAAGACAGTTACAAAACCCTCAGTAGGATAAGTCCATCTTCATAAAGTCACATCTCCCCTGGAATTTATATCCATCTCTTTTATCCTCATACGGATATTCGGGAATTTACTTTCCAATAAGGGTACGACGAACGAAGACGGGAGGTTATATCTATTCTACTATCAAACGAAGACGAAGGTTATGTATACCTTACTATCCCCAGCAAACGGGATGTTATATATACCTTGCTATCCCCAGCAGACGGGAGGTTATATATACTATATTATCAAACAAGACGGGACTAAGTTCCTCATATGCTTCAACAACAAATCGGGATTTACTTTCCCTGGCCAGCAGTTATTATACGAAGATATCCAGACGTTTCCAGCATCATCATATCATACATACATCATTTACATCATACCATAGCATACATATCCATAGATACATAATACGTTACTTAAGTGCATCATATCATACATGCATACATAATGTATAGACTAATATTATCATACTGAATGCTACCTTGTTTTCAGGTTAATTCTCCAGTGAACAGATTCGTGATCATCAGGATTACTTCATCCTCCTGAAAGTTTATTATCTCATCAGGATTGCTCTATCCTCCTGAAAGCATACTATCACTCCAGGATTGCTTTATCCTCCTGACAGCTTCTTATACCTCAGGATTGCTTTATCCTCCTGACAGCTATCATCATTACCTCGGGACTGCTTCATCCTCCTGAAAGCATATTATCAATCTCTCAAGACTGCTTCATCCTCTTGAAAGCTTATTATCTCATCAGGATTGCTTCATCCTCCTGATAGCTATTATCAACATCTCAGGATTGCTTTATCCTCCTGAAAGCTTATTATTACTTTAGGATTGCTTCATCCTCCTAAAAGATTATTACCTCAGGACTGCTTCATCCTCCTGACAGCTTATTATTACCTCAGGATTGCTTCATCCTCCTGACAGCTATCATCATTACCTCAGGATTGCTTCATCCTCCTGAAAGCATATTATCAACCTCTCAAGATTGCACTACATCAAGACTGCTTCATCCTCCTGAAAGTTTATTATCTCATCAGGAATGCTTTATCCTCCTGAAAACACATCAATACCTCAGGACTGCTCCATCCTCTTGACAGCTATCATCATTACTTCAGGACTGCTTTATCCTCCTGAAAGCTATCATTATACCTTCATACTTTGGACTGCTTTATCCTCCAAGAAATGTATCTGAAGAACTTTTCTCCAAGTGGCATCTTTAAGCCCACCCAAGCATATACAACCAACCATCAATATCACTCTATGCACTGGTGAGTGCAAATTTTTGGGCTTTTGTGTTCAATCCCCTTCAACCTTCCAGGTCACGACTGGCAAATATACCAATCTAACCCCTCAGGTTTCAGAAAATTGAACAGGGGCAGCTGTTTCACCCCAAAATTTGCCCTCACAATACAAGACTTTGTGTGCTAAGAAGGTTCACAAGGTTCACAAGTTTCACAATGTTTTCAAGACCTTTCATGAGGTTCATGAAGTCTACAAGTCACTTCATGAAGGTTCACAAGGTTCACAAGTTTCACAATGTTTTCAAGACCTTTCATGAGGTTCATGAAGTCTACAAGTCACTTCATGAAGGTTCACAAGGTTCACAAGATTCACAATGCTTACAAGACCTTTCATGAGGTTCATGAAGTCTACAAGTCACTTTATGAGGTTCACAAGGTTCACAAGGTTCACAATACCTCCCATGAGGTTCACAAGACATTTTATGATGGTTTACAAGGTTCACAAAGTTCACAATTGGTCAGAAGAGTTGACAATTCCCTCAGACAATACACCTCCTAAGCAGTGCATCCAAAACTAGGGTTTTGACTTTAATCAGGCTAAATGAGCTTCCAAGACTTCAAGTGAGCTTCATAACATCTTATATGTGTTTAAGAACCCCCATGACAAGTTTCAAGACTTTTCTCAAAAGTTTGCTCAGTCAGATGATCAGATAAGTCAAAATCAGTCAAAGAAGTTAAAAAGTCAAACTGAGGTCAACTGTGGTCAAACCAAAGTCAAACTTCATGATTTTTTTCCAACATCAAGTATATGAAGTAAAATTCATCATTTGATCAAGGGTTGATCATGATTCATCAAGGAGATTCCAGATCATCAAGAATCAGGAGTTTCTAAATTAGGGTTTCCTTAGTAAAAGTCAACTGAACTTTGACCAGCCATAACTTTCACATACTTCATCACCAAGTCTCCATCCAAAGCTCATTTTGAAGGAAATTGAATTCTCTACAACTTTGTGTCTCACAAGCCAATCCCAAAAATGCTTCATTTGGAAGGTATGAGCTAAGACATTATAGGTCCTTTTGAAAGTCAACAAAAAGTCAACAACTTCAAAAGGGCATAACTTGAGATTGGTAAATGATATGGACATGAAACCAGTGGGGTTGTTTAGAGGACTCTTTAAGCTTTCCAAAATGTCCAAGAACACCCTCATAGCATTAAAATTGAAGGATATGTGCCCTTGCAAAGTTGGGAAATTTTGGGTTGGTTTATGATGAAAATGGAGGTCTAAAACCAATTTCTTCCAAATGGGTTTGCCAAATGATGACCCAATCCATACAATAACTTCATGCACGACCCAAACCATTAAAAATAATATTTTATATTATTTTATTTTTATTTATTTTGATTTAATTCATTAAAAATCATTTTAAATAAAAATAAAATATGAAAATGTATGATTTGGTTTGGATCAAGCTTCTAGAAAATCATAAATTTGATTAGAAGTGAAGAGGAAAGAAATCATGAGGATTAGCCAAAAATAGCAAGTGTTCATACATGAATATTTGATTTTTAAGGCATGATCATTTTGAATCTTTTCATATCAAATTTTCCACACAAGTGATTAATTTTTTGACCTAAATTCAGTCTCCTATAAGTACTTAACTCATTACCCTAACAAGGCACGGATTCCACAGCCCCAAGTGTAAGTTTGCATCTCACAAAAACCTCTCCACAACTCACATTCGGTTTTGAATTTCCAGGGCTTTAGAAGGTATTTTGAGGACATAACTATGACTATTGGACATCACTGAATCATTATCATCACCCATATGCATCAAAAACTACATAAATACACTAAACCGAATCGAATTTTATGTGTGTTTCAAGTTTTTTCGAATCCATGGTTATACTTGATATAAACTGTTTTTAATGATTCAAGATTGTTCATAATGTGTCATAGAACGATTCTGGTTGTTTGGTTTTGAGTTTTCGTGCAGGAATCACATTCGGCCATAGCTAGGGTTTAAGCTTCAAATTTGGGGTTTTACGATTGGCCACATATAAATGAATTTAGAGGACGTGGTTAGATTGTATGGACCTCAAGGATTGCATTACACCAATTAATTTGAAGAAATTTTACTGTTTGATTGGTGTTTGAGAAATCGCAGGTTATCGCACGCAGAAGAAATCGCAGGAAAATTCCCATCAATTTTCGCAGCGCGCTGTTGGCTCAGGTGGTAAGACGGATGCGCGTATGATGTTGAGAGCCAGGGATCGAATCCTGGATTCAACCAATTTTTTCTTATTTTTATGTTTAATATTTAGTCTTAATATATTATGTGTTATGGCCAACATAATGACAGGTTCGCTCACCCAGCAGGATTGGTCATGTGTATGTTTGTTTGCCTAAGAGGTCCTGGGTTCGATTATACCCCAGGCCTTTTGTTTCTTTTATTTTTCTGGACTTTTTGTGACAAAGGAACAAAACCAATTTCACTCTCTCTTCTATTGCCTGTGCGCATGGTAGCCTGGTGGTTGTTGTTGTTGCTGGCAGGCAGGATGTCATGGGTTCAAACCCCAACCAGGTAAGTTCCAAACCTTTTTTTATTTTATTTGTTTTTTGATTAATTAGAAATAATTGTATATATATATATATATATATATATATATATATATATATATATATATATATATATATATATATATATATATATATATATATATATATATATATATATATATATATATATATATATCAAAATAATTTCAAAAATAAAGTATGTTTATATATTATATTTTCCAAATTCTAAAAAGTTATTCTTTAAAAATTAAAATTAGTTTTTTTTATTATTATGTATTTAGATTGTAATATGTATATATTTATTAAAATAATTTTGTATATCAAATTATAAACCCTAAAAATATGTTTCTACAAACCCTAATTTTAGAAACCCTAGTTTATTTTTTTCTAAACAATTATTAAAAACCTAATTTTATTTTCTAATTTTTGTAAATATAATTATAATCTATTTTCTTTATATAATATGTAAATATTCCTATAATTTGTTTATACTCTAAATTTTATGCATAAATATTTTTTTAGAAATAAGTGAATCTATGCTAATTTAATTTTGTAATTATAATATGTTTAAAAATAATTTAATAATTTGTATATAATTCAAAATTACTTAATTGTTCATATTTTCTAATATAATTGTTCATATTGAAATATAATTCTTTTAATTATTATCCTTTTTTTTTTTGCTCAATTATGTTCTTATAATATTTTTGCTAACCCTATTTATTTTGTTTATTATTATTATTATTAATCATGCTTATTACTAATCCATTTATTTTTTAAATTATGTTTATTATTATTATTTCACTAACCTTATTTATTTTAATTATTATTATTACTAACCCCTATTATAATTATTATTGCTTATTTATTTATTTTACTTATTATTTATATTTTGCTTATTTATTTATTTTTGCTATTTATTTTTAATTGCTTATTATTATTATTGTAAATGCTCCTGGATGTAATTTTTGTAATATTTCAATTATTTATTTTTCATGCTATGGTTAGTAAAATAGGGAGTGTAAACATGTATTATATTTAAAATTAATTTAGGTCACTTAATTATAAGATAAATATAAAATTAAACACTCACACACGTAAGTCGATCTTTGATCGCCATCTCACTTTCTAGGGTTGCCTCTCAATGTTGCCTAATCATAAGGTCAAGTGGGGTGTAGAAAGCAAAGTCCCTTAAAAGAAAAGTCATCTAGTCCCTTCATAATCAAAGATCAAGTCCCTTAATGGTTGCCTTTCAATATGATCTTGTCCCTTTCGAATAATGATGACAGTCCCTCCAAAATGCTTAATACACCCTACAGTTGCCTTCATTAAACAGATGCCCCTCACTTGTCCCTCACATCCAAGGTAATGACTACCTATTCCTTAATAATAGGGATAGTCTTACCATTTAAAGGATAAAGAACAGAAAGACTTAAACTTTAGGGTAGGTTCCTCATAGTTACTTGCTCACTATTCAAAAACTTTTCAAACACTTTACAATTTCAAACAATTTTCAAACACAAGTTTTTTACGCATCCGTACATGGATCATTATCAAACTCTTATGAAAATTTCTATTCACACACTTCACATTTTCAAAAACATTTTAAAGTGAGTTAAGTAACTAAGAGCCCATGGATAACCATGGATGTAAAGGGTGTTAACACCTTCCCTTTACATAACCTACCCCCCGAACCCAAAAATCTTTTAAAGGTCTTTCCTGTTCTTTTATGCCTTTCCTTTGGATAAAATAAAAGTCGGTGGCGACTCTTGCTATCCGCAACATAACTAAAGTCAGTTCTCCCACCGTGTTACAGCCTCTAATGCACTTGGTAATGGTGTTGGTGTTGTGATTAGTTCCCCTGAAGGATGTCATACCCCGATTACTGCCAGACTTTGTTTCTATTGTACCAATAACATGGCTGAATATGAGGCATGTATCCTGGGTATTAAAGCTGCTATTGATATGAAGATTCAGTTCCTTGACGTGTATGGAGATTCAGCCTTGGTAGTAAGTCAGATTAAAGGAGATTGGGATACCAAGCATGATAACCTCATTCCTTACAGAGAGCATGTATTGTCTCTAATCCCACATTTTAAAGAGATTACCTTTGGACATATTCCACGGAGAGAGAATCAGTTGGCAGATGCGTTAGCCACCATGGCATCTATGTTTGAGATCAGCTGGGATGATGAAGCTCCCAAGATTACTATTGACAGATTTGAAAAGCCTGCATACTGCAATGAGATAGACACAGAAGGGGCAGAGGAGAAGCCTTGGTTTTATGAAGTAAAAAGATATCTTGAAGCTCAGGAGTTCCCTGAAGGGGCATCTGTCAAAGATAGGAAGTTCCTGAGAAGGTTTTCTGCTAATTTCTTTTTGAGTAATGGGATTTTGTACAAGCGCAATCATGATTCAACTATGCTTCGTTGTGTGGATAAGAAGGAAGCAATTGAGATTATGGAAGACATGCATGATGGGATCTTTGGCACTCATTCCAGTGGTCATACTATGGCAAAGAAGATATTGAGAGCAGGTTACTATTGGTCTACCATGGAAGTTGATTGCTATCAACACTCCAGAACATGTCACAAGTGTCAAATCTATGCTGATAAAGTACATATACCTCCATCACCATTGAATGTGTTGACTGCTCCTTGGCCCTTTGCCATGTGGGGCATTGATATGATTGGTGAGATCAAGCCAACCGCTTCTAATGGGCATCGTTTCATCCTGGTTGCTATTGATTACTTCACGAAGTGGGTAGAGGCAGCTTCATTTGCATCTGTTACCAAGAATGTTGTGGCTCGATTCATTAAGAATAATCTCATATGTAGGTATGGCATCCCCGAAAGGATTATTACTGACAATGGCTCTAACTTGAACAACACTATGATTACTGACCTCTGCACGCAGTTCAAGATTAAGCATCACAACTCTTCTCCGTATCGTCCGAAGATGAATGGGGAAGTTGAAGCTGCTAATAAGAACATCAAGAAGATTGTACAGAAGATGACTGTTACTTATAAGGATTGGCATGAAATGTTACCATTTGCTCTTCATGGTTATCGTACTACAATACGTACTTCAACAGGGGCAACCCCATTCTCCTTAGTCTATGGTATGGAAGCAGTTCTGCCCATTGAAGTTCAGATTCCCTCCTTAAGAATTATGAAGGATGCAGGTTTGGATGAAGATGAGTGGATTCAGACTCGACTAGACCAGATAAATTTGATTGATGAGAAGAGGCTAGCAGCAGTTTGTCATGGCCAGATGTACCAGAAACGAATGATCAAAGCTTTTAACAAGAAGGTTAAGCCAAAGGTATATCAGGCTGGTGACTTGGTAATCAAGCGTATCATATTACCACAAGGTGATCCCAGGGGCAAGTGGACTCCTACATATGAAGGTCCATTTGTAGTCAAGACAGTGTTCTCAGGAGGTGCCATGATACTTACTACTATGGATGGTGAAGACTTCCCACAGCCTGTAAACGCAGACATAGTTAAAAAATACTACGCATAAAAAGAGACCCGCTAGGTTGACTGGCCTAGGCAAAAATAAGGGCATCCCGGCAAACCAAAAGGGTTTGGGCAAAATTTAGGGACATATATATAAAAAAATGTACACCCGGCAAGTCGAAAACCTGAAAAGGCGGCTTGGGAAAAAAAGGGTATCCCGGTGGATTGAAAACCTGAAAGGGCAATCCAGGCAAAAGTTAGGGATTAAAGCGTATGACTATGTCTCGTTTGGATCACCCATGAAACTGCAACCAGTTGTGTTACTTACTCAAGCTCAAACAGATAAAGCTCAATCCAATCATTTCCGTCTCAACAGCAGAAGATGAGATACTTGAAGATAATGGCAATAGTAGAATTGAAACTCCATAGGATTATTTCCCACATAGTTGATTCTCCTTGTTTTGTAAAAACTTTATGACAAAATCCTCTTACTAGGGTTTATGTTTCCTTGTACAAACCTACCCATGTATGGGTCACTCTTTGATACGAATAAAATTCCATTTTTGAATCCAGATTTACTTTTACCCTATTTACATAAGCGAAACGTCCATTGGTTGTGTTTGAATGCATGTATGCTCAATATGATTGATGTTTACCAGAAATGCATGTATGCTTAATATGATTGATGTTTACCAGAAATGCATGAAAATGCAGTAATAGTATTTACTAAGGACGAACGAGGGAAGGATTTCAACGAAGCTTCGCCGGTTCATCTTTACAAGACAGTTACAAACCCTCAGTAGGACAAATCCATCTTCATAAAGTCACATCTCCCCTGGAATTTATATCCATCTCTTTTATCCTCATACAGATATTCGGGAATTTACTTTCCAATAAGGGTACGACGAACGAAGACGGGATGTTATATCTATCCTACTATCAAACGAAGACGGGAGGTTATATATACCTTGCTATCCCCAGCAAACGGGAGGTTATATATACCTTGCTATCCCCAGCATACGGAAGGTTTATGTATAATACATTATCAAACAAGACGGAAACGAGTTCCTCATATTCTTCAACAACGAATCGGGATTTATTTTCCCTGGCCAGCAGTTGCTATACGAAGATATCCAAACGTTTCCAGCAGCATCATATCATACATACATCATTTACATCATACCATAACATACATATCCATAGATACATAATGCATTATTTAGGTGTATCATATTATACATGCATACATAATACATAAGCTAATACTATCATACAGAATGCTACCTTGTTTTCAGGTTAATTATCCAGCAAACAGACTTATGATTATCAGGACTGCTTTATCCTCCTGAAAGTTATCATCCCTCAGGATTGCTTTATCCTCCTGAAAGCTTCTTGCCCTTCAGGATTGCTTCATCCTCCTGAAAACTTCTAGTACATCAGGATTGCTTCATCCTCTTGAAAGCATCACTACATCAGGACTGCTTTATCCTCCTGAAATCATAATATTACCTCAGGACTGCTTTACCCTCCTGACAGCTTCTTATACCTCAGGACTGCTTCATCCTCCTGAAAGCTTATTATCTCATCAGGATTGCTTTATCCTCCTGAAATCATAATATTACCTCAGGACTGCTTTACCCTCCTGACAGCTTCTTATACCTCAGGACTGCTTCATCCTCCTGAAAGCTTATTTTCTCATCAAGATTGCTTCATCCTCCTGAAAGCATACTATTACCCCAGGATTGCTTCATACTCCTGATAGCTTATCATTACCTCAGGATTGCTTCATCCTCCTGAAAGATTATTACTACCTCAGGATTGCTTTATCCTCCTGACAGCTTATTGTACCTCAGGATTGCTTTATCCTCCTGAAAGCATATTATCAATCTCTCAAGGCTGCTTCATCCTCTTGAAAGCATATTACTACATCAGGACTACTTTACCCTCCTGAAAGCTATCATTATACCTTCATATTTTGGACTGCTCTATCCTCCAAGAAATGTATCTGAAGAACTTTTTTCCAAGTGGCATCTTTAAGCCCACTCAAGCATATACAACCAACCATCAATATCATTTTACGCACCGGTGAGTGCAAATTTTTGGGCTTTTGTGTTCAATCCCCTTCAACCTTCCAGGTCACGACTGGCAAACATACCAATCTAACCCCTCAGGTTTCAGAAAATTGAACAGGGGAAGCTGTTGCACCCCAAAATTTTCCTCACAATACAAGACTTTGTGTGCTAAGAAGGTTCACAAGGTTCATAAGATTCACAATGCTTTCAAGACCTTTCATGAGGTTCATGAAGTCTACAAGTCACTTTATGAGGTTCACAAGGTTCACAAGATTCACAATGCTTACAAAACCTTTCATGAGGTTCATGAAGTCTACAAGTCACTTTATGAGGTTCACAAGGTTCACAATACCTCCCATGAGGTTCACAAGACATTTTATGATGGTTTACAAGGTTCACAAAGTTCACAAATAGTCAGAAGAGTTGACAATTCCCTCAGATAATGCACCTCCTAAGCAGTGCATCCAAAACTAGGGTTTTGACTTTAATCAGGCTAAATGAACTTCCAAGACATCAAGTGAGCTTCATAACATCTTATATGTGTTTAAGAACCCCCATGACAAGTTTCAAGACTTTTCTCAAAAGTTTGCTCAGTCAGATGATCAGATAAGTCAAAATTAGTCAAAGCAGTTAAAAAGTCAAACTGAGGTCAACTGTGGTCAAACCAAAGTCAAACTTCATGATTTTTTGCCAACATCAAGTATATTAAGTAAAATTCATCATTTGATCAAGGGTTGATCATGATCCATCAAGGAGATTTCAGATCATCAAGAATCAGGAGTTTCTAAATTAGGGTTTCCTTAGTAAAAGTCAACTGAACTTTTACCAGCCATAACTTTCACATACTTCATCACCAAGTCTCCACTCAAAGCTCATTTTGAAGGAAATTGAATTCTCTACAACTTTGTGTCTCACAAGCCAAGCCCAAAAATGCTTCATTTGGAAGGTATGAGCTAAGACATTATAGGTCCTTTTGAAAGTCAACAAAAAGTCAACAACTTCAAAAGGGCATAACTTGAGATTGGTAAATGATATGGACATGAAACCAGTGGGGATGGTTAGAGGACTCTTCAAGCTTTCCAAAATGTCCAAGAAAACCCTCATAGCATTAAAATTGAAGGATGTGTGCCCTTGCAAAGTTGGGAAATTTTGGGTTGGTTTATGATGAATATGGAGGTCTAAAACCAATTTCTTCCAAATGGGCTTGCCAAATGATGACCCAATCCATACAATAACTTCATGCACGACCCAAGTCAATAAAAATCAGATTTTTTATTATTTTATTTTTATTTATTTTGATTTAATTCATTAAAAATCATTTTAAATACAAATAAAATATGAAAGTGTAAGATTTAAATTGGATCAAGCTTCTAGAAATTCATAAATTTGATTAGAATTGAAGTGGAAAGAAAATCATGAGGATTAGCCTAAAATAGCAAGTGTTCATACAAGAATATTTGATTTTTAAGGCATGATATTTTTGAATCTTTTTATATCAAATCTTCTACACAATGACCTAGTTTTTCAGCCTCATTTGATCATCCTATAAGTACATAGTGCAACCCTAATGACAAGCACGAATTTCAGCCTCCCCAAGAGTAAGTTCACATTGTTCAAAAACCTTCACAAACTCAAATTCGGATTTTCAGATACAAGACATTTGAAGGTAATTGGAACACACAGCTATGATCCTTGGACCTCATTGAGTGGAAACCAACATTTATTTGCAGCCAAAACATCCCATAATGCATAAACCGAACCATGTTTATTCTTGAATATGAATTTTTCGATTGCACTGATTCAATGCATTTTAATGAATTTTGTTTGTCTAATCTTATTTGTGATGATGTGTAGAACGTTTCTGGGCAAAGAAATCAAAGAAATCATGAATGACCCGTGAGATGCCATGTTAGGGTTTTGAACTCCAAATTAGGGTTCTTTGATTTACGCAATATAAATGAATTTTGTTTGTAAAATTGGATTGTACAGGTCACAAGGAACTCAAAGGTGTTCTTAATTTGACAAAACCGTATTGTTTGTGTGTGTTTGAAATTCGTAGGGTTTCCTATGAATAAAATTTCGCAGGTAAATGTCTAGCAAATTTCGCAGGTAAATCTGCAGGTCTCAAGGTTGAAGACGAAGCTGGCATGCGCGCGAAATTCATATTCAAATTATTGTTTTAAAATATTATGATTTGTCTCTGTTTATATTTCACAAGCGAACGCTTGTCTCAGTGGTAAAGCTAGCTTGTGTGTTGCGTAAGGGCACTGGTTCGAATCCTGGCTTTGTGCATTTTTTTTCTTATTTTTCAGGTTAATCATGAAGTATTATATATTATGTTTTATTGCCACCATAATATCAGATTCGCTCACCTAGCTGGGATGGTCATGCGTATGTGTGTTTGCTTAAGAGGTCCTGGGTTCGATTCTCCCCCAGGCCTTTTGTTTTCTTGTTATTTTTTGATTTTCCAGGATATAGAACAAAAACAAATGGACTCACTCTTCTTACACCAACACATGCGTGGCCCAGTGGTTGTGGTTGCTGGCATAGGTTCATGAAGGCAGGATGTCCTGGGTTCAAACCCCAGCCAGGTAAGTTTTCAGTTTTTTGTTTCTTTTTCTATTTTATTTTGTTTAATTAATTTTGTTTAATTATTTTTATTAATAATCATATATATACATATAATTAAATAATTCTACATATATATATATTCAATATTCTCTAAATTCTAAAATTCTTTTTCTTAACTCAAAAATTATTATTTTTTATTATTATTATTATAATATGTATATTAAATTAATTTTGTAAATAAAACAAACCCTAATTTATTTTTTCTAAGCAATTAAAAAACCTAATTCTATTTTGTGATTTTAATTTCTAATTTTTGTAAATATAATTGTATGATCATTTTTTTATTTTTATCATGTACATGTTTTATTTAATATAATTAATTTTTGTAAATACAATTATAATCAATCTTTTTTTTATTTTTTATAATATGTAATTATTTCTATAATTTGTTTATAATCTAAATTTTATATATAAATAATTTTTAAATATATGTTTAGAAATAATTGAATCTATGCTAATTTAATCTTGTAATTATATTTTTTATGTGTTTATAATTAATTTAACTTTTATAAGTTGCCTATAATTTTAAATTTTATAATTAATATAATTGTTCATATTTCCTTATTAATTTTTAATTCTTGTATATTATTATATTTTGCTTATTATTATTATTACTAATCATGTTTATTACTAACCCCATTTATTTTTTTATTGTGATTATTATTATTATTCTCACTAACCCCTATTATAATTATTATTGCTTATTTATTTTATTTTGCTTATTATTTTAAATTGCTTTTATTATTTTTTGTAATTGCTCCTTGGTGTAAATGTTTATTTGTAATATTTAATTATTTATTTTTTATGTCATGGTTAGTAAATAGGGAGTGTAACATGTATGATATTTAAAATCGAATTTAGATCATTTAAATTATAAGATAAATATAAAATTAAACACACACACACACGTAAGTCGATCTTTGATCGCCATCTCACTTTCTAGGGTTGCCTCTCATTGCTGCCTATTCAAAAAGGTCAAGTAGGGTGTATAAAGCAAAGTCCCTTAAAAGAAAAGTCATCTAGTCCCTTCATAATCAAAGATCAAGTCCCTTAATGGTTGCCTTTCAATATGATCTTGTCCCTTTCGAATAATGATGACAGTCCCTCCAAAATGCTTAATACACCCTACAGTTGCCTTCATTAAATAGATGTCCCTCATATGTCCCTCACATCCAAGGTAATGACTACCTATTCCTTAATAATAGGGATAGTCTTACCATTTAAAGGATAAAGAACAGAAAGACTTAAAAACTTTAGGGTAGGTTCCTCATAGTTACTTGCTCACTACTTAAAAACTTTTCAAACACTTCACAATTTCAAACAATTTTCAAACACAATTTTTTTACGCATCCGTACATGGATCATTATCAAACTCTTATGAAAATTTCTATTCACACACTTCACCTTTTCAGAAACAATTCAAAGTGAGCTAAGTAACTAAGAGCCCATGGATAACCATGGATGTAAAGGGTGCTAACACCTTCCCTTTACATAACCTACCCCCCGGACCCAAAAATCTTTTAAAAGGTCTTTCCTGTTCTTTTATGCCTTTCCTTTGGATAAAATAAAAGTCGGTGGCGACTCTTGCTATCCGCAACATAACTAAAGTCAGTTCTCCCACCGTGTTACACAAGCTACCACCAATCATCATGCTATTCTTCAGTATCTGCAGGATGGCATAATAGACCATCACGAAAGTCACGCAGGGTGAGTAAATTCACATTCAATCTAAATAATATAAAGACGAAATTATAAGACAAACATGCAACAACACATCATTTACATCAAGTCTCACCCACATACAACAAATAAATCACATCATCATAAACAAATGCATCATGTTATGCCACCAATAATGAAATGCATTCCTCTTAATATGCATGTGGTACCGAATCATCATCATGGATGGACACCGGGCCATTATCCCACCACAAGGGAGCTCAATAAAAACAACAACACCTCAATCCACACTATGGGATTGAAACCTCAATAATTATAAGAATTCCATGAATGCAACGATGCAACATCAACAATATAACCATCTTAATCAACATTTGTATCAACATTCATCATTATTCATCATTTGTACGTCTACTACTTTATCTACTCATGTCATCAATAATACATACCATCATAAAACCACTTAATCCTCTAAACATGATGTACATCATAATTCTCACACCTATAGCATGTTATAGCATGGTAAGAATTCACAACAACATCATAGCAACATAGGGCAACAAAATAAGTCATTTTGAGTCATCCAAGAAAAGAAATTATTTTTCAAAACGCTACAAGTCTCACTAAACGGGCTACGCGCTCACTAAGCGAGAAATTCTCTGTTTGCGAACTTCCTAAATTCTCACTCGCTCACTAAGCGAGCTCCTTCTCGCTAAGCGTGAAGGCGATTTCAGCAGAAAACCCTGTAATTTTCCACACAGCCCAGACACGCCTAAAACCCTAAAAAACACCAATTGATAGTAGAAAACACAGAAAATCAATCATACAACCTATTAACCACATAAATTCATCACTTACAACATCTAACAACATCAATTTCCCATAATCTATCAACAATCTACATAACCTTAATGTTTTCCTAAAAAATCCGCTTTTCTCATAAGGCAATCGATACATTATAGATATTGAAATAGAACTACTCCCCATATCTTATTCGATTGAGCTTCACGATCACTTCTGAGCAATTCCCACCTTGGTTTCCTTGTTCTTCAGAGCAACCTTCAGTCTTCACCATAAACACGATTATGAGAAATTGATTGTATTCACCCTTCCTTATAACTTCTCAAAAGACCATCCTACCACTAGGACCTCCAACATCTTTTATTTTATTCTTAATAATAATATTTAAATAATATTCAATTATTATAATATCACTATTTAATAAAATATTTAATTCTTCTTAATATTCCACAAAATACCACATTTTACCACATGTTCATAAATAAGTACATAAATAATTAAATTATAAAATTGCGGTGTTACAATCTCCCTAAAGTATTGGGTATCTAATTCTTCCTAATGGAATAATTGAGATTTCCGGAAACGGGTTCAACTAATCCATGTTCAGGAATATTCGTAAAGTGCATTTCCTTCAATAATATAAACCTATTAAGGAATTCATTTATTGACTCAGAGAACTTTCTCTTTACACTAGCCAATTTTTTTATGTTAATCTTCGACTACCTCATGTAAAACTGCTCATGGAATACTCTTTCCAACTGATTCCAATTACATATGGAATTTGGGGGAAGGGTAGTGAACCATGTAAAAGTGTTCTTAGTTAGAGAATTTGGGAAATACTTCATTTTTAAGTTCTTGTTATTGGCCAAGTGCACAAACTCAGACTGACACCTAGCAATATGTTTGACAATGGATTCGTTGTTATCCTCTACAAACTTGGTGAACTTAGAGATTTTACAACCCCTTAAAAGTTTAGTCTACAACATATATTCAGACAAAGCAAAGACAAAATTTTGTCTATGAAGGCCAACATTGAGGCCATTTTGGGCCAAATTTTGTTCGACCATATTAGTGACATTATTTAGTCCCCGAAAATTATTTTGTTGGATATTCCTAGCAACCTGGTCAACATCCTAATTTTTATGCACCAATACTACTTTAGGGTCACTTTTATGCGTTATCTTCGACTACCCTTGGTAGAGGTTGTTCGACAGGTGCAACCTGTTGTGGTATTTGGTTATTAGGCCCTTGTTGTACAGGTGCTCGAGGAGCACCAAAGAAATCATCGATTCATCACATTTGGAACGCCAATTGCTGGTAACATGGTTAGTGTTTTGAATTAAAAGGGTTAAGCATAATACCAATTTGATGTTTAAGTATTTTCACTATCTCATGATTACTCTCATCTATTTGTTTTCTCATATACTAGAGGGATCTAGTTGTTATGGATGTCATAAATTGAGGGATATATCCTACCCTTGTTTATGGTTGTATCATCTTACTAGGATTTCTTATAGCAACTCCTTATACTAAATATAGGTTGATATGGGATACACCGATAATTGCATTATCTGCATACATTGATGCATTGGTTTATAAGCTTGTCATCATTATAATTAGTTGGTATTCCATAAGGATACTCCCTAGAAGGAGGGGGTAGGGTAAAATTTGGGAGAAAAGAAGGTCTAGGATCTCCCAAAATTGGTTGTGTATTCATGGGAGTAGTAGTGACTCTCGTTAATTATATTGGGGAAACCATCACTTCTGGTGACACTATCGAAATCAATATTTGGCTTATAACAAGAGCGGTTACTTCAACAAATGTCGAATGTAATACCCCGCATTTAATTAAATGCATTGAATAATATTAATTAGGATTAATTAGTATTATCTGAGTTAGAAGCTTTATTATATATATTCAGCTTAGAGACATTTTTGGATACTCTCAAATTGGACCCGTTAATATTACTAACTGATAGATATAATTTGTTTGGTTAATAAGAAAACAAGTTATGTGATATAAAAAGGAAAAGAAAGTTAGTAAGAAGAAAGAAAGAAAAAGGAAAGAAAGAGAAGAGAAGAGAAATATGGGAGAAGGAAAACCCTAGAAGAGGAAAAGCTTGGATCATCACCATTTCTTCATCAATCTTCATCTTCACCAAACTCCTCTTCATTGGCAAGGTGGGTTCATAGTTAGAAACTTTTCTTTTGAGGTTTGGTTGAGATATTGAGTTTTAGGGTTTTGTAGAAATTTTAATAATTGAAGGATTAAACGATTAAAACTCGATAAATGGGAAGTATAATGACTAATTTATGATGGTATTCATGTTTAATGTTTGGTTCTTCTATTTTAGTGGTGTTTTGGTTGAGTTTGGCATGGAAAATGATGTTTCCCGTAAGCCTGAATATTTCTAGAAATCGCAGAGCTCACTCAGCGAGTTGTGGAATTTCTGCAGAATTTTGTTGATCTGGTTTAGCTTGCTCAGCTCGCTCAACCAGGGAGTTTCTCACTCAGCGAGCCGAGGGCTTGCTCAGCTATACATGAAAGTTTATGTTTTGTGTTTTATCTCGTAACTTGTGATCCGGGTATCCGTTTTTAGTGTTCCGCATATCGATTCGAAGCTGAGAACATTTAATAATTGATTATGCTAAAAGATATTACTTTTACCCGACTTTTACCCGACTTTTACCTGACTTTTCTGACTTTTACTAATTGATTATGCATTAATTGTGAGAATTGGTCGAAAGAAGAGACAATGAAAATAAGGGGGAAGTGTTTAATAGTGGTATTTAAACTAGAAGAGTTGGAATTATATGTTGAGAACTATATGATTAAAAGAATCGAGAATGAAAGAAGGAGTGAGAAGAATCCTACCATTAACCAATAACATGGCCTAATATTGAGACTAGACATTGTTAGATGGTATGACTTGTGAGATGCTTAGGTTCATCCTAGGTCGTTGCGAATCCTTGAAGTTTAATACGCGGTATCCTCCGAACAGTCTTGAGTAAGTCTTGTGGTGGGTATTACATTGAGTCCCACAGGAAGCGAGTGTTAGGCTTGAGGTGGGTATCACATTGAGTCCCACGGGAAGCAAGGGTTTAGGCTTGAGGTGGGTATTACATTGAGTCCCACGGGAAGCGAGTGTTAGGCTTGAGGTAGGTATCACATTGAGTCCCATGGGAAGCAAGGGTTTAGCTTGAGGTGGGTATTACATTGAGTCCCACGGGAAGCAAGGTATGGGCTTGAGGTGGGTATTACATTGAGTCCCACGGGAAGAAAATGTTAGGCTTGAGGTGGGTATCACATTGAGTTCCACGGGAAGCAAGGGTTTAGCTTGACGTGGGTATTACATTGAGTCCCACGGGAAGCAAGGTATTGGCTTGAGGTGGGTATTACATTGGGTCCCACGGGAATCATGTTAGTAGCTTGAGATGAGTATTTCATTGAGTCACATGGGAAGTCTAGTTGAATCATACTTGAGGTGGGTATTTCACTGAGTCCCACGTGAAGTGTTGTAGAGCGTTGTATGGATGTTTTCTGTTTTACCTTGGTTACTCTTGAGAATAGGCATTTTATTCATGGAATACTAGGTTTTGAACCCTTAGAGCTGAGAGAACTCTAAGATAGGGAACTCACTAAGATGTTTTATCTCACCCCACTATTGTTGTTGCTTTTTCAGGTTTCTTTTGCAGGTTTGATTTACAAGTGGAGCTATGCTCAGGATGTTTCAAGTGAAGCATAGTATTAGTCTTCCGCTGTGTATTTATGTATCTTGTACAATATTGGATATTGTATTGATCTTAGCTTTATATTTTTAGTATGATTTCCATGTCTTGTATCATAGTTTGTATTGATTTTAGAATTAGTCAAGAATGTGAATTATACAAGTAGGTATTTATGATGGTGTCAGTACCAAAATAACACTTGTATGCTATTATTCTAGATATATATTATATGTGTGTTACATCGAAGTTCCCACACCAACAAATGTTGTCTCGGTTTGTTGTTCTCGTATAGTTGGTTCGTCATTTTGGTGGAAGGGAAGTATTTTTTGACTTTCTCACTGTCATACTTCTTTTACAAGTAAAATTTCTTTTAACTCTACAACTTTTCAAACACATACACACTCAAGCATTTATATGAAGAAAAAAATAAACTAAAAATGACACAATACTTTTCTGCAAAAATTAAAATTTCTTGCACAAAAGGGTCCCATTGGGCGTGTCAATTTGTTAACTGGTATTTTTAGTGAACAATCATGAGTTTGGTTCATTTAAGTGATTAAACTCGAAAAAATTTCAAGGACAATTTGTGTAGAAAAGTGCAAAGAAAAGTGTGTGTGATTGAATCTTAAATGTTTGAATAATGACAAATTGGACATAAATGCTAATAAAAATAAGTTTTGGATGAAGATAATACATAAAAAATGTGATAAATGTCATTAAAGTAAAAATGTTTCGATTGAAAAAACTTAAAGAATTTAAAAAGAGAACGTTGACTCATACATTTCTAATACACTATTTCTTTGTAACTTAGGTACTTTAGTTCTATAGAGAATAAATGAGATTTACGACTCTGATCCCAACAATGAGAGCGACTATATATACTAATACAATGAACACCGTCGACAACGACTATTCTATAGGATTTGACACAAATCCTATTACGTGGACTTCAACGTGCTAACTTGCTTCCACATTCAAATTGTTGTAAATCACCCACTATGTTGATAACTGTTTTGAACCTCTTAATTGCCTCTGTCGAGGGTCTTTGGTTGACTCCTATAATGTTGTTGATACATCTTCACAATGCATAGTTTATGTAGACTTAAGAATATCCTAATTATGTCTCCAACATCTGGTGGTTGTGTCGAACTCGACACTTGTCGAAGAGTCGATTCATGTAACCATTTTCGAGATTCTGGACATGTTTCGTAAAGAGAGTAATTATAATCTTGTGGATCTGTTCTTGAGACTCTTCCAAACCATACTACATGGGTTATGCGCCAAACCATATGACAAAATTGTCGAACCATCTTTAATCAACATGATTGACACGTCGAAACTATGTTTGAGGCTCTTGACACTTAGCCTTTTCAAATGTGGAATTCTTTATTAAATATTCATAATTAAGAGGAATAAGATATGTATATAGTTAAAAAAAAGAGTTGATATGAACCACCATCCCATCAAAGCTAACAAATCTATTGCTCCAAGATGCTAGCTTGTTTCAGATAAGTTTGATCGTATAGACTACCAAGTTGTCTCCTTTCTAAAGTCAACCTCGATAGGCTACTAAAACATTTGAGCATAAATGATCCAACCCTGAAATATAGGAACCAATCCTCAACCCTAAAAAAAAACTAACCAAATTAATCCTAAAGACATAACTCTTGGAAAATTTTATTCTGATGGCTCCATACTAACTCAAAACACTAAATAACGATCTTAAGAGCCCTAAGATTATCCCTCAACTCAAAATACTTATCCTAAAAATAGTGTGTCGAAGAGCCCAAAACTCCCCGCGTTACATGTATAATTAATCTCTACCCATTGATTTAGTTTCAATTAACTAATCAAAATGATGAAAACTGCCCAACAACTTATTATTATACTAGTATAAAATGATTTAATTTAGTTAACGTACGTGACAAACCACAATTTGCAAATTATAGCATATACTTCCAAATTTGACCATATTATATACTGCATTCCCTCAAATTTAGAGCATATATCTGCCAGCTAATGCTCATGAATAATCAAGTTTCCACCCAATGGGCTCACTCAGTTTGTCACATGGATCTCCAAATAAACCAATTATTTTAACCATAAAAATGCCAACAAATTCAACAATCCTTCCCTATAAAACCCATCTCTTATTCCTCTCAAACATCATCACACTCAACACCAAACCAAAGTGATCAAGAGTATTTTCCAACTTTCAAATGGCTTCCAAGGTTGCTATAATCCTTGCCCTCAACATACTCTTTTTCACTGCTGTAACCTCCAACTATGTTCCATGTCCTCCACCACCCCCAAAAGGTCACAATCACCACCACTCACATCCAAAGAATCCAACATGTCCAAGAGACACAATTAAGCTTGGTGTGTGTGCTGATATATTAGGGTTGATTAATGTTGAACTTGGTAAGCCACCAAAGACACCATGCTGTAGTCTCATCAATGGTCTTGCTAATCTTGAAGCTGCTGTCTGTCTTTGCACTGCTCTTAAGGCTAATATCTTAGGCATTAACCTTAATCTTCCCATTAATTTGAGCTTGATTCTTGGTTACTGTGGAAAGGGAGTTCCCAAGGGGTTTGTTTGCGCTTAATTAATAGACACTGCTACTTAATATGGTTGTGTTGTGTCATTATATTCGTTATTCTTCATTTGGTCTGTGGATTTGTTTCTGCCAATGAACACTTTGTTCATACTTGATTTATTGCTGTTATTACTATATAATATTGTTGTGATGGTTGGAAATTGAAGAAACTTTGTCTTCTTTTTCTGCTTCACTAGTGATTAGTCTATTGTATTCTATGTAAGTGAAATTTCTTGTATTAATAAAATTCTCTGTTTAAGATTGGGGTGTTTTGATATATCATATCTCTTATTTTTATAGAATTAAGATGTTATTTGTTTGCTTTTCAAAAAAATAACTTTAGGTTAAACTGCAGAAGAAATAATTTGCATCAGTTTTATTAAAAAGATCTACATGTGGACCAAGAGATTTAACATCTTTTAAATTTCTAGTAAAAATAAAAAACATTTAAAATTTACTTTATGTAAAATTTTGTTAAAGTTATAAAGAATATTTCAATCTCAAATCTAATTTTGCAAACATCCAAGTGGAGTTGAATACCAAATATTTTTAAATTTATTTAAGTATTTCAACCGACTTATTACAATATTCATAGAGGCATTACAAAGGATATTCAATCCTGAATACAAAATAAAATAATTTTGACAAAAATGCAAAAGAAATTACCGACCAATTGAACCTATGACAAATAAAACAAATGGTTTTTGTCGAATTCATACAAAACACAATTGGGGTGGATAATTTCTCCGATAAAGGACCATCTCCAAACCAAAAAATTTATCTTCCAAATCAAGTCGGACACATTCCAACTCGAATTCTTAAAGATGATGTCATTCCTAATAGTCCACAAGGTCCAACAAATTGCCAACCAAAAGGAACTTTTCCTCCCCTGCTTAACCTACTAGGTTTGCAAAAATAATCTCCTCTTATGTTTGATATCGTTGTCGAGGGTTTATCTTGTTTGGTGAGAAGAGCCTCTGCTTGTAACATTCTGTCTGACTTCAAATTCAATGATTCGGTTTCGGTGAATATCCTCCAGTTCGCGGACGATACCATTCTTTTTAGGGATGTTTCTATGTCGAATCTTTGGGCCTTTAATATAGAGAACTCGTGTACTTCTCTAGATTAAAATATAATAATCTTGTAATGACATCTAAATCGTACTTTGGGGTCATTGAGGAGATTTGAGATATTCATTATGATATATTTAAAGTTTCTTTATTTAAGTTCAAGTGGATTGGCATTAACACTAGTGAACAAACTGGTGATTTAGGATTCACTCCGGCTACCTTCGTAAGGTAACTTATATAAACAAAACACTCATCATGACATCCCAATAAAAACAAATATTTTATGTCATGAATCCTTCAAACAATATATGATCAATTGTTCTTCAAGGAAAACACATTCATGCTAGTGATAAAAATCAAGATTTAACTTTTGATATTTTTTAGACCCCTTCTTTAACGACACACGTGTGTACCTCATATGAAGAACATGATTTTGATGATGTGCATGTTTTTTTATTATGATCATCAAGAAGGGATATTGGAAAAATAACAGGTAAATATTTTATATGACTCAGTAATATATATTTATAATAATAAAATGTTCACTTTACTTTGGAATATTTTTTATTAATATTTATTTTAACATGCAGAGCTTTTGAGGAATAACATATGTTGCACGGTTTTAAATGTAAAGTGCAGATATTTATTACCCCTAAAGTAAGTGGTAAAAATGTTTTTTTTATAAGCAAAATCTAATAATAAGAGAAAAATGGAATCTCTTATCCCAAGGATACAAAGTGGCAAACCAAAGCAAAAGCTAAAAGCTTAGCAAACCAAAACAGGATGGAACATACAAACAATCAAAGATTGGAATCCACCCCTCAATTGATAAAATCTAATGGAGACTTAGTTCATTTGTAAAAGGTACAAGAAAGAATACCTTTGTCTCTTATCTCCATCCAAAACCACGATGAAGCTACGATATTATGGAAAATATTATCAATGTTGCAAATTTCATCATTAAAAACAATGTTGTTCCTAACCTTCCAAATATTCCAACGTGTAATCATCCAAAACGATGCTATGAATTCCTTCTTACATTTTCCTTTTAGCTTCTCGCACCAAGAAAGAAAATGGCTGCAACAATCTACACCGTTGATGTCGTCGATATTCAACCATGAAGACCTTCCTCCAAATCGACAAAACCTTTCGGCAAGAACCAAAAAGGTTGTCCATCTCTTCCAATTCCGAAAAACACATAACACACACTTTATCATGAATATTGTGAATGATGCCTCTTTTCGTAAGATTATCCCGAGTAGGTAATCTATTACAGAATAAACGCCAAGCGAATACTTTCACTTTTAAAGGAGAGAATGATTCCCAAAGAAAATTCAGCACAAAAGAGAAGGACTCATTGGACAATATGCATCATTATCACTAATGTCAATAATGTCATAAAACGAATTAACGGAGAAACCGTTGGGTAAGTCTGGTTTCCACAACCATCTGTCCTCGAATTCGGTAAATAAAATATCCTACCGCAAAAAATTATCCAAAGCAGCCAAGTCAGTGTTACGGCTAGGGAATTCTTCGAAATCTAAGTTGCTGAATTTCCTATGCCATAACCCATCAATTCAATAACCGACTTCAAAAACAGTGGCTCATTTGTTCTTAGCAGCTTGGAAAAGGTTAAGAAAGAGATAACATAGATAATTGGTACCGTACCATTGCGATTGCCAGAAGAACGCCAACTTGTCGTCTCTGACAACACAGGAAATAAGACTAGGAAAAAGAACCGTACCTACTGCATTCCCAGCCGAAATGACGTCACGCAACCAAAAATGATTCCTTATTCCGCCACTGAAACTTGTTGCGAGCCAACTATTTCTCCAAAACTAATTTCCGAAAGTTCCCGTATCTGGCCTCTAAAATGTTTCTTTATTACATTCATTTATTGAAATTGAATGATTAATGATTTTATTGATTTATTCTTATTGCTGTTGTTTTGTTAGTCAAATGCTTAATGTTCTTGTTATTGTAAACATAGTTAATATTGTTGTTAGTAAAAAGCTTAATATTATTGTTGTTGAGATTGAAGATTTAATATTGTTGTCGTCGTTGATATTAATGGTTTGAATTTTTAATGTTGTTGTTATTGTACTATCTTAATTGTTTTTAATTGTCGTTCAAATAATGTATAGTTAAAATTAAACTGGACAACCATTCAATCAGACAATTTTGTTTTTCCCTTGTTAGTTATCATTTGTATATGTTTTAATTTTATTGTGAAAAAAAAAAAAGAATGTGTATCCCATTTTGACTTTGCTTCAAACAATGTATAGTTTTGAAATAAAATGTGGGTCATTTTGCTTCACATGGTATATATAATTTTGTTTCACATGGTATATATAATTTTGTTTCACATGGTATATATAATTTTGTTTCACAAATGGATTATTTGTTATATTTCACAAAAATGTAAAATTTAGATTTTGTTTTAAAAAAAAATATTATTTTTTATAAACAAGAGATTTTCTGTCAGTTGCATCATCCAACTGAGGTAAAATTCCTCCCCTAAAATTGTTAACCTCATCTCTATTTCCAATCGAGAGAAAAAGTGATAAACTTTTCATTTTTAAAATACAATTACAGAGTTGTTAGGAATCAAAATAACAATCAAATAGAAAAATGTGAAGATGAAAAATAACATAGTAATAGGTGCTTGTGAAAAGAAAAACAAAATTTAAGGGTTTTAAAAGTGGGAGAATACTTAGAGCATCTCCAACCGTGAATCCATTTTTGGGTTCCTTGTGGGACCTATTAAGTCACGTAAGTTTGAAGCAACTCATTCAATTTGTCACTCTAATGGTACAACTCTGAAGAACTCATATTGGGTCCTACAACTTTACTTTATATATTAATATATTATTCATATTAAATTTTATATTAATTAAAATAATAATTTAAAATATTTAAAATTAAAATTGATATAAAATAAATAAAATTCAAATTAAACTTATAATCTAAAATGATAATTAAAATTAATCTCAAATACATGATATATAATTAAAAACAATAAAAATAAATAACATCACATAATTAATCAAACTTAAATTTCATCATCTTCATGTCCAAAACGTTCCCAAATATACTTGACTAAATCTCCTTGAAGTTGACGATGAACTTGTTTTTCACAAATACTTGCTCTTCTTTGTAGTCTTGTTGCAAGATTCGAATGAGGACCGCTAAATGTTTTAGTTGTTGATATCCATATTATCATAAGAGTAATCAAAATTACCTTCATATGTATGCCGTTCGTCTTCCACAATCATGTTGTGCAATATGATGGAGGCATATATAGTATGCTTGATGGTGTCCATGTGCCAAGCACGCGTTGGGCCACATATAATTGCAAATCGAGATTGAAGCACTCCAAATGTCCGCTCCACATCTTTTCTAGCCGATTCTTGATGTTGAGCAAATAATTTTTTCTTTTCTCCCCGTGGCATTGAAATGGTCTTGACAAATGTAGCCCACTCAGGATATGTACCATCTGCTAAATAATATCCCATATTATATGGTGTCCCATTGATTGTATATTGCACATTGGGAGCACGTCCTTCTAAAATATCGTTAAACACGTTGGATTGGTTTACCACATTAATGTCATTGTTTGAACCTGCAATACCAAAGAAAGCATGCCAAATTCATAAGTCTTGCGATGCCACTGCTTCAAGCATGATTGTGGGCTTACAATGATCACCTCGACAAAATTGTCCCTTCCATGCAACATGAAAATTTTTCCATACCCAATGCATACAATCAATGAAACCTAACATACCTGGAAAGCCACGTGACTCTCCCATTTGTAAAAGATGTTCAACATCAGTGTTGTTAGGTTTTCTCAAATACTCAGCCCCAAATACAGCATTCACTCCCTTAACAAATCTTTGTAAGCACTCAATTAAAGTGCTTTCACCGATTCGAACATATTCGTCTACAAGGTCAGCAGGAGACTCATACGCCAACATACGAATAGTAGCTGTACATTTTTGCAATGGTGAAAGACCCATTTTACCAATTGCATCGACCTTCATTTGGAAATATTCATCATAATTGGCAAGGGCATCTACAATTCGAAGAAATACATGCTTATGCATTCTGAACCTTAAACTATATTAGTTTTTCTCTTTCGCCTAGAAGAACTCCCAGAATTCTGAAGTTGTTGTTATTCATCATTGTCGTCCATAAATTCTTCTTCAACCAACGCCCAAAATTCTTGATCGTTATTATCTGAATTGTCTGAATCCATTGTAGTTAGTAAAGAATGAGAGAAAAATGAGAGATATGTGATAAATATGAGAATGATAAAATAATGACATAAGTGGTAGTATATATAATGGTTTGAATAATGACTAGTTTGAATAACGGCTAGTTGAATAACGGCTAGGTGTTGATAAAATAAAGTGGTACTAATGACCATTTTACATAGGTGTTGATAAAATAAAGTGGTACTAATGACCATTTTACATAGGTGTTGATAAAATAAAGTGGTACTAATGACCATTTTACATAAGTGATATTAACTACATTCCATATTTTGTTTTCATCTTATTACAATATTTTTCATGAATATCTCGTTGACTATCGCTCATAGTAGAAGTGTCCTTCAGCAGGATTTGTATTACCTTAATTCTATCTCGTCCTCCTTACATTGTGCAAGTCTTTCCATGCATTCTTCTCTTTTATTCCTTGCATCTTGCGTTGCATTTGGAATTTTCGATGCCTTACCTTTCCTTTTTGTTGCTTTTTGTCCCATTGGACGCTCCATTGGTGATGATGAGTTAAACTCATAACTTGAACTTGTATTTGGGTTCTCCGATGATGACAAACTAGCAGAAGTATTTGTTATTTTTGAAGAACTTCCAATCGATTCTCTGACGATGCACCATTTAGTTTCATCTTTTAACAATCGCCATGCATACTCAAGATTGAATGTTGTACCTTGATCCTGAGCAAAAAAAGCATGTGCTTCTAACATGATATCCAACTCCGATGTCCCACTTTTCTTTCCTTTAACAGCATTTTTGTAACACCCAACAAATTTTTGAACCATTCCATTAATTCGATGCCATTGACATTTTAACTGTCCCCCTGACTTTTCTTGCAATTGTCCACGATATTGGTTATAACTAGCAGCGATTCTTTCCTAAAAACTCCCAGCCTTTTGATCAACCCTACAATTGGATCCTTTGAAGCATTGAGCCATGATTGAATAAGTAGTATATCCTCATCCCTTGTAAGTTGCTCTCGAGATTTTTTTTAACGACAACCCTTTCTTCTTTTTTGGTACCAACTTGAGTAGAAAATGGTGGAACTTGAGTAGAGAATTCCATACTATTAGAATTCATTTGAGGTCTAGGAAACATATTTGGATTGTTTGGTGACGGAAGAAATATGGCGGGATTTGTTGGCACCGATGGAATTTGAGCATTTTGAGGGTTAGGATTTTGATAATTTTGCATGTAATTGAAGAAAGCTTGTTGAAAATGAAAATGATTAGGATCCATTTGAGAATAAATTGTTGAAAAAAGAGTGAGAGAAAATTTGTGTTGGTGATATTTTAGATATAACCCATATTTATAAATAAAAAATGAAAAAAAAATGAAAAAGATAAAACAACTAGGCGTGCAACGGCTAGTTTTCATATTAAAAAAAATAAAGAAACATTATTTTATAACGGCTAGTTTTCATATTAAAAAAAATAAAGAAACATTTTTATAAAATAAAATAAAAAAAAGAAAAATGGTCTTTTTGCCTGAATTAGTCGTTGCTATTATTACACCGTTTGATAGGCTGACAAAAGAAATTGATGTGCCAGACGGAGAATCATGTGAGGAACTCTTATTCAACCCCCACTAAAGTTGGTCTTAGAGCCATAAATTATGAATTTTGAGTATAAAAAACAAATGGGAACAACTTAATTATCCACCACAAAAAGTTGGGTAACTTACCTTCAACCAATCCATTAATGTCATGTCACTTTATTGGGGACAACTTCTCTACCCACCTCAAAAGGTTGGGTAATGTAGATTCCTCCAATCAAATTATGTCATATCATTTTATTGCATTTATTGATTTATTTAATAGTTTAAACTTCTTAGATTTCCAAAGCAATTCCAATGCAAATTACATTATAGGTAACTTTATTCAACTTTTTGAGGTGGGTAGATAAGAATTCATCAATTTTATTATATTTAATTACTTATTTAATAGTTTAAGTTTTGTAGATTTTCAAAGCAATGTAGTCTAATTTATTCTATGAATAATTCTATTCAACTTTTTGAGGTGTGTAAATAAAAATTCATCAATACGAACATTTTGGTGTTTTAAACCGTACTATTAAGTCGAAATGCACCATTTAAAGTGGTAATTTTAAAAAACACCATATTTAACCACCGTAATTTACCCAAGTTTTTAGTGTGTGATTAGACAAACAAAACACAATATATTGGCAACATATATCGAATCAATTGTTGATAACACATTGACAAAATATATATGTAGAATTTATCTAATAGTACAAATGATGAACATTGTTTATATTGTCCAAACACCTGGGCTAACATGCTTCTTCCACTCATCGTAACGTGTCAAAAATAATGAGAGAGGTGTCAAACACCTCACCCCCAACAGAAGAAGAATATTGCAATTTATGTGAAAAAACCAAAGAGATAAAATGCAAACGAAATGTGCCAATATTACAGCATCCTGTTCAGCTAGTTTCAGAACACCATGCAAGTATTGTTCACGGATTGTACTGAAGAAGTGTCACGGGTTCCTCTCGAAATCACAAATCAACCAACAAAACTCCAAAAGCTTCAATTATATCTCTGCCACTCAGAAGCCTTGGGATATGTTCTATAACACTGACATTGTTATATTATTTACCATGTTAAAAATTTGATTCTAAAAGTTAAATCAAATTCAGAACCATCACCGCTTCACTGGTTAATTCCTCATCAAACAAGAGCTATATAAACAACACAGTCACTATAATATATCAGTGCAGTATCAAAATCAAAGTGTGTACTGTGTTGTGTATCACATTCACATCATTTATCATGCCATCATCAAAATCAAAAGCTCTATTTTTCATCTTCAAGATATTAATGTTGAATCTCATAACACCAATGATGATACATGCATGTGGACCATGCATACCAAATCCACCACCTTACCACCACCACCACCGACCAAGCCATCCAAAACATCCACCGCATCACGGCGGAGGAAAAGGACGGCCAATAGTGACTCCTCCTCCGGTTGTTGTCGTGCCGCCGATAATCGTCACTCCGCCACTTCTACCTCCTCCGACGATCATATATCCTCCACCAGCACCAGTAGTTCAACCGACTTGTCCAATCGATGCACTCAAACTTGGACTTTGTTTGGATGTTCTTGGAGGTCTTGTTCATGTTGGAATCGGAAACCCTACGGAGAATGTGTGTTGTCCTGTTATTCAAGGACTGGTTGATCTCGAAGCTGCTATTTGTCTTTGTACTGTTATTAGGGCTAAGGTTCTTAATCTCAATATTTTCCTTCCTCTTGCTCTTCAAGTTTTAATCACTTGTGGGAAAACTCCTCCTCCTGGTTTTGTTTGTCCACCTCTCTAAACCATAAGTAAGCTTTACATGTATGCATTATCCATATATACTTTGTATTATCAAAGCTATTAGTAGTTTAGTTACTTTCTAGTTAATTTCTCTTCTAAATTATGTGTTTTTACCTTCTAATTAGGATTTTAGGGTTGATGTAATGTGTGTAAGTACTATGTTATGCGTTAGTGTATTATCTCCTTCTATCTATTTGTCTTTTTATATTAAATTATAGTTGCCAATCAGTTACAAGTTTTTGCAATATATTAAATTGTACATATAACCGTTTCTAATGTGATAGAAAGAGAAGATGAAATGATTGAAGGACGGTTGGAAAATCAAGAGTTTCAAACCATCATTATCTGAATTTTTGTGTGCAATATGCATGCACGCACTTTACCGTCTAAGATGTCACACTAGCTTTTCCAACCTCTTGACCGATCTAAGATAACATTTTGTCTATACACGGTATATACTTGAGTTGAGGGACTATAAATGTTCAGAAACTAGCAACATGTAGGCCAGGGGTATAACGGGAATGAGCATGCACCCTATACTAGGATTTATAAGTTACAAAACTCCCTTCGAACTAATGATTTCGTTGATTTTTTTATTTATAAGTAAATTGTATTAAAGGGAGAAATAAGATTCTCTAACTCAATACAAACACAAATCAAAAGGAACAAAAGCGACACAGAATCATCTCCGAGATTTTAAGTGTCTTGTCTAAACTATGAATATGGTGCCCTTTTACTTAATTTATAAATATATTATTTTAAAAAAAGTAAAAAAATATATTATTATTGAAAAGTTTATATATACCAAATCAAAACTACAATAAAATTATGTCAAAATTAGTTATATTGTATCTATTAATCCGAACATATATTAGTAGCATTCCAAATATCACGACTATTAATCTTTGAATATCATCCTCCTTATATTTTTTGCTGCAAAATCACCATTAATCTGATCAAAATCAAGATTCTTTAAAAAAATTCATCTTCAATTGAAATCAAAGCAATGATATTTAATCTATAATATGTGATGTTCTCGATCACGAATAAGATTTTATAGCAATTTTAATTTTGAAAAACTCATCTTAGTTGATGCAACGGTAACATGAATAGTTAATATTATTTTATAAGCTATGCGTGCAATAGGAAAACAATTGAAGGTCTTAAGAAAACTCAATATCATAAAACTAGATTTTGATTCAATTGTTAAAATCTCTCTAATGATTTATAATTCATCATATTAAATTTCACCATCAAAATCATAAGAATTGTCAGGTTTCAAATAAGTTTCAACATTTATGCAAGACAATTTCAAGTTTCAAACAAGTCTTTCAATACTAAACAAAAATTCAAAAATATTCTCATATGTGTTATATTGCTTAAGTCTTTTATTAAGTTTGTCAATTGCTTGATCTATAATGTAGTCAAAAATAAATTTTATATATATATATATATATATATATATATATATATATATATATATATATATATATATATATATATATATATATTAAAAAAATTGGTGCCTTTAAAAAGTTGGTGCCATGTGCCACTGCTCCTCCTGAACACCCTCAAGAACTCTTCTGAAGACCGATAAGAGCGCCCTAAAAGGAATTACAAAAAATCTTGAAGATATTTCATCCAGTCACACAAGTTGCATCTCCGACGACCTAACTCCAACCTTCTCAAAGAAATAGTCACGATATGATTAAATATCTTCTCGATATTACAAACTTCATCATTAAAAATTATATTGTTCCTCGAACTCTAGATGCACCAAATTGTGACAAATCACACGAAACAAGTCATGTCCTCCTTACTCATATCGATCAAAGCTAAGAACCAAAGGAAATCATGGTTGGTAAGGTTATCCGCAATAATCAGAGATAAACTAATCCAATCAAAAACCTTTTGCCATATTTGCTGAGCTTTAGGGCAAGACAAAAATAAGTGAAGAGCTTGTTCTTCATCGTGAAAGCACAAGACACACACCTTAGCATGGGGAGAAACAACGATACGTCTGGCTACAAGATTCATGCGGGTTGGGAGTCTGTCAAGAGTCATCCTCCAAGCAAACATCTTTTACTTTCGAGGGAATAGAAGTCCTCCAAATGATCTGAATGAGGCGTCGATCCACGTGTTGTAAATCCAAACAAGGATCAGTAGAATTTATGTAGAAATATAGGGACTTAACTGAGAAAGATTTACTAGTTTTCAGCTTCCAATCTCAGGAATCCTCCATTGTCCTGCTCAAACAAGTTCCTTCTATAGAGTTTAGAAAATTTTGGAACGCAGAATTGTGCATATAATACATATCCAGGCCCAAGAGATTTAAGTTCCCACTCCAAGACTGTTGGACCCACGACCCCAAATCAGAAATACAATAGTCTTTGACTAAAGACTCCTTAAAAGAAACTTGGAATAGGTCTTTAAGAAGAGTGTCCCCACACCAGAAAGAGTTCCAAAAGGATATGTTTGAGCCACATCCAAAAATTGGATGAACCAGATCCTGGAAATTAAAACCAACCCCCAATATTTTGATTTTCAGCAAGTCCCTCATCCAAAGGGAAGTTACAGATGGTTTTAGAGCTGAATCAAAGTCCATAACCCATTTGCTCAGAATATCGTATCTACTAACAAGGAAATTTCTCCAAATCTCATTGCCTCCTAAAAGAAACTTCCATAACCATTTCGAAAGAAGAGCTTGATTGAATAAACCGACATGTTTTATTTTTAGGCCTCCCTTTTCTTAAGGTTTACAAAGAAAGCTCCACTTAACCCAAGCGATACGGTGTTTTGCCTCCAAGCCAGACCAAAGAAAACGGCGCTGAATAGCAATGATTTCTTTCACTATTCTCGAAGGAGCTTTGAAATATGACAACTAATATATGGGAAATTTTGCGAGAACAAAGTTGATCAAGGTGACACGGCCTCCAATATAGAGGTTTTTTCCAATCCACGAATTTAATCTCCCTTTGAGGCAACACAAGACGAGATTCCAAAACGAAAATCTCCAATGATTGCCACCTATAATGATACTAAAAAATATAAATGGTAACTCACCAGACTTGCAATATAGGAAACTTTCAACCGCTTTGATACAAACGGGTTCAAGACCTATTCCGTAAATACAATTTTTGGATAAGTTAATTTTAAGGCCCGAAATCATTTCAAAGCCACTCAGGATTGCCTTAAAGGTCCATAGGCTGTCATAACTATTGTCCCTGAACATAAGAGTGTCGTCTACGAATTGGAGCAACTTAATGGAGTTTCCATCATTGATACCGAATCCTGACATAAGATTGATTTCAGACGCTTTTCTTACTAGAACTACCATTATTTCAGCAACCAAGGCAAAAAGGAATGGATCCACTAGGTTACCTTGTTTCAGACCTCTAGACGTATCGAAATCCTTAGCTAGACTCCCGTTAATCAGAGTTGAGATAAAACTGGTGCACACTACTCCTTTAATCCACTTAATCCAATTGGGGCCAAAATTTATAGCATTAAGAACTTGGATCAAGAATCTTCAGTCGACTCAGTCGTAGGCCTGAGAAAAATCCACTTTCAGAAGAAGACAATTTCTCTTATCCCTTCTAGCCAAATCTACAAGTTCATTAGCTAGTAAGACATCATCCAATAAGTTTCTTCCCGAAATAAAAGTCGTTTGGGACGGTGAAACAAAATTAGATATAACAGATGATATTCTTCTAACAAGCACCTTGGATATCAATTTAGAGATACACCCAACAAGGCATATTGGCCTATAATCCCCAAAGTTTTGAGGACTATTAACCTTAGGGATTAAGGCCAAAAAAGAGGAATTAAGAGCTTTAGGGAGAACTCCAAAAGATGAGAAATGCAACACATAATTAACAAGGTCAGTTCCTATAATTTCCCAACAATCTTTAAAGAATTTAAAAGTAAATCCGTCCGGACCCAAAGATTTGTTGCTATCAGAAGAAAAAATAGCTAACCAAATTTCTTCAGGAGAAAAACCAGCATCCAAGTTAGCTCTTTCTAAATGACTGAGTTTCTACACTTGCCCCATGTCCAGAAGTGGCCTATTGGTACCATCCGGATGGAACTTCTCTTTGAAGAAAACAAAAGTCGCTTCTTTGATCAGGTCGGGACCTTCAATGAGATTTCCAGCAGTACCAATAATTGAGATAGAATTTGCTCTAGTTTTGGCCTTAAGAAAGGCATGAAAATAGTGAGTATTAACGTCGCCCCCCTTCAACCACTTTGAATTATATTTTTTAAATATCATACTATCTTTAATACGTAAACTACTCCAGAAGTTGTCTTGAGCTTCTACCCTATCTTTAAGTCCTTCTTCCAACAAGCCTGACATGCTTTCCACAAAATCCATGTCTATATCATTCATGATCTTTACATTGTTATCAATTTTGAGATCTAAGGACCCAAAGAAATTGGTGTTCCACCACTTCAAGCGATCTTTAAGTGCCATGAGCTTTTCCTTGAATAAAAGGAAGGGTTACCTCTAACTGACAACGAAATCCAAGTTTCCTTAGTAAAATGTATAAAGTAATTGTGATCAGTCAAGCAATTAAAAAACCTAAAAGGTTTAGGGCCAGAATTAACAGAATTTGACTTGATCCAGATCGGGAAATGATCAGATAAGTCACGTTTACTAACTAGCTGAGCATTAAAATCCCAGTAATCAATTAGAGAATCATCAACAAGAAATCTTTCTAGTTTGCTATAGCTCAAACTATGTGAATTAAACGAAGAAAATCAGTTCCCCACGAAAGGAAGGTCCACCAGATCCAAGTCTCTGACAAAAGTATCATATTCAACACACTCACGAAGAGAAGAAAGTCTTCTGCCCTTTTTCTCATAGCAGGATCTCACGAAATTAAAGTCTCCTTCGTAGAGCCATTTTCCAACTATACGACTAGATTTTAACTCAATTAAGTCTAGCTAAAGCCTCCTTTTATCTCTTAAATCACAAGGTGAGTAAACATTTACTATGTATAAATTGATATCCTTCCATAAAAGATTAGAACATAGGAAATCTTTGCCTCTAAAATAAGAGATAGGTTGAAACAGATTCTTCCTCCAAATAGTGAGGAGGCCACTTGAGAAACCTTTAGAGCCAACAACTGACCAGCCAAAACTCCCTCTACCCCACATACTCTTGACCAAAGTATCCTTCATACAGAAAATTTTTGTTTCTTGGATAAGACACAAATCAGATTTCCCTTCCAAAAGAGTCTGACAAATTCTTCTTCTTTTGATAGGTAAGCTGCATCCATGGATATCCCGTTGATCATTTCGCATAGATTAAGAAAAATGAATAAATTAAAGAGAGATAATTATATTTTTATCAAAGTATGATTTTTCAAGTATTGAAAATGATGAAAATAATATTAATTAGAGGATAAAATTGTAAATTGAAATATGTCATACATTTTGGAACATTCTTTTTTATTTCAAATGGGTCACTTATTGTGGGCCTGAGTGGATATTGAAATAGATACATATAGCTTATGAGAACTCTACTCAAGCTTCATCAAATTATATTAGAAGCCTCTAACTAATAGTTGATAAGCAAAGAAAATGGTTCTCTTCCAATCAAAGCATCTGATACGTACAAGCTATTAAAAGCTTCTGCGTTTCTTATTCACATTGACTATGAACTATAGTACTTTCAAGCCTCACTTAGAATTGACTTTGTAGTCTATATCATCTAGGCTCTAGACTCGTATCAAGCTTCACTTCATCCTTTATAAGAAGCCTCTGATTATGAGGAGTAGTATACTCAAACAAAATACATTGAAAAAGAGACTTCCTTATGAAGAAATATTTTGATCTCTACTCAAGCTTCAATCCACTTTCATAAGAAGCCTCTTACTAGACGTTTTGAATTAAAGGTGGATATTACTTTATGTGACATCAGTGAAAAAATAAAATCTACTTTCAAAGTAAAGAAGATTCTCATGTCCCATCATCAACAACTCTCTGCTGCAAGCGTCGCTCAACTAATGCACATGAAGTGACCTTCATACAACGGATACTTTATGGTCAATTCCTTTTCTACCCTCTAACGGATCTTTCCTCCAACAGATCTATTCATCCCCTATATATTCTGAAGAAGAAGAAGAAGAAGAATAGGGAAGATAAAAGAACGTGGAAGAAGAATGTAGGAAGGGGAAAAGAGCGTGTGTGAATGCAACCATGCATACGGATGTGTGTGAGTCTTAGTAGATGCCTAAGTTACAACACCACAACACAACAAAAAGAGAAAGAATTAGAACTTTAATTGTATATCTTTTAAGGCTAATCATCTTATTTTCATATTATTTGTAAACACAAACTATTTGTAACATGATTGGTTATATTCCTAAAGCAACCAGGTTGGCTAGACTCTTGAGAAGTTAGTGACGGGTAGTCATTGAGGATGAACTCTTATTAAGCGACTCAATAGGTATGGGTATTAAAGATTCAATGTATCTTAGGGTTTCTTAAGCTACCGAGAAGGTCATGCTCTTAAGGAATCAGTGAAAGGTTGTCATTTCAATTGTAATTAGTTTTGATTATTGGATAAAGTCCTTGTCTAAGGTGAAATCATTCAGGGGGTGGACAGGATGTAGCCTAGTTAACTATGAACCAAGATAAAATGCTTGTGTCTTTTATCATAGTTTTTATTATTGTTGTTGATATTAATGAGTTTATTTTGGGAAGCTAAGAGTTGTCATACTGGAAAACCAATTCAAGGCCACCCTTTATTGTATTTCTTGCACCTTTAATTGGTATCAGAGCACTGATTCTGGTATTTACTAGATTATGTTAAACACTTAACTATGTTAGAAAAAGATCCACTTTTTGAACCTCATTAAGGTAATGCAAGTAACAATGATAAAAGATGATTAATCCTCCACATGCACACTTCCCACAAATGATTTATCAACAAAGAAATGAGTAATTAAAAAGCAATCAATGGCGTTGACATGTATTCAAGTTTGAGGCTTTCAAAATAGGACTGGTGAAACTTTTAAGGATATGATGCTCAAAATTTCAAACTCTTATTTTGGTTTGAATGTCTTAGATAAAGGTCACCACAACATAACTAATGAAGAAGTTCATCAATAGCTAATTAATGAAGCAAATGGCTACAATGAACACTCACAATATAATCACATTTCTGAACTGAAGAGATGGCTATTTCTCTAGGCAGTCAGGAGATTAAACATTAAGAAGATGAACCTCAAAATAAATCTATGACTCTCAAGAAGTATCAACCAAAGTTGGTAGCATAGTCAGATCAACTCCATAGGCCAAAGATGAACAAGTGGACTTGTGAAGTTAACCTTTGTGCAAAAAGTGTCTGAAGTTGTCAAAAAGGTCATATACCTTCTCACAATGAGCCATGTCACTACAAATGAATTGTTTTTTGCTCAACAAAGAAAAGCCATAAAATGAACTCATTAAGGAAAAGAAGAAAGCTCTGATGGATACAGAGGGAAAATCTAAAGAATATTTTATTCAAATACCAAGCCAACATGAAACTGAGCACAAAAATATATCACTCCTCAGAAGAAGAAGCTAAAGAAGCAAAAAAGCACTGAAACCTTGAAATCAAATTCAGATGCAGAAAATGTATTATCATTTAAATCTTTATTCTTATTTAGTTGAAATTCTTGAAAAGAATTATAATCTTCATAAAAGTCTCTTGAAACTTAAAAAGATTCATATAGCTTTTTCTGAAGTCAATTATGCTCTAATAAAAGAAAACTCTAGTTTGTTAAGATCAAAATTATCTATGCTCTCAGAAACTAAAATGATAATCTAGAATAAAAAATTCTTTAAAAATCTCTCATGGACTCTAAGTGTGTGTTGAAGAAACACAACATATTCTTTCAGTAATTTTAGCTAAGATCAACCCCCCCCCCCCCACACACACACACACATACACACATGCATACACACACATGCACACACACACACACAACTATACACACACGCGCACGCATACACATACATAAACACACATAAACCTTAAGTCCTTTGTCCTTGTGCATTAAGGCATTTTCAAATCAAACGTTCTCCCGATGCGCTGAGAACTTTCAAATTTAAAAAAACAACATACAAACAAATATTTTCCATACGAAGTACGATACTCTGATGCCTCTTAATGTTTGAGGGTACATAGGTATATATTTGTAACACACTAACGAGTACAATAATAAAAAAAATCTTTTTTTGTTCCCCTTAGTAATTAAATCTCACTTTAAAATAAAACATTTTCCCTTTATTAAATTAAACATTTTCTCACAATAATAACTTAATTCTTTATAAATAAATAAGTATTAAGAAGACAATAAGTAACATAGGTAAACACCCTTAAGAAAACATAGTTACCCTATAACTAGATAAGTATCCCAATGAGTACATGTATAGGTGAGGAATGAGGGATACCTAATACCTTCCCCTTAGATAATTACTCTCGAATCCTAATGTCTCACCCTTAACTTTAGATTTTTATCATTATTTCCCTGTTCATTAGAAATAAATAAAGGATGATAGTGATTCTGAAATTTTTCAGCCGCTACAATTCGATAATTTTACTCCATACATTATGATTTTTATTGACATAACTACCATAATTTTTTCAACCTAAACAAGGTAAAGTGAATATGCACACCAAGTGTCTATCCCAATTATAGAGTTTGAAGTTGGGTAAAGAGAGTATGTAAATGAAAATGAAACCATCCAAGAACCCAAGGATTTAAGATGGTTACATGAAATGTTAGATATTGGAACAAATTCTAGGGTTAGTATGTCGTCGAAGTCCACTCACATGTTGTTATTTAATTGGGCCTTGTGTTATGGATCCAATTGTTTAAGTTATCTTGTACCCTAAGTTAGCTTGTAATGGCTAATTTTTAAAAATCCCATTAGGTTAGTGTGTTAGTTTTCTTATAAATAACATATTAGTCTCTCATATTTTGTATAAGGGAAAATAGGAAGATAAAACCCTAATTCAACAGTGAGAGGGGTTATTTGTTATTCTTGTATGCTTGTAATCTTGTTGAAAGAGAAAGTATAGAATAGCAGTTTATAACCAATCCTTGTTGTTATATTTGGTTACCCTAAACCCTAACCCTTGTGGGTTTCCTAACTGATCAAGGAACCAATTATACTTTGTTTCTAAGGTATCTGATTCACAACAAATTGGTGTAGTGAGTGTGAAGAAGATTCCTTCAACAAAGTATGAGATTGAAAAGTTCACCAGAGTGAACGATTTCGGTCTGTGGCACTTGAAGATGAAAGCCCAACTTGTTCAGCAGGGTTGTTTGGAAGCGTTGAAGGGAGGGACGACTATGAATGTTGCGTTGACGGCAGCTGAAAAGACGACCATGATTGAGAAAACACACATTGCAATATTATTGAGCCTTGGTAATAAGGTTCTTCGACAGGTATCAAAGGAGACGACGATGTCAGGGTTATAATTGAAACTTGAAGGTTTATACATGAACAAATCGTTGGTGAATCAACTCTACCTGAAGCAAGCCTTGTATTCATTCAAGATGAGTGAAGACAAAATGTTGGCTGAGTAGTTGGATATGTTCAACAAGCTGATTCTTGATCTTGAAAATATTGATCAGAAGATCGATGATGAAGATCAAACGATGTTGCTATTATGCGCTTTTCCCATAACACATGCTCCCTTCAAAGAAATCCTCTTGTATTGTAGAGAATCCCTGACATTTGAAGATGTTCAATCTGCCTTGTACTCTAAGGACTTGAACAAACGAAAGGAGCATGAACCTTCAACGGTTGGTGAAGGTTTGGCCATTAAGGCAAAATTCTTGCGAAAGGATGGTAAGTTCGACAAGAAGAAGGGCAAAAGTCAACAGAAGTCTTATAGTGGTGAATCATCTGGTGTTCGATGCTATCATTGTAATAAGGAGGGTCACATTCGAAAGGTGTGCCCTGAATGCCTGAAATATCATGGAGGTAAGGATATTGGAAACGCGACCATTGTTCAAGATGATTTCAAATCATATGATGTTCTTGTGGTTTCAAGCGGAGACTCAAGAAAAGAGTGGATTATGGATTCGGGTTGCACTTGACACGTGACTCCAAACAAAGATTTGTTCGAGGAGCTATGTTATCAAGATGGTGGATTGGTGATGTTGGGAAACAACAAAGCTTTCAAAATTGCAGGTATTGGATCTGTAAGATTCAAGCTCCATGATGAGTCAATAAGGTTATTGATTGAAGTTAGGTATGTACCTGACTTGAAGAGAAATTTGATTTCTCTTGGTGAATTCAACAAGAATGGATATGTTTTTCAAGGAGAGAAAAATATTCTAAGAGTCATGAAGTGGTCGAGGGAAGTCTTGAGAGGCGTGAAGAAACAAGGCTTGTATACCCTTGAAGTTGAAGTTGTAAGTGGTTCGACAAATGTTGCATCCACAAAACTATTGTCGAAGATAAAATTATCGCACACGAGATTGGGCCATGTAAGAGAGAAAGGCATGGTCGAACTGGGGAAACAGAACCTGCTAAGTGGTGATAAAGTCGAGAAGCCGGAGTTTTGTGAACCTTGTGTATTCGGTAAATCCTGTAGGGTGAAGTTTAACAAAGGTAAACAAAGAACACATGGATCCCTTTATTACATCCATGCTTATCTTTGGGGGCCTCCAAGGAATCCTTCACATTTAAGTGCAAGATATTTTCTATCCATAATTGATGATTATTCCAGAAAGTTATGGGTATTCATTCAGAAGACGAAGGATGAAAATTTTGAGAATTTCAAGAGTTGGAAGGTTCTGGTTGAAACTCAAACTGGAAAAAAGGTCAAGACGTTGAAAACTGATAATGGCCTTGAATTTTGTAATGAAGCTTTCGATATTTACTATGTCGAGTTTGGGATTGAAAGGCATAAGACTGTAGCAGGTACTCCTCAGTAAAATGGTCTAGCTGAGAGATTAAATCGAATAATCATCGAAAGGGTTAGATGCATGTTGATTAGTGCTGGATTGAAGAAGATGTTTTGGGCTGAGGCTGTTTTGACAGCAACATATCTGATAAACAGATGTCCTTCAACTGCGTTAGATATAAAGACACCTGAAGAAGTTTGGTCGGGACATCCACCAGATCTCGACAAACTAAGAGTATTTGGATGTGTAGCCTATGCTCACATTAGGAAAGACAAAATCGAATCTAGAGCTCTGAAATGCATGTTTATGGGATACCCTGAAGGAGTCAAAGTTTATAGGCTATAGTGCCTAGAGTCAGGTCATAAGAGGTGTATCACCAGTCAAGATGTAGTTTTCAATGAAGTTGAGATGGCTTTCAAGAAAACTGATGATGTTGTCGAAGATCTGGAACACGGAGAAATTCTTGTTGAGGTGGAACATAGTGATGCTGAATTGCATGACCCAAATGGAGTCAGAGAAGAAGCAGAAGATATTGTCGAAGATGAGGATACTGATAATGACTACCTTTTGGCAAGAGACAGGTCGAGAAGAGTCATAAAGCCACCTCAAATACTTAGGAATGCAGATCTTATAGCTTATGCCTTAATCTCTGTAAGTGAGGCCATGGATGATGAGATGAAGTCTCTTCATGATAACAACACATGGGAACTGATCGAGAAGCCTACTGGAGCCAGGTTAGTCAGCTGTAAATGGATTTTCAAAGTTAAGGAAGGAATCGAAGGAGTGGCGTCAAAGAGATACAAGGAAAGGTTGGTCGCAAGGAGGTTCACTTAGAAAGAGTGTGTCTACTTCAATGATGTGTTCTCTCCTATTATGAAGAATAGGTTCATTCGAATGTTGCTTGCCATAGTGGCATAGTTCGACCTTGAACTGGAACAGATGGATGTAAAGACAACGTTCTTGTATGGTGATCTTTTTGAAACAATCCTGATGAGGAAACCTGAAGGGTATGTCGAAGAGGGGAAAGAAGAGTATGTATGCAAACTGAAGAGATCTTTATATGGGATGAAAGAATCTCCTCGATAGTGGAATAGGAGATTCGACAAGTTCATGGCATGCATAAGTTTCATTATAAGTCAGTTTGACCACTATGTTTACTTCAAATTTCGACCTGGTAATTCATTTGTTATTTTGTTTCTCTATGTGGATGATATTCTAATAGCAAACAACAATGTCGAAGATGTAATGAGGGTGAAGGCTGAACTCAATAAGGAGTTCGATATGAAGGATCTGGGAGCTGCGTCCAGGATTCTTGGTATTGACATCCGGAGATTTAGAAGCAATCGAGATTACGCTTATCTCAAGAGGCATACCTGAAGAAGATTCTCGATAAGTTTGGTATGTCGAATTCAAAGCCTGTTGTGACTCCGACAAATCCTCAACTCAAGATGAGTATAGATCAGTGTCCCAATACTGATGTCGAAAGAACTTATATGGATAACATTCTATATGCTAATATAGTAGGTTCTTTGATGTATGTTATGGTTTGTACTAGACGCGATATAGCATATGCAATATGTAACACCCTGATTTGATAAATCCCAATTTTGTTGAGTCTTTTATTTTATTTGAGTGATAATTGTCTCATTTGTGAAATTGATATGATAATATGACATGTTGATGTGTTAATATGATATGTTGGTATGATATGCGATTTTACCGTTTTGGGAATTTTCTGGTAAAATTAGATTGGAGGGTATTTTAGACTTTTACTAATTAGTGATGAGTTAGAATTAGATGGAATTATATTTTTGTGAGAAAAATGATATTTGGTGGAAAGAATAGTTAGTAAGAGAAATAGAGAGAAAAGAATATAAGTGTGAGAAAGAGAAAGAAAAGAGAAAAGAAAGGAAATAGAAGAGAAAGAAAGGAAGAGAAGCGAAAAGAGGAGAAAAAGAGGAAAACTTGGAAATTCATCAAGATTGCTCCTAGGAATCGGAATAATCGGGTAAGGGTGATAAACATTGTTATCTTAATATTGTGTATAATTATGTATGTGTTTGATTGATTGGGTTTCTGATTTGGAGAAGTTTTAGAGAATGTTAGGTTTAGGGTTTTGATGAGAAAACTTGGAAAATTGGTAGATTAATCGGTTATAAATCATTATAATCGAAGTATGATGTTAGATACATGTTGTTGATCATGTTTAGTGGAGTTTGGTTGAGTTTTAGCGTGTTTGGAACTGACTGTACGCAGCTGAGAAATTCTGGAATTCGCTGTTGTCGCTCAGCGAACTGTCCTCGCTCAGCGAGAGTTCCAAGGATTTCCTTGCTTAGCAAGTTGGAGGGCGCTCAGAGAGCCTATAGGTTTTTTGAGGAATTTGTGTTTTAATCCATAGCTTTAGTTTTGATTATCCGTTTTAGGCGTTCTTTATATCGATTCGAAGCAAGAAACATGTAGAAACTAATGATGCTAAGAGATGTAATTCTTAGCCGACTTTCACCCGACTTTTCCGATAAAACGTGAATAAGTTAATTATGGAAACGTGGGTTTGATGTGAAGTTGAAGCCGTTTGAAAAATGTATACATTGCTTGAATTAAAATGCAAATGTATGTTAATTGAATGAGTTGAGTGCATAATTTTGTTGTGAATATTGTATGCATTTTCAAGAATGTTGAGTCATTTTGCATGTGAAGCATAATGTATGCATTCTTGTGTTGTGGATTCTTTGTGAATCCGTTGTAGCATTGTGTGCTCATGTGGAGTGTGAGCGATGACTACAACACGATCGTGTGCCCATGTGGGGTGTGAGAGATCAGATTGTGTGCCCGTGTAGGGTGTGAGCAATCCAGAAACATCGTGTGCCTGTGTGGGGTGTGAGCGATGGGTGATTTATTCACATTGATTGTGTGCCCCTGTGGGGTGTGAGCAATCGGGTTGCGTGCCCGTGTGGGGTGTGAACAATCCATAAACATTGTATGCCCATGTGGGGTTTGAGCAATGGGTGAATATCGTATGCCCGACGGGGAGTTACTTTAGGTAACGAGCAATGATTCCATTAGTCCCTGAGTGAATTTGCTGACGATTGAGTTGGTACCGCATTGAATTTGCATAAAGTCGTGAGTCGGTCTCTATGATTTGCATTTATCATCTATAATTGATGTTGGTGAATAAACATGAATAATGTATGTTTATTAGAGTGATTGATATGGATGAATAAACATGAATAATGTATGTTTATTAGAGTGATTGATATTGATGAATAAACATGAATGTAGATGTTTATGTCTAATAACTTGAATAGTGAATTGGTGCATTATGAATATGCTTGATTTGTGTATGTATACATTGTAATGTATATAGGTGATGAGGAATGATTGGTGGTGAGAATACGTTTTATGTGCATTTTATATGTTGAGATATATAATTATATGCAATGTTATTATGATAATATTTCTCACCCTTATGCTGTTTTATGATGCCCTATGAGGCATTGCAGAGTAGGTTGCTAGATGGTATTTTTGTGAAGCTCATCTTCATCTTTTTGGTCGGTCAGCTCTGATATGTAGCACCGGGTAGCTAGGGTCGGCTTTCTGCCTTCTTGTGATACATTTGTTTATGTATTTTGGTGTTGAATGTTTTATGTAAACATGAAATATTTTGGTGATTCAAACTTGTGGATATATTTATGATAAGTATATAAGTTTGAAATTGTTATGTTTGTTTTCGCTGTTTATTGAATTAATGAATACGGGTGTAAGGATGAAAGCCTTCTGTTGCAAGTTACCCTGTTTGTTGCATATCTTTTATGAGCAGGTGTTGTATGTTTTAATTTCAAGTATAATGTGGCATGTCCCTTTTATACCATGTTTCAAATATACTCTGATGAAATATTTAATACGTGCCTATATGATTTAATTATTATTATTGGGGGTATAGAAAGGGGGTGTTACATTAAGTGGTATCAGAGCCAGTGTTTGAGTCAGTTGTGTCTGTCTTGTTGTTGTGATGATTGAACTTTTGTTTAATCTTGTTGTTGTCTTTGAAAATGATCAGAATATGGCTGGTAGAAATGACAATGCGATGGATGCTGCTTTTGAAGCAATGGCTAGGGAGGTGCAGGGAGCACCGAATGTGAGTGGTAATGATGAGTTCAGGAAGAATCAACCGTCAATCTTCAAAGGAAGATTTGATCCCGATGGTGCGCAGAATTGGTTGAAGGAGATTGAAAGAATCTTTAGAGTCATGGACTGTGCTGAAGAGATTAAGGTGAGGCTTGGTTCTCACATGCTGAAGGAAGAAGCCGGTGATTGGTGGGTCGGTAGAAGTTAAGCTCTTGAGGAGGAGGATGAAGAGATAACTTGGTATGTTTTTCGTGCTGAGTTCTTAGGGAAGTACGACCCTGAGAGTGTGAAGGGAAAGAAGGAGATGGAATTCCTTGAGCTGAAGCAAGGTAGTATGTCAGTGGTTGACTATACTTCTAAGTTTGTGGAGTTGGTTCAGTTTCATCCTCATTATGTTGCTGTTACTGCTGCGTTTTCGAAGTGTATTAAGTATGAGAATGGTTTACGTCCTGAGATTAAGCAAGCTGTGGGATATCAAAGAATTAGAAGGTTTTCAGATCTGACATAATGTTGTAGAATTTTTGAGGAAGATAGCAAGGCTCGTTCTACACATTACAAGAGTTGGAATGAGAGGAAAGGAAAGCAACAAGCTAGAAGTGGACTTTATGTGACACCCGCTGAGAAGGGAAAGCATAAGGGAAAATTTGATAAGAGATCTGATGGATGGAGTTCTGGTCCCGTTAAGTGTTACAAGTGTGGCGATTTAGGCCATAAGTCTTTTGAGTGTGGGAAGAATATTGCGAAATGTTCAAACTGTGGAGGCCTTGGACATGCTACTACCGAGTGTAAAAGGAATGTTGTGAAGTGCTTCAATTATGGAGAAGTTGGTCACATTAGTACTAAGTGTACTAAGCCGAAGAAAGCTCAAGCGGTTGGAAAGGTGTTTGCATTAGCAGGGAAGGACACTACTAGTGCATACCGTTTGATTAAAGGTACATGCTTTATTAATAGTACGCCTTTAGTTACTATTATTAATACGGGAGCGACTCATTCGTTCATTTCTCTTGAGTGCGCTAAGCGTTTGAAATTGTTTTGACTTCTTGGGGTGGTGAGATGGTTATTGAGACTCCTGCTTCAGGGTCGGTAACTACTTATTTGGTGTGTGTGTGTGTGTGTAAGTTGTTCTTTGACCATGTATGGTAAATATTTTGTTATGGATTTAGTTTGTTTGCCGTTGGAGGGTTTGGACGTGATCTTGGGTATGAACTAGTTGCAATTTAATCGAGTTCATATAGATTGATATCATAAGTTAGTAAGGTTTCCTTCTTTGGATGATGATGAAGATGAGAGTTTCCTATCCACGAAAGAGTTGAAGAAACTTTTAGTGGACGAAGCTCAATTTTTTGGTTTGTTTGCATCGTTGTCAGTGGAGAGCGAAGTGGAGCTCAGTAGATTCCCAATGGTGTGTGATTTTCCAGAAGTGTTTACGGACGATATTAAGGATGTACCGCCAGAAAGAGAAGTTGATTTTTCTATTGATCTAGTTCCGGGTACTAGACCGATTTCGATGGCACCGTATCGTATGTCAGCTTCAGAGTTGGTAGAATTGAAGAAGCAGTTGAATGACTTGTTGGATAAGATATTTGTTAGACCGAGTGTTTCTCCTTGGGGTGCTCTGGTATTGTTGGTAAATAAGAAGGATGAAAGTATGCGGTTGTGTATTGATTATCGTCAGTTGAACAAGGTGACAATTAAGAACAAGTATCCACTTCCGAGGATCGATGATTTGATGGACCAATTGGTTGATGCACGTGTTTTTAGTAAGATTGATTTGAGATCAGGATATCACCAGATTCGTGTGAAAGAAGAGGATATTCAAAAGACGACTTTTAGGACATGGTATGATCATTATGAGTATTCTGTGATGCCATTCATAGTTTCTAATGCGTCGGGTGTGTTTATGGAATACATGAATCATATTTTTCATGAACAGTTGGATCGTTTTGTGGTTGTGTTCATCGACGACATTTTGATTTATTCTAAGTCTCAAGAAGAACATGAATATCATTTAAGGATTGTGTTACAAATTTTGAAAGAGAATCAATTGTATGCTAAGTTATCAAAGTGCGAGTTTTGGTTGCCGAAGGTAAGTTTTATTGGACATGTTATTTCCGATGGTGGTATTAGTGTGGATCCATCCAAGATTGATGCGGTAATGCAATGGGAAGTTCCTAGATCGGTTACGGAGATTCGAAGCTTTTTAGGCTTGGCAGGTTATTATCGGAGGTTTATCGAAGGATTTTCATAGTTAGAACTTCCGTTAACGCAGTTGACTTGTAAAGGAAAGGCTTTCATTTGGGATATTCATTGCGAAGAAAGTTTCATGGAACTTAAGAGAAGGTTAACAACGACTCCGATCTTGATTTTACCGAATCCGACAGAACCAATTTGTGGTGTTTTGTGATACTTCATTGTTTGGGTTAGGTGGTGTTTTGATTCAAGATGGAAAAGTTGTAGCTTATGCTTCAAGACAATTGAGGGTGCATGAAAAGAATTATCCTACGCATGATTTGGAATTAGCGGTTGTGGTGTTTGTTTTGAAAATTTGGAGGCATTATCTTTATGGTGCAAGATTTGAAGTTTTTAGTGATCACAAGAGTTTGAAGTATTTATTCGATCAAAAGGAATTGAACATGAGACAAAGGAGGTGGTTAGAGCTTTTGAAGGATTATGATTTTGGTTTGAATTACCATCCGGGTAAGGAGAATATGGTGGCCGATGCTTTAAGTCGTAAGTTGTTACATATGTCTGCATTGATGATAAGAGAATGAGAACTTTTGGAGGATTTTAGAGACTTGAATTTGGTTTGCGAGATGATGCCGAGAAGTGTGAGACTTGGTATGCTACATGTTACGAATGATTTTCTTGCAACCGTTTGTGAAAAGAAAAAGTTGGATTTTAAATTTGTCGATTTGATGATGAATGAGAATGAGGATTTCAAGGTTGATAGTTTAGGGGTTTTGAGATTCTGTGGTCGTATTTGTATTCCCGATGATGCGGAGTTGAAAAATATAATATCGGAAGAGGGACACCGGAGTAATTTAAGTATTCATCCGGGAGCGAATAAGATGTATCAAAATTTGAAGAAGATCTTTTGGTGGTCCGGATTAAAGAGAGATCTAGCTCATTTTGTGTATGCGTGTTTGACTTGTCAGAAGTCTAAGGTGGAACATCAGAAGCCTGGTGGTTTGATGCAACCGTTAGATATTCCGGAATGGAAAGGGGATAGCATATCAATGGATTTTGTTACGGGTTTTCTGAATACGCAAAGAGGTCATAATGTTATTTGGGTAATTGTGGATAGACTTACTAAATCTGCTCACTTTATTCCGATTAATATTAGTTATCCTTTGGAGAAGCTAGCCGAGATTTATGTTTCTGTGGTTGTGAAGTTAAATGGAGTTCCTAAGCGTATTGTATCGGATAGAGATCCTAGATTTACATCGAGGTTTTGGGAAAGTTTGCAAAAGGCTTTGGGTTATAAGCTAAGATTGAGTTCGGCTTACCATCCGCAAACGGACAGTCAAACCGAGAGGACAATTCAATCGTTGGAGGATTTGTTGCGTGCTTGTGTGCTAAAGCAAGGTGGTGTTTGGGATATTTATTTAGCGTTGATTGAGTTCACCTACAATAACATTTTTCATTCGAGTATAGGTATGGCACCATTTGGGGATTTATATGGTCGGAGATGTCGAACACCTTTGTGTTGGCATGAAACTGGAGAGAGAACGGTAGTTAGACCGGAGATGGTACAATAAACGACGGAAAAAGTGAAGTTTATTCGGGAGAAGATGAGAGCTTCTCAAAGTAGACAAAAGAGTTATCATGACAAGAGAAGGAAAAATCTTGAGTTTCAGGAATGTGACCATGTGTTTTTGAGAGTTACACCGGTTACGGGTGTGGGTCGTGCTTTGAAGTCGAAGAAGTTGACTTCTCGTTTTATTGGGCCGTATCAGATTACTGCACGAGTTGGTGTTGTGGCTTACCGTGTGGCGTTGCCTCCAGATCTTTTGAATTTGCATGATGTATTCCATGTTTCGCAACTTCGGAAGTATGTTCCGGATCCGTCACATGTTATTCCTATGGACGGGGTTGAAGTAAGAGATAACCTTACGGTAGAAGCTTTGCCAGTTAGGATTTTGGATCGTGAAATCAAGAAGCTAAGAGGCAAGGATATTGCGCTTGTGAAAGTGGTGTGGGGAGGCGCTACGGAAGGCAATATGACTTGGGCATTAGAGAGTGGGATGCGCGAGTCGTATTCAGAGTTGTTTGAATTAGGTAATATTTTCGAGGACGAAAATTTCTAAAGTGGGGGAGAGTTGTAACGCCCCGATTCGATATTTCCCAATTTTGTTGAGTCTTTTATTTTATTTGAGTGATAATTGTCTCATTTGTGAAATTGATATGATAATATGACATGTTAATGTGTTAATATGATATGTTGGTATGATATGCGATTTTACCGTTTTGGAAATTTTCGGGTAAAATTAGATTGGAGGGTATTTTAGACTTTTACTAATTAGTGATGAGTTAGAATTAGATGGAATTATATTTTTGTGAGAAAAATGATATTTGGTGGAAAGAATAGTTAGTAAGAGAAATAGAGAGAAAAAAATATAAGTGTGAGAAAGAGAAAGAAAAGAGAATAGAAAGGAAATAGAAGAGAAAGAAAGGAAGAGAAGAGAAAATAGGAGAAAAAGAGGAAAACTTGGAAATTCATCAAGATTGCTCCTAGGAATCGGAATAATCGGGTAAGGGTGATAAACATTGTTATCAATATTGTGTATGATTATGTATGTGTTTGATTGATTAGGTTTGTGATTTGTAGAAGTTTTAGAGAATGTTAGGTTTAGGGTTTTGATGAGAAAACTTGGAAAATTGGTAGATTAATTGGTTATAAATCGTTATAATCGAAGTATGATGTTAGATACATGTTGTTGATCATGTTTAGTGGAGTTTGGTTGAGTTTTGGGGTGTCTGGAACTGATTGTACGCAGCTGAGAAATTCTGGAATTCACTGTTATCGCTCAGAGCTGTCCTTGCTCGGCGAGAGTTCCAGGGATTTCCTCGCTCAGCGAGCTGGAGGGCGCTCAGCGAGCCTGTAGGTTTTTTGAGGAATTTGTGTTTTAATCCGTAGCTTTAGTTTCGGTTATCCGTTTTAGGCGTTCCTTATATCGATTTGAAGCTAGAAACGTGTAGAAACTAATGATGCTAAGAGATGTAATTTTTAGGCGACTTTCACCCGACTTTTCCGATAAAACGTGAATAAGTTAATTATGGAAACGTGGGTTTGATGTGAAGTTGAGGTCGTTTGGCAAATGTATACATTGCTTGAATTGAATGCAAATGTATGTTAATTGAATGAGTTGAGTGCATAATTATGTTGTGAATATTGTATGCATTTTCAAGAATGTTGTGTGTCATTTTGCATGTGAAGCATAATGTATGCATTCTTGTGTTGTAGGATTCTTTGTGAATCTGTTGTAGCATTGTTTGCTCATGTGGAGTGTGAGCGATGACTACAACACGATCGTGTGCCCATGTGGGGTGTGAGCGATCAGATTGTGTGCCCGTGTGGGGTGTGAGAAATCCAGAAACATCGTGTGCCCGTGTGGGGTGTGAGAGATGGGTGATTTATTCACATTGATTGTGTGCCCGTGTGGGGTGTAAGCAATCGGGTTGTGTGCCCGTGTGGGGTGTGAGAAATTCATAAACATTGTGTCCCCATGTGGGGTGTGAGCAATGAGTGAACATCGTATGCCCGACGGGGAGTTACTTTAGGTAACGACCAATGGTTCCATTAGTTCCTGAGTGAACTTGCTGATGATTGAGCCGATACCGTATTGCATTTGCATAGAGTCGTGAGTCGGTCTCTATGATTTGCATTTATCATCTATAATTGATGTTGGTGAATAAACATGAATAATGTATGTTTATTAGAGTGATTGATATTGATGAATAAACATGAATAATGTATGTTTATTAGAGTGATTGATATTGATGAATAAACATGAATGTAGATGTTTATTTCTAATAATGTGAATAGTGAATTGGTGCATGATGTAAATGCTTGATTTGTGTATGTATACATTGTAATGTATATAGGTGATGAGGAATGATTTGTGGTGAGAATACGTTTTATGTGCATTTTATATGTTGAGATATATAATTATATGCAATGTTATTATGATAATGTTGCTCACCCTTCTGCTGTTTTATGATGCCCTATGAGGCATTGCAGAGTAGGTTGCTGGATGGTATTTTTGTGAAGCTCGTCTTCATCTTTTTGGTCGGTCGGCTCTGATATGTGGCACCAGGTAGCTAGGGTCGGCTTGATGCCTTCTTGTGATACATTTGTATATGTATTTTGGTGTTGAATGTTTTACGTAAACATGAAATATTTTGGTGATTCAAACTTGTGGATATATTTATGATAAGTATATAAGTTTGAAATTGTTATGTTTTTTTCCGCTGTTTATTGAATTAATGAATACATGTGTAAGGATGAAAGCCTTCTGTTGCAAGTTACCCCGTTTGTTGCATATCTTTTATGAGCAGGTGTTGTATGTTTTAATTTCAAGTATAATGTGGCATTTCCCTTTTATACCATATTTCAAATATACTCTGATGAAATATTTAATACGTGCCTAAATGATTTAATTGTTATTATTGGGGGTATAAAAAGGGGGTGTTACGCAATAAGTCTTGTAAGCAGGTACCTGACAAATCCTGGAAAGGCTCACTGACAAGCATTGAAGTGAATTTTAAGGTACATAAATGTGTCTCTGAATAGAGTACAAATTTATGGTGGAGCCTTGGGTGAAGATAGTAAAGTAGAAATCGAAGGATATGTCGACTCTAATTATGCAACAATTAGTTGGAAAGCAACACTTCTGAAGGTTGTTGCCTTATCAACCACTGAAGCGAAATATATCGCCTTAACTGAAGTTGTAAAGGAAGCATTGTGGCTTGAAGGTTTTGCAAAGGAGCTGAAACTTCAAGGTCGAGGTATCACTGTTAAATGTGATAGTCAAAGTGAAATACACATATCGAAGAACTCAGCCTATCAAGAGCGAACCAAGCACATTGATGTGAGGCTGCATTTCGTCAGAGGGATAATCGAGCGTGGAGAAGTCCAAGTGCTGAAGGTTTCAACAAATCATAATGTTACTGATATGATCACCAAGACGTTGCCTAGTTGCAAGTTTTTCCACTGTATGTAGTTGATAAAGCTGCATGAAGAAAGCTAGTTTTATTTTCTTGTTCTCATAGAGTTTGTTCCATGGTGGAGATTTGTGAGATATTGGAATGAATTCTAGGGTTAACATGTCGTCGAAGTCCGCTCACATGCTGCTGTTTAATTGAGCCTTGTGTTATGGATCTAATGATTTAAGTTAGATTGTACCCTAAGTTAGCTTGTAATGAGTAATTGTTAAAAAGCCCATTACGTTAGTGTGTTAGTTTTCTTATAAATAACATACTAGTCTCTCATATTTTGTATAAGGAAAAATAGGAAGATAAAACCATAATTCAACAGTGAGAGAAGTTATTTGTTATTCTTGTATACATGTAATCTTGTTGAAAGAGAAAAGAAAGAATAACAGTTTATAACTAATTCTTATTATCTTTGATTACCATAAACCCTAACCTTTGTGGATTTCCTAACTGATCAAGGAACCAATTATATTTGTTTCTAAGATATTTGATTCACAACATAAAATTATCTAAATATAAAACATGCAAGACATTAACAAGCTAACCAACTTATAAGAAACTCTAAATTTTGGAGTACTAAGTTAAATTAACCAACTTAAAACAAACTCTAAGAACATATTAGATCCAAAAAAATGTAAGCAAAAATATCGGCTAAAATGAGAGAATTTGAGTTAACTTTATTTTTACATATAAATAGAATCTAAATGTCAATAAGACTAAAAAATAATGATAAAATTTTCTTTATAGATAATATCTAGAATGTCAATAAGGAAGAAATAAATAATTTTGTTAATTATTATTCTCTTTTTTATTATTTTAAAAAGAATAGAAGTTAGAATGGCAAATAGGGTAAAATAATGAATTTTGCTTCCTTATCCATTTCTATTTTTATTTATTTATGGAGAGTAGGTGCAATGCCAATTAGGCTAAAATGGAAGAAAAAATATCATTAGATTTTTAGTGTTCTTGTGATGCTTTAAATGATTGATATTGATTTAATAAAAAAACAAATTTGTGTCTTCTAAATTATTTTGTTTGATCTCTTCATATACTTTTTTTAAATTAATGCTTGAATATAGACAATTTGAAACCTCATTGTCAATAATGTATAATTATATAACATTAGAGTACACTTTTTGAATCTTCTAGTATTTAAAAAGTGTCTTATAATAAGCGATGGGGAAGTATTATTTCTTTTTAATATCAAGAGGAAGTGGTATATGATCTATAGACCTCCTTGTTTTTTTTTGCATAGATGAATGATTTGTTTGTTTGTTGGCTAAACATGGAAAGATTCTTTTGTTTTCATGAAAATGTTTGTCTAAACTTATTCTCGAATTGAGGATGTGAAACTCTGCATTATACATGTTATTGACGTCTCTTTTCAAAAGTTGGTATCTTCATAGTCACATAAGTGGAGAAGGACAAGAAAAAAAACATTAAAAAAAATCAAACTAGGAAACTATGACATCGACCATGAATTGATATAGCACAATAATTGAATTTCAGTTAACGTTCAGTTCATTCAGTTTCCACCATGTGACATGAATTTTCATTGCATGTTCTATCTTGTAGTTGACAAGATAAATAATATCAAACTACTCAAAACCAGTTTTGTGAATAATCGTATTATGTTTCATTTCTTTTGGACATCCATCAATTATTCACAAATGGAAAATATTTATTGAGACTAGGAGATATGTCAAAGAGAATATAATAAGTTGCTTTTGAAATAATAACCATGGAAATCATTGAGGTAAACATGTCTTATAATATAAGATCATGTATCCTACTTAGATTTACCTTGAAGACTTTGATTAGTAATATCAAAACTGGTTCTAATTAAATTAATAATTTGTTCGGTCAAAGAATAAACCAAGTATGCCTCCTTATGGTCTGTTACTGAGATTTGTTTCACCCATACAAAGCGATAGGAGAGAGAGAGAGAGGGGAATGTGGATGCGGACGGGTGGGTGGCGGAAAGGGGTCGGAGAAAATTTTCATCTAAGAAACGTTAAGATCATGTTGGTAGTTCGCAATCGAAACGCAAAGGGTCAATAACTTCTTTTTTCTTCACTTCTTTTCCAGATAGGTTGGGTGTTAGGGAATTGTATAAGGTCTTTGAAGAGTATGAGGATGTGGACGATGTTATCATTCTGGGCCGTAAAGATAAGCATGATAAGAAGTTTGAGTTTGTGCATTTCTTCGATGTTATGGAAGATCAGTTTGTGGTGAAGCTCAACAACATTATCCTTGATAACCAGAAAATATTTGCCAACTTACCTCATTTTCAGAGAGGTTTGAATGGGGCGGTGTAAGCTCATATTTCGACACTCTGAAATTTGAGACATGAAGTCATTTCTGTTGCTGAGAGGATGATCAGTAGATAAGGAAAAGAAGAAGTGAAGATGTTCAAGAGATGTTGACAAGGTTAAAAGCTCAAGTGCTTCGACAGGAGGACAAATATTGTTCTGGCAAGCTAAGTTTGGGAACCTGTTTATAATTGGGTGTTCGACAAGCTGAGTGCGTCTTTCGACATTTCGACAGAAGGAAGGTGTTTGGCAGAAGCGTTGGTTTGAAAAGTTTGAAGAGTCTCTTCTTCTTCGACATTTCGACACACGAAGAGATGTAATGTTTCGTCACCAAAGGGAAGAGTTCAAAATTTAAAAGTTGCAACCTTTGGCAGTTGGACACATGGAAGTTTCAGGGAAGGAAATTGCATGCAGGCTGACACTTGTCATTTAATTAGAATTTTTCCGTTCTAGGCAGTTACTTTGTTTGTATATAAATAGGATAGTTTTTGTTTAGAATGGGTGTGTGAAAACTTATACAAAATCCTGTAAATACTCTAAGTACCCAGTGTGAGAGAAAATGAGTCTGATATTTGGAACAATGTATGTGTTGAACACCATTTTGCCTTCAAGTTATTTAAATCATTAAGTTTGTTTCATCAAGTTATTTTATCTTCAGTTTTATTTACTTTCCTGCAAAGTTTTACATCTTTCGCCATTTTTCTTACTTTTGTTTTAACTTCAACTTTATCTTACATTCAAATTCAAAGTATTTAACATTTTGATACTATTAACAAAACAAACCACAAATCATTCACAACACTAAGAGTAATTCGACAAAACAATTGCACATGTGTCCTAGGACTTGTTTGGTTGGTCCTGCAAGTAACCCAGTTTTCTGAGAGATTGGTTAACCAGAGGTTGTTCGTCAGAAATCACAGCGAACAAATTGGCACACCCGGTGGGACCAGTGCAGTTAATAAGAATTAATAGAGAATCCTCTTAGACAAAATTTCCTTGCTGCGTTGTATGATTCTTAGAATCGGTAAACTAGCCGTAACCGACGTAGAAAGACCAAAAAGAACAAGAGGAAGAAAGATGGATAACTTGCCAAATACTTCAAACAATCCTAACGAAACCATCCCAGTTTCCAATCCTATCCCTTCGTCAGAAGGAGTAGCAGTCTTTGGCCCTGTTTTAGAACAGATTAGGCCTCCATCAGTGGATTCGATACCAACCATGTCAGGGTCCCAAAATGCGCCTAGTTCGTCCACCATGGGACACTCAAGGCCCATGGGAACCCCTCCTCCAGGAGGGAACACCTTTAGGCCATTTATAAATTATTCTCTGCCCATGTCTGGGAGAGAACAGCCATATGGAATGCCAACTTCAATGATGGCAAGCCTACATAATTCGTCACCATTATTTTCTGATGCTATGGTTCAAATGTCTTCACCATTGCAGGGATCAGGATATGGTGGAAATGGAAGTAGATTAAATCAAGTTCCACCAGGTTTCCATATGCCAACTATGACGAACCATTCTGCGCAAGTAATTCGTCAACAGATGGATGAAAGCAACCATGATATGGTGCAGGCATTGACACAACAAATGGGGGAAGTGTTCAATCCTTTAATACAAAATACTACCCAAACGAACCAGATATTGGCAGAACAAACGGCACACATTGCTAACTTTTTTGGAGTCCCTCAAGCACAGCAGAGATTACAGTTAAATCAAAACCCTGCCAATAGGCCTGTCGAAGAAGAACTCACTATAAACCAAAGGCCATTAGGAAACCCTCAAGAAAATCCTAGAGGCCTAGAGGTAATAGATGAACAACCTCACGTAGAAGAACTCATTCGATAGGAACCTAGGAGAATAATAGTCCAAAGAAACCAAAATGCTGATGAGATATTACAGCAGAGAATGCGTCACAACAATCTGCCTGTCGAAAATAATATTGCAACCATGGTTGAGAGAATAATGGCACAGAATGGGGTAAACGTAGGATTACAAAGGCCTAGCTATACTTCCCCTTTGTCTGAATATGTGTTGCAACAAGAATTACCACCAAGGTGGAAAGTCCCCAAATTCACCAAATTCTCAGGGGACACCATTGAGTCCACAATAGAACACATAGCGCGTTATTTGATAGAGGCAGGAGAGATTGCTAACAATGAGAACTTAAGGATGAAATATTTCCCAAGTTCTTTGACGAAAAATGCTTTCACTTGGTTTACTTCTCTGCCTGCAACTTCAATATTTACATGGACCCAATTAGAAAGATTGTTCCACGAACAATTCTATATGGGACAAACTAAGATAAGTTTGAAAGAATTAGCAAGTGTCAAAAGAAAATTCTCTGAACCTATAGATGATTATTTGAATAGGTTTAGATTGTTAAAGGCTAGATGCTTTACACAAGTGCCTGAACAAGAATTAGTCGAAATGGCTGCAGGGGGTCTGGATTATTCCATAAGGAAAAAACTAGATACCCAGTACTTGAGAGACATGGCACAACTAGCAGATAGAGTAAGGCAAATAGAAAGGCTAAAAAATGAAAAATTTAGATCAAATAAAAACAAGAAGGAAAGAATGGCCTATGTAGGAATAGTTCAGGAAGATGATTATGACGAAAACGAACCAGTCATTTTCGACCAGCAAGAAATTGATCTGGCAGAACTAAAACAAGGCCCTCCATATTCCTGTAAAGTTTTAGCCCCGTCGAATGGAAAAAATCCAGTCGAAGTGGAAAAGAATGACAGGTTCCCTAAAAGAACCTACACATTCGACATCACCAAATGTGATGAAATTTTTGATTTATTAGTTAAAGATGGTCAGTTAATAAAACCAGCAGGCACTAAGGAGCCTCCTGTAGACCAACAGAAAAAGAGAGGTTTTTGAAAATACCATAATTTTTTGGGTCATAAAACTTCTCAATGTTACCTTTTCAGGGATCTTGTCCAGAATGCAATCCAGAATGGAAGGCTGAAGTTTGGAGACAAAGCTAAGCAACAGATGAGAATTGACTCCAATCCCATGCAAGTTGTGGAAGCCAACTATGCTGAACCAGAAATGGTGAATGTGGTCGAAATGGAAGTCATGTTTGAGGAGAGCTTTGAAATAGTAGAAGCCACTGAAGGTTTCGACACCAACTTCACCATGATAGAGGCTGCTGAGGGCTTCGACACCCATGTAAATATGGTGGAGGGGGCTGATGACCTCACTGACCAGGCTGAGGAAGAAGAAGTCAAAGCTTCTGAAGACTTTGATAGAGAGAACGCCATTGAAACTACTGAAGGTTTCGACGGAAGAAATACAGTCAAGGTGGGCAGAAGCTTCGACAAGAAAAACTATAAGAGAGATGCTGAGCATGGGGTGATCTGGGACACTCTAGGAGAACCCAGTGGGAAGTTTGACTTCATGGTAAAATATTCAGCACCACCAAGCTCCAAAACTGACATCAGCAAAATCAAACCCACAGGATGGGGAGATTCATTCAAAAATGATAATGAGGAGGAAGATAACAAAGCCCTCATTGTCCAAAAAGAGGCCACTGAAGGCCTTAGTCATGACAAGATCAAAAGAACAGAGACTGCTGACAATGTCCACATTGTCGAACTAATAAACAGAAGTACCACCAAAACTGAAGAAGATTCTGCCGAAGGTGTTGCACAGTGCTGCAAGTACATCTATAAGGGCTTACACCCAAAAGGCAGTGTGAACCAGTTAAAGGAGAATATCCCTGAGGAAATGATGCTAGTCGAAAAAATGAACAAATTGAAGATCACAAGTGAGCAGAATGCAGGGATTCATATGGTGGAAGTCACTCAGAAGATAGGACCAGACACCAACAAGGGAAAGAAACATCAAGAGAAACATCAGAAGCTGGTTTACCCAGAAGAAAATGAAAGTCTTGTCGAATTCATCCAGAGGTGCCAGAGGAAGAACGCAGAAGTTATGCTTTGCCCAAGATGCAGCGCTGTGTTTGACAGGAAAGCAGCTGATGACTTAGAAGCAGCAGAAAAGACCCAAAAGAAAAGAAACTGGGGAGCAGTCCCACAAATCAGAAATGAAAGGTTCGACCCAAGAAGAAGGGAACATCATAACCAAGGAATGGGAGAAAGACGTTACAGCACCTATAAACCATCCAACAAACCGAACGATGACAAATGGGTCCAACCTATAAGGGATGCCCAATGTCAGAAGAGATGGAAAAGTTTTGAAGTGAACAGGGGTGCCTCAATAGAAGTGAAAAAGGAGGGAGAGAAAGCAAAGCCAAAGTACGTCTCTGAAAACTACAAGGGGAAGAATCCTATGTCCAGATCCCAATGCAGAAGATTCCAAAGGCAGAAGAAAATTGAAAAAGAAACTGCAGAACAAAAAAGGATTGGTGAGAATAAAGCTGAGTCAAGTAAGGGTGTGCAGACAATAAGCAAAGGGAAATCCCTGGCAAAAGAATAACTCCCTCAGAAAAATAAATCTAGTGACACGACAGAAATGCAGAAAATAAACAACAAAATGCCAGAAGACGAAGAAGTTACTGATGACTTTAGTTCAGAGTCTGATGCATCCTTCGACGTAACTTGCAATGTGGTTTCTGTGTTGCCCAGAGACTATGACAGGATAATGGAAGTCGAAGACGAAGAGGATGATATGGCAGATGATAGCATAGGGCTTAAGCCTGTATGTTACTACATAATGAACAATGGTTGTGTCGAAGAGCAAAATGCTTTCTTCGAAAAGCCAAATGATGCAATGAAGGCTCATTTAAAGCCTCTGTTCATAAAAGGAAAAGTAGAAAACGTGGGTGTCAACAAAATCCTGATAGATGGAGGAGCAGCTGTGAATCTAATTCCTCATTATATGATAAAGAGGATTGGAAAAGATGACTCAGACACCAAACCTCACAATATGGTGTTGTCCAACTATGAAGGTAAGGTAGGGACAACATTGGGGGTGATCCAATTGAACCTGACTGTAGGAACCATTACCAGGCCTACAATGTTTGTAGTGATAGCATCAAAAGCAAATTACAACCTGTTGTTGGGAAGAGAGTGGATCCATGGAATTGGGGCTGTACCATAATCCATGCATCAAAGGATAGCAATTTGGAGGCCAGATGGGATTGTCGAAAACATAGAAGCATACCAAAGTTACTTCATGGCTGATGTGAACAATGTCACTAGTCGTAACTTCGACAAGAACCTGGCCCACATAGCACCTTGCAATCCTACTGTTCCATGTACCTCCACCCTACGCATGGTTTCCAGTGGGATAAAGAAATAATTGGGGAGACAAATTACACTTGGGGGACTGCCCATGTCAACCCAACCGGGTGGGGAAGTGAGTTCAGTGAAAATGACTGAAGCATCAACAATAGAAAAGATTACGGCTTATGTAGCCGAAAAACAACTCAAAGCGGCCCTTGAGGCCGGAGTAAGAAATATGGCTTTTAAAGCCAACACACAAGTTGTCGAAGAACAACATCCTCAAGAAAATATTGAGGAACAATATACAAAGCAGAGTTTTGAAGAAGACTCTAGTGGCGAATGGCAGAATCAAATGCTTGATGCCATTTATGATGACGAACCCTTGGGGTTTGAAAAAGATCCAGCCCCAACCAATATGAAAATGGTGGCACAGGATCCTTTAGAAGAGATCAATCTGGGACTGGGGGCAGAGAAAAGGCGAACTTACATCAGTGCCAAGATAGATCCTCAGCTCAGAGTCGAAATAATCCAACTGCTGAATGAGTTTAAAGACTGTTTCGCATGGGATTATGACGAAATGCCTGGTTTAGACAGAAATTTGGTCGAATTGAAGTTGCCAATACTAGAAGGGAAAAAGCCAATAAAGCAGACTCCCAGACGTTTCGCACCTGAAATTCTGTCGAAAATTAAAGAGGAAGTTGAAAGACTTCTAAAATGCAAGTTCATCCGTACAACAAGGTATGTCGAATGGATTGCTAATATTGTTCCTGTGATTAAGAAAAATGGCAAACTTAGGGTGTGCATTGATTTTAGAGATCTAAACTCAGCTACCCCTAAGGATGAATATCCTATGCCAGTAGCAGAAATGCTTGTAGATTCTGCAGCAGGCCATGAGTATTTAAGTATGCTTGATGGATATTCTGGCTATAACCAGATTTTTATTGCTGAAGAAGATGTTCCAAAAACAGCTTTTCGGTGTCCAGGGGCAATAGGAACATATGAGTGGGTAGTCATGCCCTTTGGTTTAAAAAATGCTGGAGCTACTTACCAAAGGGCAATGAATTCTATTTTTCATGATTTCATTGAAACATTTATGCAAATTTATATAGATGATATTGTGATTAAATCTACCTCAGGCTCAAACCATATTGACGACCTTCGACAATCCTTTGAAAGGATGAGGATGTTTGGTTTGAAAATGAATCCCCTTAAATGTGCTTTTGGTGTGCAGGCAGGTGATTTCTTAGGCTTTGTGGTCCACAAGAAAGGAATTGAAATTAATGAAAACAAAGCCAAGGCCATAATGGAAGCAAAAACGCCATCGACAAAGAAGGAATTGCAGTCTCTACTAGGGAAAATTAACTTTCTTAGAAGGTTCATCTCCAACCTTAGTGGAAAAACACAGGCCTTCTCACCTCTACTTCGACTGAAGAAGGAGGGCTTCACTTGGGGGCAAGAACAACAAGATGTCTTCAACAAAATCAAAGAATATCTGGCAAGTCCTCCAGTTGTAATGTCTCCTTGTCGAAAAAGAAGTATGAGGCTCTACATCTCAGCATCCGACAGAACATTGGGAAGCATGCTTTGTCAGGAAGATGAACATGGCGTCGAAAGAGCCATCTATTATCTCAGCAGAGTCTTAAATGATGCTGAAACTAGATATAGTATGATAGAGAAATTATGTTTATGTGTATATTTCTCTTGTACAAAGTTAAAGCATTATATAAAACCCATTGATGTATATATATATCTTCTCATTTCGACGTAATAAAACATATGTTGTCTAAATCTATTCTACATAGTCGAATTGGAAAATGGGCTTTAGCCTTGACTGAGTATTCTTTAAAATATATGCCTCTAAAAGTTGTCAAAGGACAAGTGGTTGCTGACTTTATAGCTGACCACTCCATAGTTGGAGATGAAATAAAATATGTCGAAAGAGAACCTTGGAGATTATATTTCGACGGTTCCAGTCATAAGAATGGAACAGGTGTTGGGGTATTAATTATTTCTCCCAATAAAATTCCAACAAAGTTCAAGTACAAAATAGAAGGTTGCTGTTCAAATAATGAAGCAGAATATGAAGCCTTAATTGCTGGACTTGAAATATTGTTGCAATTGGGGGCAACAGAGGTTGAAATAATGGGTGACTCTGAGTTGGTAATAAAACAATTGACAAAAGAATACAAATGTGTCAAAGAAAATTTGACCATGTATTTTGTGATAGCCAACAGACTCCTCAAGAGATTCGACAGTGCAACCTTTAGACATATTCCTAGATTAGAAAATCAGGAAGCAAATGACTTGGCTCAACTGGCATCAGGCTACAGAGTGTCGAAGGAAAACCTGGAGAAAGTTGTCGAAGTAAGAGAAAAAGTATTATCCACTATACTGTCCCCATTTGATTTGGAGACCATAAGACTGGGATATGGTGATGAAGAAAATTTTGAAATTTTCAATGTAGATGATCCAGGGGTAGGAGATTGGAGAAAACCTATTAAGGATTATTTACAAAATTCAAACCAGACAGTCGAAAGAAAGATAAAGTATAGAGCTTTAAGCTATGTACTCTTTGGAAATGAGTTGTTTAAAAAGACTGCAGAAGGAGTCTTACTAAAGTGCTTAGGTGAGACTGAAGCTTATATAGCTTTGTCGAACGTGCATAGTGGTGCATGTGGTGCACACCAGGCAGGGCACAAGATGAAATGGTTACTATTTCGACAGGGGATGTATTGGCCAACAATGTTGAAGGATTGTGTCGAATTTGCAAAGGGATGTCAAGAATGCCAAATTCATGCAGGCATACCTCATGTGCCTGCGAATAAGTTACATTCTATTATAAAGCCTTGTCCATTCAGAGGTTGGGCTTTAGATTTGGTTGGTGAAATTCGACCAGCTTCTTCAAAAGGGCAGAAATACATTTTGGTTGGAGTAGACTACTTCACTAAATGGATTGAAGCCATACCACTGACAAATGTAGATCAGGAAGCAGTTATAGACTTCATCCAGAAGTATATAATTTATAGGTTTGGAATACCAGAAACTGTAACCACTGATCAAGGATCTGTGTTTACTGGAAGAAACATGCAAGCATTTGCAAAAGAGACAGGTTTTAAGTTACTAACTTCGACACCTTATTATGCTCAAGCAAATGGACAGGTTGAAGCAGCCAATAAGGTTGTGATAAATCTGATAAAAAAGCATGTGGGTAAAAAACCTAGGAATTGGCACAAGACTATGGATCAAATCCTTTGGGCTTGTCGAACGTCTCCTAAAGAGGTAACTAATTCTACCCCATTTAAATTAACTTATGGACATGATGCAGTATTACCAGTCGAAATCTATCTACAATCAATACAAATTCAAAGGCATCATGAGATTCCATCTGAGATTTATTGGAGTATGATGATGGATGAGTTGGTTGATCTAGATGAGGAGAGGTTACGTGCTTTAGAATTAATAAAAAGGCAGAAAGAGAGAGTCGAAAAGTTTTACAATAAGAAAGTAAAATTTAAAGCCTTTTTAGTTGGTGATTTAGTTTGGAAAGTAATTTTGCCCATGGAAAAGAAAGATAGATTGATGGGAAAATGGTCTCCTAAATGGGAAGGACCTTTCAAAATTTTAAGAGTTTTTTCAAATGGCGCATATGAAGTCGAAGAAATGGAAAAAGACAGGAGAGTGCTGAAAATAAATAGCAAATATTTGAAGAAGTATAAACCAACATTGCAAGAAATAAAAATAGAAATGGAATAGAATTGCAAACAAAAGATTGTCTTCGCCAAACAGATGGCGTTAAGTAACATTACATATGAAAATGCTAAAATTCTTAAAGTAATAAAATTTCCTATTTTCTATTACAAACTACTGTTGGAGGAAAGTTGCTTTGAGTTCGTCAAATTTCTTCTTTTGAAGCTGAATTCGACGTTCGCAGAGACTTTTGCTAACAGTTAGTTCGTCAATTTCTCTGTGGAGTTGTTGGGCTGTTTCTGCATGTTGAAGACCTTTCTGAAGCTCCCTGTCAATTTCTTCTTGGTTGGGCTCTTGGAGGTTGGCTTGACGTTCCTTCTCTTGGAGGATCTTCTTCTGAAGTTCAACAATCTGAGTTTGATAAGCCTGGATGTTGTTTTCGCACTCAGCAGCAGCTTTGGAGTAATCTTCAGAAAGCTTGTTTAGCTCTGAGATTCTGTCTGTCGAAGAGGCTACAACATTCCATTCTGAGACTTGTTTTTCAGATTTGGCTGTGATGTTCTGAGAAAATTCTTTTTGACGAACCAAGTCAGCACTTACAAAATCAATCATAGACATCAGGTCCATCACCAGACGACTCTCTTCAGTCGAAGCCTCCAAGAGATTGGCTTGTTTTAGGAGTTTCTTCAAGTCATATTGTGCAGAAGGGTTTTCAGCCAGAGTCCCAAATAGGTCCACCCCAAGAATTTTTTCCTTAATCTCAGCCATGATAACACTGATGGTTTGAATTTCAGAGGTAGCCCCTGAAGCTGTTGAGCTGCTGTGGGAAGAGTCTTGAAAGTTGTACCTGGAACTGAGTAAAGCTTTTAGATATTCCAGAGGCTTTCTTACTTTCAAGCTTTCAATTTCCTCATGTGACAAGCTTGTCGAACCCGTATTTAAAGGGGTTTCTGCTGGAGTTTCTGTTGGAGTAGAAACAGCTTGGGTACTTCCTCCAGGGTTCAAGTTTGTGTCTGGTTGCTTCAACAGATCCTCTTCTTCTTCGACAGCTTCCTTATCAGCATTTGTTGTATCAATTGGCCCTTGAGGTTGTGCATCCTGGTCTGGGGCAGTCTTTTCTTCCACAGTAAAATCTGGACAAAGAGGAGAATGGTTGTCAGAAGACTCAGGGTCACTGATGTCGAAATCACTGAAGGTCTGAGGGCCATAGACACCAGCATCTGGAGTGGTTTCTTCTTGAAGTCGTTCAGCTAAAGTCTTCTCAGAATCAGAAGGAATAACCTCTTCTCGAACCTTGGAAGTTTCTTCGACATCAATGATAAACTGAAGTAAACAGGAAAGGGAAGTTTAAAATAAGAAACAATGCAGTTGAGACTATGAATATTGGCAGTCGAAAATAATACCTGAGGAATCTCAGTGTGAGTGCTTGAATCTCCACTTTTTTCACTTCTTGAAGGGATTTTGTTGGTTGGACTAGTGGGAGGAGTTCGTCTCTGGACAAGGGATCTCTGGGATGCCACTGTCTTTATTCTCATACCTTTGTTTCTTTTGAGGGGTTGAGGCTCAGGAGATTCATCCTCAGATTCTTCGACATTTGCCTCTTTTTCTTCTTGTTTTCTTTTTGTGGCTGGTGTGCGAGTTACCTTAGGTGTGCAAAAAGGACATGTATTCAGTATTGAGAATATTGGAATTTATATAAAAGAAGAAAAGTGAGGTGTCATTATTGGTCGAAACCTTTTTAGAAACTATGGGTGATTTTTCGACCTGTTTGGAAGAGGTCCCTTCACCAGGAGTTTTCTTGATGATTCTAACAGCTGAAAGAGAAAGAATTGAATGAACATTGATATAAAACATAAAAAGAGTTAGAAATAAGAGGAATTTAATTTCTTCGACACCTTCAAGAATAGGTTCTTCCACACTAACATGTTCTATGCCAACATGAAGGTGCCCAGTGAAGTTGCCCAAATAATACTTCGTCGGAACCACACGTTCGGCAAGTTTTTTGCTGGACTCGCGAAGCAGCTTTAAGTGAGATCCACACACAAACCAATCTGGAAATGGAGCGCACAAGGCCACACCAAATTCTGCAGAAGGGAATGGGGGAAACTTTGGGGGAAATGAATATAAGCAAAGTTGTAACGTGCATGTGGTGGAATGTATGAAGGCACCCCCAACCTATCCAACTTTTCTGAAAATTTTTGTTTTAAAGTCACTGCTGCTTCGCCTATGGTTCGACGAAGATCATTGGGCCTGTAAATAGTTTCAAAATATTTTTGAAATTTTTGAATTTCTTTGATATGCTTATCTGTACCTTTCTTCTTCTTATCCTGCACAAAAGCAAAGGCATTCGTCAGGAGAGTGTTGAAAGTTGCTACATCAAAGAATTTGTTAATATAATACTCCTTCCACCAAACGTCGAAGTCTTCAGTGCATAAGAAGTTTGGTCGAAATATGGTGGGGTAGACCTCCAAAGATGCGTCGAAAAATTTGTTGTACAATTCTAGACTTTTCTCAAAATTTTGAAATGAGTTGTAGAACAAAATGGAGCCTTTCTTGTGGTAGATTGGTTTTGTCTTCGTCTGTGTTAGCCCAAATTGCCTAGCCAGCAGGTTAGGTTGATAGACAATGAGAGAGACTTTAGTGTTATTAAGGTTGTAATGGGAGAAAAGGTGTCTTGGCATAAGGAAGGCCTCCCAGATGGATATGTAGGAGTCTTCTTCTTTTTGTTTTTCCACTGGGAGTTGTCTTGTGAACCATTTGGGACCCACAGTCCTGTTGGCAAAGGGTGTCATGGATGGAGTAAACTTGTAACGTTTGGCGAACATCATTACATAACTAGTGAAGGCTTGTCGAATACCTATACTTTCGTCAGTAGGTGTTAGTTGAACTAACCTAGGCCATTCGACGCGCCTGTCTTTCACCTCTTCTTCGTCAACTGGCATCTTGATAGGGATGCAGGCTTCGAAGGTTGCGTTCAACCATAACTGTAAGAGCCAGAAGGGGCCTGTGAGACTGATGGTTCCTTTGTCCTTGATGGTTTTTAAGTTGCTCACACTCTCACTCAGAGATTCATAGAGATTTTCCAGAAGCAATTCACTTAGACAAAATGCAACTCCATTATGAAGTTGATTAGCCATGATAATATAGCTTCTGGCAACCTGGAGTGATCTAGTGCAGAAGACGAACTTGGCTAACCACAGAGTAAGGAAAGCAATATGTTCTCTGTCGGACACTTTCTCAGTGCCTTCGCCTTGGTGATAAGCAATGAATAAGGAATAGCTAGCGTGTTTGGTGTCGAATCCTATGGGATCTTTATTTAGGTGCTCAGGATTAAAGATTTCTCCTATGGGACTAAGGCCAGTGATGGCTGCTATGTCGAAAAGAGTAGGAGTAACCATACCACAGGGAAGATGGAAGTTGTTGTAGGTACTATCCCAGAAATATAAAGAAGCCAGCAGCATATTCTGGAAGTAGCGTGGGCCCTATTTCGACATCTGAATCAGGTCGTAAATGCCAGTCTTCTTCCAGAATTTTTCTTTGACCTTTTCGACTCTAGTGAGCCAAGCTAAATAATCTGAAGGGTCTTTTGTTAAGGGAGGGCTCCTAAAGATCCTAGTTTGATTTAAGTATGACAAGTCTAATTCTGTCGAAGCTATGGGGATTTCAGGTTTCTTAGATGATGTTTCGACAGTTTTAGGGTTCTTACTAGCAGCTATTGGTTTAGAGACAGAATAGCAAGGATAAAAATCCTTTAAATGATTTGGGTCAGCATTAGGATCAAAGATGGGACCTAACATTGCATGGTGAACTCCAGAGACCAAGATATGGATCATTACCTGAGATCTGTAGATACTAGCTTTCTCCCTCTCATTTGGAGGTTCTGGGATGTACTGTGGTTGATTCACTTGCGTGGGTCCAGACAATGTGTGAGCAGGAGAGAGATCAGCAGTCTTCTTTGCTTTCTTAGCACTACGGTCAGCAATGTTCTTTGGAGGCGCCATTGTTATGAGAAGCTTGGAGTTGGAGTAGCAGAAAGCTTAAAAGGGTTTTAATGGAGGTTTTCTTTGTTAAGGGAAGAAGAGTTTGAGAGTGTGAAAAGGAAGAAAGGTTTTAGAAGATGGTATTTATAGAAGGTGATAGAATATAAAAAAAAATAAAAAAATACTTTTCAGTTCAGGTCAGGGGGGACATGCGTTTGATCAATGGTGGTGATTAAAGGTGACGGTTGGTAGGAAGCCCATGATTTAGCTAGAATATAGGGTTATGGAAGGTTGTGTAAACGTGGGCTAGACGTGACGTTTTTCAGAAAGTGGAAATCATAGTGTTTCCTTGGGACTCAACAAAGTCACTTTATAATTAATGAGACTGACATGATGTCAGAAGTCATTTCGACAGCAAAGAATATTTCTCCAGAATTAGTCGAAAACATCTTTGCTGGGGGGCAATTTGTAAGCTCATAATTTCGACACTCTGAAATTTGAGACATGAAGTCATTTATGTTGCTGAGAGGATGATCAGTAGATAAGGAAAAGAAGAAGTGAAGATGTTCAAGAGATGTTGACAAGGTTAAAAGCTCAAGTGCTTCGACAGGAGGACAAATATTGTTCTGGCAAGCTAAGTTTGGGAACCTGTTTATAATTGGGTGTTCGACAAGCTGAGTGCGTCTTTCGACATTTCGACAGAAGGAAGGTGTTTGGCAGAAGCGTTGGTTTGAAAAGTTTGAAGAGTATCTTCTTCTTCGACATTTCGACACACGAAGAGATGTAATGTTTCGTCACCAAAGGGAAGAGTTCAAAATTTAAAAGTTGCAACCTTTGGCAGTTGGACACATGGAAGTTTCAGGGAAGGAAATTACATGCAGGCTGACACTTGTCATTTAATTAGAATTTTTCCGTTCTCGGCAGTTACTTTGTTTGTATATAAATAGGATAGTTTTTGTTTAGAATGGGTGTGTGAAAACTTATACAAAATCCTGTAAATACTCTAAGTACCCAGTGTGAGAGAAAATGAGTCTGATATTTGGAACAATGTATGTGTTGAACACCATTTTGCCTTCAAGTTATTTAAATCATTAAGTTTGTTTCATCAAGTTATTTTATCTTCAGTTTTATTTACTTTCCTACAAAGTTTTACATCTTTCGCCATTTTTCTTACTTTTGTTTTAACTTCAACTTTATCTTACTTTCAAATTCAAAGTATTTAACATTTTGATACTATTAACAAAACAAACCATAAATAATTCACAACACTAAGAGTAATTCGACAAAACAATTGCACATGTGTCCTAGGACTTGTTTGGTTGGTCCTGCAAGTAACCCAGTTTTTCTGAGAGATTGGTTAACCAGAGGTTGTTCGTCAGAAATCACAGCGAACAGGCGGCTGAAGTGGTGTCAAGCCCAAAGGTTCGTGTAGAGGGTAAGTCGAAGATAGTTATCAGTGGCAATAAAGTTGGTCGGGGTGCTAGATCCTTTGTTGGAGTGGTGTAAAATCATGAGGAGGTAACAAATCTTCTTCTGAGGACTTTGGAGTTCACCTTTGATGCTTCCTCGGTGCTCTAAAGATTTTATAAGGCGTTCATTCGTGGGGAAGGTGGTGGAGGTAGGTATGACCTAAAATATGTAGGGTATTTTTAACATGGAAGGTTTCTTTGGAATTAAAATTAACCCCTTAGGTGAAAACTTGTGTTTATTGGAGGATATAGAAGAAGGTGTTATGGAGAATCTTTTAGCCAATGATAATTAGTGGCTAGAGAAGTGGTTTAATGATGTGAAAAATGGGACCCTGAGGTGTTCAATGGAGAAATGGTCGCATGGGTCCGGTTGTTTGGTTTGTCGTGTCATGTTTGATGTGATTCCTTTTTGGAGTTTATCTCTAAGCTGGTTTGCTCTTTCGTACGTTCCGATGATGATACTTCGAAGCAATATCTAGATTGGATGTCGCAAGATTTTGGATCAAGACTCGTTGTGAAACATGGATTGACGAATTTTTTTGTGTCAAGGTCAACGATCCAGTCTTGAGGTTGAAGATGCTTTAAGATTTCTCAAGGGCCTTTAAAAATTGTTTCTACGAGTTCCAAGGAATCAGAGATTGCCTCATTAGAATTATTCTCAGATGATGATGTTAATGGTGGAGGGTCGGAAGGTGGTGACATCGAGGCGGAGATGGATGATATTAAGGAGGTGAACTTGGTTGACTTTCCTATTCCTCGTTCTGGGGTGGACGTGACTGATTGCATGGTTTGGGGACCTATTGTTGTTGAAGCCTGGGTTGTTATTCTCAACATTCCTCGTGTAGATCCTAGGCAGAGACAACTCCAACTCTAAAAGAGCATGTTGTAGAGTCGGCTTTTGGAGGGGTACAGGTGGTGTTGTTAGGACCTACTCACTTGGTTCCTAAGGTTTCTAGTTCCCTCCTTTTGGAACATGTGGTTATTGAGGAAGTTGGATTGATAATGAAGGCTTTTTCAGTGGAATTGGGCCGGTTTGACGTTGCTCTCAAGAATCTTGGGCCGATTTGATCCAAACCCATGTTCTGGGTCGTTTTGGTCTAAGTGACCTTGTGAATGATGTTTCTTCGGTTGATAGAGGTTGATCTATGAGAAATGCTCTTTTTTCTTCTAGTTCTCAAGAGCATAGGTCCCAGGATCCCACATCAACTTTATTTTGTGTGGAGTTACGGTTTCCATATTTTGGGAACCAGTCTAAAGAGGGTTTTGGCCACTCTTCTCCGTTGGCTATCTGTAACTCCTTTCTTCCTCTCAGGAGGTCGCGTAAATCTGGCGGTGTTTCTCTCAAAAACGCTAATTCTGGAGGCTCCATGAAGTCAGTGGATTTACTTACAAGTGGTGTGCCAAGACGTTTTAAAGAAATTGAAGTGGGTCATGCAGATATTTCGAGTGAATCAGATTGCGATGAAATATCGAATTCGTGTTTGGTTTAGGGAAACAGAAGATTTTGGGCAAAAGAGGGAGATATGAGATTGCTTCCAAAATTTAGGTTAGAGCCTTAGCTTATGGTATGGAGTGAGGAGCTTAGAAGGAGGCACTGATTGAAGCCATCAAATCTATGGAGACCAGAGATTGGCTTATTAAGAACCATATGGATGTTTCTAAAGCTGGTGAGTCATGAATTTTATTTCTTACAATATTAGATGGTTGAGCAACTCCATTAAGAGGAAGCGGTTGAGTTCTTTGTTTAGAAAAGAGTGTTTCGAGTTTTGTTTGATTCAAGAGACCAAAATGCTTCAATTTTCGGAGAAACAATTGTTTGAATTATGGGGGGCACAAAAGTGGAGTGAACCTTCACACCTTTTGTTGGAAATTCTTGTGGGCTGATAATTCTTTGGAAACATGGTTCTTTCTCTTCTTTTTTCAGTTTTGTAGGAGAAGGTTTTGTGGGAGTTTGTGGCAATTGGAAGGATAGATTTATTTACGTGGTTAGCATCTATTATTTTTGTAAGGAGAGAATTACAGTTGGGGATCGGCTTTTGGGGGTGATTTTAATGCAGTTAGATCTAAATCTGAGTGAAAAGGTAGTGTTCATTTTGTGAATAGGCGAGAGATGGATGATTTTATTGAGACGGTGAAATTGATTGATCTTTCGCCGATTGGAAGGAAGTTTACCTAGTTCAATTTGGATGGGAGAGCCATGAATCACTTGGATATTTTTTACTCTCGGACGGGCTGGTTGAGGCTTAGAAAGTGTGTTTGTGGGGGGGGGGGGTCAGATGGTGGGTTGTAGAGATCTTCCGGATCATTTTCCTATTTGGTTCAAAAGTGATTCACTTAATTGGGGTGTCGGAAATCGTTTAAACTTTTCAATTGTTAGATTAAGTACGACGAGTTTTTTTCTTTTGCGGAGATGAGTTGGAAGATGGATAATGTTAAGGGGGGTGTGGTCTTCTCTTTCAAGGAGAAATTGAAGTTGTTGAGAGGTTTCTTGAGTAAGTGGAATGTTAAGGTGTTTGGTCTCTTGATTCTTGTGGTGGATTTTACTATTAAAGAGTTGAATGAGTTGGATTTTTTGGCGTCTGGTTAGGGTTCGTTGGATGTGGTGGACCTTGCTGCTAAGAGAGCTTTGGCTTCTTCTAGAGTTTGGGGTTCATTGTGTTTCAAGGAGAGTGTTCTTCTTCAAAAAGCTAGATGTTTGTGGCTTGCGGAAGGTGATTCAAACTCTATTTTTTTTTCATAAAACCATTAAGCTTCTTCTTAGAAGAAATTCCATTTTGGGGTTAAATACTTCAAATGGTTGGAAAGACAAAGTGGATTCGGTTAAAGAGGATGTTAGGTCTCACTCTTAGAAGAGGTTTTCAGAAAAAATTTCTTCAAGACCTCTTTTGGATGGGATTTGTTTCAAATCTATTTTGGTTGCGGAAGCCGCTTCCTTGGAACTTCCCTTTTCGAAGGATAAGGTGAAAGAAGTCATTTGGAGTATTGACGGGGATAAGAGTTCATGGTCGGACGAGTTTACTTTGGATTTTTATAAGGTTTGTTGGCCTTTTTTTGAAGTTGGAAGTGTTGGATTTTGTTAATGAGTTTCATTCGTTTGTTGTTTTACCCAAAGTAGTCACCATTTCCTTTTTGGTTTTGATTCCAAATATTGATAATCCTATCTCCTTGGATGATTTTAGGCCGATTTGTCTAATTGGTAGCATGTATAGGATTTTGGCCAAGCTACTTGCTTATAGATTGAGGTAGGTGGTGGGTATGGTTATATCAATATGTCAATCATTTTTTATTCCTTGTAGAAATTTGTTGGATGGTGTGCTTGTTGTCAATGAGTTGTTAGATTTCTCCAAGAGGTTCAATAAGAGTTATATGTTGGTGAAGGTTGATTTCGAGAAGGCATGTGATTGCGTATCATGGGATTTTCTTAGATATTTGTTGAGAAGTATGGGTTTTGGTGTTAAGTGGATAAGTTAGATTGAAGATTTAGTCATTAATAACTCGATTTATATTCTCGTGAATGGTAGTCTGACTCGGGATTTTTTCGGTTTCTAGAGGTTTACGGAAAATGGATCCACTTTCATCCTTTATTTTCTTAATGGTTATGGAAGGCTTGGAGGGGATGGTTAATGTGGCTTCGTCTTTGGGAGAATTCAAGGGTTTTCGTATGGATGAGCAAACTCATTTTGATATCCTTCAATTTTCCAATGAAACTATCTTTATTGGGGAAGATTCTTGGAATAATCTTTGGGCGCTGAAGGCCATTTTTCATGGTTTTGAGTTAGTTTCTGGGTTGCGTGTTAACTTAAATAAAAGTAAACTTCTTGGAGTTAACTTGAAATCATATTTTATTCAAGTGGCCTCCTCTTTCCTTAATGGTGAGATTGATTCCTCGTCTTTCTTGTTTATTGGTATCTCAGTTGGAGTTAATCCAAGGATATGTGAGTTTTGGCAACCTATTATGTTGAATCTTAGAAGAATACTTGGAGGATGGCATAATAAACACCTTTCTATTGGTGGAAAGGTGATTCTTTTGAACTCTATTTTATCAAATTTACCGATGTTTTTCTTCTATTTTTACAGGCGCCTAAAGTTATTATTAAAGAGATCATTGTGCTTCAAAGAACTTTCCTTTGGGGTGGAGAAGAAGTGAAAAAGAAGGTTAAATGGATTAGTTTGGATAGTGTTTGTCGTTTAAAGAAAGAGGGGGCTTGGTGTACAACATTGTGGGAAGTTCAACCTCGCTCTTCTTAGCAAATGGTAGTGGTGAATTTTAAATGAGGATAACTCTTTATGGACTAACTTTCTTTCTTGCAGGTATGGTGACATTAAAAGGGCAACGCTTAGTGTTGTGTCTTTTCATTCAAGGAGTAAAGTTTCTCTTTGGTAGAGGGATATTTGTACGGTTGGTTGTGTGGATTCAGGCAACATTCTAATTGGTTCTCTTCATCTATTTCATGTAAGCTTGGCACGAGATCTCTTTTGTTGTTATTTTTATGATTGTTGGATAGACACAAATCTATTTAGCATCCTTTTTTCGTACTTGATTCTTTTCGCAGATGAGCGTCATTCTAATGTTACAAACATGGGAGTTTTGTGCAGAGAGTATTGGCAATTGATGGTGCGAATAAGTTGCGGGTAGAAGGACCTGGTAGTGGTTGTTCAGCTTCACGAACTGATGTTAGTTATGTACTAGGCAAAGCATCTCCGTCTTTTTTCCAACAACTTCATTTGGTAGAGACACGCTAATGGTTTTTCGGTTAGTAGTGCTTATGATTCAACTGCGTTTAGTAATTTGCGGAGGTCAGAGATGAATGATATTATTTCTTTGGCCTTATCTAGTTTGTGGAATTCTAAAGTGCCTAGTAGAATTTTAATTTTCGGTTGGAGAATGATTTTGAATAGGCTTCCTATGAAGATAAATTTCGAAAAATGGTATTTTGACGGGGCCTCACTTTTTGGTTTGTTCTTTGTGCTTCGAGGTTGAGGAGGATTTGGATCACCTTTTCTTTGGTTGTCCAATTTCTAAGTTGTGGTAGAGCAATATTTGTCTTTGGCTTCGAGTGGATGAAACTTCTTCAGCTTGTTCTATTTTGGATCATCTTCTCTTGTTGGATAAGTCTTGTTAGTCGGCTTGGGTGTTGGATACAAGTTTGTTTTATGGTTTGATTATTTGTTGGGTTATTTGGAATTATAGGAATGAAATTCTTTTTAAATGCCTCATTTTATCTAATTTCGATGGAGTGGGGTTAATTAAGAAGGTTTCGTGAGAATGGTTTCTTGTGTTTTTTAGAGTTGGGTCTAGTGTGTCTTAGACGGATTGGTGTAACGATCCAAGGGCTTTTTTTTGGTGATATCAGGTTAGTGTGTTGGTTGTTTTTGCTAGGGGTTGTACCACTTTTTTTATCTGTGTTGTATTCATGGGTTAAGCACCCATAGTGCTTTTAATATTATCCCTTTTGCTTATAAAAAAAATACTAGGAACTCACTTCATAAAAGACACGGTCACCAATTTTCTCAACCAAGGAGATATCATCAAACTCTCTTTTCAGTGGATATGTGTAGAACCAAATGAACTCTCTAAAATTATTAGTGTCACATTTCAATTGTTCATACAACAAACAAGGTGGTAGTAAACGTACTCATAAAAGTACATCAAGGTAACCTTACTAAGGAGGATCACACTATTACAAATAAGTATATTTACCTTGCTTGAAAAAGATGTTTTACTTCAGTTTGTTGGGTGAGGTAACAAATGACATTATGAAAAGTGTACTTTTTTTTCGTAGGTGAAATTCCAAGCGAGGGAAAAAGTGAAACTGATTATAAGCTCGATCCCCAACAACAATATTTTTGTATTTAAAAAACTCGAAAGCACGCCTCAGTTTTCTTCACGGTTACTTATTATATCTGAGGTAATAGATGTAGTATTTATACCTAGGTTTGGCAAACCAATCCTAGGTAAAACCCTTATTTTTAACTTTTCAAAGTTTTCATTTTGATTTATAACTTTTTGTATCAGAACCTAAATTGTACATTTTGTGAAGTAGAACTAATGACTCATTTATGAACTAAAATTACATATACATTTATGTACCAAATTATACATTGTTTACATCAAAGCCAAAATGGCACACACGTTCTCTTTTTACAACAAAACTAAAACATATACAAATGATTAACCAATAAAGGAAAAAAGCATAGTTGCCTGACATGAACAGGCGTCCTAAAGTCTTCTTTTTTTTTTTAAATGTTATTTGGTCATTAAAAATCTATAATTTGAATGAAATTTGAATACAATATATAATATAAGAAAATTAAGGGCTTTGGAAAACTCAACTGTGCTCCTTTCTCTTTTTTTGCCACATCTCTAATTTAGGGGTAATTTTGGTCCAAAATTTACTTTATGTAACTAATGATGTCACATGATTCTATTCCAACTACATACTTATTGAATTATGCCTTTGATGGTTAGATTGAAATGAATTGATGATGTCATACCATTGTATTACAATTTTTCCTTTCCAAAATTTAACTTTTCAGATTGATTGTTCTCTTTATTCTCTCTCTCTCTCTCTCAGGTTTTCTTCTCTCTCTCTCTCTCTCTCTCTCTCTCTCACTTTCTTATGTGTTTTCACTTTTTCTTCCTTCTTTTTCTCTTTCTTCTTTCTTCCTTCCTCTTCTTCTTCCTTCTTCCTCTTTTACAAATCATAATGATGATTTTTTTAAAACAAATCCAGATTTGTTATCAACAATATCTCTTCCGGAACCCTATTGCATAGATCTTGAAATTCTGGCAACAACCACACAATTTCGAACACGATGTCACGACACTTAATAACAACAAAGCTGTAAGTGACAAAGATAGAATATAAAAGACACAAAAAGTTGTTAACCCAGTTCGGTGCAATCACACCTACTCTGGGGGCTACCAAGCCAGGAAGGAACTTCACTATCAGTAGTATCAATTCAAAGATCCACAACAAACGCCTACAAATTGCAATCTTTTCACTTAATCCCTACCCAATGACAGTTCTACCTAGGAACTCCTAGATATGAGACCCCTCTCACTCACTCCACAATCACAGTCAGTGATCTCAAATAACAATACAAAGAAAATGAAGACACTCTTCAAAATAATCTTTGACCTTGCTTAAAAGCTTCAGTCAAGTACAAACACTTTTGCTTAAAAGCTTCAAGTGGACAAAATACAAATGAACACCTAGTGCAAAACAATCATAAAAAGACAATTGCTGGGATCACAAGAAACTAACACACACGTGAAAAACTTGAATACACAACCCTTATTTTCCACACGTTCACACTAGGGTTGAGCAGCCTTAAGTAGAAACTCCAATGGGCATTGGGCTTGCTGAACTTGCACAAATCAGAATAAATAGTTCCTTAATTTTAGATTTGATTTGGATCTGATTTGATCCTTCATGATTCTCCCCCACCTGTGTAAACGTGTTAGTCGGTCAACAATATTGACTCTAAAAAATAAAATTAATAATAATAAAAATAATACTAATAATAAGATATGATATTAATAATAATAATAATAATAATAATAATAATAATAATAATAATAATTTGTTAATGAGATATGACCATAAAAAAAGTAAAAATCCCCATAATTCTAAAAGGAAATTTAATAAATATATACAATAATACGCACCCTTCCCTTTTTATTAAAAAAATACTAAATAAAATTATAAACCCAATAAATAATAAAAACCCTACTCTGATTTTTTAAATAGACACTTTTCCAATAATAAAGACAAAAACCTTTTTTGCAACCTATAAACTAAGAAATAAAGATTTTTTTTTAATTTTAATAATCTAATAAGTAAGTATTAGATTTTTAAATAATTTTCTTGAATAAATATATCACCCTCTTTTATAAAAACCCAATTTTATTTTAGTGATAAAATGACCAAAAATTATAAAAACCCTTTTATAAAATCCTAATTAATAAAAAGTTTGATGATAAATAAAAAATAACCCCAACCCCTTAGAAATATTTATAAAAATTTATAAAAAAAACCCAAAAATAAAAAAAAAATCTAAAAAGTCAAAAGAGCCATTTTCTGACTTTTTAGATCACAAAAAAATTTGGATCAAAATTTAGGGTACGACAGGTACACATGACAATTATGAATTAAATTTCAACATCGTTATCATACTCATCACTTAATTAACACAATGTTAGTCACTTGATTTAAAGTGACTACCATTGTGTAAGGATATTTCTCCTTCACATACTAAAATCAACAATAATAACTAAGTCTACCAGGATTTGGGCAACAATAGATTTGAAATATTAGAATCCAACAGAGTATTACCAATCTAATTCCTTAATCAAAGCAACGAAGCAAAATTCTACCACAAAAGATAAATAAGTTTGAGAACCACAATCTATAAATCTACCCAGTTACAGATAATTTATTTGTCTTTATCACACACAATTCAATTATACATGTTCTCTAGATTGATTAAACTCACCATCTATGAAAGAAGCATTTGTTGAAAAGAAGAAAATGTCTGATTTGCAAAGCCTGCACAAAGAATTTTACTCAAGAACATGTTACCTTCATCCAAACCTCTTTGGAGCCTTTCACCAAACACGTTGAAGATACACTTAAAATAGACTAAACACAAGAGGAACACACACACACACACACCTAAACTAAACAAACAAACAGAAAAACAAAAAAACATAATAACAATAACAGGTATCCAAACACAATATATTAGCAATTTCGAAACTTCTGGTGGTGGAGGTTCTGGTGGAGGTATTTTTCTATGTTAGCTTGAAGCTTTGGCCCATTTGTTGGTGAAGATAGATTCAAATTTGCGACAACGAGCACCTAGTGGTTGTTGGTGGAGAGGAGAGAAAACATGTTGGAGGTTGAAGGTAGGTGTAAACCCATAATTTCGACAAGACTGAAATTAAGGGTTTTGAGATTATCTTTGTCGAAAGATAATAAAAGGAAGGAATTTCAAGGATTGCTGACAGGGTGTAAAACCCCATTACTTCGACAGAGAGGTAAATGTTGTTCTGGCAGAATAAAGCTGGGAAGTTATTTGTGACTAAGTATTTGGCAGAGGAAAGTTCTCTTTCGGCGGTTCGACAGAAAACAGTCTTTCAACGATTTCGACAGAAGAGGACATTTGACAAAAGAATATTTGGCAAGTGCTGAAGAGTTTTGTTTCTTCTTTAAAAGGGTTTCGACAGTTTTGAAGAGTTACAAGGTTTTCGTCACCAAGGAAGAGATTCAAATTCAAAAGGTTGTAACCTTTGGCAGTTGGACACATGGAGGTTTCAGAGAAGAAATTTACATGCAGGCTGACACTTGTCGTTTAGTTATAGTTTTTCCGTTCTAAGCAGTTATTTTGTTTATGTATAAATAGGATAGTTTATGGTTAGAATGTGTGTGTGAAAATTGATACAAAATTCCTGTAAAAAAACTCTAAGTACCCAGTGTGAGAGAAAATGAGTCTGATATTTGGAACCATGTACGTTTGAACACCATTTATATTTCAAAGTTATTTTAAATTACTTGTTTATTCTTTAAGTTCATGTCATTTTAAACTTTATTTACGTTTCTGCAAGTTTACAGCCTTCGACATGTCTTTTTTCTTGTTTAAACCTTTAACTTTATTTCATCTTTAAGTTCAAACTTTACTTTACTTGCAAAAAATCAAAGTTCTTAATACTTTGGCAATCTTAACGAAACAAACCACAAATCAATCTTTTATTCTAAGAGTATTTCGACAGAAACAATGCACATGTATCCCAGGACTTGTATGGTTGGTCCTGCAAGTAACCCAGTTTTCTGAAGAAATTGGTTAACCAGAGGTTGTTCGCCAGAAAACACAGCGAACAAATTGGCACACCCGGTGGGACTAGTGCATTTGATAAAATCTAATAGAAATTCTTAGACAAATTGTTCCTTGCTACGTTGTATGATTCTTAGAAGCGGTAAATTAGCCGTAACCGACGTAGAGAGACCAAAGAGAACAAGAAGAAGAAACATGGCTAACTTGCCAAATGCTTCAAATATTTCTGACGAAACCATTCCAGTTTCCAACCCTGTCCCTTCATCAGGAACAATACCAGTGTCTGGCCCTGTTTTAGAACAAATTAGGCCTCCTTTAGGGGATTCCATACCAACAGGTTCAGGATCCCAAAATGCGCCTAGTTCTTCCACCATGGGACACGCCAGACCCCTTGGAACCCCTCCCCCTGGAGGAAATACATTCAGGCCATATCTGAATTATTCTCAGCCTTTGACTGGGAGAGAACAACCGTATGGAATGCCAACTTCAATGATGGCAAGCCTACATAATTCGTCACCATTATTCTCTGATGCCATGGTTCAAGTGTCATCACCATTGCAGGGATCAGGATATGGTGGAAATGGAAATAGAATGAATCAAGTTCCACCAGGTTTCCATATGCCCGCTATGACAAACCATTCTGCACAAGTAATCCGTCAACAGATGGATGAAAGCAATCATGATATGGTGCAGGCTTTGACACAACAAATGGGAGAAGTGTTCAACCCCTTAATACAAAACACTACCCAAACCAACCAAATATTGGCAGAACAGATGGCACGCATTGCTGACTTTTTTGGAGTCCCTCAAGCACAGCAAAGAATGCAATTAAATCAGAATCCTGCCAATAGGGCTGTCGAAGAGGAACTCACTATAAACCAAAGGCCCTTAGGGAACCCTCATGAAAATCCCAGGGGGCAAGAGGTGATAGTCGAACAGCCTAATGTAGAAGAGCCTATTTGACAAGAACCAAGAAGGATAATAGTCCAGAGAAACCAAAATGCTGACGAAATATTACAGCAGAGAATGCGTTACAATAACATGCCTGTCGAAAATAACATTGCCACCATGGTTGAGAGAATAATGGCACAAAATGGAGTAAACGTAGGATTACAAAGGCCTAGTTATACTTCCCCTTTGTCTGAATTTGTCTTACAACAAGAGTTACCACCAAGGTGGAAAGTCCCCAAATTTACAAAATTTTCAGGGGATACTAGTGAATCCACCATAGAACACGTGGCACGTTATTTGATAGAGGCGGGAGAGATTGCTAATAATGAGAACTTAAGGATGAAATATTTCCCAAGTTCTTTGACGAAAAACGCTTTCACTTGGTTTACATCACTTCCTGCAACTTCAATTTTTACTTGGACCCAATTAGAGAGATTGTTCCATGAACAATTTTATATGGGACAAACCAAGATAAGTTTGAAAGAGTTGGCAAGTGTCAAAAGAAAATTTTCTGAACCTATAGATGACTATTTGAATAGGTTTAGATTATTAAAAGCCAGATGCTTTACGCAAGTGCCGGAACAAGAACTAGTCGAAATGGCTGCAGGGGGTCTAGATTATTCCATAAGGAAAAAACTGGATACCCAATATTTGAGAGACATGGCACAATTGGCAGACAGAGTGAGGCAGATAGAAAGACTAAAAAATGAGAAATTTAGATCAAATAAAAACAAGAAGGAAAGAGTGGCCTATGTAGGAATAGTTCAAGAAGATGATTATGACGAAAACGAACCAGTCATTTTCGACCAGCAAGAAATTGATCTTGCAGAATTAAAACAAGGCCCTCCTTATTCTTGTAAAGTTCTGGCCCCGTCGAATGGAAAAAATCCAGTCGAAGTGGAAAAGAATGACAGGTTCCCTAAAAGAACCTATACATTCGACATCACCAAGTGTGATGAGATATTTGATTTATTAGTCAAAGATGGTCAGTTAATAAAACCAGCAGGCACTAAAGAGCCTCCTGTAGACCAACAGAAAAAGAGAGGTTTTTGTAAATACCATAATTTCTTGGGTCATAAAACTTCTCAATGTTACCTTTTCAGGGATCTTGTCCAGAATGCAATCCAAAATGGAAGGCTGAAGTTTGGAGACAAAGGCAAGCAGCAGATGAAGATTGACTCCAATCCCATGCAGGTTGTGGAGGCCAATTATGCTGAACCAGAAATGGTAAACGTGGTCGAGATGGAGATCGTGGCAGAAGAAAATTTCGAAATGGTAGAAGTTACTGAAAGCTTCGACACCAACTTCACCATGATAGAAGCTGCTGAAGGTTTCGACACCCATGTCAATGTGGTAGAAGAAGGTGATAATTTTACTGACCAAATTGAGGGAAAAGAAGTCAAAGTTTCTGAAGACTTCGACAATAAGAATGCCATTGAAACTACTGAAAGTTTCGACGGAAGAAATACAATCAAAGTGGGAAGAAGCTTCGACAAGAAAAACTATGAAAGAGATGCTGAGCAAGGGGTGATCTGGGACACTTTGGGAGAGTCAAATGGGAAGTTCGACTTCATGGTGAAATATTCAGCACCACCAAGCTCCAAAACAGATATCAACAAAATCAAACCCGCAGGATGGGGAGATTCTTTCAAAAAGGATGACGAAGAGGAGGATAGTAAAACCCTCACTGTCCAAAAAGAGGCCACTGAAGGCCTTAACCAAGAGGAGATCAAAACAGCAGAGGCTGATGACAATTCCCTCACTGTCGAACCAATAAACAGTGGTACCACCAGAAATGAAGAACATCCTGTCGAAAGGGTTGCACATTGCTGCAAATACATCTATAAGGGCTTACACCCAAAAGGCAATGTCAGTCAGTCAAAGGAGGACATCCCAGAGGAAATCATGCTAGTCGAAAAAATGAACAAATTGAAAATTACAACTGAACAGAGTGCTGGGATTCATATGGTGGAAATCACTCAAAAGGGAGGACCAGACACCAACAAGGGAAAGAAACATCAAGAGAAGCATCAGAAGCTGGTTTACCCAGAAGAGAACGAAAGTCTTGTCGAATTCATCCAGAGGTGTCAAAGGAAGAATGCAGAAGTCATGCTTTGCCCAAGATGCAGTGCTGTGTTCGACAAGAAAGCAGCTGATGACTTAGAAGCAGCAGAAAAGACCCAGAGAAAAAGAAATTGGGGAACAGTCCCACCAACCAGGAACGAAAGATTCGACCCAAGAAGAGGGAAGCATCACAGTCAAGGGGTGGGAGAAAGACGTTTCAACACTTACAAACCATCCAACAGGCCAAATGATGACAAATGGGTTCAGCCTATAAGGGATGCCCAAGGTCAGAAGAGATGGAAGAGTTTTGAAGTGAACAGGGGTCCCTCAATGGAAGTTAAAAAGGAGGCAAAGCCGAAATACGTCTCTGAAAACTACAAAGGGAAGAATCCTATGTCCAGATCCCAATGGAGAAGATTCCAAAGGCAGAAGAAAATTGAAAAGGGAACTGTAGAACACCAAAAGGTTGGGCAGAAGGAAGCTGAATCAAGCAAATGTGTGCAGATTACGAACAAGGGGATGCCCCTGGCAGAAAAAGAAACCTTTCAGGAGAATAGATCTGGTGACACCACAGAGGTGCAGAGAACAAACAACAGAATGCCAGTGGACGAAGAAGTCACAGACGAATTTGGTTCAGAATCAGATGCCTCTTTCGACGTAACTTGCAATGTGGTTTCTGTGCTGCCCAGAGACTTTGACAGGATAATGGAAGTCGAAGACGAAGAGGATGACATGGTAGATGATAGCATAGGCTTGAAGCCTGTATGCTACTACATAATGAACAATGGCTGTGTCGAAGAGCAAAATGCCTTCTTCGAAAAGCCAGATGATGCAATGAAGGCTCACTTAAAGCCTCTCTTCATAAAAGGAAAGGTAGAAGGTGTGGGTGTCAACAAAATTCTGATAGATGGTGGAGCAGCTGTAAATTTGATTCCTCATTACATGATAAAGAGGATTGGAAAAGATGACTCCGACACTAAGCCTCACAATATGGTGTTGTCCAACTATGAAGGTAAAGTGGGGACAACACTGGGAGTAATACAACTGAACTTGACTGTAGGATCCATCACTAGGCCTACAATGTCTGTGGTGATAGCATCAAAGGCAAATTACAACTTACTGTTGGGAAGAGAATGGATCCATGGGATTGGGGCTGTGCCATCCTCCATGCATCAAAGAATAGCAATCTGGAGGCCAGATGGGATTGTCGAAAACATTGAAGCAGATCAGAGTTACTTCACAGCTGATGTGAACAATGCCACTAGTCGTAACTTCGACAAGAACCTAGCCCATATAGCACCATGCAATCCTGCTGCTTTCGACCTGACAGCTTCCGACAACGCTTACTGTTCCATGTACCTCCATCCTACACATGGTTTCCAGTGGGATAAAGAAATAATTGGGGAAACAAATTACACTTGGGGGGCTGCCCATGTCAACCCAACTGGATGGGGGAGTGAATTCAGTGAAAATGACTGAAGTTTCAGCAATGGAAAGGATTTCGGCTTATATAGCCGAAAAACAACTCAGAACGGCCCTTGAGGCTGAAGTTAGAAATATGGCTGTCGAAGCCAGCACTCAGGTTGTCGAAGGACAACATCCTCAAGAAAATATTGAGGAGCAACATGCAAATCAGAGTTTTGAAGAAGATTCAAATGGTGATTGGCAGAACCAAAGACTTGATGCCATTTATGATGACGAACCTTTGGGGTTCGAAAAGGATCCAACCTCCACCAATATGAAAATGGTGGCACAGGATCCTTTAGAGGAGATTAATCTGGGACTGGGGGCAGAAAAAAGGCCCACTTACATCAGTGCCAAGTTGAATCCTCAACTCAGAGTTGAAATAATCCAACTGCTGAATGAGTTTAAAGACTGCTTCGCGTGGGATTATGACGAAATGCCTGGTTTAGACAGAAGTTTGGTAGAATTGAAGTTGCCAATACTGGAAGGGAAGAAGCCAATAAAGCAGACCCCCAGACGTTTTGCACCTGAGATTCTGTCAAAAATCAAAGAAGAAGTCGAAAGGCTTCTAAAATGCAAATTCATCCGTACAACAAGGTATGTCGAATGGATTGCTAATATTGTTCCTGTGATTAAGAAAAATGGCACATTAAGGGTGTGTATTGATTTTAGAGATCTGAACTCAGCCACCCCTAAGGATGAGTATCCTATGCCAGTAGCAGAAATGCTAGTAGATTCTGCAGCAGGCCATGAGTATTTAAGTATGCTTGATGGCTATTCTGGTTACAACCAGATTTTCATTGCTGAAGAAGACGTTTCAAAAACAGCTTTTCGTTGTCCAGGAGCAATAGGAACATACGAATGGGTGGTCATGCCCTTTGGTTTGAAAAATGCTGGAGCTACTTACCAAAGGGCTATGAATTCGATTTTTCATGATTTCATCGAAACATTTATGCAAATTTATATAGATGACATTGTGATTAAATCTGCTTCAGGCTTGGACCACATTAACCATCTTCGACAGTCCTTTGAAAGGATGAGGAAGTTTGGTTTGAAAATGAATCCTCTTAAATGTGCTTTTGGTGTGCAGGCTGGGGACTTCTTAGGCTTTGTGGTCCACAAGAAAGGGATTGAAATTAACGAGAACAAAGCTAAAGCAATAATGGAAGCAAAAGCGCCATCGACAAAGAAGGAATTGCAGTCTCTACTAGGGAAAATCAACTTTCTCAGAAGATTTATCTCCAACCTTAGTGGAAAGACTCAGGCCTTCTCACCCTTGCTTCGACTGAAGAAAGAGGGTTTCACTTGGGGGCAAGAGCAACAAGATGCCTTCGACAAGATCAAGGAGTATCTGGCAAATCCTCCAGTTTTAATATCTCCTTGTCGAAAAAGAAGCATGAGGCTCTATATATCAGCATCTGACAGAACATTAGGAAGTATGCTTTGTTAAGAGGATGAACATGGCGTCGAAAGAGCCATTTATTATCTCAGCATAGTCTTAAATGATGCTGAAACTAGATATAGTATAATAGAGAAATTATGTTTATGTGTATATTTCTCTTGTATAAAATTGAAGCATTATATAAAACCCGTTGATGTACATATATCTTCTCATTTCGACGTAATAAAACATATGTTGTCTAAGTCTATTTTACATAGTCGAATTGGAAAATGGGCTTTAACCTTGACTGAATATTCTTTAAAATATATGCCTCTAAAAGCTGTTAAAGGGCAAGTAGTTGCTGACTTTATAGCTGATCACTCCATACTTGGAGATGAGACAAATTATGTCGAAAAAGAGCCTTGGAGGTTATATTTTGATGGTTCCAGTCATAAAAATGGAACAGGTGTTGGGGTATTAATTATTTCTCCCAATAAAATTCCAACAAAGTTCAAGTATAAAATAGAAGGATTCTGTTCAAATAATGAGGCAGAATATGAAGCTTTAATTGCTGGACTTGAAATTTTGTTGGAACTGGGGGCAACAGAGGTCGAAATAATGGGTGACTCTGAGTTGGTGATAAAACAATTGACGAAATAGTACAAATGTGTCAAAGAAAATTTGATCATGTATTTTGTGATAGCCAACAGACTCCTCAAGAGGTTCGACAGTGTAGTTTTTAGACACATTCCCAGATTAGAAAATCAGGAAGCAAATGACTTGGCTCAGCTGGCTTCAGGGTATAAAGTGTCGAAAGAAAATCTGTTGAAGTTTGTCGAAGTGAGAGGTAAAGTCTTATCCACCAAACTATCCCCATCTGATTTGGAGACAATGAGATTGGGATATGGTGATGAAGAGAACTTTGAGATTTTCAATGTAGGTGATCTAGAAGTTGGAGATTGGAGAAAACCCATCAAAGATTATTTACAAAATCCAAATCATACAGTCGAAAGAAAGATAAAGTACAGAGCCATAAGCTATGTCCTCTTTGGAAATGAACTGTTTAAAAAGACTGCAGAAGGAGTTCTACTAAAATGCCTAGGAGAGACTGAAGCTTATATAGCTTTGTCGAATGTGCACAGTGGTGCATGTGGTGCTCACCAAGCAGGACATAAGATGAAATGGCTATTATTTCGACAAGGAATGTATTGGCCAACCATGTTGAAAGATTGTGTCGAATTCGCAAAGGGTTGTCAGGAATGTCAAATCCATGCAGGCATACCTCATGTGCCAGCAAGTGAGTTACATTCTATTATAAAGCCTTGGCCATTCAGAGGTTGGGCTTTAGATTTGATTGGTGAGATTCGACCAGCTTCTTCAAAAGGGCAGAAGTACATTTTAGTAGGAGTAGACTATTTCACTAAATGGATTGAAGCCATACCTTTGACAAATGTAGATCAGGAAGCAGTCATAGATTTCATTCAGAAACACATAATGTATAGATTTGGAATACCAGAGACTATAACCACTGATCAAGGATCTGTGTTTACTGGCAGAAATATGCAAGCATTTGCAAGAGAGACAGGTTTTAAGTTGTTGACTTCGACACCCTATTATGCCCAAGCAAATGGCCAGGTCGAAGCAGCCAACAAAGTGGTAATAAATTTGATAAAGAAGCATGTGGGTAAAAAACCCAGAAATTGGCATAAGACCCTGGATCAAATCCTTTGGGCTTGTCGAACATCTCCTAAGGAAGCAACTAATTCTACCCCATTTAAATTAACTTATGGACATGATGCAGTATTGCCTGTCGAAATTTGTTTACAGTCAATACGAATTCAAAGACATCATGAGATTCCATCTGAAATTTATTGGAGTATGATGATGGATGAATTGGTTGATTTAGACGAAGAAAGGTTGCGTGCTTTAGAACTAATAAGAAGGCAGAAAGAGAGAGTTGAAAAGTTTTATAACAAAAAAGTAAAATTCAAAGCCTTTTTAGTAAATGATTTAGTTTGGAAAGTGATCTTGCCCATGGAGAAGAAAGACAGAGTGATGGGAAAATGGTCCCCTAAGTGGGAAGGACCTTTTAAAATTCTAAGAGTTTTTTCCAATGGTGCATACGAAGTCGAAGAAATAGAAAAAGATAGAAGAGTGATGAAAATAAATGGGAAGTACTTAAAAAAGTATAAACCAACACTGCACGAAATAAAAATAAGAACAAATTAAAATTGCAAATGAAACTTGTCTTCGCCAAACAAATGGCGTAAAATAGCATTACATATAAAAAGTGCTAAAAGAAAATATCCCAAAACAAGTAAAATTCCTAAGTCCTATTACAAAATCACTGTCGAAGGAATGTGGTTTTGAGCTCGTCGAATTTTTTCTTTTGGAGTTGAATTCGACGCTCACAAAGGCTCTTGCTGACAGTCACTTCGTCAAGCTCCCTGTGAAGTTGCTGGGTTGTTTCTGCATGTTGTAGCCCCTTCTGGAGTTCACTGTCTATTGCTTCCTGATTTGGTTTTTGAAGAGAGACCTGGCGTTCTTTTTCTTGAAGGATTTTTCTTTGGAGATCAGCAATCTGGGCTTGGTAGGCTTGAATATTGCTTTCACACTCAGCAGCAGCTTTAGTGTATTCGTCAGAAAGCTTATTCAGCTCTGAAATCCTTTCTGTCGAAGAAGCCACTGTGTTCCATGCTGAAACTTGCTCCTCAGACTTGGCTTTGATCTTTTGGGAGAATTCTTTCTGTCGAACCAGATCAGCGCTAGCAGAATCAATCAAAGATATCAAATCCATCACCAAATGGCTTTCTTCAGTCGAAGCCTCCAGCAAGTTGGCACTTTTCAGGAGTTTCTTTAGATCATGTTGAGCAGAAGTATTCTCAGCCAAGACTTCAAACAGGTCAACTCCAAGGATCCTTGTCTTGATCTCATCCATAATGACACTGATTGGTTGAAGGTCAGAAGTAGCCCCTGAAGCTGTCGAACCACTGGGAGAGGAATCTTGGAAGTTATACCTGGTGTCGAGCAAAGCTTTCAAGTATTCAAAGGGTTTTCTGACCTTCAAACTCTCAATCTCTTCATGTGATAAACTTGTCGAATCAGTACCCAAAGAGGTTTCGACAGGAGCCTTTGATGAAGAAGGAATGTTTTGAGAAGTTCCTCCAATACTCAGGTTGACTCCTGGTTGATTCGACAGAGTGACTTCCTCTTCGACATTTTCTTTGTCAGTTGGGTCTGGAGTTGGTACATCCTGAGCAGAGACATCTTCATTAACTTCTGGTATAGCAGCTGGTGGTGGAAGTGGTGCATCTTGATCTGGAATTATTTGTTCTGCAGTTGGGTCTGGTCGAAAGGGAGAGTTGTTGTCAGAAGACTCAGAATCACTGAGGTCGAATTCATCCAAGGTTTGAGGTCCATGGACACCTGCATCTGGAGTGGCATCATCTTGGAGTCTTTCAGCCAAAGTCCTCTCAGAATTAGAAGGAGCATGCTCTTCTTGAAGTGTAGAAGTCTCTTCGACATCAATGACAACCTGCAGAAAACATGAAAGAAAGTTATGAGATGAATACATAAAGTCAAGGTTGAGAAGATTGTTTGTCGAAGTATTTACCTGAGGAATTTCAGTGTGTGCACTTGAGTCTCCACTTCTTTCACTCCTTGTAGGAATTTGGTTGACTGGGCTGGCAGGTGGAGTTCGTCTTTGGACTATTGATCTTTGAGATGCTACTGTTTTTATCCTTAGACCTTTGTTCCTTTTCAAGGGTTGGGGTTCAGGGGATTCGTCCTCAGACTCTTCGACGCTTACCTCCTTTTCTTCTGGTTTCCTTTTCTTTGCTAGGGTACGAGTGACCTACAAGAAAAAGAAAAGAAGTGTTCAGTATAAAGAGATGTTAAGTGCACAAATAAGGAGGGATATTCTATTGTGTCGAAACCTTCTTGGCAGTTGCAGGAGACTTTTCGACTATCTTAGAAGAAGTTCCTTCACCAGCAGTCTTCCTGACAATTCTAACAGCTGAAAAAGAAAAGTTGCATGAACATTGATATAATAATAAAAAGAGTTAGAAGAAAAAAGAAAAATGTAGTCTCTTCGACACCTTCAAGAATGGGTTCGTCTATAGTAACATGTTCAATCCCAATATGAAGGTGCCCAGTGAAGTTGTGCAGATGATACTTCGTCGCAACCACGCGTTCGGCAGGTTTTTTGTTTCTTTCACGGAGCAGTTTTAAGTCTGATCCACATACAAACCAATCTGGAAATGGAGGACACAAGGCCACTCCAAATTCTGCAGAAGGGAGTGGAGGGAATTTTGGAGGAAAAGTTGTGAATGCAAAATCATAATGAGCATGTGGTGGAAGAGATGAAGGAAACCACAACTTATTTAATTTCTCTGTGAATTTGAATTTTAAAGATACTGCTGCTTCAGCTATGGTTCGACGAAGATCATCAGGCCTGTAAATAGTTTCAAAATATTTTTGAAACTTTTGCACTTCTTTGATATGTTGGTCTGTACCTTTTTTCTTCTTGTCCTGCACAAAGGTAAAAGCATTTGTCAGAAGAGTAGTGAAAGTTGCTACGTCAAAAAATCTGTTGATGTAATATTCTTTCCACCAGACGTCGAACTCTTCAGTACAGAGGAAGTTTGGTATAAAAATGGTGGGATAGACCTCCAGAGTTGGGTCGAAAAACTTGTTGTACAGCTCTAAACTTCTGTCGAAATGGTGAAAGGAGTTGTAGAAAATGATAGCACCTTTCTTGTGGTAGATAGGCTTCGTCTTCGTCTAGATTAATCCAAACTGCCTAGCTACCAGATTGGGTTGGTAAACAATGAGAGATACCTTTGTGTTGTTTAGGCTATGATGAGAAAAGAAGTGTCTGGGCATAAGAAAAGCTTCCCAAATGGAGATGTAGGAGTCTTCATCTTTCTGGTTCTCTACTGGGAGTCTTCTGGTGAACCATCTTGGGCCTACTTGTCTTTTGGCGAATGGGGCCATTGAAGGAGAAAATTTGTAGCGTTTGGCGAACATCATGATGTAGCCAGTGAATGCTTGTTGAAGACTTGTGGTATCATCTGTAGGGGTCAGTTGAACTAGCCTAGGCCATTCGACACGCCTCTCCTTTACTGCTTCTTCGACAACTGGCATTTTGATGGGGATGAAGTGTTCGAAAGTGGCATTCAGCCATAGTTGTAGGAGCCAAAAGGGGCCTGTAAGGCTAATGTTACCTTTATCCTTAAGGGTTTTGAGGTTGCTTACACTCTCACTTAAAGATTCATAAAGGTTTGCTAGAAGTAGCTCACTCAGGCAGAATGCAACTCCATTATGAAGCTGATTAGCCATAATGATGAAACTTCTAGCCACCTGAAGGGACCTTGTACAAAAGACAAATTTGGACAACCACAGGCTGAGGAAGGCAATGTGCTCTCTATCAGAGACTTCTTCGTTGCTTTCACCTTGGTGGTGGGCTATGAAAACAGAATACCCAGCATGTTTCGTGTCGAAGCCTATAGGATCTTTGTTCAAATGCTCAGGGTTAAATATCTCCCCTAAAGGACTAAGGCCAGTTATGGCTGCTATGTCGAATAGGGTGGGAGTCATCATTCCACAGGGTAAGTGGAAGGTATTGTAAGTACTATCCCAAAAGTACAAGGAGGCTAACAGCATATTTTGGCAATAACGGGGACCCTCCTTCGACAATTGGATTAAGTCATAAATGCCAGTTTTCTTCCAAAATTTTTCTTTGGCTTTTTCGACCCTAGTTAGCCATGTTTGGTACTCAGAGGGATCTTTCGTCAAAGGGGGACTCCTAAAAATCCTGTTTTGATTTAGATAAGACAGATCTATCTCTGTCGAAGCCATAAGGACTTCAGGTTCTTTTGATGAGGCTTCGACAGGTTTAGGGTTTTTGTTAGCAGCTATGGGTTTGGAAGCAGAATAGCAAGGGTAAAATTCTTTTAAACGGTTAGGGTCCACAGTGGGATCAAAAATAGGACCTAACATATCATGATGAATTCCAGAAACAGAAATGGGAATCATTACCTGTGACCTGTAAATGCTTGCCTTTTCCCTTTCATTTGGGGGTTCTGGGAAGTACTGTTGGTGTTGTGTTTGTGTAGGCCCAGATAATACGTGAGCAGGAGGAAGATCCTTGGTTTTCTTTGTCTTCTTTGCACTTTGTCCAGTAGTAGTCTTTGGAGGAGCCATTGATTAAATGAGGAGATTGAAGGAAGCAGAAGCTCTGAAAAGTCTTGAAATGGAGGTTTTGCGTTTGGAAGAGAAGAAGTGAGAAGGTGGAAAGTGTGAAATGTTATTGAAAGTGGTATTTATAGAGTTTGAAATAAATGATTAATATTAAATAGAGGGAAAATGAAAAGATTTCTTTTAATTGGGAAGTGGAAACGTGTGTTTTTGAGCCCTTAGTGGAAGTTAAAAAATGGCAGTTGGTGGGAGGCCATGATTTACCTACAATCTAGGGTTATGGGAGATTGTGTAAAAACGTGGGCTAGACATGACGTTTTGGTAAAGTGGAAATCATGGTGTTTTCTTGGGACTCAACAAAATCACTTTACAATAAATGCAACTGACAGGAAGTCAAAGGTCATTTCGACAGCAAAAGATATTTCTCCAAGGATAGTCGAAAACATCTTTGCTGGGGGGCAATTTGTAAACCCATAATTTCGACAAGACTGAAATTAAGGGTTTTGAGATTATCTTTGTCGAAAGATAATAAAAGGAAGGAATTTCAAGGATTGCTGACAGGGTGTAAAACCCCATTACTTCGACAGAGAGGTAAATGTTGTTCTGGCAGAATAAAGCTGGGAAGTTATTTGTGACTAAGTATTTGGCAGAGGAAAGTTCTCTTTCGGCGGTTCGACAGAAAACAGTCTTTCAACGATTTCGACAGAAGAGGACATTTGACAAAAGAATATTTGGCAAGTGCTGAAGAGTTTTGTTTCTTCTTTAAAAGGGTTTCGACAGTTTTGAAGAGTTACAAGGTTTTCGTCACCAAGGAAGAGATTCAAATTCAAAAGGTTGTAACCTTTGGCAGTTGGACACATGGAGGTTTCAGAGAAGAAATTTACATGCAGGCTGACACTTGTCGTTTAGTTATAGTTTTTCCGTTCTAAGCAGTTATTTTGTTTATGTATAAATAGGATAGTTTATGGTTAGAATGTGTGTGTGAAAATTGATACAAAATTCCTGTAAAAAACTCTAAGTACCCAGTGTGAGAGAAAATGAGTCTGATATTTGGAACCATGTACGTTTGAACACCATTTATATTTCAAAGTTATTTTAAATTACTTGTTTATTCTTTAAGTTCATGTCATTTTAAACTTTATTTACGTTTCTGCAAGTTTACAGCCTTCGACATGTCTTTTTTCTTGTTTAAACCTTTAACTTTATTTCATCTTTAAGTTCAAACTTTACTTTACTTGCAAAAAATCAAAGTTCTTAATACTTTGGCAATCTTAACGAAACAAACCACAAATCAATCTTTTATTCTAAGAGTATTTCGACAGAAACAATGCACATGTATCCCAGGACTTGTATGGTTGGTCCTGCAAGTAACCCAGTTTTCTGAAGAAATTGGTTAACCAGAGGTTGTTCGCCAGAAAACACAGCGAACAGTACGATATGGAAAGAACTCAATAAAGATGGATGGTTCAAGGGATTGAAAATGAGAGAAGGAAAATTTTCAAAAGGGGAGAAAATACTACTTGGGAGGAGGAAGCCTCCATGAAAGAGGAGAAAAGCTCCGAAATAGGAGGGGAGGCGACGCTTAACCATAAAGTGTAACCCTAATTTTAGAGTGAGGGAACCTCTCTCCCTAAACATTAGTATGCACACTAAATGATGTCATTTGTTATATTGCATGTGAAATTGAAAAAAAAAACTCATTTATCAACGAGATAAAATATATTTTTTATAGTAATAAGTTGCATCTTTGGTATAGGCCTTGATCCTGTCTTCATTAAAGCAGTCGAAGCTTTCTTGTTTTGTAAATCAGCTGGGTTACCTTTAAAATTCTTTGGAATAACCATTGGTGGAAACCATAGGAAGATGTCGTTTAAGAACCCGGTGCTGGCCTGCCTTAAGCTAGATTAAACTCGTGGATTGGTCGCAATCTTTCTATTGGAGGGAGGGCATCCTTGATTAATTCAGTTTTAGTTAACATGCCTATCCATTTTCTGTCTTTCTATAAGGCTCTCTCCAAAATAGTGAACGATATTATAGCAATTCAGAGGAAGTTTCTTTGGTCCGGAACGGAGGCAAAAAATAGCATTACTTGGGGTGAAATGGAGATCCATTTGCAAATCTAAAGAGAAAAGGGGGTTGGGTATTAAACATGTTGGTTTTTTTAATAAATCCCTTCTTTCAAAATGGCTCTGGAAATTTCTTAGGGGAGGTACAAAAATTTGGAGATTTTTTTTGGATTTCAGGTACGGTAGATTTAGTTGTTGGGTTCTCGATATCGCTAAAGCTCTAAAACCTTATGCAATATTATTATGGATGAGGGGCATGTTGAGTATTAAAGTGTTTAAGGATGATTCTAACTTCCAATCTTTAGTTAAACCTACTCTTGGTTGTCGTGACAGTGTATCATTTTGGAATTCTTTCAGGTGCAGAGATTCCTTGTTGAAAGTAGATTTCCAAGACCTTTATGAAGCAGCTACTGTCAATGACTGCATCATTACTGATCTTGGGCTGTGGGAATAGGACGTGTGGGGATGAAATCTTAGAAATCTAGGCCTAGAAGAACCGTTTTTGAATAACGCTACTTTTTGTAATCTGCATAATTTTATTTCTAATTCCGAGCCTTGTCGTAACATGAAGGACCGGTGGGATTGGAGATTGGAGTCGAACAAGAAGTTCTCCGTTAAGTCGTTATACTGCCATATTAACGGTACCGATTCTGTGTATGTTTTCCCTCTGTAGGAGGCGAAAAGGATGTGTTTGAGGGTTCTTTGGAAAACTTGTTTGTCTTAAAAAGTGAAGGTATTTGCTTGGAGGATGTTTCTTAATAGATTGCCCACCCAGATGAATTTAGCAAACAGACGCATTATTGAACCTCCTCATGATAAGTTTTGTGTTATGTGCTGATTTTACCTGATCAGGAGGTCCTTCCAGCAATTGGGTGAAGACAGCAAATGGATGGAATGGATGGGTGTACCTGCAAGGCGCTCCGATGCCAAAGTCAATAGAGGTACAACAAAATAGGTAAGTAACAGAGTGGAATCAGAATACCTGACCCTTTAGTGAAAAAGGGTATTTATAGAGAGCCCCCAGCGCTGAGCCAAGGTCCTTCCTTGGGTTGGATCAGCTAGGCCCAAGGAAGAACTGCTAAGGAACGCGTGAGAAGCGTAAAAACCTAGCTAAGTGGTCTGGTCCTTGGTCCAACTACCCCTATCTTTCAAGAGACAAAGGGGGAGACAGTTGGATGACGTGGCAAGTGAACTGGCGGACACACTCTTTGCCCGTTCTGAGTACGAGCCCAACACATAGGACATGTGCCCGACCATCCAGCGTCTATGTCCATCTAGCAGGCGTGCCTGCCCGAGCATATGGGCCTCTACTCGACATATTGGGCCGTAGCCCAATACATTCTAGAGGCCCAGTCCGGAATAGGATCCCTCCAAGTCGAGTCTCAGGGTTGGAGCGATGAATTATAAAATAGCCGGACGTAGGCACGTTGAAGAAGGTGTCGAGCATGATGTTAGCCAAACCGTTGCATGTGTTGCTGAGGTTGTCAGGCATATGGTGTTCACAGAGGCCGGGGACGTTTCCCGTAGTCGGGGAGATTTGTAGTTGCTTAGCGTCGTTTAGGATTCTTATGGACTAACGTGTCTCAGCTTTAATGGTGCATTGCTTCGTATCTCGTGCTAGCACCGGCGTAGGGTCTAGGCAATGATTACCTACCGCGTCCGCCCACGCACCTCTTACTATATAAAGGGGGTGGCCTACTTCATTTGAACTTTTTCGCTCTTACGTTAACCGGAAACACTTGAGAAGAACTTTGTCTCCGCCCATCTTCGCCATCTACACCATCGTTTTCTGCCCGCGTGCAACCGTCTTCTCCCTGTCTTCATTATGTCAGGTAACAACCTTAACCTCTCTTTTTGTGTGTTTTTTCATCTAATTAGTGAAATGCATGTTTTATCCGTGTAGAGTAAGCAAATCTTCGTGTAGAGTAGGTAAATCTGTGTTTAGGGTTAGTTTTTAGGTTTTGGGTATGAATATCCCCGGCAGGATTAGCATGTCGCGGACGTAAAACGCATAGAGACATGAACGTCCCAGGCAAGGTTTGCATGTCACGGGCGTAAAATTCATATGCGTATGAATATTCCGGGCATGGCTAGCATGTCGCGGGTGTAGAGTTCATGTGTATATGAATGCGTAGGTTTAGAATCTTTGCACGTGATCTAACGCAAACAAAGGTTGTCCCTCCGTTAGTCTAGTGTAGTTTTGTGAGGTTCCCGGCGTTTTAGCCTTTCACCCTTTCACTTGATTTGCGGTGGAATGGTGGATTTGATGCGATGTCGAATTCACTTTTCCTGTCTGCTTCTCAGGTATGGCCGAGCATCGGTGGGTCGAGGATGGAAATGTTGAGCACCGGCAAGTCGACGAAAGGGAGGCTGAACATCGTGAAGTCGGCGAACGGGATGCCGAGGAGGAAAATGAACATGTCTCCTTGTTTGGGCGCAATGACTTGTCGTGGGTCGCGGACGAACCGCTGGAAGAAGAATCATATTTTGCCGATGATTCGACCACCGCATACGCCATGGTGGAGGACATCAACCCCGAAGATCCTACAAACTAGAAATGTCTTGCTCCTCGGGAGGAAGACCGAATATGCCATCATTTCCCGGGGAAACAATCTGCTATGTATGAATTTGCCTTCCTAGAGGGGAGGGCCAGGCTGCCCTTCAAGGATTTTCAGATGAGGGTTTTTAGGTGGCTTAGACTGGCGCCGTCGCAACTGCATCTGAATGCCATCGCTTTTATCCGGGCGTTCGAGCTAGTTTGTCGTTTTCTTGGCGTTGGGTGCACTTTGCCTCTCTTCTTCCACATCTTCCACCTACAACGGTCGGGTGCCTGGGGACGTCACAGCTTGGTGTCTCTGAAGAAGCCAGTGAGATTATTCAAGACCTATGTCGATTCTACCCGACACTTTAAGGGGTGATGGTATACGGTGAAGCCGATCACCCGTTTCGCCCTGAACTCTCTTTACTACTACAAGAGGAATGCTGACGGTGAGGAGAAGATTATGTCGAGGATCCCCTTGAGATAGCAGCCCAACCATTTCAACTTGTCGACTAGCCACTACTGGGTCAGATTCTCGAGCATGGGGGTCGAGGATAGACTGGCTTACAAAAGGATGGTTGAGTACGTGCAGAGCTTTAATCAGGCGGTTTGGGTGGATCGACAAGACAACCCCCACGTTGATGAGGCCGGGATGCCTATTTATGAGACATGCCTCATAAATACCAGGGATCTACTCGCGTGTGATACAAACGAGGAGGTCGTGGAGTTACTGCGTAGGTCTTTTCGACTTGTTTTCTTTTCTCGGTCTTGTGCCCGTTCAACTAATATTTATCTATTTTTGTTTTGCACGAACTATGTCCACCGCCCGTGAACGGGTCTTAAAGCTGGCGAACTAGGTCGGGGCTCTAGACAGGGTCCCCAAGAAGAAGAAAAAAGTGGCGCCTCATGTCCAGGAGGTGGCTACGGAGCTCGAGGTGGGTAGCTTGGGTACTGCTAGCCCGGCGACCAACTCCCCTCAGCCCGCTCAACAAACTTCCCTGATCCAAATACGGGATAGTCCTCTTCCTTCCACCTCTCCTCTGCCGAAGCGGAAGTTTCTGGAAGGGACTCTTTCCCGGTCTGCTGCTGTGGGGGGCAATGAGTCTGGTGCCCCTGGGAGTTATTTGATGCCTCCTTGCTACATAGAGCAGGAGTTCTTTAAGGCTGAAGGTTCCGTCGTGGTGGCGGCGCCCGAGGCGATGGCCATTCTGAATCAGGGCGCAGATGCTAGGCGGAAGGACCTGGTAGGAGACTTGGCCACCGTCATCCGGGTGATGGAGACTGCCATGGTCCTGTCCAAGACTGTTGTTTCCACAGCTTCTTTGGAGGATGCCCTTCTAGCTGCCCGGACTGAGAAGGATAGATTGTCTAAGGATTTATCCGACTACAAAGAGGAGCACCAGTTGCAGGCGGGGCTGAAGACAGAGCTGAAGGAACTGAAGCTCGAGCGGGACACTCTGAATGCCGAGAAGCAGAGTCTGGAGGATCAAGCTGCGGGGCACAAGGAGGTGGCTGATGAGAATGTGTGGCTCCGTGCTCGAGTTGCTTTTCTCGAGGGTACAATCCTCCCTCGGGACGATGAGACCGAGGAGGAGCTTGCCCTTCGCACCCGGGGCGAGTTGGTTGATCACACCCACGCACTCAACAAAGACTTGGTTGTGGTGTTCAAGGATGGTTTCGACAATGCCACCAAGCAGCTCAAGGTGTTGAACCCGGGGCTTGTGACGGAGGGGTCAGCCCATAATTACAGTGTGGTTGACGGGGAGATTGTGTGCCCCTTTGAAGTCGAGGAGGAGAAGGAGAATGATAACCGTTAAGAGTAACTCCGGGTGGAGTCTTCAGTATTTTTGTTTTTTCTGTTTTACTTTTTGTCGGGCCCTTTGTTTATGCAATGACCTTCGTGCCTGTTGTTTGTAATAGCCTTTGTGCTTGTTTGGATACTGGCCTTCGGGCTCCTTTTGTAATGGTTTCTTGGTCGGTTTCGACCGTTTAATGAATGTTACTTTCATTGTTAATTTGTTTTTCGTTATTTATTTTTGAACTGTTCTTGCTCGACTTCGCTGGGCAACCGACGAGGTGGCGAGCTTTGTGCTCGCCCTGAATCGAGGTAGGGTTTGCAATCGGAAAACTCTGACCTCTGGGCTTGGGATTTCCCATCGCGAGTTGGGTGTCCTACCAACGTGGTGCTGCGACGCTGGGGCTCGTTTGAGGTGTCCAGCGTTGGGGAGGGTTGTGTTCGCCTCTGAGGGGCGCAGATCCTCCCTTATGTTTGGTGGTGAAGAGTGTGGTCGTACCTCCCATATCTCCCCGGGTTGCGTTTAGCTATAATATTGTTTAAGTTTTTCCGCGTTCTATGGTCGAGTGAGTTCTTCACCTTGTAGGTTTCCAGATAATAGGCTTCATTGCCCGTCTTGTCGCGGACGCGGTATGGGCCTTCCCAGTTGGCGGCCAGTTTGCCCTCTCTTGGGTTTTTTTGGTTTCTTCTGAGGACCAGGCTACCCACCTGGAACTCTCTTTTTATGACCTATGATTTGTGGCGTAAAGCTATTTTTTGTTGGAGGGAGGTTTCCCTAAGGGCTACTTCGGAGCGGATCTCGTTGATGAGATCCAGCTCGGTTCGAAGTGCCTCGTCATTCATCTCTTCGTCGAGGGGTGCCTCCATGCGTCTCGTCGGCTCTCGAATTTCCACTGGGATAACTGCTTTGGTGCCGTATGTTAGTCTGAACGGAGTCTCCCCGGTCGTGGAGTATGGCGTTGTGCGGTATGCCCACAGGACGCTGTGTAGTTCCTCGACCCATGCCCTCTTTACCTCGCCGAGTCTGCGCTTCAGTCCGTGCAGGATTACCCTGTTGGCTGCCTCAGCTTGTCCGTTGGTTTGAGGGTGCTCGACGGACGTGAAGTTTTGTTTAGTGCCTAGGTTGTTAGGCTGTTTTTAGCTCGTTGGGAGGCGCGAGATGCATGTCGGCATGTCGTTGGTATTTGTCGCATTTTTGACGTGTTCTTTGGAATCGTGTTGCATAGTCGGCCAATAGTAGCCTGCTCGTAGAGCCTTGCGCACCAGCGACCTTCCGTCGGGATGTTGGGCATTGATTCCCCAATGTATTTCCCCTAATATGTCGGGGACTTTATCCACCTCGACGCATTTGAGCAACGGGATAGAAAGTCCCCTTCGGTAGAGTTTCCCTTCGAGGAGGACGTATGAGCACGCCCTCCTCTTAGTTGTGGCTGCCTCTTTGGGGTCCACGGGGAGTTCGTATTTCGTGAGATAGTTGTAGATGGGTGTCATCCAGCAATGATCGTCCCCGATCACGTTTACCTCGAGTGGGATTGGCGGTCTTTCGGTGCTAGGTCGAGGAAGGATTTCCTGGATTACTGATTTGTTTCCGCCTTTCTTCCTCGTGCTCGCGAGTTTCGACAGGACGTCCGCCCGCGTGTTATGTTCACGGGGTACGTGTTGGACCTCCCACTTCTCGAATTTTTCGAGTCTTTCCCTTACCAATGCTAAGTATTTGATGAGGTTGTCGTTCTTGGCTTGGTATTCTCCCTGTACATATGATGCCACGAGTTGGGAGTCTGTCGATATCTTTATTTCCTTTTCTCCTAGGTCTTCGGCTAATCTTAGACCGGCGAGGAAAGCTTCGTGCTCGGCTTGGTTGTTGGAAGTTGGGAAGGCTAATCCCAATGAGACCTCGATCAGGATTTCGTCCTCATTTTCGAGGATGATTCCTGCAACGCTTCCAGCCGGGCTAGAGGCCCCGTCGACAAAGATCGTCCATTTGTGGGCGCCGTTCGCTGGCTTCGGGCTGTGCATCATTTCTGCGACGAAGTCGGCCAGGGCCTGAGCTTTCAGAGTTTTACTGTTCTCATATTGGATGTCGAATTCAGAAAGTTCCAGCGACCATTTCAACATTCTGTCGGCCATGTCTGGTCGACCAAGGAGTTGTTTTATGGGTTGATCGGTTCTCACCTTGATCGTGTGGGCAAGAAAGCAGTGACGTAATCTTCTCGCGACGTTTATGAGGGCTAACGCGACCTTTTCGATTTGTTGGTATCTGAGCTCGGGGCCTTGGAGTGCTTTGCTCGTGAAGTATATAGGCTTTTGCCCTTCGTCGGTTTCTCTGATGAGAGCGGCGCTGACGGCCTCGGTTTCCACGGACAGATATAGGTATAGGGTCTCCCTTTCCAGTGGTCGGGACAAGACCGAGGGCTCGGAGAGTGCCTTCTTCAGATGGAGCAGTGTCCGTTCGTATTCGTCGGTCCACTCGAAGGTGGCCTCTTTTCGGAGGAATTTGAAGAAAGGTAAAGCATGTTGAGCGGATTTGGAAACGAAGTGGGAGAGTGAGGCGAGCACCCCGTTGAGGGATTGAATGGATTTTTTAGACTTCGGGGTCAGAAACTCCGAGAATGCCCGACATTTGTCGGGATTGGCCTCGATTCCCCGTTCAGTGAGATAGAAGCCTAGGAATTTTCCTGCCCGGACACCGAATGTGCATTTTTCAGGGTTAAACCTCATTTTACATTGCCTCGCCTGCTCGAAAACCTTGCGGAGGTGTCGTGCGTGGTCGGTCTCCTCGTGTGATTTGACGATCATTTCGTCCATGTATACTTCGAGCATGTCTCCGATTTCTCCTTGGAAGACTTTGTTCATCATGCGTTGGTACGTGGCCCCGACATTCTTTAGCCCGAAGGGCATTACGTTGTAATAGTAATTGCATGTCGGGGTCATGAATGTCGTGTGTCGCTTGTCCATGTCCGACATAGGGATTTGATTGTATCCACTATATGTGTCCATGAAGGACAAGAATTTGAAACCTGCAGAGTTGTCGACCAGTTTATCTATGTTAGGGAGAGGAAAAGCATCTTTGGGGCAAGCCCTATTAAGATCGGTATAATCAACACACATACGCCATTTTCCATTATTTTTATTAACGAGGACTACATTAGAGAGCCATGTTGTGTATTGGGCTTCAGAAATAAAATTTGCCTCTAAGAGGTCTTTTACAGCTCGCTCGGCAGCCTCCGCTTTCTCGGGGGACTGTTTGCGCCTACGTTGTGCTACGGGCTTAATCGCCCGGTCTAAAGCTAATTGGTGGCAGGCGACTTCAGGGTCTAGGCTGGGCATCTCTGCGGTATTCCATGCGAAGAGGTCAGCGTTCTCCTTGATGTAGATCGCGAATTGCTTCCTTGTTTCCTCGGGCAGGCCCGTACCTATCTTCACTGCTCTGTCGGGGTTATCGCCTAGCGGGACGAGATCGAACTCTCCGTCCGGGACCGGGCAGAATGGGTAAGTGGGAGCTTGCCCCTCGACAGGTCCCTGTTCTTCAGCTTCGTCCTCGCCGATGCGGCAATCGAGGTCGATGGTGTTGATTCCCTATGGGGAGGCTCTTCGATCCTGGGCTTCTTGTTGTTTTTGGTGTTGATTGTGGCCTGTCCCTTTACTGCAACATCGTAACACCTTCGGGCGGCCTCGATGTCACCGTGGATTGTGACCACGCGGCCCAGTTTGGTGTAGTACTTCATCTTCAGGTGAACGGTGGACGGGACCGCCGTCAGCTCAGCTAGGGTCGGGAGACCGAGGATGCAGTTGTAAAGGGAGGGGCACTCTATGACCAGGAACTGGATCTTGATTTCTCTGGCCGTTTCTTGTTCTCCGAAGGTGACGAGGAGCTCAATGTAACCCCACAGCTTTTTCATAGCCCCATTGAACCCTTTGAGGTCGGATCCGACATAGGGAGATAGGTTGGTCTTGTCCAACTTTAGGGTTTTGAATAGGTGGATGTATATGATGTCCACCGAACTGCCTTGGTCGACCAGGATGCGTCGAACGTCAAAGTGTGCCATCTTGGCTCTGATCAGTAGCGGGATGCCTGAGTTGGGGGAACCGCCCGGAAGCTCCTCTAGGAAAATGGATATCGGATTGGACTTGCCTCGGTACTTTGTCAATGTTGCCTTTTGCTCGGGCGCAGTCAGCAGGAGTTCGTCGAACTTGTGTTTTTCTGAAAGGGTAGCGCTTTTGTCGTTCATCCCTCCCCCCGATATGACAAGAGTAGTTGGGAAGTCTTCCCAGGGGCTGAGGGCAGTGATTCGCCATTCTGGTGGTGAGTCGGGGATGATGAAGTCCTCTGGTCGTGATATGCATAGGGCCACTTGATAAGAAGAGTCGCCGGGGGCATATCCTCGCGGGGTCTCTTCTTTTCTTGCTCTTCGTGCCTGGGAGCTTTGTTTTTCCTAGTGTACTATTTGAGATGGCCCTCTTGGATCAAGATTTCTATTGCATCCTTCAAGTGGACACAGTCTTCAGTCACGTGCCCATGACTTCTGTGAAACCTGCACTACTTGGATTTGTCCATGTGGGGCTTGGGTGCAGAAGGTTTGGGGAACCTCACCTTGCCCTGTTTGAAGTCAGAGTTGATGCATTCGGCGAGGATGCACTCGCGGGGAGCTGTTAGCAATGTATACTCGCTATACCGGCCCGCGGGTCCTCTTCCTTCGCGAGGCTTGCGGGGTTTCTCCTCCCTTCGCCTGTCCCCGTTGCGACGGGGAATGTTCGGGTCCTCGCGCTTGGGATGTTTGGTCTCCCCGACGTTGCGACTGCTGCGAGCGTTGTGGGCGACCTGTTTTTCTTCATATCTAATATAAGCCTGGGATTTATGCAGGAGGTCGTTCAGGGTGCGGGGAGGTTCTATCCCGACTTCCCTGCTAAGTTCACTTCCGGACAAGAGTCCCCTCTCGAGGAGGTATTTATTTATGTGTTTTTTGGTTTCCACCTTGACAACCTCTTGGTTGAACTGCTCCATATATGAGCGCAGTGTTTCATTCTTCCTTTCCATTATGGCTTCGAGGGTCACCTCGGTCTTGGGATGGCGTCAGAAGGCTGTAAAATTCCTTGTGAACATAGATCTCATGACCCTCCAGGATGTGATGGATTCTGGGGCTAGACTTTTGTACCAGGCCATGGCTCCCTTCCTGAGAGTCGTTGAGAACAGCCTGCATTTGAGATGCCCGGTGATGTCATTGCGATAGTCGAGCATCGCATTAACGTTGTCGACGTGATCGTCGAGGTCAGTGGTCCCGTCGTAGATGGCCAAATTTGGGGGTTTCTCCATGCCCTTGGGGAGCGGAGCCTCCATTATCGCCTGCGAGAGGGGGCAATGTAGGTCTTCTTTGTCGCTCCTCAGTGGGGAGAGCTCATCATTACCAAGGTTCTGGTCGTGCCTTGGCGAGGTCCCTGATCGATCAGTATCACGGCGTGCTCGTGACCTACTCTTGTTGGGTTCCGGGGAGCGTCGTCCCCGACGTGGAGGGGAGCATCCCCACTTCTTCGCAGCTTCTGGATGCTGCAGCATCCTTCGTTATTACTGAGGTCGGCTCTCCTGCCATTCAGCCTCTAGGGCCATGATTCTCTCGTGTTGCTGGTAGAGCATGGAGCTGGCCTGATTGAGGGCGTTCACTATAGCAATCATGGTGGCATCCCACTCGACGGGAACGGGGATAGGCTGGAACGTGGTGACTGCCGGGTCCTGAATCTGAGGTTGGTTCCCATTGTTCTCGGGTTCAGGAGACGGGGTGGAAGGGCGCCCGTCTCGGGTGTCAGATTCATGGTAGTTCAAATTGTGCTCCATCGTGTAGTCGACGAGGGGACAGTTACGGTCGTTGGGCTATTCTCCGGCCATGCTGAAAGGATGGAGTAGTTGATCTTTGATCTTCTACTGTGGAAGAAGGGGAAGCTAGTTTCCCACAGACGGCGCCACTGATCTTACCTGATCAGGAGGGCCTTCCAGTAATTGGGTGAAGACAGCAAATGGATGGAATGAAGGGGGTGTACCTGCAAGGCGCTCTGATGCCAAAGTCAATAGAGGTACAGCAAAATAGGTAAGTAGAAGAGTGGAATCAGAATACCTAACCCTTTAGTGAAAAAGGGTATTTATAGAGAGCCCCCAGCGCTGGGCCAGTGTCCTTCCTTGGGCTGGATCAGCTAGGCCCAAGGAAGAACTGCCAAGGAACGCGTGAGAAGTGTAAAGACCTAGCTAAGTGGTATGGTCCTTGGTCCAACTGCCCCTATCTTTCAGGAGACGAAGGGGGAGACAGTTGGATGACGTGGCAAGTGAACTGGCGGACACGCTCTTTGCCAGTTCTGAGTACGTGCCCGACACATAGGGTATGTGCCCGACCGTCCAGCGTCTATGTCCGTCTAGCAGGCGTGCCTGCCCGAGCATATGGGCCTCTGCTCGACATATTGGGGCGTAACCCAATACAGTCTGGAGGCCCAGTCCGGAACATGTGCTTTCAAGAGGAAGACAATGTTCACCACTTATTCTTGGAGTGCTCTAAAATTCGGCTTTTTGGTTTAAGATTTTCGATTGGGTCGGATTAATCCGATTAATGCAGATTCTCTTAGTAATCTTGGCTTACTTTCGTTCTTGGTTATGGTTTATAAGAGTAAAGAGGACATGACTAATTTTGTGTGATTTATAACGGCTTGAAAAAATTGGATTTCGAAAAATAATGTTATTTTTAACAGTGAAGTTTGTATTGTGGAGGAGTTATTTAATCGTGTTGTTACAACCTCTTGGAGATGGTTAAGTCTAGGTCGTAGGAGTTATACCCTGTACGATTGGATCAAATATCCTCTCGATTTTATGTAATTCTTCAGGAGTTTTATTTTATCTCCTTTATCTTTAATTAGTGTTTGTATTGGAATGGAGAACCTCTTTTTCTTTCTTTAATACAATTTACTTATAAAAAAAACAATTAAAGCATCCTAAAAAAAAAGAAAATAAACTTTTATATATATAGGAGTAAGTTTTAGGCTCCATATAGTCGGCTTGATATTCCCACCTATAATCTTCATGTTTACAAAGTTGCAATATGAATAAAATAATCCAACAATTGCCATTTCTTTTACTAACTTATAAACACCTTCACATGAAATCATTATTATGCTATTGCAATTTGTTTCTTCTTGTTTTCATCCTGTTGACTTGTAATCATCTACCCATGCTTATTTATTTATATCTTTATACTGTTTTGGATGTGAAATCTCATGTTTAATTTTCTTTAAATCACCTATTTTTATTATAAAAATATGATGAAGATATTTAAAATGGGGCAATTATACTTGTTCACATTGGTAATTAGTATTTCATGCATAAGATTTTACGTTTATCTAACAACTACTCATACATAAGTTAACCTTATGGTCTTTATATACATCCTCTAAACGTCAAGCAATAGTTTTCTATTGTATCAAGATTGTCTTGTAATTATTTCTTTGAAAATTAGTTGTAAAATATTGACAAATGGATCTCCATGTTGTGGAATGAAAATGAACAGCTAACAGAAATTCCACTTGTCCCTCCTTTTTTATTAAATTAAAACCATTTTCAAATGCTTGATTTGGCCAATTGCATGTCACGGGACAAATAGTGCTTCAAAAATAAATGATGGAATTTTTAAGAAATATAATAAAAATTAAATGACAAAATTATTTCATTATTTAAAATAAAATAATTAAATAAAAAAATTATATACCTTAAAATGCTGGTAAGTATAATATGCAAGATGATTCTCTTCCCTGAGGAATCTATGTTCTCACTCATATAGTGTACTGTGGCTGTGTATTAGTGGATCAGGATCAAACAGTTTACATTTAAATTTAATAAATAAAAAATTAATATATATTTTTTAAACGGTTTGATCTTGATAAAACGATATGCTCCAAATACATGAATGTATAGAATCTAAACATCAAGGAATTCAATTTCGTATAACATCGAGGTTTCAATTATTGAGTTTCAAAAAGAAAAACTCAATCATTATTTAAGCATCACAACTTTTTATATTTTAATATATTTTAAATAAATTTCAAAATTTATTTTTAATTTTATTGAACTAGTTAATATAAATTTAGATTAATAGATTACCTATACTCGAGTTCTTATTTGTGGATACAAAAGAATTCTTCAATATATAGACAATTTTGAACAGATTCTCGTGATCTTTAGCGTAGAGCAACAACAACATTTATAGAAAAGATGAGGTATACATGTAAGACACTCTAACACTCAAATAAGTTATATATATATATATATATATATATATATATATATATATATATATATATATATATATATATATATATATATAGAGAGAGAGAGAGAGAGAGAGAGAGAGAGAGAGAGAGAGAGAGAGAGAGAGAGAGAGTACAAAAGCACTAGGTTTATATTAGAATGAATATAATACTTGACCCTATAAAGGAGAAGGCTATTTAGAGGAAACCCTCAGCGCAGGGTCAATGTCTCCAATGTGGCCTAAATACTTGGTCGATTAATGGGAGACTGTCAGATGTGCGAGAAGCGTGAAGATCTAGAGTGTGATCTTCGACCTGGTCCAACTATGGTTGTGATTCTCGGAGGGGCAGTTGGTCGCTTGAACTGTAAAACGCGTGAGAGGGAGGTCCCCAACGATTATAATCTTAACGATTATATTCTCCCTAACAAATATATTGTCCTAAGCCCCTTATTGGGCCTTGTCCGTAGCTGGACTGGATTGGGCCTTGCCAAACTATGGGGCACCTGTCAGTCCAGTCTAGAACAAGAGCCCCCCAAGTCGTTGACCTTGTGCGAAAGGGGCAATGACTTATGCTAGTGAAGATTGTCGGGGAGGAATAGGTCACTTGTGTCCGACTTATAGACAGGTGTTTCATCGTGGGGATGACGCAATCTGGTCGGCAAGACAGTTGTTAGCGATTTGCGGGGACGAAGGAGTCGTTGCTTTGAAAGGTATTTTTAACGTCAAACAGATGTATGTTGGAAGTTGGAGATTCATCTGGGAATACGCAAAGTTTTGTCTTAAGAAGGCAAAACGTTGGATTCTTACTAACACGTATGACGTATGACGGAGCAATCATTTTTTGTTAAGGACTAGGGAATGTAGGCTATTTAGGCAATGGTGGCTTCTTCAATTTGTGCTTCTTTATGCAAGCATGAGGCTTATAAAAGGGAGAACCCAAGCCCTCATTTTATACTTTGTGTAACTCTCTCTTCAACTCCCTTGCTCTACAACTTGCGTTTTCCTGCCCTTCGCCAGAGTTTTCTCTTCCATCGTCCGTCTTCATCTTTAACCTCTAAACCGGGGTACTGTTCTTCGTCTTTCTTATTAGATTTTTGTAAATATGATGAATTTTTCGGGGAGGCAGGAACTTTTCGGTTGAAGTTCATGTGTTTTTTGATGAACACATGAATTTTCTGGAAATTTCATGAAGATCCTAAAGAAAACATGTATACGATGATGAATGTTAGGGTTAGCGTAGAAAACCGTTGTAGATCTTTCTAGGTTTCTTGTTAGGAACAATTATTATTTGTAGTAGGGCATTAGGCCTTATGTCGAGGAGATTTATATGTTTAGTCGAGGGGACCAAAATAGGGGAATTGTTTCCCTGTTAGAAACTTGTTATTTATTATCGAGGAGAATTCTCCCCAATGGGGATGACCTCCTCCTAATCGAGGTTAGTTCCTTGTGTCCTTATTTTATAGACAAGGAGTTGAGTCGGGCATACATCATCGACCTTTATATTGCCCTTTCACTTGATTTGCGGTGGAAGGGTAGATTTGATTTTTGTCGAATTCACTTGGTTTCCTCAGTTTTTCAGGGGAAATGGCTAATCTGGATGTCGATCATATCTTAGACGAGCATGTCGCTCAAGATGATGGGGCAGGTGCTGCCAACGTCCCCGAAGTGGACCAATCATGGATAATGTCAGAACCTATGAAGACCACCTCAGTCTTCACCGACGATGACTTTAACACGTTCAACATGGTCGAGAAACGGAAGAAGGGGGATCCTGTAAACTAACGGGATTTTTACCAATAACCCGAATATAAGATATGCTCGCATTTCCAGGGTCTGCAATTTCCTATGTACGAATTCACTTTTAGAGAAGTGGGGTTCCATCAGCCCTTCACATATTTCCAAGGGGTTGTCTTCACGCATCTGATGTTGGTACCTTCTCAACTTCATCCTAATGTGTTGTCATTTATCTGATCCTTCGAGATGGTGTATCATTATTTGGAGATAGGCGCAATAGTGGACATGTTGTTCAGGGTCTTCCATCTGCAACGCCAGTCACAGGAAGGTCGACACAGTTGGGTGTCCTTCAAACAGCCGAGCAGGTTGTTTAGAGCGTATCGAGATTTAGTCTATAACTTCAAAGAAAGGTTCTATGTAATCAAGCCTTGATTTCAAGAAGTCAAGAATCCTCATTTATTAAATGAAATCGAGGTAGTGGATGATAAGTAGGAAAAGAAGATGGTTTCAAAGTTTGCCATGGAGTGGGTTGAAGTTTATTTCAATCATGGGACTGATTATTATATCACAAAATCGGAGGAGCTAGGCACCGACGACAAGCTTGTGTACCAGAAGCTCGTGCAGTTTGTCGCGGGCTTTCGCCTGACGGTGCTTGTGGACACCGAGGATCCTGTGATATGCATTCCACATGGGGAGGTTATCGTGGTACCTAGATTGATTAACATTAAAGCTCTCCTCTGTTGCAAGACTTGAGCGGCCACAATGACACCAAGGTTATCCTTTTATTTTGTTGTTAAGTGTTGTTTTTCAGGTTGTGCTAACCTTTTTTATTTTTCTTTGTTGTGTATGGGAAATTTAGGACATCCATGAACACTTGGTTAAGGCCTAGAACAAGACCCTCAAGCGGGCTCCAAAGTCCAGGGTTGAGTCGTCAAAGAACAGGCGACCATGGAAAAATATATTGACTCCACCTCTCCTTTAATTGGCATCACCTCCCCCCCCCCTCAATTCCCCTTTTGATAAGAATAAGAATAGGAAAGTTGATGCCCTCAAACTTTTCTCGTCTAATACGACGACCAGAGCCTTGGACGAGAAGTTTGTGCTACATATATGCTATCTTCAGACGAATATGTTTAATGACGGGGAGTCTGTTATTGTCCCCGAGCTAGATGTTTCAGCCATCCTGGCCTCCGACCTTAAAACAATGAGAAAATAACTCTGTCGGGATGTTACTGGTGTTATTAGGGTGCTCGAGGCTGCCCTGGCACTTGGTGATGCGAAAACTTGCTCGCTGAAGGACTTCAAAAACCTTCAGAAGAAAAATATTGAGCTTGAGAAGGATAATGTTTCCCTGGACAACAAGTTGCTCACCCTCTAGACCAAATATGAAAATAAGGTTGAGCTCCTGTCTCATTACAATGAGATGAGACTCGAGCGTAATGCAGCCCAGACGAAGAATGAAAAGTTGAAGGCCAAGGGTGTCGAGCTGGAAGGCGCATCGACTGTTGGCGAGGAAGAGACAAAGTAGGAGAAGTCTCTGAAAACTCGGGCATACCTTATTTCCCGTATCCGCCTATTGGAGGAGGGAAACCTGGCAATGGCGGACAGGTTCAACAACGCCGTAGAGCAGATCAAAGCGAAGAATTTTGACATTCAGCTGATCGTCAACGGAATTAGTCCTCTACACAGGGTAGTTGATTTCTAGGTGGTCCCCCGGAGCTTGATGATTTTTTTCTAAGTATTTATCGGTCTGCGTGCCAAGAAATTTTATCGGCATGCGTGCCATTTTTTGAAGTATGTTTGATCATGGGGCTTAGCCCCTTTTATGTAAAATCTAAACAATTTACGACCTGGTGGTCGGGTATAATATAATATTCATGTATGTTTCATGCATTTTATGTATGACTTTTCTTTCTTTTATTTGCTTGAAATAAATATAATCTTGTGAATTGTTGTTATACATGAGTTTGCTCGACTTTTTTAAGGTGCTCGACTAGTGTAGGGATCTTTGTCAAACAGCCGGAAGTAGTTTTCGCCAGTCATAGGACAAGGATCTCGGTCGAGGTCTTGGTCCCACAAGGCTTAGACTTTTCCCATCACGATGTTCCATGGTCGAGTAAATGGTTCTCCATCTAGATGTTCGATGTAGTAGGCCCTCGTGCATGTTTTTTATTATACCCGTTATGGTCCTTCCTAATTGTTAGCCAACTTTCCCTCAAATGAATCCTTTTGATTTCTATACAGGACCAGACTGCCCACTTGGAATTCAAGCTTTATAACTTTGGTGTCGTAGCACAGTGTTATCTTTTCTTTTAGTGAAGTTTCGTGAAGGGTTACCCCTGATCGGATTTCCTTGACCAAATTGAGCTTTTCCCTCAATGCTTTGTTGTTTAGCTCCTCGTTGGGAGGGGCCTCTGTTCGTCTAGAAGATTTTCTAATCTCTACTAAGATTACATCTTTTGTTTCGTAGGCTAATTGGAAAGGAGTTTCCCTGATAGTTGAGTGTGGAGTTATTCTTTAGGCCGAGAGCACACTGTGAAGCTTCTCAACGCATCTCTTTTTGGCATCACCTAATCTTCGCCTTAAACCACGAAGAATAACTTTGTTTGCGGCCTTCGCTTTCCCGTTGGTTTGTGGATGCTCAAAGGACATAAAGTGTTTCTTGGTGCCTAGTTTGTCGACGAAGTCATTGAATTTTTCGTCCGTTAAATGGGTTCTGTTGTTGGTCACAAGGTCTTGAGGCATGCCGAATTAGGTGAGTACGTTTCTTTTGTAAAAGCGAAGTATGTTGAATGCGGTGATTTTAGATAGGGCTTCGGTCTCAATCCATTTGGTGAAGTAGTCGACAACCATGATTAGGTATTTGTTTTAATAGGAACTTACTGTGAAAGGGCCGAGGATATCCATCCCCCACTGAGCGAAGGGCCACGACGATGACATGGTTTTTAGTTTGTTAAGAGGGTGCTAAGTGCATGTCCCTGTGACGTTGGCATTTGTCAAACTTTTGAACATGCTCATTTGCGACGTGTTACATGGTTGGCCAAAAATATCCTGCTCGCAGGGCTTGTATGCTAGGGATTTACTCCTAGGTGATGTGCGTTGATCCCATCGTGGATTTCTTGAAGGATGTCGGGGACCTTATCTTCCCCAATACACTACAGGAGAGGGATAGAAAATCCTCGTCGGTAAAGTTATCCTCGACCAAAATGTAATAACATGTCTGACGTTTGGTTGCGCTGGCCTCCCTGCTATCTAAGGGTAGCTCCCCCTTAGTAAGGTAGTTATAAATTGGAGTCATCTAGCATTAACATCGAGTAACTCAGTTGCTTTTTCGATGCTTGGTCGATGAAGTGTCTCTTGTATTACAGACTTGTTACCCGTTTCTTCCTTACATGTTTACTTTTTTAATAATGATTTAAGGCAAAGGGTGTCACATACAAATATATATGCTTTTGAATGCATCAAGTGATAAAGTAAGAGACCGTACCCACGAGATGTGGAAAATGGATAAAATTTGAACTATTAAGTATTAACTCTTTGTTTAAAATAAATTATGAGTAAGGTAACAAAATAATAATGGTAGTAAGCAACAAGAGTTCACACAATATAATTAAAAATGCAAATAAAAGAGATTAAAATATCAGAGAGATTTATTGATGAGATAAAGTCCATTAATCTATTTTTTTTAAATGTATCTATGATGTGAAGTGTCGTTCCTCAAAAGGTCAGAACGTGATCTAGTGGTGTATCTTTATGGTCTTAACTTCTTATCTCTAAGCAATCTAAATTAAGTGAATATCTTTATCCTACTTTATTAACCAATTTTGTTATGAAATCCACTTGTTGTTGGATTTCTCTCAAAAAAGCTTGTACCTTTTTCTAAGTTGATCATTCCAAGAATCAAGTGAATTACATTAAAACACATAACAAAATAAGACACTAATCAAGACATCATTTCAACATAAAAATACCTTCATATTAACTTCATTTTGCTCATCAAATAAGAGTTTAGCTCATATATAGTGAGTTGAGTACAAACTACTGGAGTGAAACTATAGGAAGACATGTTCTTACAAAGATAAATAAATAAATGACAACCTAATAGTAATTTAAAGATCCCTCGTGTTGAAAAAAAATATATCTCTTCAGTCACGACTAGGACCTTCACAACTTTACCTCCTCATAAACAGGAAGTAAGTTGTAGATGGGTTTTTAAGGTGAAAGAAAACCTTGATGGAAGTGTTAACAAATACAAAGCAAGGTTGGTTGCAAAGGGTTTTCATCAACAACAAGGCTTTGATTTTAATGAGATATTCTCACATGTGGTTAAGCCTACTACCATTGGATTCATACTTACTCTAGATCTCACATAAAAATGAGATATTCAACAAATAGATGTAAATAATGAATTTCTCAATGGCACACTCCAAGAATAAGTCTATATGGTTCAACCTCCTAGTTTCATTCATCAGAACAAAGAACGTGTTTGTAAACTGCTTAAGGCTCTCTATGGACTTAAACAAGCCCTCAGGGCTTGGTATGATAAGCTTACTCAAGCTTTGATGCTCTTTGGCTTTAGTAATTCCATATGTGATCATTACTTATTTGTGTACTCAAAACAAGGTATTACCATTTATGCACTTGTTTATGTTGATGATATTCTTCTAACTGGCTCTTCTACTATTTTGATCCATGACTTGATAACTAAACTGCACAAGGAGTTTGCTTTAAAAAGACTTGGCCAACTTGAGTATTTCTTGGGTATATAGTTTGTTGCTCAGAACAATGTCTCCATTGTATTAACTCAGGCTAAGTACATAAAAGACGTTTTTGAAAGTACTAAAATGGTTAATGCCAATAGAGTACCAACACCAATGCTCGGTACTTATAAACTCAGTAAAAGTGGGTCTTCTACTATGTCTGATTTTCAATTGATAGTTTTATTGTTGGAACCCTTCAATATGTTACACTAACTAGGCCATACATCTCATATGGTGTGAACAAGACTTGTTAGTTTATGTATGCTCCCTTGATACTAACTGGGAAGTTGTGAGAAGGATCATCCGCTATCTAAGTGGTACCATCTCTTATGGGCTATTATTTTCTCTAGCCCCGTCTTCTCAAAAGTTTTCACTTAGAGCTTATAGTGATTCTGATTGGGCTAGTGACCCTGATGATCATAGGTCTACATCAGGATATTATGTTTTCTTTGGACCAAACTTTGTGGCATGGAGCTCTAAGAAGCAATCCCTTGTGGCCAAATTAAGCACAAAGGTCAAGTATAGAGCTCTTGCTCACACCATTTCAGAACTACTATGACTTGAATCCTTGCTCAACTCAAGGTTCCTTTTTACTTGGGGTTTAAAGAGCGTAAAACACAAGGAATGAGGGTTGGAATTGGGTTTTCAATAACCAATAAAAATGACTTTAAAAAAAACTTTGATTTATCCTGGTTCGTTTGAACTCAAACTACATCCAGTCCACCCGCCAAGGTGATTTTGCCTCTATCAACGAAGTCTTAATCCATTATTCAAATTTGAATACACACAAAGACCTACTGTCAATGTCTTTTACAAAGATAAATGAAGTAACTATAATGCTTCTAATAAGCTTTAATCACTAGGTGATTTGTTACAATATCTTTTAGAGCAGTATGAAAGAGTGTGAAGATATATCGTGGGATCCAGAGCTTCAAATCTTCAGCTTGATTCCTTTATATAGCTGCTTGAATAATCTAGTCGTTGGGAACATCTAGAGCTTGATTTGGATATAAGTTAATGCCATAAAAACCTTCCAAAATAAGAGATCATTGTTCCCAACCTTTATTCTGATTGTCTTTAATTAATCTTTAATGAGAGAATCACAATCTTCTAGGCACGAATCAGAGTATCATAAATTTGAGTACACAACTTTAATGATGTCTTAAATGAGAGATTCTCTTTAACACATATATCTTCTATATAAAAGTGCAAGACTGCTTCTATTGCAAAATGCTTTCCTTTTAAGAACTTCCTTCTAAGAACATCTACAGTGCACATAAAGTATAAGTTAGTTTGCAATGCACATTAGAACTTTTATTCTTAGAAAAGAATATTGTTATCATCAAAACTATTAGAGGATTAGAATCAAAATTGTTCTAACAATCTCCCCCTTTTTGATGATGACAAAACATTTATTTTGATTTAAGAATAGAACTTAAGAGTTAGAAGGAATCCCTTTAGTTAATGAGAATTATTCTTTCAGAGTTTTCCATTATAAGTTCTTTTAGCATTTTAATTCTTCCATAATAAGTTATTTGCTTTAGCTCCCCCTGAGTTGATTACTTAACCTGTTTCTTTCTAGAATCACAACTCAAACAGTTTAATCAGAACATTAATATGTTAGAGGCTAATCTTGATAAACTGCTATAGATCAAAATCTTCTACGTTTCTCCCCCTTTTTGTCATTACTCAAAAAGTAGAAAAAAATGCAGAAGTAAAACATGTATTTAAAAGAGACAAAACATAACTATTTTTCATTAATCAGAGGCAAAGCAAAAAACAACCATAGAACAAAGAAATAAACAAACATACAAAGAAACTAAGAAACATAGAACAAAATCAGGGTTGGGGATTCATCTTAGTAACTAATGCTTCTAGGAGAGACTTGATATGAGAAGATGATTCCACTTGTTTGCCAATCATAGTCTTCAATTCAACATTAGTTTCATCCTGCTTATCCAACCTCTGCTTGACCATTTCATTTTCTTTCTTCAGTTCTTCTAGGGTCTTCAGCACAAGTGAAGTTGGTAGAGATCCTTCAGCAGTTGCAGCAGCTTGTTCTTCAGAGGTTCCCTTAGCAGAAGGTACTTGAACAAAATCATTATCCTTAACTTCCTCAGAAGGAACTAAAACCATCTGAAGGTCAGAGTATGATTCCTTAGGTTCTGGTTCAGTCCAGGGCTTATCATCCAGAAGTGGAGTCTTTTTCTTTTCCAAGCTTGAGACCACTTCTTTGAGATTCTCGCAGAAGTTCTGATGAGCGATATCATAGCAGATATCCTTCAACTTTTTGGTCTCAATGTTGAACAATTTTCTGAATGATGCCCATAGGAAATCAGAAGTTGCAGATCAGGGAGCTCTGATCAAGCAGCCTTCAGATTCTCTAACCTGATTTTCATTTTTGCTTCAAAAGCTAGCAGCAGTGAGTCAATGTCTGATTTTGTGGGTTTGGGTTTTGGAACAGGAATGGTTCTTTTGTTTGTGACAAAAGATAGTTTGTTTAGAGCATCTATGTCAATAGATGTTCTCGGTGGGTCTTCTGGTTCAGAGTTTGCAGGAGGAGTGTCTGGTATTGTTATATATGTGGGGTGTTTGGTGGAATGGATTCATAAGAGGATAAAGAATTTTCTCTAATGGGGGATAAGTAAAAAACAAGTGTATTGAAGTCAGTGTTCAGAGGATGGAATGCGCTGGGTTATTGTGCTTCAGAAGTTTGAACAGGATTATTTTATTGGGATTCAAAGGGTTGAAAAGGCATCAATGTCAGATAGAACATTTTGAAGTTCTGAGTGAGTTTCAACAAACTGGGGTGTGTTTAAATCAGAAGGTGGTGTTAGATCTATGGGTATGTCAAAATCATCTAGAGTTTGTGGTTGAGTGGCTTCATTTTCTGGTTGATTGAGTGGAGGTATGATAGAGGGTGAATCAGCAGTTGTGGGTATGACAGAGGGAGTTGGTTCAGAAGAAGGAATGGGTTTAGAAGGAGTGGTTTCAGGTGGGATTTTAGACGTGACCACTTTTACTACTTCTACTACAGAAACAAAATCAGATTGAGAGGATGAAGAATTACCTTTCTTTTTTATTGTTTTAGAAGCCTTCTGAAAAGTTCCTTCACCAGCTTTTCTCTTCTTGTTCTTCTTTATGACGACTTCTGGTGCTGGTCTTCTGAGTTCTTCTGGGTTGAACATAGGGTCCACACCGTCCAGCTTGCATGACTCCAAATATTTGGCTACAACATCTGGAGGTGTGTCAGAAGAAAATAGAGGAAAGTCCTGTAGAGGCATTTTCCTTGTTGTGATGACTTCTCTGGAATGAAGAATTGGGTCCTTCTTGATAGAATCAATGAACTTCATCTTCTTGAGGTTCTTAGCATTTAGAGGCTTTACAACATCTGTCTCTAGCATATCCATCTGTTGTGCCTCAGCCAGATGATCCACCAGCTTGTTTTCAGTCAAGATATCAGAAATCAATCTTCCCAGAGGTATCCAATCCCTCTTAGTCTTTTCTCCTTCTCTAGTTTCCTTTACGCTGTTTTTCAGATGATTGAATAGAGAATGTGCTAGGTTAACTTTCTCCTGGTTAGAGATGAAATACAGAAGGAACTGTTGATCCATGTTTATGTAATCAAGAGAGTTTGTTGCTTTTCTATGACATATGCTTCCCAGAGTGATCTTAGCCCAGATCCTTAGATGATCCTTCAGATCTTTGATTTTGTTTGAAGGTTTTCCATGAGTGAAGATTTTTCTAGCCACTAATTCTGTGTCTGAGAGCTTGTCCATTTCACTGCACTTAATCCCATTGCCATCAGATTGAATCAACCTTGCAATGTGATCTTCTGAGATGATGGTCCTCTTCCCCAGAATGTAAGAGGTTACATGTGAGTTAGATGCACTAGCAAATACCCAGAATTCCTTAACAAGTTTGGGGAAAACTGGTCCCATTAGGTGATCAAAATACTTCTCCTAACCTTGAGCTTGAACAGCAGGAAGAAGATCAAATCCATTTTCTTTAAGACCGTCAAAATCTACGAACAATTCACACAAGACTTCTAGCTTATCTGCAGGTGTGAGAAGAGTTCTGACTGGAGATATGTGTAGCACTTCTGAGGAAGGATCCTTTGGTGGTTGAGAAGATGAATCCATATTTACCAAAATGAAGGGTTTAGGGTTTTTAAAAAAATTGCAGAGAATAGGAATGACAGTGAAAGTAAAAAAAAGAAGAGAAATTTGGAGTAAAAGACGTGAGAGTGAAAAGTAAAAGTGAAAAGTGAGAGTGAAAGTGAGTTTATATAGAAAAGAATGCATTTAATAAAAAAACACAATTAGTGGAATTAATAAATTCTCAAAAACATCATGATTAGAAAGTAATAAATGAGAGTTGACAAAAGGGAAGGCGTAGAAATTTTGGAACAGTTACCAAAGAGATTTGCGCCTCAATTGTGTCTATTCAGCCTTTTCAGTTTCCCAGAATTTGAACGCGTGTCCTTCTGTAGAGGACAGTTGTCTGATTGCATGTTTTGTCCTACTTCAGAGTTTGAAGACGTATTATGATTCTTCTAGGGATCCTCAGAGGTTGATTAACACGTGTTGATATCAAGATCTGCATGTTATTCTTTTGAAACAGAAGTTCTCAGAGATAAACAGTCAGATCATTAAAATAACTTCTGAATGAATACAACAAATAATTCATAACTTCTGAGATTTAAAAACATATGATTAAACATTTTCATTCTGGACATAATTCCATACTAAGATTGGTCAGAATGAAATTATATATATCTTCAGCAAGGGGTTTTGTAAAAATATCAACCCATTGGTGATTTGTATCTATGAATTTTAAAATTAAGATTCCCTTCTGAGTATAGTCCCTAATGAAATGATGTTTAAATTCTATGTGTTTAGCTCTAGAGTGTAAAATTGGATTTTTAGAGAGACAAATAACAGAAGTATTATCACAGAGGATGGGAATGTTACTCTCATAAATATTGAAGTCCTCAAGCTGATTTGTCATCCAGAGCATCTGAGTACTACATCCAGCTGCTGCAATGTATTCAGCTTCTACAGTTGATAATTCTATGGTAGACTGCCTTTTGCTAGACCAAGAAATTAGATTGTCTCCCAGAAATTGACAACTTCCAGAAGTACTTTTTCTTTCTGTTCTGTCTCCAGCAAAATCAGCATCATAGTATCCTACAAGCTTGTAATATTTGGATCTTCTGTAGCATAGACCAAGATTAGTAGTACCTTTCAGATATCTAAAGATTCTCTTAACTGCTGTTAAGTGAGTTTCTCTAGGATCTAATTAGAATCTGGCACATAAACATACATTGTATAGAATATCTGGTCTAGATGCAGTTAAATAGAGGAGAGAGCCAATCATACCTTTGTAGATCTTCTGATCTACTTTCTTACTTACCTCTTCCTTCTCCAGAATACACGTGGGATGCATAAGAGTCTTAGAGATCTTACTTTCTGATAGGTCAAATTTCTTCAGAAGTTCTTTGACGTATTTACTTTGATGGATATATGTTCCTTCTGATGTTTGATTGATTTGGATTCCCAGAAAGAACTTTAATTCTCCCATCATGCTAATCTCAAATTCTTCCTGCATAGACTCATCAAATTCCTTTACCAAAGCACTTTTAGTAGAACCAAATATAATATCATCTACGTAGATTTGGCATATCAGAATATCATTTTTAATGTTTTTACTAAAAAGAGTTGTATCTACTTTCCCTCTGATGAAATTATTTTCAGAAGAAAATTACTTAGTCTTTCATACCAAGCTTGGGAGCTTGTTTCAGACCATATAAGGATTTTTTAGGTTTAAAAATATGTTTTGGAAATTTGTATTTTCAAAACCAGGGGTTGGTGCACATACACTTCTTCATCAATATAACCATTTAAAAATGCACTTTTGACATCCATTTGATAGAGAATGATATCATGATTAAGAACAAATGAAATTAAAAGTCTAATTGATTATAACCTAGCGACTGGTGCATAGGTTTATGTATAGTCTATTCCTTCTTGTTGACTATAATCTTGTGCAACCAGTCGTGCCTTGTTTCTGACAACTTCTCCTTGTTCATTTAGCTTGTTTCTGAATACCTACTTGGTGCCAATGTTGTTGAATCCTTTAGGTCTAGGCACTAAGTCCCACACGCCATTTCTGGTGAATTGATTGAGTTCATCTTGCATTGCAAGTATCCAATCATTTTCTGAGAGTGCTTCTTCTACAGAAGTTGGTTCAATCAGAGAGACTAGTCCCATTAGAGATTCTTCAGAATTTCTGAATGATGACCTAGTTCTGATTGGATCATCCTTCTTTCCCAATATCTTATCTTCTGGATGATTCAACGTGCTTCTGGATTGTTTCTTCTGAGTGGGTTCTTCAGAACTTGTTGGAGTGGTTGTCTTGTTCTGTAGATGGTTGATCTTCAGATGTTCTGTCTTTAGTGATTTCAACTTCTATATCTACAAGAGATTCATTCTGTTTTGGTTTTTCAGAACCAAGCTTATCATCAAATCTGACATAGACAGATTCTATCACAATTCTTGTTTCTGTATTGTATACTCTGTAACCTTTTGAACGTTTAGAGTATCCTAACATATAATCCTTTTGTGCCTTAGAATCAAACTTGTTCAGAGGATCATTAGTATTTAGAATAAAACAAGTACATCCAAAAGGATGAAAATATGAAATGTTGGGCTTTATGTTCTTCCACAATTCATAAGGGGTCTTCTCCAAAATAGGTCTTATAGAGATTCTATTCTGAATGTAGCATGCTTTATTTACTGCTTCTGCCCAAAAATGTTTAGCCATGTTAGTCTCATTGATCATGGTTCTGGCCATCTATTGCAATGTTCTATTCTTACGTTCTACAACTCCATTTTGTTGTGGAGTTCTAGGACAAGAGAAATTGTGAGAGATGCCATTTCCATGAAAAAATGATTCCAATTTTTTGTTTTCAAATTCTCCACCATGATCACTTCTGACTTTAACAATTCTAAACTCTTTTTCATTTTGAACTTGTTTGCAGAAGTTAGAAAATACAGCAATTGACTCATCCTTGTGTCTAAGGAACTTTACCCATGTCCATCTGCTATAGTCATCTACGATTACTAATCCATTCTTCTTGCCACTGACTGAAGCAATTTTCATTGGTCCAAACAAGTCAATGTGCGGAAGTTCTAATGGTCTAGAGGAAGATACAACATTTTTAGATTTAAAAGCAGGTTTTGAAAATTTTCCTTTCTGACATGCTTCACACAAAGCTTATGAGTTGAACTTCAAGTTTGGAAGTCCTCTGACCAGATTGAGTTTGTTAATTTGAGACAATCTTCTTATATTAACATGTCCTAATCTTATGTGCCAGACCCATTGCTCAGTTTCCACAGAGATTAGACATTTTACATTCTGACTTTTCAGTTCAGAGTGTTTTATTTTATATATGTTGTTCTTTCTCTTTCCACTAAAAAGGATTGTTCCATCTTTTTTTATTAACAACTTTATAGAACTTTTGATTAAAGATTATATCATAACCATTATCACTTAATTGACTTATGGATAATAGATTATGCATTAATCCTTCCACTAACAGAACATTAGAGATAGAGGGAAGAGTGTCATTACCAATAGTTCCAGAGCCAATAATCTTTCCTTTTTGGTTGCCTCCAAAACCTACATAGCCTCCAGCTTTCAGCTCAAGACTTTGGAACATATGCTTTCTTCCCGTCATGTGTTGTGAGCATCCAGAGTCCAGGTACCAAGAATGGTGTTTCAGTTTAGCTATTAAAGACATCTACAACATACACAATTTTATCTTTGGGTACACATATCTTTCCCGGTCCTTGTTTGTTAGTTTTTACAAACTTCTGATTGATCTTAAGTTTCATATCAGAACTTGTAGAACAAGATGACTCACTAGTATATTTAAGATCATGATTATGACCATAGGTAAAGTGAGAACTTAAAGGAGTATTAACTTTTATGACCATGTCATCAACCTTTTTAAACTTCAGAGTTTCCTCTCCTTTAGTTTTCACATAGCCTATACCTCTTCTACCATTTCTGCTAACTCCATAGATCATAGAGGCAATTTTGCTTTTGTCTATGTTTTTAGCTAGAAATTTTTGAAAGCTGTAATCATATTGCTTTATGATACTATCAGAACTAAGTAGAACTTCTGATTCAGATTTCTTCTGAGCTTTAAGTTTTTCAAAAGAGTTTTTACATTAAAAAATATTTTCTTTTAGCTCAGAGTTTTCTGACTTAAGTTTTCTAACTTCTTCCAATTCAGATACTAGACTTTGTTTCATGTCTTTGTATTTGAATTGAAGCTTCTGATATTTTTCAAGAATTTCTGAGAGGCTATCTTCTAATTGAGATCTAGAGAATTTAGAGAATACCTCTTCTGTGTCAGAGTCTGACTCTGATTCTGATGAATGAACATCTTCTGGTATGTTTGCCATTAATGCAATTTTTCATGTTCATCTTTTGAGTCTGAATCAGCTTCAGATGATTCTGAATCATCCCATGTTTCCATGAGACTCTTTTTCTTTTCTATGTTGAATTTATTTTTGGGTTTCTCTTTTTGGAGTTTAGGACAACCACTCTTGTAATGTCCAGGTTCTTTGCATTCGTAGCATATTACTTCGTTGATTCTGGATTTCCTGTGACCAGAGGATGCTTCAGAATGATTGCTTGATCTTATGGGATTTATGAACTTTTTCTGACGATGCTTCCAGAGTTGTTGAACTCTTCTGGATAAAAGAGATAGTTCATCTTCTTCTGATGAGCCAGAACTTTCTTCTTCTTCTGCCTGCAAATCTTTAGAATCATATTTGTTAGATTTAAGAGCAACTAACTTACCTTTCTTCTGGGGTTCATCTTCTTCTAGTTCTATCTCATGACTTCTCAAAGAGCTGATCAGTTCTTCTAGAGATATTTCGTTCAGATTTTTTGATAGCTTCAAAGCAGTGACCATGGGTCTCCAAGCCTTTGGCAAGCTTCTGATAATATTCTTCACATGATCTGTTGTTGAGTAGCCTTTGTCCAGAACTTTCAGTCCAGCAACCAGAATTTGAAACCTTGAGAACATCTTCTCAATTATTTCATCTTCTTCCATCTTGAATGCTTCATACTTCTAGATGAGAGCCAGAACTTTTGTCTCCTTGACTTGAGTGTTTCCTTCATGTGTCATCCTCAGGGAGTCAAACATATGTTTGGCTGATTCTCTGTTTGTGATCTTCTCATATTCTGTATATGAAATAACACTCAGAAGTATGGTTCTAGCCTTGTGATGGTTTTTGAATTCCTTCTTCTGTCATGTTCTTTCTTTCAATCTTCTGACCATCTGCTCCAACAGGATGAATGTATCCATCTGTCACCATATCCCAAAGATATCCATCTAGAGCCAGAAAGAAACTTTCCAGAACATCCTTCCAGTAATCAAAGTTGTCACCATTGAACACTAGAGGTTTTCCATTGATCTTGTCATTTTGGTAGTCATTGTTGTTGTTGCTTACATCTGCCATTGTGTTTTATCTTTTGGATCTTTTACTGACACGGTTAAATTTGTATCTCAGAACCTAGAGCTCTGATGCCAATTGAAGGAGCGTAAAACACAAGGAAGAGGGGATGGAATTGGGTTTTCAATAACCAATAAAAATGAATTTAAAAAACACTTTGATTTATCCTGGTTCGTTTGAACTCAAACTACATCCAGTCCACCCACCAAGGTGATTTTGCCTCTATCAGCAAGGTCTTAATCCACTATTCAAATTTGAATACACACAAAGAACTACTATCAATGTCTTCTTGAGTCTACTGGCTTAAACTAGTCACTCAAGGAAAAATGAACGTATCTCTTACAAAGATAAATGAAGTAACTATAATGCTTCTAATAAGCTTTAATCACTAGGTGGTTTGTTACAATATCTTTTAGAGCAGTATGAAAGAGCGTGAAGATATATTGTAGGATCCAGAGCTTCAAATCTTCAGCTTGATTCCTTTATATAGTTGCTTGAATAATCTAGTCGTTGGGAACATCTAGAGCTTGATTTGGATATAAGTTAATGCTATAAAAACCTTCCAAAATAAGAGATCCTTGTTCCCAGCCTTTATTCTGATTGTCTTTAATTAATCTTTAATGAGAGAATTACAATCTTTTAGGCACGAATCAGAGTATCATAAATTTGAGTACGCAACTTTAGTGATGTCTTAAATGAGATATCCGTTTTAACACATATATCTTCTATATAAAAGCGCAAGACTGCTTCTATTGCAAAATGCTTTCCTTTTAAGAACTTCCTTCTAAGAACATCTACAATGCACATAAAGTATAAGTTAGTTTGCAATGCACATTAGAACTTTTATTCTTACAAAAGAATATTATTATCATCAAAACTATTAGAGGATTAGAATCAAAATTGTTCTAACAGGGATGGAAATAGGCTAGGCTGGACTAGGGTTTATAAGGCCTGAGTCTGACCTGCGATAAACTTAAAAGGCCAGAGTCTGGCCTATCACTACTAGAAAATCTTATAATAGTGTCGGTCATAAGTGGGCGCTAAAAGCCTAAAAACCGACTCTAATAGAGGTTTAGCGTCGGTTTTAACGTCAGTGTCGGGCCTTGGATAAAAGATGGAAAGCTACTATGTAGCGTCGACTTAAAAATGACTGAGGCTACTAGCCGCAAAGTAGACGCTAACAATGACCTATGTAACACTATGAAAGTCAACGGTTATGCCTAGCGTTGCTCTAGTCGACTCTAAAAACAACATAAGAAAGTCAAAAAATTTGTTTAGCCTCGGCCGACCGATTCTAATGTCAACTAAGAAAAGTCAATAAATAAGTTAGCGTCGGCATAACCGACTCTAAAGTCAAACTAGAAAGTCAACCGATCAAGTTAGCATCGACTTAGCAGACTCTAAAGTCAAATGTGCAAAGTCAATAAATATGATATCTCTCTTCGGCAAAAAACAACCTTAAAAAAAGACACAAATATTTCGGTTATGCAAATCATATACAATTATAAAAAGATACAAATCTCTAAGTAGTAACAAAACTGTTTTTAGGTTATGGAACTTGTTGGATTATAAGTTCATTGAGCTATGTAAATCATATACAATTTAAAATACATCGTTTTTCACAAGTTTTGTGCACAAAGTTGTGTTCTTCCCAAACACTCATTAGACTAATGTTAAGGATTGTGTTTTTGTGTTGTATCTTTCAAGAAGGTAAATCAGGAATCATGAAACTTGGCAACATGGCATACAAAACTAAATGAGCAACCACATGATAGAAACAAAACTCAAACTACCTTAACATAATTAAAGATATATTACTAAAAACTAACAAAGCCACAAAACCAAACAATTGAACAATAACACAATTTTATAGTCATATTGAAATATCAAGAAAGTGTTTATAGTCATATTGAAATATCAAGAAAGTACATAGTAAATAGAAACTAAAATTGAAACAATGGGATTGTACACTAATTCTACAAAATATGTACCCAATAAAATAACAATCCACAAAAAAACTTAAGCAGTAACAGTTCAGTTCTTCCTAGATGCAACTTCATTTCCTAAATTTACAGAGAAAACACAACAAATTAATCAATAATGAAATTAACCATAATAATAATAATATAAACCAAATTTGATATATTAACCAAATATAAACCCTAATTTGAAATCAAATTGAGAATATAATGAACCCTAATTTGAAATCAAATTGAGAATAAAAAAAATCAAAATCTAACAATTTTATTACACAACAAGAAAACATGATGATGCGTTCAAAATTGTTTGTCAAAATATTATAGAAAATTACCCTTTTATTCTATGTTTCAATCCCTTCTTCTTTGTTGATTCTTCTTCTTACTTCAGCTAATCATGTTTATTGTTGCATACATCAAGTAAACAATTAGGGATTTCAATAGATTCTAGGTTAGAATGAGGATTATTAATGGATTCTAGGTTAGAATGAGGGTTCGATGGAAACAGAAAGCAAATCAGCAACGAAAAAGTAGGGATTTGAAATGAAATACAAATTCTTTGAATATTGAAACAAAAACAAAAATAGCAACAAAAAATTTACCGTTTTAGGCCAACGGGGAGAAGGAAAAGAGGGAACATGAAAAAAGAAGAGGGAACCTGAGAAGGGGGGAAGTGAAAAAGAAAAGAGGAAAAAGTGAAAACAGAGAGAGGAGAAACGAGGGAACCTGAGAAGGGGGAAAGTGAAAAAGTTTTTACTAAATGTTTTTGTTAAAAGGTTATATATATATATATATATATATATATATATATATATATATATATATATATATATATATATATATATATATATATATATATATATATATATATATATATATATATATATAGGGAGCATATCTAGTGAGAATGACATTTTTATGTGAGAACATGAGAATGAATCTGAATCATTAGATTTTAAAATTAATGGTTGAGATTATGTTTCATTTATTTCTCTCTCCATCATTATTAAAATAAATGAATTAAATTAAAATATTATAATAAATGACAAATAATCCCAACCATTTATTTGGTGTAATGATAAATGCATTATTCAAAACTGTAAACCAATAAGTTATATGTTCGATTCTTATAGTTGAGCAATTATTTATTTTTGAAAATATTCAAATTTTATAGAGTCGGCTAAACCGACTCTACAAAAGTTAATTAAATTAAATAATAATTAAGGAATGAAAAAAAAAATGGATTGAAAATCAATTTAACATTAGTGTCGGATAAACCGACTCTACAAATTTGAATAAAAAATTATGAAATAAATTTAAAATTTCAGGAGTTGACTTAGCGAATTATATATAAATACATAAAATAATAAAAAAATATTTAAAAATATTTATGAAACTATAGCATGGGTACAACGGACGCTAACATTTTTTTAAAATATCTTTAAAATAAACAAGGTTTTAGAGTAGGTTTCACCGACTCTAATAGTGTCGGTGTCGGGGACCGACGCTAATCCGGGAGGCTATAAATTATTTTTCTTGTAGTGTATGGCCTATTATAGGCTCTCTTTTTTCTCCTGGTCTGACCTTTTTAAAGTCTGGTCTGGCCGGACAGTCTATTTACAAACTTTTTTCTCATTAAGGTTCTAAATTATTCCATATTACTTAAGAAGCTTGATAGGCTGACTTAGATATGCATATATAGGTCAACCTATTTAGATAATGCTGGCCGATACACTCAGGAAATTATTAGGTAATGCTGTTTTTTAAGCTTTTCGTGACAAGTTCAAGGTGGTCTCCTTGAAACCTTCTTGATCTTGTAGGGGGCTGTTAGATATATATGTATATAGGCTTGTAATGTGTAAATTAGCAGTGTAATGATAGTTGGTTAGTGAGTAGAAAAGTTTGTTAGACTTTTTTGTTAGAAGTTTGTTAGAGTGTAACAAATTCACACTACTCATCTAGTGTGTATATAAACCCTCCTCCCTATTTTATTGTTATGATGAGAATAATAAGAGTTGATATTTCATAGTTTTTCAAATCTAATAAGTCTGACAACCTTAATAATAATTATTATTATAATTATTACAACCAACAAGAAGTAATCTCTTTGTTTTACTTCTCGATGAAAATAATTAGCTCTTTTCTTATGGTTGTTGCGCAATGTTAATGCAATTATTCTTTTATTTCTTTTTTTATATCTTTTAATAAATTTTTATTGTTATCTATATATAGTTTCTGCTTTATTATAGAATAAAATAAAATTTAAAACTCCTATTTTTTCTTTTCCTAGATATTGTGAAGTTTATCATCCTTTCTCTTCACCTCCCTACACTCACACACGCAAAGGACAAAAAGAAAACATAAACAAAACAAGGTTTTAACAAAGTTTATATATTTAGGAACTAACCCTAAGCAATAATATAGATTATATTAAGAAAATAAATTGGGTTAAGATAAGTTAAGCTTGTGATGCAATCATGTAAAAAGACATGAATTTTAGCTGGCAGAAGATATACTCTTCAAATTGGTTTTGGATATTTGTGCATGTGTGACTTACATCAATAATCAATGAGTCTATCGTATTTTTTTCTTCTACTTAGATTTCATTTTCTTCATATTCTCTCAACATGATTACTAAGCACGTGAGTGGAGCCATTGGAGTTTTAAGTTATTACTATGGTTTAATTACTTTTAAAAAAATTGTAATACTTTATAAAATAAATATGATTTTTATAATAATAATTAAATAAAAAATATTTATGTTGTATCAAATAATTTATAAATTAATCACCTTTTTATTAAAACTATGAATTTTCACTTTTAAAAAAATTTAATAATGTAGTCTCTAGTTAGAAAGAATTTCTAAAATAATAGTTGTTTTAAAGTAAATATTAATGAATGTACTCTATATAATAGCAAGTCAATTTGATATTCCAAAGTTATACGAAATATATTTTATGGTAAATAAATATATTAATAAAAAATAATTAAAAAAATGAACTAACAATTTACGAGAGGCACAAGAAATACTTAAGGGATTAGATTGTGATTTACTTTGACTATAAGGATGAATATGATATTCAAATATTATTTGTTTTCTTGAACATGTTTTATGTTTTGTTTGAAACTTAAATATATTAAACTTGTTAATTTAATAGTTGTTTTTTTTCTTATTGATCTGTATATCATTATTAAATTTTAAAATTTATTCTTATTTTAGATTTTGTTGATGGCATAAGGAACAATAGTTATGCAAAGAGGGTTAGGATAAATATTTTGTGTTACATTCGAGAATCAGAAATCGATATAGTTGATGATTTAGATGTTTTGAACTATTGATATTGATTTCTATTACGGCAACGTGAGATTGTCTTGTATGGTTATCGCTCAGATGCTCAAGTCAGTTCAAAATTCAAGAAGAGTATGCTAAAATGTGGGGATCATAGAATGTACCTTGTCTGTTATGAGGACTAACTTTATACTTTGGGTTGAGTAGAGTGAGTTTAGAGTGAATGAGGTCTTATCTATTTGGGTATTTAATCGGCCCAGAACAGTTGCCCCAAAGGTTATTGCAGACGTTAAGTGAGTCGAGGAAGCCTTTAGCGATTTTGGTCGGCCTCCAAGACGCTGTTCGAGGTGAGCTAGACTTCAAATGTTTGGATTCAATTGAAAAAATAATGGAAAACAAACGGATTAAATACATTTCCCTCATTGAAATGTCTCGTCGCCTTTTACAGACATGTGTGATGATGCGACAAGTTAGGGCATAATGTGGTTCATATTGCACTAGAGTAGACTCGAGTTGGCAAGTAACCAAATGATGAATCTATCAGTTGATTTCATACATTCCTTTCTCTGGATGATCAGGGTCGTCCAACCATTCTTGCCTATAAATAAGAGAAGTTGAGCGTTTTGGAAAATTTTCACAATTCTTGTCCTTCGAGCTCGTTCATATTCATTGTATCGGTAAACACTTTAGCATATTTTTTTAAGAGCAGGATATTATGTTTTCTTTGGACCAAACTTTGTGGCATGGAGCTCTAATAAGCAATCCCTTGTGGCCAAATTAAGCACAAAGGCCGAGTATAGAGCTCTTGCTCACACCATTTCAAAACTACTATGACTTGAATCCTTGCTCAACTCAAGTTTCCTTTTTACCGGGGGTGGAAATAGGTTAGGCTATACTAGGCTTTATAAGGCCTGAGCCTGACCTACGATAAACTTAAAAGGCCAGAGTCTGGCCTATCACTACTAGAAAATATGATAATAGTCTTGGTCATAAGCGGACGCAAAAATCCTAAAAACCGACTCTAATAGAGGTTTAGCGTCAGTTTTAACGTCGGAGTCGGGCCTTGGATAAAAGATGGGAAGCTACTATGTAGCGTCGACTTACAAATGACCGAGGCTACTAGCCTCGATTTTGATTTTGGTAAAGCTTCACAAAGCTAATATGGAAGATGGGCATTTATTTTTCTCATAGGAGATTGCAAGACATTGCTTAAGTTTATTTCGGATTTCTTCTTGTGAGGATCGGCACTTCGGCCAAGTAAGTAATTTCAAGCGTTTTTGACGATTACGCATCATTTTAGTCGTATGCGGCTTAGGACCATGTAACTTAAGGTGCATATTGAGCCCTCCCACCTGAGGCATTGGATTTATTCGTGATATATGTTGATTTGTGTCGATTTCGGAGCTTAGGGATTAGGTTACAAACCATTAGGATCGCTTCCTTTCACTTCCCCTTAAAATCCACTTTTTTGCCCGTTTCGTCGCATTTTTTAAAAATAGTTTTAGGTGGGATAAAATTCTGGAAATATTCATGAGTGATCCTCATCCTTTTAATTAATTTTTCATATTTTTTGTTTCCAGATTTGGGTGGTTTTAATAATTAATTCGGATTCTAGATCATAAGTTGTCCCAAAAAGGAATGTTTTGACATAAGGGACCGAAAACGATTTTTCCCCATAGGTGTGAGACCTATTTTTTGTGTGTGATTAATCACTGTAATTTGTGACATTTTGATGCTCATTAGGCATTTTGTTTTATGATTTTTAGTGCCCTTTTTGATCCACTTTGTGGAGTTGTTTTTTGGTAATCATGTTTTGTTACCTTGCTAGTCAAAGAATTGTTTTGGCACTTTGGTGCATAATTTTAGGGAATCCTTTTAGAACATGTGAGATAATGACTTTATTATTCCAGGGATTTAATTTCATAATTTTTAAAGGCTTTTTGCTATTTTTCCATGTCACTTAGATTATAGGTCCAAATATGTGTTTATTTGCTCCATAACCTAGATATTAGAAAGGCATTCATGCCATTGGCTTGAGAGACTTGTTGGTAACTTTTAGGAGTTGATTATAGGTCATTTTTATGTCCTTAATTCCAGTTATAGGTCACTTTTTGAACCATGATCATTTGGTTTGTTTTGGTGCTTTAAAGTGCATACTTATGTGAACTAACTTTAACCTAAACTAGTTTTTCTTCTCCTCTAAGTATTAACTTGAATTATGTGGAAATAATTAATGCTTATTCATGCATTCTAATTGCATCTCATACCTTGTATGCTACTGACCCATAATCATTTCATGCATATTCACATGCCATTCTTCCTTAACTTTCATCATGTGCGATCTTATGCGATTTTTGTTCGTTTCTTCTCATGTATTCTTCTCCTTGCTCCATATGCTTAATCCATTGCATCCATGATTATATGTTCATTCATCCTCATTCATAAGCATTCACTACTGACTTTGATTCTCATTTCATGTATTAATTCATGCTTGTATGCCATATGCACTCATACTTCATCATTGAATCCTAACTTGCATTTAGGTGAACTTATGTCAACCTTTTGCACATAGTTTGACATAGTTTGAATTTATGAGGTATCCTAGCATACTTAGGGACCTATATCATGTAGCTACTGACTTTAGAAGTCATGTGACCTTTAGGTACCTTCACCTTTAGACTTAGGTCTTATTTTGAACCCTAGTTCCATTCTAGGACGTTTATGGTACTTAATCGCTTTCATGCTTTGATTTTACTTTCAATATGCATTGTCATACTAAAGTTTGTTTTGTAGGGGGGAAGATTGAGGTAAGCCTCACTTCATTCCTATCTAGTATGCATTTTAATTGTCTTTGCCTTAGCACTTGGTGCTTGCTTATAGGTTTTCCCTTTCTTTAGAAACAACTTACCTTCCTTAGGAAGTAAGTTGATTTCTAAGTTCTCTTTTCTTCTTTTCTTTTTCTCATTAGGATTAGAAAACCTCATTAACCATAGGACCTCTCTTGTAGATAAACAAATAAATTAGGGTTGTGTCTTAGTCCCCTTAGTTTGTCCTTTTTGCAACTTGAGTATTTCTTTCTCATCTCATAAAGAAAAGCAATAAAACACTTAATAAAAATCGAACCTTCTTGTACGACACGAGACTTTGTCACGGAGTACTTAGACGCGTCCTGTTTCGGGGCGAGGTGTAAGTATTTACCACGATGGATAGGTCTTAATATGAGAATGTTCACAAACAAATTCAAAACATTTCTCATAAAAGACAAAGACAAATAACAAGCGACTATCCTGCGGGAACTTCTCTTCTCATCTCATTCACTCACAACGCGAACTCGCGACGACTCGTCTCATTTGCAAGACGGTAAACGCACTCGTACCAGACGAGCCTGCAACACTGAGCATAGACATACGCAGTTCCAACATAAAAAACACAAACAAATAGTTCCCGCCTTAGTTAGGCGAACTACGTAGACTCTGATCCTCATTATCCCGATGAGGTACGTAGGCAGCGGGGTAGGGCCCGTTCAAGCACATTCTTTATTTTCCCTATATTTCCCTCTTTTTTTCCATTCTCCTTTCTTATTCCTTTCTCATTTCCATTCTCATCCCAGTTAGCAGTTCATTTGTTCAGCAACAATTATATTTTTTCTCACCCTTTGAAACAAAACAAGCAAGCGTGGATGCCGTCGGGTACGACGGACGATCTGGGGTGCTAATATCTTCCCAGGTTGTAACCGACTCCCGAACCCAGATCTTTGGTTCTCAGGACCTTGTCCTTTCCTTCTTCCTCAGGTTCGTGCAACATTACCTTTCCCATTCTTTCGGGATAAAAATGTCTGGCTGGCGACTCTACCTTTTTCCGCGCCACTTTCGCGTTTGTACTAGGATGAAAATCCCGGGAGCGACAGCTGGCGACTCTGCTGGGGATCGAACCCAGAATCTCTGGTTCCCCTTGTAGAGTCAATCCTAGCGCCTGTTTGGTTTTGTTTCTTTGGGTGTTTATCTGTTTGTTGATGTGTGCTTTAGTTTAGCTTTACTATTTTCATTTACAGCATTTATTTACAGCTTTACTTTACCGCATTTATTTACCGCTTTCAGTATTTTATTTTCCATGCATCATATTATACTGGACTGTCTGGTTGTGTTGGTTTTCATTTTTTCTGTGGGATGGGAGTTACTGTGAGATAAGCCAAATACCCGACTTGAGTGCACTATAGGATTAGCGTGGACAGACATTATACTCCCATGGTATCTCACCATGATGGGTGGCGATGTGTTCCACACCCAGAGTGCGACCGTCTTGGAATTATTCTGTGTGGGGATTACCTCACTTCAGGGTACGACCTTGATAGTTATGTGCATCTGGTGACCGATCTTCGAGGACCTTAATGGGAACACCCCTCTCCAGTGATGACAGTGGCAGACCACATTTGTTGGCAAACCCATTCGCATCCGAGGGCCCACTGGGAACTCGCATAGGATGGCCTGGTTCTCTCATAGGAATCCAGTCAAGGCAAACTGTTCGTATGACGGTAGTATTGTATCCTTCGGGATGAATGTACTATTGTTTCTCGATTCAGTGCTTGAAGCTGGGGACCGATGAGGGATGCTTGTTTCCTTGGACTCAGCTGAGGCCTCCCTGAGTAGTACATAATGCCAAACCGATTCCCTGATTTGGTCATGAGCCATTTCTCGGAAATGGTGAACGTATTATTGCTATTCGGATTTGAGAGTCCATGATGTTGACCCGAGTAGCACACCTGTTAGATTGGGAGGGGTTTACAGGTTTGCAGGAACCCTAAACTTCAGCATACCCGCTTTGCCAGTGTTGTTTTATGATATTTTCTGGGGCTATATGGTTCTTTGATTCTGAGATCCGGGATTTCTATTCAGAGAGATTGTTACTGTGATTACCATGGTGACCCTGATATTGTGACTGTTATTATGACTCTCTACAGACACTTGGCTCGTTGTTCAACTTCAACATCATCAGTGACTTTTCTATTATGTGATCCAGTTTTACAGTTATTGGGTTCTCAGTTATGGGGTTCTATACAGAGATGGTGTTGCTATTGTGGTTCTATACAGACAGTTGGTTCACTGCTCAACACCAACATCAGACTATTGATCACACGCCTGTTGCATACATGACATCATAGCATTTCTTCACATGTTCAGTTATTTCCGAGGATCACATATCTGAATCATGTTGTTGGATTTTTCTGTGTCAAAATTTGAATCAAAGCAGTTAGATTCCTCAGAAATAATTGAACATGGCATTTGCATACATCCTTGCATTCTTGACAGGTGCTCAGAGACAAATTATTTTCCTGACTTGACTTCTCATCAGAATGGACAGCTTGAATCACAATCATCAAGGTATATATTTGAAGCAACTCCGGGCGGAGGTAACCGAAAGGAAGACCCAGCTGGGGCAATTCAGGGCAGAGGTGCAAGCTTTATTTCAGAACCAAAAACTGCGGAAAGGGGAAATCAACCAGATGAAGACTCAGCTGAGTTTGGTTATGGAAATTTCGAACGAAGCTATTTTCATCCCTAGTGAGGGGAACTACCCTGCTCTGATTCTCCATTGGTCAATGGAGATACGTAGGTAGGAGATCGTGCAAGATCTTTCCGAGCAACCTTATCTATTAACTTTATCAACCTCTTCCCTCCAAATGTCGTATGTCAGCATCCAACCTCAGCTTCCCAAGAGTGTCCTAGGGGCAGAGCATAAGGTTATAGGCCAAAACAAATTGAAAAGGAGTTTGATCATATTCTGAGGTTGTACACGCAACAAGTTTCCTCATTTTCTCAGATTCAAGCTGGTTGAGCTAGTTGCATCAGGATCATCTCTGACAAAGCTTCCTTTGGGGTTTCAATGCCAAGGATGATTACCATTCTGGGGAACTTGGTCGTTTAATTGAAGTTTGCAAGTCTTTCAGAGACAAAGGTAAATACAAGGTTGCAAATTTGATCGACTCCAAGACTATTGTGTTCACGCCAGGTAAAAGTGAGAATATGGCACCGAATCAGTAATAGAATGAACATCCAGACTGCTAACTGTTGAAAGTCTCGGAGAGCAATAAGTCCAGATGGAGTCAAGCCTCCTCAATAATGGCAACCACGATGTAAAGGCTAGATGCAAGTACCGCTCAGGGGCATTTAGGCATCCATTTGACAACTGTGATGCGTTCAGGCACAAGGTTCAAATTTTGATCGACTCAAAGGTCATCATGCCAGGAAGTCTGCCCATATATTGAAATCTCCTCATCAAATAGGCATCCTAGTTTACAAGGGCATCTTCAGAAGCAATAAGTCCAGATGGAGTCAGGTCTCCTCAATGACGGCAATGTTCAGCTTCTTTACTGCATTTTTATTTGTAGTTTATATTGTTTGTTTAAACATTTGTATGAATGCATGAAACTTATTTGTTTTTGAATGATAACCATAATAAAATGCACATGTTTTTCTTGAAGTAATCCATTCGTATTCACTCATGATTTTGTGTATGTGCATTGCAATACCAACTGTCGTGCTTAAACTCTATCAGGGAGGTTGACGAACTGAAAACGCAAAAATCTCTAATTGTGTGCTTTTGAGAAAGACCCTGTTGACGATGTACAGTCATTGTTTCAAATCCTAAACACCGGAGATATAAGGGAGATAGACCCTCGCCAACTCATTTGAGCCTTGAAGTAGGAGTTTCTTTTTGCATGAAAAAACCCTTGCACTTAACCCAGGGGCAGGGTAGGTGTCAGCTAGTTGGACCGATCGTTCAAATTTCAAAAAGGAGTGCACATATGAGGATCCATTTCCTTTCGTTGTACCAAATCAGGAGGTCCAATGACCAGAAACCACAATGGTTATCCCAAGCAAGAGGTCCAGAGATCGGAAACAACAATGGTTTTCCCTCAACAACCAAGAAGTGAGACAGTCACGATCCTCGCAAAGCATTCAAGACAAACAGTGTCACACGATTTGATCCAAAAAAATTTTGATTGAAAAAAAAATGGAAAAAGCCCGCTAAGTCGAAACTTGAAAACAAACGACTTAGGCAAAAATTAGGGCATCCCGCTGGACTTCACAATCAAAGATTCACAAGAATCAGTCCAGGCAAAAGTTAGGGATAAGAAAAATAATGCAAAAGCTAAAGACAAAAAGGATTACAGCAGGAAGATCCTTGAACAAGTACAAAGTCGTGTGGCACAGACACCAAAGATAAGAGGGGTGACTGACTCCAAATGACAACCTAATTGGTGCTTAAACTGTTAGTGCAATTGGTTCCTCAACCATCACAAAACCCTTTTTGAGAAATGAGCGCTTGTAAAAGCAAGCTGAAAATAGGAATGGAGAACATCACGAAGATGGGTGGGCACAAATAAATTTCGAGCCTATATCCTTTGTTTCTATAACCGTGAACCAGGCCACGATACAACCCTCAAAAGTCCTAACTGAAACAGGGTTATTTTTGAGAGCGTACTACCACAAGATCGCGTTCCTGACTCCTATGAGTTGTGCTAAAAGTTCTTTGTTGGTGTTGCATGTGCATGCTTTCATTCATCAAAAATCAATGTCGTATCTTAACAGTGATTCACTCACAAAGGTTGGCAAGATCTTTTTACAGTAAAACTTCAAGATTGACATGTGTATTGCATTAGAATTTTCATTCTTAAAATAAACATTTTCTGCTTACATACATTTGTTTGGCATCATAAAAGTTTACATATGGAATTTCAGTCCATAAGCTTAATATTGCCAAGTTGAGAAGCCTGAAACTTCCGAAGGACGATTATATCGAGGTGCACTATTCAAGAAAACTCCATTGAGTAGGGACTTTACCAACCAGTCGTGGAAAGAGCTAGCCAATCCGGGGCGATCATGTCGAGCAATCTCTTCAAAATTCAGCCAAGCTGGGGCAATCACTTCGAGATTCAAATCTCTCAAAGAGCCATTAGTCTGAGGCATGTATTCAAATTTCAACCAAACTGGGGCAATTACTTCGAGATCCAATCTCTCAAAGAACAGTTGATCTGGGTGTTTTCTTCAAAGCACAGTCATTCAGAGGTGATCACTTCAAGGCTCGTACTAGGGTAGGCCACCCCAAGAGCATGAGAAGTCACTCTCTCCCGAAGACGGTCAATCCAAAGCACCTATCCAAAGTTCAAAATACTGGGACACACTATCTCACAGTGATATGAGGTCTTTCATGAGTCCTTGCGAGGCAAATTCTTGCACAGACCATGCAGTCTGGGGCAGTTATTTCGAGATCCGACGAATCTCTCCAAGAGTTTGAAGACACTGAGGCATTTCGTATGTCATGTTTTCTGTAAAATCCTCTTGAGACATTTTCTTCTGATGGACCTTAATCTATGGCGAGTTGAAAATTGCAAAGAACCATTGTTCACTCATGATTAGTTGGCAACCTATCAACCAAGAGTCTAGGGGCAAAGCCATTGTCCGCACGAGACCTCAGGAGATCTTTTCTCAGCAGGATTTATTGATCATTCTCCCTCAGCAGACCTCATCCGATTATCTTTCCTCCAACAGGGTAAAGAGAAGGAAGCTTTATCATTGACATCCTCCATCATCCCTAGTAGAGTTGGAAGTTGAAATCTCTCCCAGCAAGGCAGCAGAATGTGGGTGTCCTCCCCAAGCAGTGACTTCCCTTCGATACAGGGGCAATTCCCAGCATTCCAAGGAGTGTTTGTCCTCCCCAGCCGTTGCTTCCTCAACAGTGTCATGCCTTTGGTTCCCAGCCAAGTCAGGAGGTCCTCACTTCCCCATCAGAGTTCAAGAAGGGTCTATCTCCAGCAGGATCTTGGCACTCCAATCTCAAAGTCCAATTTATTTTTGGAAGTGGCGGCTGTTTAGAGCCGATGAATTATTAGCAGTTTTTCCCGCAGAGTTGTTTCCTCCTTATCAGGATGGATCATATCAATGCAGTAATCATCAGTTCCTCCCCAGTCAAGCCGTCTGGGATACTTGCAGTCTCCCTGTCAGGAGATCTCTTTGCATTTGCACTCGCATAATCATCATTACATTTGCATCCTCCAAAGCGTAGCATTTCCATTCTCAAGGAGTATTACGCCATGAATTCAAACATACGCATGCCAGCATGGGCCAATTTTGAGGTATATTACATATGACCTATTAACATCTTCTCAACCTGAAGTACTCCGCACAGAGGATACCAACATCATTTTCAGACATCCTTGTCTTTTTCAAGTCAATGTTTGTCACTTATTTCGCGTCTTGTTTGGTACAACAGTCGCGTCGCAGGTTCCCGTTTTGTACAACGGTCCTGTTTGCTTGGGCTCTCGTTTATATACAACGATCTTGTTCCATCTTGTCCTATTTTCTTTGTTTCTGGTTACCGCCTGCGGCCGGTACACCTTTGCGTCTCCATTCAAGGATGGGTTCATGTTAGATCCGAGGATCTTTTGATTTGTCATTCGAGGATGGCATTTCTTTTCTTCAAGTCCTTCTGCGGTTGGTCTTGTTTGTTGTTTTGTGTGGCTATTATTCGAGGATAGTAGTTCACTTTTTGAGCTTATTGATCGAGGTCAGTTTGTCTCTTTTGCAAAGTCTGTCTGAGGTCAGCTTTGTGTTTGGTTATCAGTCGAGGCTGATATACCTTTGCGTCTCCATTCGAGGATGGTTTCATGTTAGATCCGAGGATCTTTTGATTTGTCATTCGAGGATGGCATTTCTTTTCTTCAAGTCCTTCTGCGGTTGGTCTTGCTTGTTGTTTTGTGTGGCTATTATTCGAGGATAGTAGTTCACTTTTTGAGCTTATTGATCGAGGTCAGTTTGTCTCTTTTGCAAAGTCTGTCTGAGGTCAGCTTTGTGTTTGGTTATCAGTCGAGGCTGATATACCTTTGCGTCTCCATTCGAGGATGGTTTCGTGTTAGATCCGAGGATCTTTTGGATTGTCATTCGAGGATGGCATTTCTTTTCTTCAAGTCCTTCTGCGGTTGGTCTTGTTTGTGGCTATTATTCGAGGATAGTAGTTCACTTTTTGAGCTTATTGATCAAGGTCAGTTTGTCTCTTTTGCAAAGTCTGTCTGAGGTTAGCTTTGTGTTTGGTTATCAGTCGATGCTGGTATACCTTTGCGTCTCCATTCGAGGATGGTTTCGTGTTAGATCCGAGGATCTTTTGAATTTTCATTCGAGGATGGCATTCTTTTCTTCAAGTCCTTCTGCGGTTGGTCTTGTTTGTGGCTATTATTCGAGGATGGTAGTCCACTTTTTGAGCTTATTGATTGAGGTCAGTATGTCTCTTTTGCAAAGTCTGTCTGAGGTCAGCTTTGTGTTTGGTTATCAGTCGAGGCTGGTATACCTTTGCGTCTCCATTCGAGGATGGTTTCGTGTTAGATCCGAGGATCTTTTGAATTGTCATTCGGGGATGGCATTTCTTTTCTTCAAGCCCTTCTGCGGTTGGTCTTGTTTGTTTTGTTGTGGCTATTATTCGAGGATGGTAGTCCACTTTTTGAGCTTATTGATCAAGGTCAGTTTGTCTCTTTCGCAAAGTCTATCTGAGGTCAGTCTTTGTTGTTGATGGTTATCGCCTGCGGCCGGTATACCATGGTGTTTCTATTCAAGGAGGGTTTTAGTACTGGATCCGAGGATCCCGTGTGAGTTGTCATTCGAGGATGGCATTCTTCCCTGCATATTTCCACCTGGTTCTATTTTCGCTACCTATTCAGAGGTCAAAACCAAAAAATATATAAATAAATAAATGGGCAGATGGCATTTCCATTACCCTCAGGGTGAAAATTTTCAGGTCTTATTCGAGTATTCAATCACTCCATACCTTGAACGTCTAAAAGTTGTTGCAATTATTCATTCAGGTATGCAGATGATTGAATAGGGGCAGCTGTAATACCTCAAAATTTGCCCTCGTAGTTATTACCTCAACTGGTTTTATGTTCGCATTCATCTGCATTTCTCATTAGTTCATAACAGTCGCAATCATGCATTTCATAGCTCCTAAAGCAGGGGATCGAGGTACTCTCTGGTTGTTTAAAGTTCTTACACTTAAGTCAAAGCAAGGGTTTGAATCCAAGTTATCATGAACACTTTCTTTGTCATGATTCATCTGGGTACAAAGCGTTCCTTTATTAAGATACAAGGTCATTTTCAGAGGCCTCGAGAAAAAATCAAGACTTTCTTATCCAAAGTTGAGTCTGGGCTACCTAATGATGTTATTCTGGTGTGATTTAAGGTCCTTGGCCACCAAGGCAGACATCTTACAAAATGATACAATAGACTAATTGTAGACTCATTTGTCATCTTCTCAGTGGCCTATTAGTTTACGTGAAATACGAATTATTTATGAATGGAAGATGAGAGTTAAAGCTTAATTTGAAAGTTAGTACAACATCGTAAGTGGATTAAGCTTACCCAATGCCATGAATTCAAAATCCGATTTGTGATCCTCCATGTTTCAATTATGTCGGAGTTATTGGTTAAAGCATCTTGAGAAATGGGTTGATTATAAGCTATGTTCAGGTTTACTTCAAGATATTTCAAATTGTTTCTAAGCGTGGTTCAAATAATCAGTGTTAGAGTGTTGAGTCAAGGTTCGGTTTCAATTTGATTTTTGAGAACAATTAGCCGCATCCAAGCTCAAGACAAGTTGTGCAATTTTGAGTTAGACCAAATGGGGAGTTAAACCAAATAGGAATCTCGGTTGGATATCGGATAATATGAAGAGGGTTAGCTGGATTATTTCTACCGACCTTTAATTATCATTATGACCAATTGTATTGTAATATATGGATGTCGAATTGATGTATACCAAAATAAGGATGGAAAGAAATATGGGTTATTTTCACAACCTCAGTTGAAATATTCAATTCATTTCAAAAATATAAATGTCACTACAAAGTTTTCCCATAACAGGGATTTTCTTTGGATGGAAAAACAACGAAATAACTTATAAAAATTCAGCAGGGATTTTTCTAACAACAAAATCAGAATAAAACTCATAACCAAATGCTGAAAAAAGGAGAAAAAACAGTGACAGGGCAAGAAGAAGTCGGTGACAGAAAAAATTTAGAATAGATATCTAACTATGAGAAAGAACAGTTACATGAAAAAAAACTCAGAAACTCAAGAATTGATATAACAGAATTTATCAGAAAAGAGAAGAAAAAAAAGGTAACAAACTATATAACAGAAAACCATCTCCAATTCTCAGGTAAATTTCCATCGATCCTCTTCATCCTTCTTCAATTACTCATTCTGCTTTCCATTCTCCACCTTCTTCCTCTTCAACTTTCACAAAAACAGAACCCTTCATCAATATGAAATCCTCTCCAAAAACTAAAAAAAACGATTGTCCAATATTCATCATCTGCAGCCTCTTCACATCATCATCATCATCTTAATTCTCCATATCAATATCTCTGCAACCTTCTTAGTCATCTTCAAAAATTTCTTCTTCACCATCACTAATAACAATCTTCAACCTTCAAGAACACCAGCTGAAATCTCTCCCTCATCAGTCACCACTTCAACCTTTACCAATACCAAGAACCTTCACTACCTACAAAAAATTGAAACTTCATCAATCTTCAATAAAAAAAACTCGGTCTAAACACTTCTTCAAGATTCTTCATCGATGAACACCTCATCAAAAACTCGAGCAATTCTATGGAAACCTCTCTCAAATCTTCATCGAAGCGCATGCGTAAAGAATCATCAAACATCGTAACAATTTCATCTTTGAACTACGATATTGCATCGGTTTAACAGGAAATCTGCAAGTTCGTATCAAGAGCAGCATTATTGAATAATTCAGTATAGTAAGAAGAAGAAACAGAAGAATTCACAGAAGTGAACGAACGCAGTTTGTTCAACAAAATTAGGATTCACACCTGAGTTGTGAAGCTTCAAAGCTTCGAGTTTTAACCAATGGTGAACTGGTTGCTGAGAGGTGAGGGACGTAGGGGACGTGTCATCTTTGCAGTTCTTGCGTAATCAAATTTGCGAGGAAAGGTGTTCGGGTGGCGGATTGAATTACAATAACACAGAGAGCTCCATACAACCAACGACCAACCTGTAATCGAAAATCAACGAACTCAGAATCGCGAGAAGTTCAAAGAAGAAAGAGTTATTGGAGAAATCAGTATCGCCGTTATTACCTTGATATGCTGCAATCGTCATCTTCATTCTTTTCCTGATTCTTCACCAAATTTGTCATCTTCAATCTTCAACTCATCTTCATCTGGAAAGTTTCATCAGTCGACAATTTGCATATCAACTCATTCTTCAAACGTCGTTAACAAACTCAATTCAATGATTCGCATCAAGAATTGCAGCTTGCACTGACAAATTCAAGACTTGCGAATTTGTCATCAACAACGAAGGCCACGGTTCAGATTCATTTCATCTCAATCAAGAAGAACAATTGTACCATAACTCGTCTTCGATGACGATCTTCATCATCAACCTCACTCTCTCTCGCTTGCAGAGACATCGCCCTATTTCTGCAACTTCAAGAACTTGTATCAACCTGCAACAAAAAAACATAGTGCGCACATCATTCATCGTCATCAATCTGCCAATCAACATCATTCAACAATAATAACATGATTTTGGAGTGAGTTCACAGGATCATTCAACAATAGTTTGCAATGGCAAAGTCTCGCAGCGATTCGCGTGTCGCAAGGATTGAATAAATTTTCATACCCGGGTGTATCTTCCCGCGTCGCCATCGTCATTGTTTGGTCAGTATTCTCACTGAAGCTTTGTAGCTATTTCGCTTTCCGATCAAAATCCATTAAGGCTTGCAATTTTAGTTGTGATGTGTGCCGATGAGCCCTTTTGAGGCAAGTGATAAAGCCACGATAGGGTGGCTTGATGCGAGGCTGCTGTTTGGCCGCTGCCGGTAAAAAACAATCATGGCGCAGGGAGAAGGAGATTAAAGGGAGACCCGACGCAGTCTGGGTCGAAAAAAGGTCATTCGGTGGGTTTCTTTTGTTTTCGTTTCCTTTTGAAGTGAAGATGATAGATAAAGAGGATGGTGAGGAGGTTAGGAGGAAGAAAATGGTGATGTAGCGCCGAAGAAGAAGGTTCACGGTGGTTGTTGTTCGTTGGCGTTTGTCTTGTTTGAGATGAAGAGGAGAACGACGCTGATGAAGAAGAAGAAGGAGTTTGGGTGATACGATGATTATTAGGGTTTCATAAAGATAAGGTGGATCAGGCTTTCACGTGGGCCAAGTTCCATGGATTTCGTTTTTCACACCACCCAAATCACTACTTCACCCCACCAGCGATGGATTAGTTATTTGGGCTTTTCTCTCCATATATTTTTCTTCTTTGCACCCAACAATTGCTATTTTGACTTCCCCTACAGATCTCATTTGGTGGATTGGGCCTAGGGCCTGAATGCTTGTTACACACCATATTCACTCATTGTACCTCCTTATTTGTCCTTGTTTTTTTTAGAAATTGTTAACATTTTTTTTTGTGAAAAATGGTTGATTAATTTCTTTGATAATTGATTTTTGTGGATTAATATGTTGATCCGTTTCTTAACAATTTTAATTAGAATTTTTGCACTAATTGTAATTATGGTTTAGTCCTAATTATGGATTAAAATGGTTCATGAGCCGTTTTTGACCGACATGGGATCGATTTCGATTATGGCAAAGCTTCACAAAGTTATTATGGAAGATAAGCATTTATTTTGCTTATGGGGATTGCAAGACCTTGCTTAAGGTTTTTTTCAGATTTCTTTTATGTGAAGAATCAGCACTTCGATCAAGTAAGTAATCTCGATTCTCCACTTTTAAGCATCATTATAGTTGTATGCGACTTAGGACCATATAACTTAAGGTGCATATTGAGCCCTCCCACCCGAGGCACTGGATTTATTTGTGATTTTTGATGATATGTATCGATTTCGGAACTTAGGGATTAGGTTACGAACCATTAGGATCGCTTCCTTTCAATTCCCCTTAAAATCCACTTTTTTCCCGTTTCGTCGCAATTATTAAAAATAGTTTTAGGTGGGATAAAATTCTGGAATAATTCATGAGTGATCCTCATCCTCTTAATTAATTTTTCATAATTTTTGTTTCCAGATTTGGGTGGTTTTAATAATTAATTTGGATTTTAGATTACAAGCTGTCCCAAAAGGGAGTGTTTTGGCATAAGGGACCGAAATTGATTTTTCCCCATAGGTGTGAAAACTATTTTTTGTGTGTGATTAATCACTGTAATTTGTGACATTTTGATGCTCCTTAGGCATTTTTTTTCATGATTTTTAGTGCCCTTTTTGATCCACTTTGTGGAGTTGTTTTTTGGTAATCATGTTTTGTTACCTTGCTAGTCAAGGAATTGTTTTGGCACTTTGGTGCATAATTTTAGGGAATCCTTTTAGAACCTGTGAGATAATGACTTTATTATTCCAGGTATTTAATTTCATAAATTTTAAAGGCTTTTTGCTATTTTTCCATGTCACTTAGATTATAGGTCCAAATATGTGTTTATTTGCTCCATAACCTAGATATTAGAAAGGCATTCATGCCATTGGCTTGAGAGACTTGTTGGTAACTTTTAGGAGTTGATTATAGGTTATTTTATGTCCTTAATTCCAATTATAGGTCACTTTTTGAACCATGCTCATTTGGTTTGTTTTGGTGCTTTAAAGTGCATACGTATGTGAACTAACTTTAACCTAAACTAGTTCTTCTTCTCCTCTAAGTATTAACTTGAATTATGTGGAAATCATTAATGCCTATTCATGAATTCTAATTGCATCTCATACTTTATATGATACTGACCCATAATCATTTCATGAATATTCACATGTCATTCTTCCTTAACTTTCATCATGTGCGATCTTATGCGATTTTTGTTTGTTTCTTCTCATGTATTCTTCTCCTTGCTCCATATGCTTAATCCATTGCATCCATGATTATATGTTCATTCATACTCATTCATAAGAATTCACTACTGACTTTGATTCTCATTTCATGTATTAATTCATGCTTGTATGCCATATGCACTCATACTTCATCATTGAATCCTAACTTGCATTTAGGTGAACTTATGTGAACCTTTTGCACATAGTTTGACATAGTTTGAATTTATGAGGTATCCTAGCATACTTAGGGACCTATATCATGTAGCTACTGACTTTAGAAGTCATGTGACCTTTAGGTACCTTCACCTTTAGGCTTAGGTCTTATTTTGAACCCTAGTTCCATTCTAGGACGTTTATGGTACTTAATCGCTTTCATGCTTTGATTTTACTTTCAATATGCATTGTCATGCTAACTTTTGTTTTGTAGGGGGAAGATTGAGGTAAGCCTCACTTCATTCCTATCTCGTATGCATTTTAATTGTCTTTTCCTTAGAACTTGGTGCTTGCTTATAGGTTTTCCCTTTCTTTAGAAACAACTTACCTTCCTTAGGAAGTAAGTTGATTTCTAAGTTCTCTTTTCTTCTTTTCTTTTTCTCATTAGGATTAGAAAACCTCATTAACCATAGGACCTCTCTTGTAGATAAACAAATAAAATTAGGGTTGTGTCTTAGTCCCCTTAGTTTGTCCTCTTTGCAACTTGAGTCTTTCTTTCTCATCTCATAAAGAAAAGCAATAAAAAACTTAATAAAAATCGAACCTTCTTGTACGACACGAGACTTTGTCACGGAGTACTTATACGCGTCCTGTTTTGGGGCGAGGTGTAAGTATTTACCACGATGGATAGGTCTTAGTATGAGAATGTTCACAAACAAATTCAAAACATTTCTCATAAAAGACAAAGACAAATAACAAGCGACTATCCTGCGGGAACTTCTCTTCTCATCTCATTCACTCACAACGCGAACTCGCGACGACTTGTCTTATTTGCAAGAAGGTAAACGCACTCGTACCAGACGAGCCTGCAACACCTGAGCATAGACATACGCAGTTCCAACATAAAAAACACAAACAAATAGTTCCCGCCTTAGTTAGGCGAACTACGTCGACTCTGATCCTCATTATCCCGATGAGGTACGTAGGCAGCGGGGTAGGACCCATTCGAGCACATTTTTTATTTTCCCTATATTTCCCTCTTTTTTTCCATTCTCCTTTTTTTCCTTTCTCATTTCCATTCTCATCCCAGTTAGCAGTTCATTTGTTCAGCAACAGTTATATTTTTTCTCACCCTTTGAAACAAAACAAGCAAGCCTGGATCCCGTCGGGTACGACGGACGATCTGGGGTGCTAATACCTTCCCAGGTTGTAACCGACTCCCGAACCCAGATCTTTGGTTCGCAGGACCTTGTCCTTTCCTTCTTCCTTAGGTTCGTGCAACATTACCTTTCCCATTCTTTCGGGATAAAAATGTCTGGCTGGCGACTCTACCTTTTTCCGCGCCACTTTCGCGTTTGTACTAGGATGAAAATCCCGGGAGCGACAGTGGTTTTTCTCTTGAAGATCTTCCTGCAAGCCTCATTAACCCTAGGAACACCCAAGCATGATCACAATTAGGGTTTGATTAGTCCCCCCATTAGTTTTACCTTTGTGTCATCTTTGTGTCTCCTCTTCTCATCTCATAATCAAGGACTAAACCTTAAAGGTTTTAAGGCTTTGTGATTAAGCTTATGCCTGCATCCTTCTATTAGGATGGAGTGTATACCTTTAATCCTAAGTGTTAAGCCCTTAATGTGTTTAAATCCTTTAATCAATCCATCTAATAATCACCAAGACATTAAGCTTGTAACTTGGGCCTTGCATTAGGGTTCTAATTCTTCCTTAATTGGTTAAGAAGGACTAACCCTAGTGTTAATGGACAAGTCCCCCTCAAGTTGTCTTACAAACCATAAAATCCATTTCCTAATCTTATCATTAACTAAAATCCACTTTAATAAAGGTTTTGTTTTGTCATGAGGTTAATCCCTAATCATGGATTAAGTTGAGGATCATTCTTCAGCTTAAATGTGCTCATCTATTATCCTTCTATTAGGATAGTGTAATGGGTCCATTAAATCCTTGATTATGGCTTAAACTCATTACTTAACACTAAACAAAAATACCAAAAACATCTAAATAAATGCAAGTAGGTTAATGACCTTAGTCCTACATCATGGTGATTAAGTGTGAGGTGCTTACTTCATACTTAAAGTATTCTCATTACGCCTAATTAGAGGGAAGATGTGATGAGTTTACTAACCCTTGGTTTAGGCTTAAGCTCATTAACTTATGACAAACACAAAAAGTCAATAAAAGATTGAAAGCATCAAAAACAAACAATAATCGTCTCCTCCGGGATTCTTTTCTCATCTCATTCACTCATAAACGAGAACTCGCTTCTTCCGTCTAATGCAAGACAGTTTGCACCTGAGCCAGACAGGTCATACACTTGAGCATAGACAAGTAAGCAGTTCACAAGTCAATTTATCTTTCAGTCTCTTTGAGTTGAACTACGGTGTTCTGACTTTCTCATTGCACGAGAGGATACGTAGGCATAACTTAACAGTTATCGAACAAAAGTCTCTTTATATTCCCCCTCCTTCCAGCATTATTCTTTAAGCCTCATAGTCCTGAGCTTCCCATTCTTTCTTACACTGACACTCTCATATTTCACTTCATTTCCTTTTACACTGACACTTGCATTCTTTTCCAGCTTTTTGTACATAGAATATCACAGACACTACCCCTTTAAAACACAAATCTTTCAAGCGTGGATCCTGTCAAGTACGGCGGACAATCTGGGTGCTAATACCTTCCCAGGTTGTAACCAACCCCCTTTCTCAGTTTCTCCGGTTCACAACCGTCTTATCCATCTTCCTTAGGTTTATGCAGCATTACCTTTCCCTCGGGATAAAAATGCCTAGCTGGCGACTCTATTCATTTCCTCTCTTTCGCCGACCGTTCGCGTCTGTACCCTATTTGACCAGGTGTCATTTGGTGGGAGCGACAGCTTGGCGACTCTGTTGGGGACCCTTATATTGCAACCAGGGCTTCTGGTTCTTTTTGTGGGTTCCTCCTAGCGCTTGTTTGATTTTTTTTACTAGGGTGTTATGTGCTATGTGTGTTTATTTATTTTTCCTTTATTTACTGCTTTATGTACAGCTTTATCTATTGCTTTCTTTACAGTTTTGCATATTTCTTACTGTCATTGTCACTGTGCTGGATCTGGTTTTCTTTGGTGGGTGGGGTTCCATTGAGAGATTAAGGTCCTATACCTGGGATCTGAGTGACACCTAGGCTAGAGTGGTTCATGTTCTTTCCCATTCCATTTCGGTCTAGTGCGGGAATATGAAACACGGTTCAGATGTGGGTTTCTTTCTTAAGAACTCTGTGCTACAGATTTCCTGTAGTGCTAGGGCTATCTGGGAAGCTTGCTAAGTCTGGATGACCTTTATTATGACCTTCAGAAACTGAGGTAAATTAGAGGAGGATCTTTTATGGTTATTGTAAACACTGTACCTCCGGGTTAGAAGTGTTTACACTTCTCATAACTGATCCAAGTCTGAGGATCCTTGCTCTAGAACATTACCTGTGAGAGGGTTAGGCTGTTTACAGGTTTGCAAGAACCCTTGGCCACATCATACCCTGTTACTATCTTGTTTAAGAGTACCTCATTTTGGACAGTTCTTGTGATTAACCCTGGACATGTGACTCTTTATTTGAGTCCTCCACCCTGGTTACTGGATTTCTAAACCTCCATCTGGACTTTTGAACATACATGGGCCTTGTATCAAGACAGATAATCAGATCCAGCTTGATCACAAACCCTTGCATATCATTTGCATATATCATCATTGCATCATTTAACATTTGTTTATTTGCTTTTCAGGGTATCCACCTCACTACATCTTGGTTTTGGTTTTGACCCCTTCTTCTGCTTAGACCTCTGCTTCAGCTGCCTTCTTCAGCATCTGCTTCAGTCATCTCCATCCCCACCTGCATCAGTCTGTCAGAGCTGCTTCCAGCTTCTCAGTTTGTGATCTTCATCAGCATTTGTCTCCAGCTTCTTCAGCAGCACTCATGGCTACTCCCAGGAAGAGCAACATATCTTATCACTTCTTTGAGCCTGTGTTGACTGGAATCAGGCAGGTCCAGTCACTCATCACACCTGACCACATCCCACTATTCAGAGAGCATTATGGGGGTATTTTGGATATGGTTATGGACCTTGATCCTTCTCAGAGGAGCATGATCCACACCTGCTTACAGTTTTATGACCCTCCTTTGAGATGTTTCACCTTTCCAGACTTTCAGCTAGGGCCTCTGCTGGAGGAATTTTCTTCATTGATTGGAGTACCTATCAGGGGTGGAATCCCCTTTAACCCAGAGATGGCTGCTCCCAGAAATAAAGAGATAGCAAGAGCACTGTATTTGGAGCCTTCCTTGATTGAGCAAAGTATGACAACAAAAGCTGGGATCCCTGGTTTGCATTTGGACTTCTTGATTTCTCAGGCCATCCTGAAGGCTTCATTGGGAGAGTGGAGGGCAGTCTGTGCACTGTTAGCCCTCAGCATATATGGGGCTATACTGTTTGCAGATGAGCCCAAATTTGTCAGCAAAAATGCCATCCATTTGTTTCTCTTGAAGAACCCAGTACCCACATTGCTAGGAGATTTCTATTATTCCATCCATCAGAGGAATGAGAAACAGAGGGGGAAGTTGGTAAGATGTTGTGCTCCTTTGTTTTACACCTGGCTGCTCAGACACCTGCCTAAGTCAGATACTTTCTTGAATCCCCACCAACAGAAGAATTGGGCCAAGAGGCTTATTGCCTTGACTTCAGATGATATTAGATGGTGCACCTAGAGCACCAAAGGCAAGGACATTATCACCAGTTGTGGACAATACCCAAATGTGCCTCTGGCAGGAGTAAAGGGTTGCATCAACTACAATCCTTTACTGTTTAAGAGACAACTGTGTTATGCCTTGGTTCACCCTCCTAGAGGACAAGATTTAGCTGAGACCCTGTATTGTGAAGTGAAACCTAATTCAGTTGTTGTCAGACAAGCATCTTGGGCTTGGGACAACATCCAGACAAAAGGAGTGGCTATTCTTGGAAGATGTAATAATGTTGCTTCAGCTCAATATTTAGACTGGTCCTGTACTAGAGCTCAGATTACCAGAATGCCTTTCATCTTGGAAGACATGCCTGGACCATCCACAGTACAGCCAACAGCAACTGTCAGCCTAGAAGAATTTGAGAAGCTGAAGGAAAGGAATGAGAACTTATCTCAAGCCTTGAAGAAGACTCTTTGGGAAAGAAGTGATGGTCGTCTGGATATTGAGAGATTGGAGAAGCTTAGGGTGGAACATCTTTCCAAAATTGAGAAGACAGAGGACTACATCAGGAAAGCAAGAGTCGGGGAACAAATATTGAAGAATGCCTATAAAGAGGCCAAAATTCAGAAGGCTAGGACTGAGCTCTATCTGCAAGAGAGTCAGGCTAGGTGGGTCAGAATCACTGAGGCCCGTACACAAGAAGACCAGAAGACTCAAGCCAAGATTGAACAGCTAGAGGCCAATGAGAAGAAGCAGCAGGAAGCTTTGTTGGCAGCCCAGAAGGAGATTTCAGAGTTGAAGCTCATAGCAGGATTGAAGAGATCAAAGGACCAGGACAGGAATAAGAAGTTGACCACTGTCATTGCTACCAGGAACCTCCTCATTAGGACCATTACAGAGCACCCAGCTGGTCCAGTGACTGAGGCACTCCTGAAGGAGGTCAGAGAGGATGAGTTTGGACTGGATGTCTAATCCTTGGCTTCTTGCTTGTTTCCATTTGATGTACTTTTTCTTTTTGATGTATTTTGACCCTTCAAGGGCATGTATTGTAAAACAGACTATGTATTGCTCCATCATTTGTAATATATTTTGGTTTGTTTTTATTCGGGCTTTCTCTCAACAACATCAAGCATCTTCCTCGAGGTCTGGAAAGGTCAAAACCAAGAACCAAACCGGATACCTTGGAAAACAAATAAGCATACTGCATTGCATACTAACTTTGTTTTTTTTGTTTTGTAGGTTTTGTAATTATTTTTGTTTCTAACTTTGTTGTGATCTCACGAAATATTGCTCGTCGTCGAGTGTTCCCTGTCAACCGCGCGCACCGGTACCCAACTCGTAACAACCTTCCCGGTATTCAAATGGAACAAGTAGAGCAGGACCTGTCTGAGGTCAGAAATCAGATGGCCAATGAGAGAGTGAAGATGAGAAATCAGATGTCTCAGTTCATGGCGGTAATGAATGGCTTGGCCCAGAGTCAAGAAAGGTTGAGAGAACTGGTGGAAAGACAAACTCCTGAGGGACCTCATCTTGGAACAGGAGGAACTAGCAACAATGAACAGGGGCATCCTCGTATCAACCCACCAGAGTTTGGACCTCACTTGAATCCAGAAGTTAACATCCCGAGGAATGTTCAAGGTAACACCGCTGGGGGCAGAATCCTACAAGAGGATCCCTAGGAAGAACATTTCATTGTCATAGGGGCTGAAGATGAAGTATATGACACGAGATTGGACGAGATTGCTGAAAAGTTAAGATCTTTGGAGTCTCAGAATTCTTTGGGCTTCGATGTGATGGATATGGGACTAGTGGATGGGGTGAGAATTCCCCACAAATTCAAACCCCCTTTCTTTGAAAAGTACAATGGCACTTCCTGTCCTCGCACTCATCTGCAGTCTTTCTTGGGAAGGCTTAAAGCGTATACCATGGATGAAAAGCTATGGATGTTCTACTTTGAGGACAGTCTGACTGGAGCTTCGAGAGAATGGTATTCGCATTTGTCTAGGGCCACCATAAGATGCTGGAAGGATTTGGCTAAGGCTTTCATCCGTCAATATCAATACAACCTGGACATGGCTCCCAATAGGACCCTCCTAATGGGAATGTCTCAATCTTCTAGAGAGAGCTTCCAGGAGTATGCTCAAAGATGGAGACAGCTTGCTGCTGCTGTCCAACCACCCATGTCGGAAAGGGAAATGGCTGACATGTTCATGAATACATTGCAAGGGACTTATATTGATAGACTTGCTGCTTTCTCCTCTACCAGTTTTGTTGACGTAGTCATAGCTGGTGAGAGAATTGAAAGTCTCTTGAAGATGGGAAAGATCTCCGACAGTGGTGAAAGTTCCTCCAGCAATCCCAGGAAACCTTTTGCAGGGCCCCGAAGGGCAGGTGAAACTAATTTCATTCATACAAGCAGGGGCATGCCTCAATATGCTCACCGGTCAGTAGCAGTTGTTACCATTCCGGCTCCAATTCCACAGCAACCATCATATCTTCAACAACAACAGCCACAGTATCAACAACAATCTCACTATCAGCAACAATCTCATTGTCCGCAACAGAGAACCTACAACAACGGTAATAACAACCAACAACAGCGTCCTTTCCAACAAAGGTCATCACAAGCAAACAGGGTAATTAACCCAATCCCAATGTCGTATGCTGCACTCTTGCCACAACTCCTCAAGCTCAACCTAGTTGAGTTAAGGACGTTGGCTCCTCCAGATCCTCTTAATCTCCCAAAGAACTATGATGCAAATGCCAGGTGTGCATTCCACTCAAACGCACCGGGGCATAATACTGAAAAATGCAGGGCTTTACAGATGAAAGTCCAGGATTTGGTGGACTCAAAAGCTCTCAATTTTGCGCCTCCTCCGAACGTCACAAGGAATCCAATGCCTAGTCACAACGGGCCTAGGATTAATGCTATTGAGGAGGGCAAACTATCCACTTTAATCAACAGTGTTGCACAAATCCGAACACCTCTGGTGGAAATCAAAGCTCAGCTGTTAGAATGCCAAGTGTTCCCCTGGTGTGAGCTCGGTTGTGGATATTGCAATATTGTCGTTAATGGATGTGAGAGACTGAGAAACGGCATAGATGGCCTCATTAAAGATGGCATTCTTCAGATTACGACAACAACAACTACAAATCCAACAATTCCTTCATCAACAATCACAGATACTCCTACAACGTCAGCAACCATTGTTCCAACAGATTCAACTCCAACTCCAACAACTGCTCAGTCAATCACTTCAGCGGACACAAGTTCAATCACAATTCCTTTTACAACGACAACACCCATTATTCCTTCATTTCCTGCTACAACTTCAGCACTTGTCCAGTCAACAATATCTTCTACAACATCAGCAATAGTTAATGAAAGTGTCTCAGCAGTTACGATATACTACGATCCCGCAAATGTTCCTGCCAACAACTCACAACAAAATGCTACTCCTGTCTGAGCACCAGTTACCATATTCTATGATCCACACACCATTGTGGTCCCCTCTGCAGCTGCTATCAGTCCGGTCACTATCACAGTGCCTGGGCCAGTTCCTTACGAAAGCAATAATGCCATCCCTTGGCATTATGGCTCAGATCTGTACTGCGAGGGGCAGAAAATCACTTCAGAATCATCAACTTCTTCACCTCAGATAGACAATGTGGGGGGAGGCGGAGGCTTCACTAGAAGCGGACGTCTCTTTGCCTCGCAAATTCCAAGACCCGTTGCTGAAGCAGAAGCTGCTGCTAAGGCAAAAGGGAAGAGCATGGTGCAAGAAGAACCGGTTGCTAGAGAAGCTTTGAAGACTCCTTTTGATCAAGAGGTTGATGAATTTATGAGAATCATAAAGAAAAGTGATTACAAGGTGGTGGACCAGCTTCACCAAACACCTTCCAAAATCTCCATACTATCATTACTAATGTGCTCCGAGGCTCATCGGAACGCACTATTAAAAGTCCTGCACGCAGCTTATGTGTCGGAGGAGATTACTGTCAATTAGTTAGAGGCTGTGGTTGGAAATGTCTACGCTAGTCATGGACTAGGATTTACCAACGCTGATCTGACAACGGAAGGTCACGATCACAACAAGGCTTTGCACATTACCTTGGAGTGTAAGGGTGCAGTTCTTTCTCACGTACTGGTAGACACAGGGTCATCCCTCAATGTCCTGCCCAAGAAAGCCCTTGTGAAGCTGGAACATGATGGATTGGCACTACGCCCAAGCAACTTGGTAGTGAAAGCCTTTGACGGTTCTAAAAGATCAGTTCTGGGGGAGATAGAGTTGCCAATAATGATTGGCCCACAGGTTTTCAAAACGACCTTCTTTATGATGGATATACAGCCTGCCTACAGCTGTCTATTGGGTAGACCATGGATACACGCCGCTGGCGCCGTGACATCAACCCTTCACCAGAAGTTAAAATTCGAGTGGGAGGGCCAAGTCATTACCATTTGTGGGGAAGAGGATATCTTCATTAGCCAGCTGGCTACTTTCAAATACATTGAAATGGATGGGGAGATCCATGAAACAATGAGTCAAGGGTTTGAGGCCATGAATATCAATGAAGCATCTGCTGTGCTAGGGACTTCCATCACATCATATCAACAAGCCCAGAAGGTTGTTGAAGAGGGTACCGCTCAAGGCTGGGGCAAGTTGCTGCCAGTTGAGAAGAAAGAAGACCGATTCGGGTTGGGTTACAGACCAACTCGACAAGATCAACCAGAGGCTGCAACAGAGCCCAAGTTTGTCAGTGGGGGGATGCTCACCCCGGATGCTGTGAATAGCTTGGAAGATGAGTCAGAAGACGAGCGCAACCTGGAAAGCTGGATACGTCCAAGAATCCCGGGAAGCCATTTCTCAAACTGGTCTTCCCAGGAAATTATAAGGGTTACTCCCGCAAAGTAATTATTATTTCCTATTTTTAAAGCATGCATCAAGTCCTGCATCTTGCCCAAGATGTCAGGACTCATTTTGTAATCGGGCCATCTTCGATTTTGTGCAAAGATCAATTAATGAATATCAGGACATATTTTGCAAATGAGTCTTTTCTTTTCCGCTCACTGTTTTTCATTTTTCATTTTTTGTACAAAATTAAAATGGCAATGTTTTTCAAAATAAAAATTTCATTTTTACCTTTTCTAAACAAGATAAAACTGATCACTAAAATGAACAAATCTAAATCCTTGCAGAAAGTGCCCTCCAGACTGCACCGATAACAACTCCGCTATGACTTCGTATGACTTTGACAATCCAATTAATCAAGCTGATGAAGGGGTTGAAGAAGATTATGAGCTACCTGAAGAGTTAGCCAGATTGTTAAGACAAGAGGAGAAGGTTATCACTCTTCATCAGGAGGAGGTTGAGATGGTTAATCTTGGTACAGAAGAAGACTTGAAAGAAGTTAAGATCGGGGCCTGTCTGCAAGATTCGGTGAAAGAACGACTTATTAACATGCTTCGGGAGTATGTGGATGTTTTTGCTTGGTCTTATCAGGATATGCCCGGATTGGACACTGACATTGTTATGCACAAGCTGCCTCTAAAAGAAGATTGTCCGCCAGTAAAACAGAAACTGCGCCGTACTCGCCCGGATATGGCAATGAAGATAAAAGAAGAGGTACAGAAACAGTGGGACGCCGGTTTCCTTGCTGTAACTAGTTACCCACCTTGGGTTGCTAATATTGTACCTGTGCCTAAGAAGGATGGCAAGGTGAGGATGTGTGTGGATTACCGGGATCTGAACAGAGCCAGTCCGAAAGACGACTTCCCTTTACCTCACATTGATGTATTGGTCGATAATACGGCTCGGTTCTCGGTGTTTTCCTTCATGGATGGATTTTCAGGATATAATTAGATCAAAATGTCACCTGAAGACATGGAGAAGACAACCTTCATCACACCCTGGGGCACGTTCTGTTATAAGGTGATGCCATTTGGACTGAAGAACGCTGGTGCCACTTATCAACGGGCTATGGTAACATTATTCCATGACATGATCCACAAAGAAATTGAATGTTATGTGGATGATATGATTGCCAAGTCCCTCACGGAAGAAGACCACCTGGTGAATCTATTGAAGCTATTCAAGCGTCTGAGGAAGTACCAGTTGAAGTTAAACCCCAACAAATGCACATTCGGGGTACGATCCGGTAAACTGCTAGGATTTATTGTAAGTGAGAAAGGGATTGAAGTTGACCCTGATAAAGTCAAAGCCATCCAAGAAATGCCTGCACCAAAGACTGAGAAAGAAGTTCGAGGGTTCCTAGGTAGACTGAACTACATTTCACGGTTCATATCTCACCTTACGGCAACCTGTGAGCCTTTGTTCAAGTTGTTAAGAAAAGAGCAAACGGTCAGGTGGAATGAAGACTGCCAAATGGCTTTTGACAAAATCAGGGAATACTTACAAGAGCCTCCGATCCTTATGCCTCCAGTTGAAGGAAGACCTCTAATCATGTACTTGACAGTATTAGAAGAGTCAATGGGGTGTGTGCTGGGCCAGCATGACGAGTCTGGTCGAAAAGAGTATGCAATATACTACCTAAGCAAAAAGTTTACCGACTGTGAACAACGTTATTCACTGCTCGAGAAAACTTGATGTGCTTTAGCGTGGGCTGCTCGCCGACTAAGGCAGTATATGTTGACTCACACCACTTTATTGATCTCCAAGATGGACCCGGTTAAGTACATTTTTGAGAAGCCAGCACTTACCGGACGGGTTGCAAGGTGGCAAATGATTCTCACAGAATATGACATTCAATACACATCTCAAAAAGCCATCAAGGGCAGTGTGTTGTCTTATTATCTTGCTGAGCAACCCATTGATGATTACCAGCCTATGAGATTTGACTTCCCTGATGAAGACATCATATTCATAAAAGCAAAAGATCATGAAGAGCCTATTCACACTGAAGGGCCTGACCCAGAAGAAGAATGGACAATGATGTTCGATGGGGCTGTTAATATGAATGGTCGTGGTGTTGGTGCAGTACTCATTACACCTAAGAGAGTTCACATGCCTTTCTCGGCAAAGCTCACCTTTAATTGCACTAACAACGAAGCTTGTATTATGGGTCTTGAGGAGGCCATCGACCTCAGGATCAAGACTTTGACTGTGTTCGGAGATTCAGCTCTGGTAATCAATCAAACCAACGGCAAATGGTATACTCACCAGGAGCATCTGATACCTTACCGGGATTATACAAGGAGGTTATTGACTTTCTTCACAATAGTTAAGCTGAAGTTAATCCCTCGAGATGAAAATCAGTTTGCAGATGCTTTGGCTACCATTTCATCCATGATCAAAGTTCAAGCTACCAACTTTGTGCCTCGGATTTCAGTATCCAGACTTGACAGACCAGCATACGTGTTCTCAATAGACCTTGCTAAAGATGATAAGCCTTGGTTTCATGACATCAAATGCTTCTTTGAGGACCAAACATACCCACCTGGGGCATCATCCAATGACAAGAAGACATTAAGAAGGCTTGCTGGTAGTTTCTTTCTGAATGCTGATGGTTCCTTGTACAAGAGAAACTTTGATATGGTACTTCTCAGATGTGTTGATAGGGCAGAAGCAGATTTGTTGATGCACGAGGTGCATGAAGGATCTTTTGGTACCCATGCTGGAGGGCATGCAATGGCTAAGAAGTTGTTGAGATCAGGCTACTATTGGATCACAATGGATGCAGACTGTTGTGCTTATGCCAGGAAATGCCATAAATGCCAGATTTATGCAGATAAAGTGCATGTGCCTCCGAATCATTTGAATGTGATGTCTTCACCTTGGCCCTTTGCCATGTGGGGAATTGATATGATTGGCAAGATTGAATCGACTTCTTCAAATGGCCACAGATTCATCCTGGTAGCCATTGACTATTTTACCAAGTGGGTCGAAGCAGCTTCCTATGCAAATGTCACCAGGCAAGTGGTAGCCTGATTCTTGAAAAGAGACATCATCTGTCGGTATGGAGTACTCGAGCGAATCATTACTGATAATGGTTCCAATCTGAACAACAAAATGATGGCAAAATTGTGTCGGGACTTCAAGATCCAACACCACAATTCTTCTCCTTACAGGCCAAAGATGAATGGTGTTGTAGAGGCCGCTAACAAGAATATCAAGAAGATTGTGCAAAAGATGGTGGTCACCTACAAAGACTGGCATGAAATGCTACCATTTGCCTTGCATGGGTACCGTACGTCAATCAGAACATCCACTGGGGCAACACTGTATCAGCTGGTATATGGTATGGAGGCAGTCCTACCTGTTGAAGTTGAATTGCCCTCCTTGCGGGTACTGATGGATGTCAAGTTGAATGAAGCAAAATGGGTCCGTTCTCGGTACGATCAACTGAATCTGATTGAAGAGAAGAGATTAGCTGCAATATGTCATGGGCAGTTATATCAGAAAAGAATGAAGAAAGCCTTCGATCAGAAAGTCAGGCTTCGGGAATACCAAGTAGGAGATCTTGTGCTGAAAAGACTCCTTCCTCCTCATACAGACCACAGGGGCAAGTGGACTCCGAATTACGATGGTCCATTCATAGTAAAGAAAGTTTTCTCTGGTGGAGCACTGATGCTTAGTACTATGGATGGTGAAGACTTCCTGTCCCGTGTGAATTCAGATGCAGTTAAAAAATACTTCGCATAAAATGACCCGCTGGACATAAAAACAGAATGTAAGTCCAGGCAAAAATAGGGCATCCCGACGAGTCAAAAACAGAATAAAAGACTCGGGCAAAAATAAGGGAAAATTAAAAAAAATGTATATCCGCTGAGTTGAAAAGCCGCATTGGACAACTCAGGCAAAAATGGGTATCCCGGTGGATTGAAAACCCGAAAGGGCGATCCACGCAAAATAAGGGAATAAGCGAACAACTGCATTTTGAATTCGTCTGTATCACTTACAACATGGCAAGCTTCGAAAGGTTCGAGCTTCGGTCAGAATCAGCCTTCTTCAGAAAGCAGGATGAGAAGAACGTCAATGTCATACGAGTCATAACAAGAGGGAAGCACTGAAGCGTCATCAATATTGCCAGCATCCTTTTGTTTCTTAATTTGTAACAATCTCCTCATTTCAGGGGATCTGTTTCTTTGACTGTACTTGCCAATTCAAGGCACACAAATTAATAAAATCAGATTTTCAGTCACGTTTCGTCTCGTACATTTTATTTTCATTTGCAAAAATGTCTGATGTCCTTATAAATATTGATTGCATTAATACAAATGCGTCTTTTCTAAATTACATGCTTACAGGAAATAGATTTGTTCCCGGGAGTGTCTGAACTCCTATGATGGAATCCAGTAGGGGATACCTCGGGATACTTGTATGTTTCTTTGTCATAACAGGATTGCAGAAATCATCATCCTCAGCAGGATCCCCACAGACATCTCTAGGAAGATCGTCCAGTGATCATTCCTCCCCAGCCAAGTGTCAGGCAGGGAATCATCCCCTCGCAAAGTTTCAACCTTTATCCAGAAGAACAATGTCTGAAGATCTCTCAACAAAGTGATGAAAGTTTCCATAGACCCCAGCTGGGCCCCTCATTATTAAGATAGGCCTATCAGTGGCCTAATTCCCCAAGCAGTCATACATCTTATCAGATCTACCAATAATCTTTTCCCCCAGCTGGGACATCCTTTCGAGCAGATCATCCAGAGATCTCCATGGCAACGGGATCCGGATCCCGGATCGGTACCTTTTGCACAATCATAGCATTCGCATCATATTTCCCCCCAGAGCGTAGCATCCCGTCTAATACGGAGCATTACGGCAAAAATCAAACATATTACATAATCATAAGCCATGTTTGAATCGAACATCTGTATGTACCAACGCTCCATCAGCAATATATGTATATACAAAGAACCACAGTTACAGCAGAAAGCCAAAGCATCACCTTTGCACTCATACACATATGTATGTTTTCCGATACGCATTTGTGTCGTATCACTTCCCTACAGATATAAACCACAAACATATATATATATACACTCTTTGGACACTCGTCCGTGTCACCGTTCCCTCAGCATGGTTGCCTAAACACTCATTGTAAACTCAAACACTTGTTTATAGTACTATCTTCCGACACTCGTCCGTGTCATCCTATCCCCACAGATCTTCAGAATGTCTCTTGCACTCATAAGTTCGTAACTTATACACTTCCTCTTATGATACTCATCCGTATCATACTCTCCCCAGCATGTTGAACACTCGTCTGTGTCTCACTCATGTTCACTTTTTTACCCATACAAATACTCGTCCGTATCTTGTATACACCACTTATCTTCCTCAGATTCAACACTCGTCAGTGTTCTTTGTTAACCAGATGGTACTCGTCCGTATCATCATCTCTGAACATGCGTCAAGTGTTTGTTTCTACCGATACTCGTCCGTATCATGGTCCTAAGGATGCCCGCCCGCATCTTTAATCTATACACCGTGTCAAACACTTATATCTTCTTGAATTTAGACATTCGTCTGTGTCTACCATTCCCCAGAAGAGTCCCCGACAAATCCCAATGAATTATTTCCTTTCTATCTGACATTCGTCCTATGTCATGATACTTCCGGCAGCCGTACCCTGCCAGGTGACCGTCCTTCACCTTTTGATGATCGTCATTCATCATCCCCAGCGGAATCTCCATTATTGGAACCCTTTCCTATCCGACATTCGTCCTATGTCGTGATACTTTAGCAGCCGTCCCCTGCTAGGAGATCGTCCTTCACCTATTGATGATCATCCTTCATCATTTTATCCGATGGTCGTCCCCATCGTTGATCTTGTTATCTGACATTCGTCTTATGTCATGATAAACCCCGAGAGCAGCCGTACCCTGCTAGGTGATCGTCCTTCACCTCTTGACGATCGTCCTTCATCATGCTTATCCGATGGTCGTCCCCATCGTCGACCTTTTCTATCCAACAGTCGTCCTATGTCGTGATGCTTGTGGCAGCCGTACCCTGCCAGGTGATAGTCCTTCACCTTAGATGACCGTCCCTCATCTTATCCCCAACAGAGTAGCCGTCCCCTGCTAGGTGATCGTCCTTCACCTCTGATGACCGTCCCTCATCATTTATTTCTTCAACCTGATGGTCTTCCCCATCATTGCCTTACCTTTAATCCCCAGAGAGTCTTATTTCTTTTCCTGATGGCCGTCCCCATCATGATCCCTCTATTTCCCCAGCATGTCGGTCGTCCCCGTCATTGCTTTATCCCCAGCAGTTGTCCTCTGCTCGACGGTCATCCTCCGTCGCCCGCACTTTATAAATAATACTTTACTTCCTTTTACAATCTATATCCCTTTTCTTCTTCATTCAGTGAGTGCAAATTTTGGACTGTCTTTGGTATTCAACCACAAGTTATATTGTTTGCCTGTTAAGCCGTTGCTTACATCCTGCACAGCTAACTCATGTTTGAATAGGGGCAGCTGTAAACACCCCAAATTTGCCCTCACTCATTTCACCATGGCTTGTGATCTTTTCATTAGCATAAGTTCAATCATATCATCTCATATTACATTTTTGCTTCACTGCATGGTTTCAAAGTCATCTGCATCTAGGGTTTGTGATTTGAGCAATCCCTGAGCTATCTGAGCCACTCCAAAGGTCTTCAATCATCTCAAGAGGGTCCATGTATGTCCAAGCATCATATTATATCCTCCCAAGATCAAGAAAGTCAGAAAATCACAAGAACTGAGGAAGGTATGGAAGCAGAGCCAGGCTTAACTGCACAGATGACCTAAAATTAGGGTTTTGGTTTCAGAGGCCATAACTCCAAATTGTTTGCTCATTCTTGTTTCTATTGGTCATTATATGCTATAAGGATCATACATACCAATTTTCATGAATAAATTCAATGGGGAAGGCATCTAATCAAAAGATGACTTCTTAAGCAAGTCAGTGCAAAATCAGGGCCTCTAAGGCCCCCAATCCTCCAACCAAAGGGTCTTCTCCATCATTTTGGGTGTATGTTATCTTTATTTGATCTTAAAAGAGGTTAGAAGTTCACAAAATTGAAGAATTTCAAGCCATTTGCAAAGTTGCCATTATGGGAAAGTGACTTGTAATGCAAAATTGCCATTTTGGGAAAGTTTTTCAACCTCCTCTTTTTGATTCAAAAATGCCTCAAATGAAAAATTCTTGGTCATGAAAGTTGTAGATTGGATCATTCCCTTTTCAAAAAGTACAAGAACTTGATCTAATTCATCATAGAACTCAAGTTATGGCCTTGCAAAGTTGGGAAAAATCACAAAATTTCACTTATGCACCAAAGAGGGAAGTTTGCAAAAACACTTGCCAAAGCCAAATGAGACTTCTAATTGACTTCTAAGCATTGCACAAACATCATACATGACCTATAATTCATAATTGCACAAAGAAATCCCAAGTTTCATGCCTTGAACATCAAGATTTCTTAAAGGGGCCAAAACATCACATAATTGTAAAACACCCCATAACTTTCTTCTCTCTTGCTGAATTGCCTCAAGAATGGATTTGTGGACATCCATGAAGTCAGTTGCACATGGACATGCCCAAGGGCCAGCTGTGTTCTTGCCCATACCTCAATTACAAGTCATGTTGACATTTTTGCAACTTGCCCATACCAATCAACATAGGCCACCACCCACCCTCTGACCTATCACAGCTTACTATGTGAATCAAAACCAAGCAAAAACACATAACATTACAGCCTAACACTTGAGATTGCTGAGCATACACAAAATCCATCAAACTTGCAAGAGCCTTTGAAACTCAGCACACAAGCTTCAAACCTCAAAACAAATTCCATAGAACAACTCCACAATCATCACTGACCATTTCCCACCCCTCTTTATGCCTTGAAACACCCTGTATCAAAAACACGATTTTGACATTTCTTGAACTGAACTTCTACCAACTTCATTTAGAGACCATTTAAACTCCAACCAAGCATCACAAACTCTTCAGGAGGATCATTTGAGCTGATTTGAGCTCAAGAACTTTTTTTCCAGAACCTTCATTTTAAGTTCTTAATTGATTCTATGTGCTCTCCTGATGATCATGATGTCTTTACTTTTGAAAATGATTGAAAAATAAGCATTTCATAAGCTTTTGAAATTTCTGATATGTTTTCCGTTTTGCTTCGATTCATGTTCTTGATGATGAATAAATGAATTTTGTTGTGTGATTCTTGTTGGGGTTGGTGTGAGGATCATTTCTGGAGAGTTTAAGGGCTTGGGGTTGCGTATTGAGGGAGATTGGATGAGAGGCTAGCCGGAGAAGATGACCGGAACACTGTTCCGGTCACCTGAAAGTGATTAGGGTTCAGATTAGGGCTTAATTGTGTAATTAGCGTAGTTTGAATTCTGGCCCTTAGATAGCCGCGAAGTCAATTCCATCCCCTTTCCATTTGAATCTGGACCACTGGATCAGCATACTTCCATTAATTCACAATTTAATTTCATTTTAATTGCATTTCTTTGTACATTTTATTAAAAATAGCAAAACACTTTCAAAAAATTTTATATTTTGCATTTCCCTTTCAAATATTTTTCTCATTTTGAAAATAATTTTTATTTTATTTTTTGCATTAAAAATTATTTTTAAAACATTTAAATGATTATTTTTAATTAGTTAATGAGAATTAATTAATTAAAAATACATTTAGGTATTTAAAAATTCCAAAAAAATTCAGAGAGCTTTTTAAAACATTTAGAAACATTATCAAACCCTTCACACAAATTTATTTTTGGTTTTTGACCTATTTTGACATTTTTCTTTGGATTTAGGGTTCTTAAAAGTCAATATTTTTACCCTAACTTAGAAAAATTCTTTCTGCCTAACCATGAAGAGTTTGATGTTGGTTCTTTTTGCATGGCATTCCTCATATCATTTAGTTTCTAGGATAAAATGGGCATGAATTTATATTTTATTTTCAATTTGTTGTGCATTTTTCCTTTGAGGCATCCTAAAACCCTAGCAAACTTGAGAAAATCATAACTTCCATTAGGTTAAGGTTTAGGTCTCCTCCTTTGGGCAATAAACTTGTATAGGTTTAGGGTACCTTTGATCCTATTTTCAATTTTTTATCTCATGTCTTGCTTCTGGTTTTGAATTTTGTATTGCATGTTGTGTATAAACCCTAATTTTTGCCTTCATTTGCACCCATCTTGCATAAGCTTGCATACATGAACTTACCATGACACTTTGTGCATCCACATGACACATAAGGCACCCTAAGACATATTGGAATCATGTTTGATCATTGCATCATCCATTTTCCATGCTTTTATTTTCATTTCATGTCATATGCATTCATGTACTTTCATGGTTCTTACATGTTTCATTTGCATCATCCTTGCTTGCATAATCATCCACATCACATGACATGCTTTCATGCCATCTCTTAGCATCATTTATACCTTAATATGCTTCTGATCTTGGTTGGCATCCTTGCATCTCATCTCATTTTCATTTCCCTTCATTCCTTGTTGCTAACTTTTCAGGTGGTAAGTGTTTGAGAAGTGAATTTGCCATCACTTCTCATAATTTCTTCTCATCTCTCTTATGCATTCATTACTGCATTTTATTTGTGGATTAGAGTGAGCTTGCTCATTCATGCTCCCTCCCCTCTTTCTTTCTTCAAGCAACTTATCTTCTTAAGTGAAGTAAGTTGTCTTGCTTCTTCTGTTTCTTCCTCATTTCATCTGCTTCTTCCTTGGTGGTTTTTCTCTTGAAGATCTTCCTGCAAGCCTCATTAACCCTAGGAACACCCAAGAATGATCACAATTAGGGTTTGATTAGTCCCCCCATTATTTTTACCTTTGTGTCATCTTTCTGTCTCCTCTTCTCATCTCATAATCAAGGACTAAACCTTAAAGGTTTTAAGGCTTTGTGATTAAGCTTATGCCTGCATCCTTCTATTAGGATGGAGTGTATAACTTTAATCCTAAGTGTTAAGCCCTTAATGTGTTTAAATCCTTTAATCAATCCATCTAATAATCACCAATACATCAAGCTTGTAACTTGGGCCTTGCATTAGGGTTCTAATTCTTCCTTAATTGGTTAAGAAGGACTAACCCTAGTGTTAATGGACAAGTCCCCCTCAAGTTGTCTTACAAACCATAAAATCCATTTCCTAATCTTATCATTAACTAAAATCCACTTTAATAAAGGTTTTGTTTTGTCATGAGGTTAATCCCTAATCATGGATTAAGTTGAGGATCATTCTTCAGCTTAAATGTGCTCATCTATTATCCTTCTATTAGGATAGTGTAATGGGTCCATTAAATCCTTGATTATGGATTAAACTCATTACTTAACACTAAACAAAAATACTAAAAACATCTAAATAAATGCAAGTAGGTTAATGACCTTAGTCCTACATCATGGTGATTAAGTGTGAGGTGCTTACTTCATACTTAAAGTATTCTCATTACCCCTAATTAGAGGGAAGATGTGATGAGTTTACTAACCCTTGGTTTAGGCTTAAGCTCATTAACTTATGACAAACACAAAAAGGCAATAAAAGATTGAAAGCATAAAAAACAAAAAATAATCGTCTCCTCCGGGATTCTTTTCTCATCTCATTCACTCATAAACGAGAACTCGCTTCTTCCGTCTAATGCAAGACAGTTTGCACCTGAGCCAAACAGGTCATACACTTGAGCATAGACAAGTAAGCAGTTCACAAGTCAATTTATCTTTCAGTCTCTTTGAGTCGAACTACGGTGTTCTGACTTCCTCATTGCACGAGAGGATACGTAGGCATAACTTAACAATTATCGAACAAAAGTCTCTGTATATTCCCCCTCCTTCCAGCATTATTCTTTAAGCCTCATAGTCCTGAGCTTCCCATTCTTTCTTACTCTAACACTCTCATATTTCACTTCATTTCCTTTTACACTTACACTTGCATTCTTTTCCAGCTTTTTGTACACAGAATAGCACAGACACTACCCCTTTAAAACACAAATCTTTCAAGCGTGGATCCCGTCGAGTACGGCGGACAATCTGGGTGCTAATACCTTCCCAGGTTGTAACCAACCCCCTTTCTCAGTTTCTCCGGTTTGCAACCGTCTTATCCATCTTCCTTAGGTTTATGCAGCATTACCTTTCCCTCGGGATAAAAATGCCTAGCTGGCGACTCTATTCATTTCCTCTCTTTCGCCGACCGTTCGCGTCTGTACCCTATTTGACCAGGTGTCATTTGGTGGGAGCGACACCTTTTATTTTATGTTTCAATTCCTTTTTCTTTGTTGATTCTTCTTCTTACTTCAAATAACCATGTTTATTGCTGCATACATCAAGTAAACAATTAGGGATTTCAATAGATTCTAAGTTAGAATGAGGATTATTAATGGATTCTAGGTTAGAATGAGGGTTCGATGGAAACAAAAAGCAAATCAGCAACGAGAAAGTAGGAATTTGAAACGAAATACAACTTCTTTGAATATTGAAACAAAAAAAAATAACAACGAAAAATTTACCGTTTTAGTCCAACGGGGAGAAGGAAAAGAGGGAACATGAAAAAAAGAAGAGGGAACCTACGAAGGGGTAAAGTGAAAAAGAAAAGAGGGAAAAATGAAAATAGAGAGAGGAGAAACGAGAGAACCTGAGAAGGGGGAAAGTGAAAAAGTTTTTACTAAAAGTTTTTGTTAAAAGGTTATAAAAATGAAATATATATTCTTATTAATATATATATATATATATATATATATATATATATATATATATATATATATATATATATATATTATTGTTAACAAACCAAGTCAATAAATTTCGTTTGGTATACTGATAAATGCATTATTCAAAACTTTAAACCAATAAGTTATATATTCGATTCTTACAGTTGAGCAATTATTTATTTTTGAAAATATTCAAATTTTATAGAGTTGGCCAAGCCGACTCTACAAAAGTTAATTAAATAAAATAATAATTAAAGAATGGAAAAAAATGGATTGAAAATCAATTTAACATTGGTGTCGGATAAACCGACTCTACAAATTTGAATAAAAAATTATGAAATAAATTTAAAATTCCAGGAGTTGACTTAGCGAATTATATATAAATACATAAATAAATAAAAAATATTTATGAAACTATAGCATGGGTACAGCGGACGCTGACATTTTTTAAAAATATCTTTAACATAAACAAGGTTTTAGCGTAGGTTTCACTGACTCTAATAGTGCCGGTGTCGGGGACCGACGCTAATCCGGGAGGCTAAAAACCATTTTTCTTGTAGTGTATGGCCTATTATAGGCTCTCTTTTTTTCCTGGTCTGACCTTTTTAAAGCCTGGTCTGGCCTGACCTCTACATCCACTTTGAATTTGTAGGAATATTCTCATTACTTTCTTTACATAAAGAGGGCTCGTGATGATGGCCAAAAATTCCCTCATAGAAGGGTTCTCTAAAATGGGCTCGCCTTTCCAAGGGTGATGCTTCAAGGGAACTGACCCCCTTCAAGCAGATGCCTGATGTTTTTTCTTCCTGGCTTGTCCCTACTCTTGAGGAAGCTATTATGGTGGTGTCAACAGAGGATATGTGCTACATTCAAAATCTATCTAAGGAGGAAAAGATAGGGTTTGTCTTCAAGATTATCCATAACATGTATCAGGCTTATTCTTTGCTCTCTCTAGTTGATGTTGGTTTAGTAGATATCTTGGTTGTTAGTTATCCCTACATGGAAAGGGATACTTTGACAGGGAAGTGTGAGGCTATCGAGAAAAGTGCCCCATATGACAGAATGATCTGGTTGAGTTATGGAAAAAATTGAGGCTGATAACTCCCAGCGATAGTAGGTGAAAACCCACAGCTCTTCGTCTACTCTGGTTTCCCGAACAACTGAGCTAGAGATTGATATTAATGTGGGTGATAAATGTTATCAGGATTATTCTAAGGCATTTACCAAAAAGACTCATCAGGTGGAGGAGATCCAAAAAACGCTTCTTCTATAGGCCAAGACTCATGTCAAGGCTCTGAAGAATCTAAAAGACGAGGTGGTTGGGCTGAATGTGACGCTCCAGGATTGCCTCAAACATACTATGTAAGCCATGTTCGGGGTCCATGATTGGGTTGTGGAACAAGCAAAGAGGTTCTACCCTATTGGACGTGTGACTTCTATAACACCCTAAACCCCAAAACTTATATTAAAAGATTTAATCGACAATTTAAGGTGTCACTACAACCACTATAAAAAAACTCATCAAAACACTTGATAACAAGCAAAGAAAAATCATAACATAGAAAATCAAATTAAACTTTATAAATAAAGTATTAAACTTTAATCCACATAATTAGGCATTAACTCAAACACAACAAAACACCTTATTCACAATGTTACAAGATCAGAGCACTAAAACACCTAAATTGCGATAAACGATAAGTAAATGAATAATAGTTGCAACAAGCCACCTTCCGCACACAACAACTTTACTCCTGATTATATGCAAGATGTCCATTGTGGACAACATTAAGCAAAAAGGTTGAGAAATAAACTTCGACAAAAAATAGCTTAAAGAATGCAAGGAAGATAGACACATAACATATCATACATCCAATGCACAACCAACATCATCACATGGTGCGTTTGATTTGCTAAAAAGAGGGACTAGACAGGACAATTTTTTTGGTACCCTATTTAATACATAAACTTATCATGGGACATGACAAAATATATGGCAATGGACAGGACAAAAACATGAATTCTTGTCCCTCACTAAACCATGGGACAACTTTTTGTCCCAAACACAAATTATCAACAAAAAAAATCAAAATACAATGTTTAATATCTCTCTATTTAATATTTTGATTTATAAATATAATATTAATATTTTGTTTAGTAATAAAAATTAATTATAATAAAATATCAAATAAAGTTGAGTAAATATTTTTCTCTTCATCATTTTCTTCTCATTCTTCTTATTTAATATTTTAATTCATGAATATCGATATTTTATATATCAATAAAAATATTATAGTAAAAATTATACTCCCTTCCTCTCACAATAAGTGTCCTCTTTGAAATTTTCACAGATTTTAAGATAATAATTAATTGTGTTGATTTTGAAATTCTGGTATGACAGACTCAGATGTCGAATATGATGTTGAGACATCTTATCTGTTACTTATAAACATGGTAAGGCATACATATCAGTACTTAAATAATTGTGATATATCAGAGTCAAACATGCTTCAGGATGTTGGGACATCTGATAGGACATTCAGTTCAGGTACTGCATAAAACATAAAAGATATAAAGAACACAGCAGAATTGTTAACCCAGTTCAGTGTATCTCCACACTTACATCTGGGGGCTACCAAGCCAGGAGGAAATCCACTATAAGTAATATTAATTCTAGACTTAAACCACCCAGTTTAATCTTTCACTTAATATCTACCCAATGCAATTTCTACCTAAGACACAACTTAGGTATGAGTACCAACTCACTCCCCCTTAATCACACAGTGATCTTTTACAATGATTAATAAAATTGAAGTCACACTTCAAACACAACAGCTTGATCTTACTTAAAAGTTTCAATCAAGACACAATACTTCTCTTGCTTACAAGCTTCGAGAATCACAAGTGAAACAACCACAATAGAGTTCCTTGTTATGCACGGCTGCCACAAGAACACAACCCTAATAATGTTTACATTTTCGGTTGATTGAATTCTTCTAAACTAGGTTACAAGGTTTCTTTTATAACCTATTCCCAACTGGATTTGGGCCTAAACAATCACAACAATCACAACAATAGTTGCTACAAATATGCAGAAAAAATCTTCAAATCTAAAAACTCCTAAAATATCTCTAAATATAGAAACCTATATTTTTCAATATTTGTCTTCAATTTAAATTGAGTCTTTAAGATCTTCTAAATCAGCACCCTTTAAATCAGCGCCACATATGATTGCATAATATCTCCAGAATATTCTGCATAATTCAGATCTGATAAATCCCACTGTCATCACCTTGAATTAGGGTTAGTTAGTTTGCTACCTCCTTAATTCAAGGTGAATTAGTTATTCTGTTTTACTGAAATCAAATAACTAATCTCCCTAAAGATGCGCCTTGTATTGCTTATCTCTTTCCAATTAATTCCAGATAGATTCCCCTGAATTTACTCAGTTCTGTTAGTCATTAATTAATTCTGGTAGCAGGTCTGAGATGTCACAACATCTGTTGGGACATCCTGAAAAACTGAACTTACTTCATTTACTGATACAATGTCACAACATCTGATGTGACATCCTGTAACCTGAACTTATTCCATTAACTGATACAATGTCCTAACATCTGGTGTGACATCCTGATATCTTGATTTAAGTTCATTAACTGTTACTCTGTTTGACAGTGTCACAACATCTGGTGTGACATCCTGAACTAAGTTCAACACTTCTTGTTTGATATCTATATGTAACATATGACAGTAATGTTGTCATGACAGTTGCAGATGTTTCAACATTTTCTTTGACATCTGTCATGACATTTGCAAATGTTTCAACATCTTCTTTGACATCTGTCTGTAACATATGACAGTAATTCTGTCATGACATTTGCAGATGTTTCAACATCTTCTTTGACATCTGTCTGTAACATATGACAGTAATTCTGTCATGACATTTGCAGATGTTTCAACATCTTCTTTGACATCTGACTGTAACATATGACAACATCTGTTGGGACATCCTGAATTAAGTTCTTATACTCTGTTTGATAATGTCCCAACATCTGATAGGACATTCTGAACTGAATTCAACATCTTCTTTGACAACTTCCACATTTATCCGTGCCACCATGTCAGGACATCATGTCTTGACTTGTTCTTCCAGAGTCTATACCATGTTAATTTAACATATGGAACTTCTTATTCAACATTTTCCAGCCATATTAGTTTTACCAAACATAATGCCAATCATAAAATAATAGCATTAACAATCTCCCCCTTTGGCTTATTTTGGCTAAAACTAATCTACATACAGGTGTAGTAGTACCTTATGTAGAAGTTCCTTAACATCACATCTTCATATCAGACCTCACACTATTAATTCTCCCCATTTTTAGCCATAAAAAGACAAAGGTACCATAATAAAAATAGAGGTATATAATCTCCATAAGCTTGAAACACACACAAGCTTCACAATTCCTCAAGAATCAAGCATAAACTGCAGAGAGCAGCTTTATATAATATAACCTTCTAGACTCTTAGGATTCTCCTTATCTGGTTAAGGTATTACTCCCCCTTAACACCACAAAATCAAGTGCACATACTTGTAACACACTCCCCCTATCTAGGATACTCCATGCTTCTCTGTACATTGATGAAAGGAAAACATAAGACGCATCTTCATGTCTTCAAAAGCTCCCCCTCTATTCAATTCCCAATTGAACACATTCACTTCTTGTACCAAAGCATACCTGATTCCTTTCTGGGTTTGTAGTTACCACAGACTACACAAGATGAACATCTTCTAGCACACAGGTTCTTGACATTAAGCCTTTACACACCAAAGTCCATACAATCCAGAAAAAAACACATCCAAACTAATTATGACATTTAGAATGAATGTCCACAAACAAACTTCCAAGCAATCAACACCTGATATACTTCAGTCTCTTCTACATGTTTCTTCCAATATAGATCATCTACTTCATCATTCTCCCATATGATTAGGTAGTCTAATAATAGAAACCATGTAGATAAACACCCCAGATAATGTACTAACACTTAGTTAGAACATTTTTCATACACCAAGACCTTATCACCATGATCCTAGATGTGCTCCACCAACTGGACTTACTATAGCATAGTAATCCAAGAACTGAAAATCTTCAACTACACTGTGCCACCAGTTAGAATCAGAAATCCAGAAAGAATGATAAACTCTCATCCACCTTCAAGAAGAATAAATCCTCTTGAGTCTTCAACTCATCACTCCTCTGACCAAGAGCAATTTGTTCCAAGACAATCCTCAAGAACAACCAGCTGCCACACTCTGATTATATTGATTCTTCGAATCCACTTTAAAGATCAACCAATTACCACATTTTGATAATCTCCTGATCAATTAGACTCTGATGTTGAACTAGATGTTTAAACATTATTAGCCCACATCCATCTGTTAAATTCGGGTCCTTCTTCTGCCACTTGAAAGAACCTCCTTCCTTTATAGAACAAGAGTTCCATGCTCTCATAGACTTGATTTATCCATCAAGTTTTAGTAAACAACCTCCATTCTATTGGTTTTGCAGAAGTTCCTACCAATAACACATATTGATGAGAAACTTCCAATGTTTCTCCAAAGTCTTCAAACCTGCCACTGTCTGATTATTCAGAAGGAATAGTTAAGAACTACACTTCATAACTATACCAAGGATGCCACCTTTCCTTGAGTAAGTCAGTCTAAACAAATTTATGATATCGCCACCTATCTTAACTCCATGATGAGCATTCTGGACTACACCTAGATTAGAAATAAACCAATCCAAGTAGTCATCAAGATTATGATATGTTCATGGTCTTTCATCTCCATCTTCAGAATCAACAATATCCAGACCAGTTCTTGCCAAGAAACTTTCCAGAAATACATAACTCCTGTCACACAAGACTGAAGCCAATGCTACAGCTTATGCAATACCTCTCCCATGATTCTGCACAAACTCTGATGATAAGATGTTCCAACATCTTTTTGAACATCACCAATCTTGAATCACAAGGATAATCAATCAAATATTTGTGAACTCCACAAACAACAATTGATCTTAATTCCTTGTATAATACCTTATCAGATAGTTCTACACAATCTGATCTTTTAATTTTGAAGGATTTTAAGGTTAGCTCCAGATAAGATTAGCAAGATCTCCTCATGTCATGGATAGACAATACTTCAGCTGAGCATAAACTCCACTAATTCTCAATTTCACACCCCTGATGAACATACAAAGAGCACAACTGATAAATATCCACACTTGATTTTATATTCCAAAACAGATGCTCTTAGTTTGCTTGCTACAAAGGGTTCATACTGCCACTATCCATGACTAGTAGTGGAAGAGACTACCAGTTCAACAACCATTCTGACCAGACTTCCCAATCTGACATTCTTCCCTTGCTTCTAGCAATTGTTGGTCACATTGCATTTATCACCCACATTTGTAAATACATTTAAAAGCTTTTTCAGATTCATCATCAGATTCATCAGTATTCTGAGCAACCTCTTCCAGCTCCAGCCTTTGAATTACTTCCTTAAGCTTTTTCTTCCTGGCATCCAGCTTTTTGCAAGTGTTCTTCAGATCTGCAATCAAGGCAGCTTTGGATATGGGAGTCTTTGCTTTTGAAGGTCCAGCAGATGTCCTAGTGGAAGCTTCAACATCAGCATCATGATGGCTCAAGAAAAGTTTGTAATGGAAGGCCAGAGGACTTTTTCTTTTGTAGACTGAATCCTTCTCAGTGAGGATACCTGGATACTGGCTTAGTATGATTCCACATAGCAGAGAGGGAAAAGCAATGGGAAGATTTGTTGCTGATGTTCCTGCATGCTTTAGGGTTTGATCAAGGATGTAAGCCCCAAAGTCCAGCTTTGTTTGGGTGCCCACAACATATATGAATCTGCCCAATCCAGTTGCTATTGAAGAAATATGGTTGGTAGGGACCCTGTTTACAGTGCCAATCCTATGCAGCATTGCATACTTCCTTGTTAGCAAGCTAACAGAAAGTTTGCCCTTGACTGGCCAAGCTTTGACTTGATTGGCAGTAATGACCTTGCACACCTGGTTATCTGTCTTACCCAGCTCATTAGGTCCATCAGATTCTTTCCCTAGATAATGGTTGATAACCCTAGGAGAGAATTCCACACATCTCCCTCTTACATAGACTTTTCTGAATTCATCTGATTTACCTTCAGCACAGTCCTCTTGTAGGTTGACACTGAATTCCTTGACTCAGTGCACTCAAGTGCATTGCTGCCCAGCTCTCTTTCAAGTGCTACCCTTCTTTGGTATACAAATTTCCATCTGCTCACACTTGACACATGATGGAATGAAACATTGTCCAGAGGAGCTTCTGGAACAGCAGAGGTGGACCTTGAGGGTGCTGGTTTCTTCTTTGGTTGGGATGTTGGAACATCCTCTTCAACATCTGAATCTGGTGGAGTTACAACTTTCCTCTTTTGGGTATTCACCTTGCTCCATTGTTTAGTAGGACCAAATACCACTTTGGCCTTGTCTTTCTTTGAAGTAGGCTGCTTCTTTTCAGGAGTTGAATGTCCTGCAGTCTTCTTTTCCTTTCTAGCCCTAAGCCTTTTGGCTATGCTAGGGTCCACAAAAGCAATGATCTCTGTGTCAGATTCATTATCTAAGTCTTCAACATGTAGCATAGATGCCTCCTCTTCCAGGTTAGGAGTAGGTTCCAAACATATGTGATCATCACACATTTGTCTAGCACCCAAAGCATCTCAAGGAGTATTCAGCTTCATAGCTTCATAAATCCAAAAAAAAACAATCTTTTAGGTCTTTGATTCAACATTTACCATAAACTGTTGATGTGTAGTGTGGTGTCAAGCCATTAGGATTGACATATCAATTCAGCTTCTTTCTTGATGAAACTTCCTTCAGTTCATGATTTAGACAATCATAAACATGTATCTTCACAAGAGAGATTTTCTCCAGCTATACCTAAACAACATAGGACACCATAACCAGGAAGAATATCCTCATTAGGTCACCATACATAAGCTTAAGAGATAACTTATCAAGATTTTCACTCCCGCATGAAAGATTTGATAATTATACTCTTTTGTTTTGGCTCCAACCTCTTCTTTCATCAAGAACCACACCATTCTGAACTAAGTTTCTTCCAGTTCTGTAATCACATGATAGAACATCAAACTTGACGTTATGAACTGAAGTTTTACAACAGCCTTTGAAGGAAGTACTGGGAAACCACTATCAAACATAACACATCATAAATTGTATGATCATCAATTCAGATACAGATATAACTCCCCATACAAGAACAACCAGAACATTTCCCAACCACAGTGCATCTAATCCAAGTAACACACAAACTTGGTATAACTTCAGAAAATATCAGAGGCACATGCAGCAGTACAGAAGTTGAATACAAGCCTCCTTCAAATATAGAATTCTCTGAACCAAGATGTCAGGACATTCTGTCTAACATCATAGCTACACAACAATTCACCAGCAAATTTCCAGCCCTGATAACACCAGACTGGTCCAATATACACCATATGATGAATAGTCCATCCTCCACTTCTAGGGACCATTCAAACGCCAATATGAACCTCTCAAGTTTCAACAGCTTTTCATTATATCATCCTTCTTCCTTTACCATGAACCAGAAAGTATCCCCCTTAGATCTCATCCAGAAACAGACCAGGATGCCTGCTCTGATACCAATTGAAATTCTGGTATGACAGACTCAGATGTAGAATATGATGTTGAGACATCTTATCTGTTACTTATAAACATGGTAAGGCATACATATCAGTACTTAAATAATTGTGATATATCAGAGTCAAACATGCTTCAGGATGTTGGGACATCTGATAGGACATTCAGTTCAGGTATTGCATAAAACATAAAAGATATAAAGAACACAGCATAATTGTTAACCCAGTTCAGTGTATCTCCACACTTACATCTGGGGGCTACCAAGCCAGGAGGAAATCCACTATAAGTAATATTAATTCTAGACTTAAACCACCCAGTTTAATCTTTCACTTAATATCTACCCAATGCAATTTCTACCTAAGACACAACTTAGGTATGAGTACCAACTCACTCCCCCTTAATCACACAGTGATCTTTTACAATGATTAATAAAATTGAAGTCACACTTCAAACACAACAGCTTGATCTTACTTAAAAGTTTCAATCAAGACACAATACTTCTCTTGCTTACAAGCTTCGAGAATCACAAGTGAAACAGCCACAATAGAGTTCCTTGTTATGCACGGCTGCCACAAGAACACAACCCTAATAATGTTTACATTTTCGGTTGATTGAATTCTTCTAAACTAGGTTACAAGGTTTCTTTTATAACCTATTCCCAACTGGATTTGGGCCTAAACAATCACAACAATAGTTGCTACAAATATGCAGAAAAAATCTTCAAATCTAAAAACTCCTAAAATATCTCTAAATATAGAAACCTATATTTTTCAATATTTGTCTTCAATTTAAATTGAGTCTTTAAGATCTTCTAAATCAGCACCCTTTAAATCAGCGCCACATATGATTGCATAATATCTCCAGAATATTCTGCATAATTCAGATCTGATAAATCCCACTGTCATCACCTTGAATTAGGGTTAGTTAGTTTGCTACCTCCTTAATTCAAGGTGAATTAGTTATTCTGTTTTACTGAAATCAGATAACTAATCTCCCTAAAGATGCGCCTTGTATTGCTTATCTCTTTCCAATTAATTCCAGATAGATTCCCCTGAATTTACTCAGTTCTGTTAGTCATTAATTAATTCTGGTAGCAGGTCTGAGATGTCACAACATCTGTTGGGACATCCTGAAAAACTGAACTTACTTCATTTACTGATACAATGTCACAACATCTGATGTGACATCCTGTAACCTGAACTTATTCCATTAACTGATACAATGTCCTAACATCTGGTGTGACATCCTGATATCTTGATTTAAGTTCATTAACTGTTACTCTGTTTGACAGTGTCACAACATCTGGTGTGACATCCTGAACTAAGTTCAACACTTCTTGTTTGATATCTATATGTAACATATGACAGTAATGTTGTCATGACAGTTGCAGATGTTTCAACATTTTCTTTGACATCTGTCATGACATTTGCAGATGTTTCAACATCTTCTTTGACATCTGTCTGTAACATATGACAGTAATTCTGTCATGACATTTGCAGATGTTTCAACATCTTCTTTGACATCTGTCTGTAACATATGACAGTAATTCTGTCATGACATTTGCAGATGTTTCAACATCTTCTTTGACATCTGACTATAACATATGACAACATCTGTTGGGACATCCTGAATTAAGTTCTTATACTCTGTTTGATAATGTCCCAACATCTGATAGGACATTCTGAACTGAATTCAACATCTTCTTTGACAACTTCCACATTTATCTGTGCCACCATGTCAGGACATCATGTCTTGACTTGTTCTTCCAGAGTCTATACCATGTTAATTTAACATATGGAACTTCTTATTCAACATTTTCCAGCCATATTAGTTTTACCAAACATAATGCCAATCATAAAATAATAGCATTAACAGATTTCAATGATAAAATGATTATCATTTACTAAAATAACCTTATTAATAATAGGTAGTGAAACAATTATATAAATTAAAATACAATAAATAAAGGTAAGTTAGTGGGAAAAAATAAATAACATATTGGTATTCTATGGATATATCAAATAAAATAGACAAAAAGTTCTCAAGTGCATCGACCATCAAACAAAGTATAAAATAAAAAGTTGTCTTGTATTATTCTATAATGTCTAGTATTATTTTGTCCAATACTTTTTATTTTGCAAATCAAACGCACCCAGAATCTCACACCCATGCCACAACATTATACACATATGCAATAAAATTTTCGACACAATGTGACACTATACATGTTGTACCAACTCAACATTTGGTTTTCTTAGGAAACAAGTATCGTCTTTTGAACCCATGAGCCCCTTTTGAGCTCCAAGCCCCCTCCCTTCGGAGCCCTGGACAAGCCACTAGTCCCCCCTTCTGAACTAGCATGCATGCCTCTTTCAATGACCCGACACAATGATGCATGTCAATACAAATCAATGCAACAACAATAAAATTGCCTAAAACTCTCCTTTATGACCATAAATAATATGCATTGACACACAATAGTAATTCCCTCATCTTAACCATCATCCACAAATCATAACAACAATGCGTACAATCATACAAATAGTCTCTTCTTTTGAACTATTTTTCATCACGTTATAATTAATCACCATATAAGCATACATATCACAATAATGCTAGTCATTTTCACATCATATAACATTACAAAACAACATCATATGCATGAAGGTTCAAGAAACACAAGAAATAGGGAATTTGAATTTGGTTTCTGGATTTGAAAAACTTTTGCAACCCAATATATAAATAGAAAATGATAATGATAAAGATAAGAAGACAAGTATTATTATCCTAGTTCGTTGTTAACAAAGGTAAGTCCAGTCCACCCGCCTAAGTTATTTCACCTTCTCCATAAGGACGTATTCGAATAATCAATTTGATTACCACAAACTCAAAGACACGCAGTCTAAGACTTTTTGAGAAATTATGACTATACCCTAGTCTCTCAAGGAAAGCAACTAAAAGACTAATTGTGTCTGAATTTGTTGTAACCCAAAAGTTTCCCTCATATCTTCAAGACAATATGTCTCAATAGGTCTCCTAATGGTCATAAGATACTCAATTGCTCAAAGAGACTCAAGGTTTCATCAGACAAAACCTCATCCTAAGCAATATATTTCAAATTAGAGTTTTGTGTTTCTCAAAGTAAATCGGACTTATGAAGACTCAAATGGACTTCATGGTATCCAACATACTTCAAAGGATCCTCATGTCAAGTTTCAAGACTTGCCCTACAAGTTTGGCCAGTCAGATGCTCAGATAATCAATAATCAGTTAACTTGGGTAAAAAGTCAACTGTGGTCAACATACAGTCAAACTTTAAGATTTTTTTTCAACATAAAGATTATGAAGTAATATTCATCATTTTATCAAAGGTTGATCATGATTCATCAAGAAAATCTCAAATTCATCACAAATCAAGAGTTCCTAAATTAGGGTTTCTTAAGGAGAAAGTCAACTAAACTTTGACCAGACCTAACTTTCACATACTTCACTATAAATTTCCCAACCAAAGCCTATCTTGAAGGAAATTAAATTCTCTACAACTTTATCTCTCTAAGGCCAATGCAAGAAATGCTTCATTTGAGAGATATGAGCCAAGACATTACAGGTCCTTTAAAAAGTCAACAAAAAGTCAACTTTTTCAAAAGCTCATAACTTGATCATGGATGATCAAATTGACATGGGACAAAAATGAGTGATTAAAGGACACTTCAAGCTTTCTAAAAAGTCCAAGAACACATTCATAGGATAAAAATTGAGAGAGTTGTGCATTGTTAAAGTTGAGCAAAATTGAGGAGGTGTATAAGGAAAACAATGACCAAAACTTGAGTTTGTGCCAAATGGGCCTATTTTTTCACAATCCAAACATAATCTTAAGATAGTCCATGACCCCTAAGTCATATTTTCTGATTTTTTATTTATTTATTTCATATTTTATTGGATTTAATTCATTTAAATTCAATTTTAATCAAAATAAATATGAAAAATCAAAGATTTGATATTTGGACTATTTTAGGATCAGATATTGAGAGTTATTTAAATAATATTTGATCCAAATTTCTAAAAAACAAGAGGAGAATGATATGATGGCCAAATATGACTAAAATAGAAGGTTTTCAATGACAAAATCAATCAAATCCTATCATCCCCAAAAGATGTGAAGCCAAGCCCACAAGTTGACCTAAATCCTTCTTCTATAAATACATAACACCTTCAGATAGAATGGGGACGAAATCAATGATCAAAGAACTCTAAAAAATTCCAAAATTTTCAAAAAACTTTCAAAATTCGTATCCCATTTTTCACTGAGTTTCAATCCCTTCCAAGGCTTGATTCTTCTTCCTAAGGACCAGAGGAAGAGATCGCAATCCTTTGTTGCAAGTTTCAAAGCTTGAATCAAGCTCCTCAAGGGCACGATTTTTTTGGTAAATCTTTGAATCTTTTAAACTTCTAATCTAATCATATTTTATGACATATTGATGTGTGTTTATGTTTGTATGAGCATATGGAACATTCTGTAAAAGCATACTTCAATTTAAAGATTTTGATGAAGACAACAAGATTCAAGTTCATTCCGTGTTCACAAAAAGTCAAGATTTCAATAAGATCAAGAATAAGGATATGCATCACTCAATGGAAATGTTATCATGCGAATCAAGCTCCGTATGCAAATGTTTGTAACCTTTCAAGACTTGGACACAAGACTTAGGTATATCAAAATTCACCTCTTAATTGATATACAAGTGTTCAAATATAGTGTTTCATGATAGCATATTGCATATACCTTTTAGAAATTATTTGGAATTGGTTTAATACTTTAAACTTTAATATTTTTCTGAGTTTTAACAGTGTTAACCGGATAACCAAATAGGTTAACCGGTTAACGGTTCAAAAATTTCAATATCCTCAGTTAACGTTATAGCGTTAACCGGTTATCCCTTTTGGTTAACCGGTTAACACTGAATGAATTTTGAAAAATTGTTTCTTTTCATTTGAAATAATATTTGAATATTATACATTTTCAATGGTTGTTTCATAAACATTCATACCCCTTTGAATGGGTGTTTTTGAAACATATATATTATGAATTTTTCAAATGGGAAAGACACCTCCAAACATTTTCTCATAGAATTTTATTAAAATCAAAGTCACTCATTTTTTCAAATATTTTCAAATATTTCAAAAGTGTTCATCTTGTTCATACCATTTCACATTCATAGATATTGAACACTTGCATTGATATTGTGAAGTGAACTTTGATTAAAAGGAGAAGATCAATCTTGTATTGATATTGTACAATTCTTTATTCTCAAAACCAAACTCATAGAATTATTTCTATTTTGACTTGTGATCTAGGATTGTTGGTCGCAAGGGTTAGTGTTTGCAAGAGGATTGTTCTTGCACACTGTTTGATGTATAGTTGGTAGATAGTAGGCCTCACCGGTTTATGGTGCGATAGGTTGTACGATCTGGAACTATAGTGAAAATCTCTTACGAGGTGTAAGAGGACTGGATGTACCTTCGGATTGTGAAGGGAACCAGGATAAACGTCTATGTCTTTTTACTTTCTGCATTACCGCTTTCATATCGTAGACACTTAAACGATAAAAATTTATCCACCAATAAAATAAACAAGAAAATTTTATATAACCTAATTAGCCCCCCCCCCTCTCTTAGGCTATCTCTGAAACTACAATTGGCATCAAAGCAAGTTATAGGTAACTTGTTCCTAAAGATCCAGCATGGCTTCCGCAAGCACAAATCCGGTTTTCAAAGACGGTGGAAGTAGCAACAAGCCCCCACTCTTCTTCGGGGAATATTTGGATTTCTGGAAAATCAGAATGAAATCACATCTTGAAGCCCAAGGAGAAGGTATATGGGAAGCAATCGAAGAAGGTCCACACAATCCTATAAACTTGATCAATGGTGTTGGAACCGCGAAGTTGAAAAGCAAATATGATGAAAATGATAAGAAAAAGATTCTAAACGAGAAAAAGGCAATCAACATACTCCAAAGCGCTCTCAGTATGGACGAGTTCTTCCGTGTGTAAATTGGCAAAATAAATTTGGGACACCTTGGTAGAAACGCATGAAGGAACCACCGAAGTAAAGAGATTGAGGCTAAACACATTGAGTCAAGAATATGAGATGTTCCGTATGCAGCCCGGTGAATCTATTGTTGCCTTGTAAAAGATATTCGTCCATCTAACAAATCACTTGATTGCTCTTGGGAAAACCTTCACCAATGATGATCTCAACTTGAAAGTCCTAAGATCTTTGACAAAGGAATGGCAACCAAAAGTGACCGCTATTTCGGAAAAGAAGAGTCTCTCAACGATGACATCCGCGTCCTTATTTTGTAAACTTCAAGAGCACGAATTGGAACTTGGAAGGCTCGAGAAGCACGAAAGTCAAGAAAAGAAGTCCAATGGAATTGCCTTGAAGGTTGATACTAAGGATGACAAAGATGATGAGACTTCTGAAGATGAGAATTTCATGTTTCTTGTAAAGAAACTTGGTAAGTTTTTTAATAAAAATAAAAAATTCCTCTTATCCTAAAAAGAATAAACATTTCAGGAAAAAGGATGCATCCACATCTATTCAAGAAGTCACATGTTACGAATGTGGGAAGCAAGGTCACATAAAGTCGGATTGCCCGAAACATGCAAAGAAAGGAGGATTCAAAGGCAAGAAGGATTTCAAGAATAAGAAGGCCTATGTTGCTTGGGACTATAATGAGATAAGTTCCTCGTCGGAATCGGAAAGCGATGAATGTGCAAATATGGCTCTTATGGCTTCACATCACTTCGATGAAGAAATTGATGAGGTTAGTAGCAATTTTTCAATTTATGAGAATGATGCACAAGAAGTTATAGATGAACTTCTAAAAGAATGAAAGACTTTGTATAAAAGCATTTCATCCCAAAAGAAACGAATTTCATCTTTAGAAGAACAAAATATCGCTTTTGAAAAATATATTGAAAGTGAAAAACAAAAATTGATTGATGAAAAACAAAGTCTTGTATGCAAAAATTGTGAGTCCTTATCCTTTCAAAGTGTTCAACTTAAAAGAGTTTTAGAAAGATATGAAAAAGGTCAAATTGGCTTGGAGGAAATTCTTAGGCATCAAAGATATCCTAATGATAAAAGTGGTTTAGGATATTCTAAGTTTTCCAAACCAAGCACAAATAAGACCATTTTTGTGAAATCAAGTGAACAAGTTATTAAGGAAAAGGCAACCAATTCTAAAAGTATGCAGCAAAGTCATAAAAAGAAAAGAATTGTTAAGAAAAAGAGTTATGTTCCTAGATATAAAAGTCACTTTTAACCTACTTGTTTTTATTCTGGAATCAAAGACCACACACTTAATGCTTGCTATGTGCGCAACATTGGCATTGCTAAAGGGCATTATGTGTGGGTTGAAAAGGGTACTAACTATCAAGGACCCAAAGCAATTTGGGTACCTAACAATACTTGATTTTATTTGTAGATATTCTTGATGACAACTTCTAATCAATGATTTTGGGCTTTTGTGTTCAATCCCCTTCAACCTTCCAGTCACGAATGGCATGCATGTCAATCTAACTCCTCAGGTTTCAGAAAATTGAATAGGGGCAGCTGTTGTACCCCAAAATTTGTCCTCCCACAATAAATTCAATGTCTCTCAAGATTTCTCAATGATCATAAGGTTCTCAAGGTCCCCAATTGGTCAGAAAGTTTGAAAGTTTCCTCAGACAAAGCCTCCTCCTAAGCAAAGGATCCAGAACTAGGGTTTTGGTTTTCTCCAAGCAAAATGGACTTCCAAGGCCTCAAGTGAGCTTCATAACATCCCATGTCACTTCAAGAATCCCTATGACAAGTTTCAGAGCTTTCCCAATAAGTTTGGCTAGTCAGATAATCAGATATGCAAAAATCAGTCAAAGTGGTTAAAAAGTCAAACTAAGGTTAACTGTGGTCAAAGTAAAGTCAAACTTCAAGATGTTTTGCCAACATCAATATTATGAAGTAAAATTCATCATTTTATCAAGGGTTGATCATGATTCATCAAGAAAATCTCAGATCATCAAGAATCAGGAAGTTTCTAAATTAAGGTTTCCTAGGAAAAGTCAACTGAACTTTGACCAGCCATAACTTTCACACACTTCATCAAAAATTTCGCATCCAAAGCTCATTTTGAAGTAAATTGAATTCTCTACAACTTTGTGTCTCACAAGCCAAGCCTAAAAATGCTTCATTTGGAAGATATGAGCTAAGACATTATATGTCCTTTTAAAAGTCAACAAAAGTGTTGGTTAGAGGACTCTTTAAGCTTTCCAAAATGTCCAAGAACACCTTCATAGCCTTAAAATTGAGGGAGTTGTGCATTGGCAAAGTTGGGAGATTTTCAAAGGGTGCATGAAGCAAATAAGGTCTAAAATCTAATTTTGTCCAAATGGGCCTACAAATTTGCAATCCAATCTTCACAATAACATCAAGCAAGACCCAATTCCAATTATTTCTGATTTTATAATTTATTTATTATTTATTTGGATTTTATTTATTAAAATTCAATTTAAATCAAAATAAAATATAAAAACTCAATATTTGGATAGGATTCTTGTTCTAGAAGCTCACAAACATCATTTAAATTGATTTGATATTCTCCAATTTTGTGCACAACCTTTGAAGTATGAAAAGATTTGATCTTTCCTCACATTTATGATTGATTTTTCTTCACACTCAGGAAACCAAAATCCACAAAGACAAGCCCAATATTCTGACCTAATTTCACTCTATTATAAGTAGAGAACATAACCAAAGCAAGTGGCAGGATTTTGCAGGATCAAAAACACAAGGTTGAAGTTCAAAAATCAAAGAAAAAAGTACAATTTGGTTTCCATATTGCAGGCCTGTTTCAAACGATCTAAAGGTGTAGAATCAATCATGGAGACTCTTTAAACATATTTAAATCATAATTAGCATCAAAACATCATCATTAATGGGAATCCGAATTCTCCCTCTTTCACTTTTTTTGTTTTTTGCGTTTTCCAATATTCATGAACATTAAATGATATTTGGCTAATGATCCATGTTTATGATGTTACAAGGATTGATTCTGGACGTTTAATTTGAAGAATCGTGGCCGAATGAGGGTAGAACCCTAATTAGGGTTCTTAGGTTTTTGAATTGGGGTTGCGTGATGGGGGCAATTTCACACAAAATCAATGACATAATTGGACTTATAAGACGATAATTGACTAAAATACATGCTTGGTTTGAATTTATTTGGTGGTTTGTTCATGTTTATGCTTGCAGGCCTTTTAGCGACGAATGACATCCGTCACTATAAGCTCTAATGACGGAAAAAGTGTCACTAAAACTTAAGTGGACGGCTAGAGGTTGAAGAAGAGGCTGGACACGAAATCTGAATTTTAAATTTGGATTTATTTTATTAATATTTTGTTTCAGTTTAATATCACCAAAGCACTTGTGGTTCAGTGGTGAAGGAGGTTGTTTATCTCATTGAGGGCGTGTGTTCGAACCCAGCCTCAGGCGAACTTTTTTTCCTTTTATTTATTTTATTGACTTGTTTATTTATATGATATTGTTTCTAGTTATCATCACCATGCGCATGTGGCTCCGTTGGCATAGGCATTGGCCTGCAGGTATGAGGTCCTAGGTTCAAATCCCAGGTCGTGTTCTTTGACTTTTCTTTTTGTTTCATTTAATATATTTAATTAATTTTCTAAAACAAATAAAATAACTATAACTAATCTCTTCTATTTTCTTCTTCTTAAGATAATTTTTGTAAATAATTTCTTTAAACTTCTCTCACACATTTATTTATAAAATAATTAGTTTATTAGTTAAACCTATTTTTTTAATAACTTTTCTTTTTACTAAATATTCTTATAATTTAATTTGTAAATAAAACTTAGTTAATAACTTTATAATCTCAAATTAAAAATTCTAATTATTTTTTTATAATAATTTTGTATATAATCAATCCATTATATTTTAACTAATTACTAATTATCAATTATATCATATTTTTCTTAATAAGTTAATTACTATTCTAATTTTTCTTAATTAAATCTTTAATCTAACTTTATTCTAAAACCCTAAATAAATACTAACCCTAATTATTTTATTTTTAATATTGCTTTATTATTTTTATTTTTATTTAATTCTTCCTTTATTTAATTATTAGAAAAATTGTATATGTTATTATATCGTAATTTATTTTTCTCGCCTGATTATTATGCATCTTCCCCATAGCCATGTAATAGTTTAGGAATTTATTTTCTTTCTTTTTATTTCCTGTAAATATTTAACTGTGTGGTTAGTAATTTAGGGCGTGGCGAGACCTAATTGTAATTAATTTGGACTTAGAAAATTAAAAAATAAGATAAAATATCTGAAAAATAACACTCACACACGTACGTCGATCTAAGATCGCCATCTGCACTTCCTAGGGTATCCCTCTTGGTTGCCTTTAACAAATGGTCAAGTCCCTCGAACGTGGGGGTGTCTTAAGCAAAGTCCCTTCACAGATAAATCATCAAGTCCCAACAGATTCAAAAGATCATAAGTCCCTTCGAGGTTGCCTACGGAATAATGATTTTGTCCCTACGAGTAAATGATGATAGTCCCTACGAATTGCTAAAGACACCCCCTACAAGTTGCCTTCATTGACCATACGATGACCCTACGTCCGTCCCTTAAACACATCCAAGGTAATGACTACTTACTCCTTAATAGTAAGGATAGTCTTACCCTTGAAAGAACATACAAGAACATGAAAGACTAGTCTAGGGTAGGAACTCTAAGTTACTGGCTCACACCCTTTAAAAATACTTTTCACACCTCACTATTTTCAAACATTTTCAAAACAAGGCTTTGTATACATCCATACGAGGATCATTACAAAGTACTTAGAAAAATTTCTAAATACACACACTTCACACTTTCAAATCAATTAAGTGAGCTAAGTAACTAAGAGCCCATGGATAACCATGTATATAAAGGTTGCTAACACCTTCCCTTTATATAACCTACCCCCCGAACTCAAGTCTTTTAAAAATAGGTATTTCCTGTTATTTTATGTCCTTTCTACTTGGATAAAATAAAAGTCGGTGGCGACTCTTGCTATCCGCAATATGACTAAAAGTCAGTTCTCCCACCGTGTTACAAGGAAGAATACCTTCTACCATGCTGACTTTCAGTAGGGATGAAAGTTCTCCAAACTTTGCCCAAAACTATTCCTTATATGTAACATGCTTTCCTAGCTTTCTCATATCATCCAATCTCAGACTCTTGAATGTAAACTTGTGGATTTTCCGTCGTCTAAAGTCCATTTTTTGAAAAACTGATAATATGAAACAGACGTTCGTTTAGTTCTTTTATAGGAGAAACTAAATGATGAATTTTTTTTTGAAAAATGTTTTCTTTTGATGAATGCATGAATGCAACACACAAAAACACGGTGAAAATATAGGTTTAAGGGTTCAGTGTCATGAGGCCAGATCTCTACCCGCTCCCAAAGGTTTATACTGCGGTAAAAGATTTTTGTACCTGTAGATCATGTAAGTCAATGTAATGGGGTAAATGTTTACTAAATCCTCAGCGTTATGAGTATCCTATTGGAAATCGCCGAGTATTCGCGGAGTACACTATAAACATTGATTTCACACCGGATACCTAGACTGATTCAAGAACTTTTGAGGTTTCACCTGATTGGGATTGAAATCCCAACAAGCTATCTCAATTATGCCCTACCAACCTTAAAGTTCACTCAAGCTCACCCAGATGCGGATTAAGCGCATTCCCGTTTTTTAGAGACCACCCAAAAGGATATCATTTGAACAAATATTTTGAGGAAACATAACATAAAGCAGTATAAAAGAAATATAAAAGTTGTATATATACATGTTCCTAAACCTAGGGATTTTCTAACTAAAAATAAAGATAAAAGAAAATTCTAACTTAAAACAGTAAGAGTTTCCCACAGATAGTGTCATTTTCCTATAGCTCAATTTTTGTGGTCTTTAGTCACTATCGCATTTTTACTACTTTTTGATTTCTTATTTGTTCTTGATAAAGCTGGTTATAGAGGGGAAAAGATATCTTAAACTCACCCCTCTTTGCATACAATTATTTAACAGATGTCCACATGGTTTTGGGTTCTTCTTTAGCTTATTTCACCTTTGGTTTAATGCAAAATTTATTCTTTTTGATATTGATGGGGGTTTCTTTGATATGGGCATGGGTATGAGATGAGTTCTTATTGATAGGGTAATGGTGATGTTTTTATGTTTCTGTATCATTATAATTTTCTGATGTCTTTCTTAGGTTTAGAAACCTAATTATTGTTTTTTGTTTGGTGTGCTCGCAAAGATCTTACGACCTTTTGCCTACGTACCCCCAAAAAGAGAATTGAGAGATCAGAGCATCGTAGTTCCTCCTAAAAGGCTAGATATATGAGAAAAGGTTGATTTGTATACTGTTTAAAGCACATGATATTGATGCTTAAATGTTTGATTTATGTCTTGATTAAAGTCCAAGATTGAAGCTTAAAAGTTTGTTTGTTTCCTGATCAAAGCCAAGGATTGAAGCTGAAAAATAGTTGTTTGTAACTGGTTGGTTGCTTGAATTGCATAGCTCAAGGCATAAGCTGAATGGTATCTTGACTTGCATAGCTCAAGAAAGGTTGACTGGGTACCCTGAATTGCATAGCTCAAGGAGGACTAAATGGTTTGACTTGATTGCATAGCTCAGGAAAGCTGAATGGTTTATCTTGATTTGCTTAGCTCAAGAAAGGTTGGATGTTTAACTTAGTTAAAGTCCAAGACTATGACGAGTTTTGTGGGAAATTAACTTAATTAAAATCCAAGACTATGACTGTTGGGAATGAGCTTAGTTAAAGTCCAAGGCTATGGTTGTATTTATGTTGTTTATCTTAGTTAAAGTCCAAGGTTATGACTGATTTTGAGTGACTATATAGTGTTTGATTGTATGTGCCTTGATTGAAGCCCAAGGTTGAAGCTAAAGGATGCTCAATAGAGAGAAATTTTCATCTCTAAAGAGGGAAGATTTTATTTATATGTGCCTTAATTGAAGCCCGAGATTGAAGCTAATGGATGAAAATTGACTCTATTGGGAAAGTTATATTTATGTCCTGATTTGGAAGCCCAGGTGTGAAGCTTATTTATGAGAGACCGACTCTTGATTATTTATATCTTATACTGAGCCTAAGATGGGAGGCTGAAAATTGTTAGGAGATTGACTCTGTAATAAGAGTGTTGTCTGTTGGTTTGATAAATGTTTTGAATGTCATCAGACATTCCTTTTTCTGGGGAGTTTCTATTGTACAAAGTCCAAGAGGAGACTAGCTTGCTCATCCATCGGGGAGAGGGAGACTATTATATTGTATTTGATTCTAAGATCTATTCATATGCTTTTAGGAAGCCTGAGAGGGTCCTTGTGTTTAAGCCCAAGAGGAGGCTAGGTTACCTGTATGAGGCCCATGGGTCCTTGGATGAAGCTCAATAGGAGGTTGGGAAGGCTGAGTAACATTTAAGCCTGAGAGAAGGCACATTTAGGAGGCCTGAGAGTCCTTAAATGAAGCCCAAGAGAAGGCTATGTTTTGCCCTAATTTTTGTTCTAGTTATTCAGAGGTTAGGTTTGGTGACAGTAACCTGATTGCTTAAATTCTAGCAAAGATACAAATATAAATAGTAAAGATGCATGCAGACAAATAAAAGTATCAGTGAATATATTTAACAACTTTTAGTATTGTCTTTGTCATGGTTTGAATATTCTTAAGTTGTTTTATTAAGAATGAAGTTGAGGGTTACACTGGGAATTAGAGGCCCAAAATCCCGAGTGAGAAATATTACAGATATGTTTTACATTATATTCTCTTTGTCATTAAGAAGTATTTTATTATCTTTTCATTATTATGAGGTGAAGAAAGATAATTTTGGCAAACAATCCTATTCTAAGCAAGCACAATAATTTAAGAAAACAACGAGAAGTTAGAAAGAGAAAAGATAGCTCAAAAGCCAATAATAGGGCTTAAACATAAGGATGCTTATGGAATTTGTTTTGTTGATTAGTTATCTGATGATTTCATACACAAAGTAGGACTTATGTGCTTAAAAACTGCCTATAACCTAGGAAGTAGTTCACCGGAGTGAAGCTTAGTCTAGTTTCTAGTGTATTCGATCTTTAGTCATAAAGATGAAAAAAGAAAAGGAGATGAGATTTGTAAACAAATGCTCATAATCTCTGTATAAGAGATTGAAAACTATTTAAGAAACAGTTGGTAGGTTCAGGACTTATACAGAATCCTGACGAAGTTTCAAAACAGACCGGATAAAGTTTAAAACGAAAAGAATGAGTCCTAAAAACAAAGGATTTCTCATGACACATTTTGTCAATTCATTTTAGAAAACAAATGGTTATGTGTAAAGGAGTTCACAGAAAAAGATTCACAGATGAAAACGTAATGTAATCAAAAAGGCGATCGCGTGGAGTTTTTGAAAATTGAGCAGATGAACCCTAATGGTTCATTTTTCAAAAAGGGATGGGTCTTACACTCTAATAGAGTTTCAAGAGTGTGACAAAAGTCAATTTGAGGGTATGAAAGTCTAAACCCTAATTTTTGAATATTTTGAATATTTATTTGAAATGAAATATTAAAATATTTGATAAATTTCAAACACTAAGGAAAAACAAGAAAAATTCTTGGATCAAGGTTTGAAATTCATATTTTATCCATATAATATCTTGAGATTCATTTGTGTTTGAAAAATCAAGAGAAATAATAAAAAAAATTAATTCTTTGAAAAAAACAAAATATATTTAAAAATATAATTTTTTGGATTTTTTTTATGGAATAAAATATTTAAACATTTTTGAGAATTAAAGAAAAAAGAATCATTCAAAAACTCAAAATAATCAGAGTTATTCATTTTTGAATCAATTAAATAAAACTTATAAAAATTCAAAAATTCAAATTTGTAAAAAGGGCGCCAAGATCATTGGCCAAGAAGATGCGCGAAGGTGTTTGTGCCCAGATTTGCAAAACCAATCGTATCTCAAGGAATAAGCATCCATTTGAGATGACATAAACATCAAAATCACTCGTTTTGATCCCATGAATCCAATGGTACCAAATAATTTCATTTATTTTAAGTGTAGAATGAAAAATCAGTGATGAACACTAAGGAACCCTAATTTGGCATGAGCTTCATGAAATGCTATATGATGATTGTTTTATGAAATTGATTGAGGGGAATCACTTAAAATATGATTACACACATATGGCAAAAAGATAGTACGAGGAAATATGCATGGATTGTGATTTGGCCTAGTTTGAGGCTTACCTGAACTTGAGCTTGCAGCTGGAGTTGTGATTTCGAGGTGGAGGTGTGTAAACACCCCAAATTTTCCCTCACCCATTCACACCATGGCTTATGATCCTTTCATATGCATAAACTCAATCATACCATCTCATATTACATTTTTGACACATTGCATTGGTTCAAAGTCATCTGCATCTAGGGTTTGTGATCTGAGCAATCCAAGAGCTTCTTGAGCCACTCCAAAGGTCATCAATCACTCCAAAGGGGTTCATGTATGTTTAAGCATCATATTATATCCTCTCAAAGTCAAGAATGTCAAAGAATCACAAGAACTGAAATTGGCATGGAAGCAGAGCCAAGTTTGATTGCACAGATGACCTAGAATTAGGGTTTTGGTTTCAAAGGCCATAACTCAAATTTTTTTTGGTCATTCTTGTTTCTATTGGTCTCTATATGGTATAGGGAGTATGCATATCAATTTTCATGAAGAAATTCCCTGGGGAAGTCATCTGATCAAAGGTTGACTTTTCAAGCAAGTCAGTGCAAAATCAGGGCATCTGAGGCCCCCAATGACCCAACCAAAGGGTGTTCTTCATCATTTTGATTGTGTATGATCTTTATTTGATCATAGAAGAAGTTGGAACCTCACAAAATTGAAGAATTTCAAGTCTTTTGCAAAGTTGACTTTTTGGGAAAGTTTGACTTTTAATGAAATTGCCATTTTGGGAAACTTTTTCAACCCTTGCTTTTTGATTCAAAAATGCTTCAAATGGAAAAACTTTGGTCATGAAAGGTGTAGAATGGATCATTCCCTTTTCAAAAAGTACAAGAACATGACCTAATTAATTTTGGATCAAAAGTTATGGCTTGTCAAAGTTGGCAAAAATCACAAAATTTCAAAGTTTCTACCAAAGAGGCAAAGTTGCAAATTCACTTGTCAAGGCAAATTGAGTTATCAAATGGACTTCTAAACTTCACAACATGATCATACAACACCTAAAAGTCAGATTGCACCAAAGAATCATTCATTTTTATGGCTTATGGAGCAAGAAATTTCAAAGGAAGCAAAAAGCAAGGCAAGTTGCAAAAACTCACTCAAGTGTGAATCCACTTGCTTGCTGACTTCACAAACCATCCTAGGGTTCTCCCCACATCATGCTGCGCAGGACACACCTTTTGTCCTTGGCTAGCAAGTAGCCCATGCTTCTCTTACACAACTTTGACATTTTGGCAACTTGAGCCATACCTATCACAAAAGCACACATCACTTCATCTGACCTATCACAATAGTTTATGCAAACAAAAGGCAAGCCAAAGCATACAAAACAGAAGCCTGAAACACTCTCCAACACAGCTCAACATACTTCCCTGATCACAAACCACCCCTCACCATAGCCTGAAACTCAAAGAATCAAAAACGTGATCACCACCTGCCATTGAACAGAACTTCTTCCATCTCTCAAACCATCCATTATAAACTTCAAACAAGCATCGAAAGCTTCTCAGGGGGTCCAGTGGAGTTGATTGCAAGCAGGAAACCAGCCAGAAAGTACCAGAAACTAAAGCTTCAGTTCAGGTAGCCACCTCAAACTTTTTTTCCAGAAACACGTTTTTAAGTTCTTAAAAGCTTCTATGCACTCCCCTGATCATGAATATGTGTTTACTTTTGAAAATGGTTGAGAAACCAGGATTTATGAATGCTCTGAAACTTTTTGCCCTAAGAATGTTTTGATTCGATTTGGTTGATTAATGAATGAAAAATGGTGTTTGATTGAGGGGTTTGATTCTTTTTTGAGTGGGGATGAATTCCGGGCAGTTAGATTTCATTTTTGTTGCGTGTAGAGGGAGATAGGGATTTGAGCTAGCCGGAGAAGACGACCGGAACAGTGTTCCGGTCGCCTGAAAGTGTTTAGGGCAGGATTAGGGTTAATGACATTAATTAGGGAAATTTGAATACTTTCTCATTTTCAGATTTAATTCATTTTATTTTTCATTTAAATGCATTTGTTTTCTACATTTTAAAATAGTAAAACATTTTCAAAAATTCTGAAAATTTTTGTATAAACTTTTATTAATTTTCAGAAACCAAAAAAATTTTTATTTTTATTTTTTGCATTAAAAAATATTTTTAAATCATTTAAAAGTTTATTTTTAATTAATTAATGAGAATTAATTAATTAAAAATACTTTTAGGTATTTAAAAATCACCAAAAAATTCATGAAACATTTAAAATCATTTAGAAACATTGTCCAACCCTCAAACCAAATTTCTTTTTTGATCTTAATGCATTTTGACAATTTTTCATGGAATTAATTCTATTTCAAAGCATTATTTTGATCCAAACTTCAAAAAATCATTTCTGCCTATCCATTGAGAGTTGGACTTTGATTCTTTTTGCATTGTGTCTTGCATATCATGTAGTTTGTAGGATTAAATTGGCATGAATTGATCTTGCATTTTCAATTTGTTTGGCATTTTTCTTGTCAAGGTACCCTAAAACCCTAAAAATCTTAGGAAATTCATAACCCTAATTAGGTTAAGAGTTAGAACCCCTCCTTTGGGCAGTGAGTTTGTGTAGGGTTAGGGTTACCTTGAATGCATTTTCAACTTTTTATCATGATGTTTGCTTCTGGTTTTGATTTTTGTTTGGTGCATTGATCATAAACCCTAATTTGGGCTTCCTTTTGCATTCATCTTGCATTTGCTTACATACCATGACTTGCCATGACATTTTATGCATCCATTTGATTCATAATACATCTTAAGACATATTGGAAGCATGTTTGATCATTACATCTTTCATTTGCCATGTTGTATGTCATTTGCATTTCATAACTTTTCATGTATGATCATGGTTCTAAGCATGCTTCTCTTGCATCCATATGTTCATATGATCATCCTCATGCCTTGATTCATGTTTGTATCACCTCATAGCATCATTATCATTACATACATGCTTCTGGTTTTGGTTTGCATCATGCCATTTCATCTCATTTTGCATTGCATTGCATTCCTTTCACTAACTTTTCAGGTGGTAAGCAACTTTGAGAAGTGAATTTGCCTTCACTTCTCACAATCTCTTTTCATCTCTCTTATGCATCATTGCTGCATTTTGTATTATGTATTGGATTGAGCTTGCTCATCCTTGTTCATCTTATCTTTCTTTCTTCAAGCAACTTGACTTCTTAAGTGAAGCAAGTTGTTTTGCTTCTCTTTGCTCCTTTCATCTGCTTCCCTCCTTGGTGGTTCTTTGAAGATCTTTCTCTTAAACCTCACAAACCCTAGGAATGACCAAGCATGATAACAATTAGGGTTGATTAGTCCCCCACTTAGCTTTTACCTTTGTGTCTCCTTGAGTCCTCTCTTCTCATCTCACAATCAGGGACTAAACCCTAAAGGCTTTAAGGCTTTGTGATTAAGCTTATGTCTGCATCCTTCTATTAGGATGGAGTGTATAACTTTAATCCTAAGTGTTAAACCCTTAATGTGTTTAAATCCTTTAATCAATTCACATAATAATCATCAAGACATCAAGCTTGTAACTTGGGCCTTGCATTAGGGTTCTAATTCTTCCTTAACTGGTCAAGAAGGACTAACCCTAGTGTTAATGGACAAGTCCCCCTCAAGTTGTCTTACAAACCATAAAACTCACTTCTTCATCTTATCATTAACTAAAATCCATCTAATAAAGGCTTTGTTTTGTCATGAGGTTAATCCCTAATCATGGATTAAGTTGAGGAGCTTTCCTCAGCTTAAACATTCTCATCTATTATCCTTCTATTAGGATGGTGTAATGAGTCTGTTTAACCCCTGATTATGGCTTAATCTCATTACTCAACACTAAACAAAAACAACAAAAACATCTAAATAATCACAAGTAGGTTAATGATCTTAATCCTGCACCAAAGGTGTTTAAGTGTGAGAAGCTGACTTCACACTTAAGGTGTTCTCATTACCCCTAATCAGAGGGGAGATGTGATGAGTTTACTAAATCCATCGGTTTAGGCTTAAGCTCATTAATTTATGACAAATCACAAAAAAGCAATAAAAGATTGAAAACACAAAAACAAACAATAATCGTCTCCTTCGGGATTCTTTTCTCATCTCATTCACTCATAAACGAGAACTCGCTTCTTCCGTCTAATGCAAGACAGTTTGCATCTGTGCCAGACAGATCATACACTTGAGCATTGACAAGCAAGCAGTTCACAAGTCAATTCATCTTTCAGTCTCTTTGGGTCGAACTACGGTGTTCTGACTTCCTCATTGCACGAGAGGATACGTAGGCATAACTTAACAGTTATCGAACAAAAGTCTCTGTATATTCCCCCTCTTTCAGTATTATTTTCTTAGCCTCATTATCTTGAGCATCTTATTCCTGTTCCTGCACTGACACTTCACTTATACACTTCACTTTTCTCTTACACTGACACCTATACATCTTTTTTCCAGCTCTTTTATACACCTATAGCACTGACACTACTCCTTTAAAACACAAATCTTTTGAGCGTGGATCCCGTCGAGTACGGCGGACAATCTGGGTGCTAATACCTTCCCGGGTTGTAACCAACCCCCTTTCTCAGTCTCTCTGGTTCGCAACCGCCTTATCCATGTCTTTCTAGGTCTATGCAGCATTACCTTTCCTCCGGGATAAAAATGCCTAGCTGGCGACTCTTTTCTTTTCTGAGTTCACCCTTGTGTGTACTCTCCTCTTTTCTCCGACCTTTCGCGTCTGTACCCCTCTTGGCCCCGTGTCATCAGGTGAGAGTGACAGCTTGGCGACTCTGCTGGGGACCCTTATACTGCAACCAGGGCTTCTGGTTCTTTTTGTGGGTTCCTCCTAGCGCTTGTTTGATTTGTGTTTACTGGGGTGTTATGTGCTATTTGTGCTTGTATATTTATTTATTTTTGCTTTATGTACAGTTGTTTACTGCTTTCTTTATAGCTTTACATATATCATACTGTCATACTATGCTGGCTGGATCTGGTTTTGTTGTTTTGGTGGGTGGGGTTCTATTGAGAGTTGAGGTCCTATACCTGGGACCTGAGTGACACCTAGGCTAGAGTGGTTCATGTTCTTTCCCATTCCATTTCGATCTGGTGCGGGAATATGAAACACGGTTCAGATATGGGTTTCTTCTTGAGAACTTTGTGCTACAGATTTCCTGTAGTGCTAGGGCTATCTGAGAAGCCTGCTAAGTCTGGATGACCTTTAGTATCGACCTTCAGAAACCGAGGTGAATTAGAGGAGGATCTTTTATGGTTATTGTAAACACTATACCTCCGGGTTAGAAGTGTTTATACTTCTCATAACTGATCCAAGTCTGAGGATCCTTGTTTTAGAGCACCACCTGTGAGGGGGTTGGGTTGTTTACAGGTTTGCAGGTACCCTTGACCTCAGCATACCCTGTTACTTTGTTTGATTAAGAGTACTCCACTTTGGACAGTTCTTGTGATTTAACCCTGGACATGTGACTCTTTATTTGAGTCCCCCACCTTGGTTACTGGACTTATGAACCTCCATCTGGATTTCTTGAACATACATGGACCTATATCAAAGCAGCAATCAGATCCAGCTTGATCACAAACCCTTGCATATCATTTGCATACATCATCATTGCATCATTTAACATTTGCTTATTTGTTTTTCAGGGTATCCATACTATATTTTGGCTTGGTTTTGACCCCTTCATCTGCATAGACCTATATGCTTCAGCTACTGTTATCACCAGCATCTGCCTGTCAGTGGCCCATCTTCAGTATTATTCTTCATCATCAACATCTTTTTCAGCTTTTCTTCAGCAACATGGCACCCAAGAAAAGCAATATCTCATATCATTTCTTTCAGCCTGAGCTAGCTGACATCAGGAGGATCCAGACCCTGATTACTCCAGACCATATACCACTATTCAGAGAACATTATGGAGGCATCCTTGATGTGGTTATGGATTTGGACCCTTCCCAGAGGAGCTTGATTCATACTTGCCTGCAGTTCTATGACCCCCCTCTGAGGTGCTTCACCTTTCAGGATTTTCAGTTGGGGCCTTTATTAGAGGAGTATTCATCATTGGTTGGTGTACCTGTCAGGGGTGGAGTCCCCTTCAACCCTGAGATGGCTTTTCCTAGTAATGAAGAAGTAGCAAAGGCACTATATCTGGAACCCTCTCTGATTGGACAGAACATGACTACCAAGGCTGGAGTCTCTGGCCTACACTTGGATTTCTTGACTTCCCAGGCCATCCTGAAGGCCTCCTCAGGAGAATGGAAGGCAGTCTGTGCTTTGTTAGCCCTCAGCATATATGGGGTTATACTTTTTGCAGATGAGCCTAAGTTTATTAGCAAGAATGCAATCCACCTTTTCATTCTGAGGAACCCAGTGCCCACCTTACTGGGAGATTTCTACTACTCTGTTCACCAAAGGAATGAAAAGCAAAGAGGAAGATTGGTGAGGTGCTGTGCTCCCCTGTTCCATACCTGGCTGCTCAAGCACTTGCCCAAGACTGATGCATTCTTGAATCCTCACCAGCCAAAGAATTGGGCTAGAAGACTCATTGCTTTGACCTCAGCTGACATCAGGTGGTGCACTCAGAGCACCAAGGGCAGGGACATCATTACTAGTTGTGGGCAGTTCCCCAATGTACCCCTGATAGGAGTAAAAGGTTGCATCAACTACAACCCTCTGTTATTCAAGAGACAATTGGGCTATGCATTGGTCCACCCTCCTAGAGCACAAGACTTGGCTGAAACCCTTTATTGTGAGATTAAGCCTAATCTAGCCATTGTCAGGCAAGCATCCTGGGCTTGGGACAATGTCCAGACCAAGGGAATGGCCATTCTGGGGAGATGCAACAATGTGGCCTCAGCTCAGTACTATGAGTGGTCTCATGCCAGGGCTCAAATTTCTGGGATGCCCTTCATCATTGAGGATACACCTGGGCCATCCACGACACCACCTCCTGCCACTATCAGCCTAGAAGAGTTTGAGAAATTGAAAGAGAGGAATGAGAATCTGACTCAGGCTCTACAGAAGACCCTCTGGGAGAGGAGTGATGGTCGTTTGGACATCGAAAGGTTAGAAAAGCTAAAGGTGGAGCATCTAGCCAGGATTGAGAAGTCAGAGGATTACATCAAGAAGTCAAGGGCTGGAGAACAGATTTTGAAGAATGCCTGCAAGGAGGCTCAGTTCCAGAAGGCCAGGACTAATTTGTATCTGAAAGAGAGTCAAGCTAGGTGGGTCAGGATCACCGAAGCTCGTACTCAGGAAGATAAAAGGACTCAGGACAAGATTGAGCAGTTGGAGGCTAGGGCAAAGGAGCAACAGGAAGCCCTGCTAGCAGCCCAGAGAGAGATCTCAGAGTTGAAGATTAGAGCTGGTGTGAAGAGGTCAAAGGACCAGGGTCGACACAAGAAGCTAACTGCAGCTGTTGCTACCAGGAATCTCCTCATCAGAAACCTCACAGAGCGTCCAGCTGATCCTGTGACTGAAGCACTTCTAAAGGAAGTTCAGGAGGATGAGTTTGGTCTTGGTGTCTGACTTTTGCTTGTTGTTACTTTCATTTCATTGTACTTTTCTTTCTCATGTTGTATTTTGACCCCTCTGAGGGCATGATTTGTAAGAAACAAACTATGTATCATTTACTTTGTGTAATATATGTGTTGGTTTGTTTTATCTGAGTTCTTCAAGCAACATCAAAAGCATCTTCCTCAGGGGTCTGGAAAGGTCAGAACCAAGTGCCAAGCCGGATACCTTGGAAACAAATAAGCATACTGCATTGCATACTAACCTTTGTTTTGTAGGTTTGTTTTGTTTTTGTTACTAACTCTGTTGTGGTTCAGGAACTATTGCTCGACGTCGGGTGTTCCCACTCAACCGTCCACACAGATATCCTACCCGCAACAACCTTCCGGGTATACAGATGGACCAGGTACAACAGGATCTCACAGAGGTCAGGACTCAAATGGCCAATGAGAGACTGGAAATGAGGAATCAGATGACCCAGTTTATGGAGGTGATGAATGGATTGGCACAGAGCCAAGAAAGATTAAGAGCCTTGGTAGAGAGGCAGACTCAGGAAGACCCCCATCTAGGGACTGGTGGAACAAGCAACAATGAGAGGGTTCAGCCTCATATCAACCCACCAGTATTTGGGCCCCACCTTCATCCAGAGATCAACATCCCTGCTAATGTGCAAGGGAATGCCACTACAGGTAGGGTACTGCAAGAAGACCCCCAGGAAGATCAGTTCACTGTGATGGGAGCTGGGGATGAAGCCTATGACAGAAGGCTAGATGAAATTGCTGAAAAATTAAGGTCCTTGGAGTCTCAAAACTCCTTGGGTTTTGATGTCATGGACATGGGCTTAGTGGACGGGGTAAGGATTCCCCACAAGTTTAAACCTCCGTGCTTTGAGAAGTACAACGGGACCTCCTGTCCACGGACCCACTTGCAATCCTTTCTGGGGAGGCTGAAGGCATACACCATGGATGAAAAGCTATGGATGTTTTATTTCGAAGATAGCTTAACAGGAGCTTCAAGGGAATGGTACTCTCATTTGACCAGAGCAACCATCAGATGTTGGAAGGACTTGGCTGAGGCCTTCATTAGACAATACCAATATAACTTGGACATGGCTCCCAACAGGACCCTCCTGATGGGAATGTCACAATCGTCCAGAGAAAGCTTCCGGGAGTACGCCCAGAGGTGGAGACAGCTTGCTGCTGCTGTCCAGCCACCCATGTCGGAGAGGGAGATGGCCGACATGTTTATGAACACCCTCCAAGGGACATACATTGACAGGCTTGCTGCCTTTTCTTCTACCAGCTTTGCGGATGTAGTTATAGCTGGAGAGAGAATTGAGAGCCTATTAAAGATGGGCAAAATTTCTGACAACGGTGCTAGCTCGTCCAGCAACCCAAGAAAGCCTTTTGTGGGCCCGAGAAGAACTGGTGAGACTAATGCTATCCATACCAGCAGGGGCAGACCCCAATATGTTCATAGGTCTGTGGCAGCTGTCACCATTCCCGCTCCAATTCATCCACAACCGGCATACCAACCTCTGCAACAATCTCACTACCAGCAACAAGCTCAGTATCCACCTCAGAGAAATTATAACAACAACAACACCAGCAACAACAATCAGCAAAGATCATTTCAACAGAGACCATCACAGGCCAATAGGGTGATTGATCCGATCCCTATGCCCTATGCCACATTATTGCCACAACTCCTGAAACTCAACCTGGTTGAGCTAAGGACATTGGCACCTCCAGATCCTTCCAGTCTGCCCAGAAATTATGACGCCAGCGCCAGATGTGCTTTTCACTCAAATGCACCTGGCCACAGTACAGAGAAGTGCAGAGCTTTGCACATGAAAGTACAGGATCTAGTGGATTCCAAAGCTCTAAACTTTGCACCTCCACCAAATGTCAGTAAAAATCCTATGCCAAACCACGGAGGACCCAGAATCAATGTTATTGAGGAAGACAAGTCGTCTTACTTGATAACTAGTGTGGGGCAGATTCGGACACCCTTGGTGGAGATTAAAGCTCAACTCCTTGAATGTCAAATGTTCCCCGGATGTGAGCTAGGATGTGCTTATTGCAACATTTCAGTAAATGGGTGTGATAACTTGAGGAATGGCATAGATGGTCTCATCCAGAGTGGCTTACTTCAAATCACAACATCAATACCTACAAATCCAGCAATCTCCTTAACAACAATTCCCGAGTCTTCTACAACTGCAACAGCAATTGTTCCAAACAACTCTTCAATATCATCAACAAATGCTTCATCTGTCGCTTCAACGGACCAAATATCAACAAACATCCCTTCTACAACTTCAGCACCCCTTCATTCCGAATCTCCTACAAAAGCAACACCCATCCAGTCAACAGTGTCTCCTACAACATCAACAGCAAACAATGAAAGTGTCTCAACAATTACAATATATTATGATCCCGCAAATGATTCTGCCTACAACTCACAAAATGTCACTCCTATCAGAGCACCAGTTACAATATACTATGATCCACATACTATCATGGTCCCTTCTGCAGCTGCTATCAGTCCAGTCACTATCACAGTGCCTGGGCCAGTTCCTTATGAAAGCAGTAATGCCATCCCTTGGCATTACGGCTCCGATCTATATTGCGAAGGACAGAAAATCACTTTGGAATCATCAACTTCTTCACCACAAATAGACAATGTGGGGGGAGGCGGAGGCTTCACTCGAAGCGGACGTCTCTTTGCCCCGCAAATTCCAAGACCCAGTGCCGAAGCAGAAGCTGCTGCCAAGGCAAAAGGGAAGAGCGTGGTGCAAGAAGAACAAATTGTCAAAGAAGCTTTGAAAACACCTTTTGATCAAGAGGTTGATGAATTCATGAGAATCATCAAGAAAAGTGATTACAAGATAGTGGACCAGCTTCACCAGACACCTTCCAAGATCTCCATTTTATCATTGCTAATGTGCTCTGAGGCTCACCGGAACGCATTATTAAAAGTCTTGCACGCAGCTTATGTGCTCGAGGAGATTATCGTCAATCAGTTGGAAGCTGTGGCTGGAAATGTCAACGCTAGTCATGGACTAGGATTTACCAACACTGATTTGACTACGGAAGGTCGCAATCACAACAAGGCTTTGCACATTACCATGGAGTGTAAGGGTGCAGTTCTTTCCCATGTACTGGTAGACACAGGGTCATCTCTCAATGTCTTGCCTAAAAAAGCCCTCGTGAAGCTGGAGTATGAAGGATTGGCATTACGCCCCAGTAACCTAGTAGTGAGAGCCTTTGACGGTTCTAAGAGATCAGTTCTGGGAGAAATTGAGTTGCCTATAACGATTGGCCCACAAACTTTCAAAACGACCTTCTTCGTGATGGACATTCAGCCGACCTACAGCTGTTTGTTGGGTAGACCTTGGATTCATGCCGCCGGCGCAGTTACGTCTACCCTTCACCAGAAGTTAAAATTCGAGTGGGAGGGCCAAGTCGTTACTATTTGTGGAGAGGAAGATATCTTTGTCAGCCATCTGGCTACATACAAATACATCGAGATGGATGGGGATATCCACGAAACTATGAGTCAAGGGTTTGAGGCCTTGAACATAAATGAAGCATCCGCTGTGCCTGGAACCTCAATGACATCTTATCAGCAAGCCCGGAAGATTGTTGAAGAAGGGACTGCCCAAGGCTGGGGCAAGTTGCTTCCCGTAGAGAAGAAGGAGGATAGATTTGGGTTGGGTTACAAACCAACTCAACAAGATCGAGCAGAGGCTGCTAAGAAGCCCAATTTTGTCAGTGGGGGGATGCTCACCCCCGATGCCGTGAACAACTTGGAAGACGAGGTTGAAAGCGACCGCAACCTGGAGAGTTGGATACGTCCAAAGATCCCGGGGAGCAGTATCTCAAACTGGTCTTCCCAGGAAATTATAAGAGTTACTCCTGCAGAGTAATTATTATTTCCTGTATTTTGAGCATGCATCAAGTCTTGCATCTTGCCCAAGATGACAAGACTCATTTTGTAATCGGGCCATCTGTAATTTTGTGCAACAAGATTAATTAATGAAATATCAGACATCTTTTGCAAATGAGTCTTTTTCTTTTCCGCTCACTGTTTCTTCCATTTTTCTTTTTGTGCAAAAAAATGAATGGCAATGTTTTCAAAATGTTAACTTCATTTCACTCTTTTTAACAAGATTAAAATCAATCACTAAAATGAACAAACTGAACCCTTGCAGAGAGTTCCTTCCAGACAGCACCGACAACAACACGGCTATGACTTCATATGACTTTGACAATCCAATCAATCAAGCTGATGAAGGGGTTGAAAAAGAGTATGAGCTTCCTGAAGAGCTAGCCAGGTTGTTGAGACAAGAGGAGAAGGTTATCACTCCTCATCAGGAGGAGGTCGAAACGATTAATCTTGGTACGGATGAAGACGTGAAAGAGGTTAAGATCGGGGCCTGCTTACAAGACTCAGTGAAGAGACAACTGATTGACCTGCTTCAAGAATATGTAGACGTGTTTGCTTGGTCTTATCAAGATATGCCAGGGTTGGACACCGACATTGTTATGCACAAGCTGCCTTTGAGGGAAGATTGCCCACCGGTTAAACAGAAACTACGCCGTACTCGCCCAGACATGGCAATGAAAATCAAAGAAGAGGTACAAAAGCAGTGGGACGCCGGGTTCCTTGCTGTAACTAGCTATCCACCGTGGGTTGCTAATATAGTACCTGTGCCTAAGAAAGACGGCAAAGTAAGAATGTGTGTTGACTACCGGGATCTGAACAGAGCCAGCCCGAAAGATGACTTCCCATTACCTCACATTGATGTATTGGTTGATAATACGGCTCAGTTCTCAGTATTCTCCTTCATGGACGGATTTTCAGGGTACAATCAGATCAAGATGTCACCTGAAAACATGGAGAAGACAACCTTCATCACACTCTGGGGCACGTTCTGTTATAAGGTGATGCCCTTCGGACTAAAGAATGCTGGTGCAACATACCAACGGGTTATGGTAACATTATTCCACGATATGATCCATAAAGAAATCGAATGTTATGTGGATGACATGATTGCCAAGTCCCTCATCGAAGAAGACCACCTGGTAAATCTGCTGAAGCTATTCAAGCGTCTGAGGAAGTACCAACTGAAGTTGAACCCCAACAAATGCACATTCGGGGTGTGATCTGGTAAGCTGCTGGGATTTATTGTAAGCGAGAAGGGGATTGAAGTTGACCCTGATAAAGTCAAAGCTATTCAAGAAATGCCTGCACCGAAGTCAGAAAAAGAAGTTCGAGGGTTCTTAGGTCGATTGAACTATATTTCACGGTTCATATCTCACCTCACGGCAACCTGTGAACCCTTGTTCAAACTGCTAAGAAAAGAACAGACGGTCAGGTGGAACGACGACTGCCAGAGGGCTTTTGACAAAATCAAGGAGTACTTGCAAGAACCTTCAATCCTTATGCCTCCAGTTGAAGGAAGACCTCTAATCATGTACTTGACAGTATTAGAAGAGTCAATGGGATGTGTGATGGGCCAGCATGACGAGTCTGGTCGAAAAGAGTATGCAATATACTACCTAAGCAAAAAGTTTACCGACTGTGAACAACGTTATTCACTGCTCGAGAAAACTTGTTGTGCTTTAGCGTGGGCTGCTCGCCGACTAAGACAGTATATGTTGACCCACACTACCTTATTGATCTCCAAGATGGACCCAGTTAAGTACATTTTTGAGAAGCCAGCACTTACCGGACGGGTTGCAAGATGGCAAATGATCCTCACAGAATATGACATCCAGTACACCTCTCAGAAAGCCATCAAGGGCAGTGTATTGTCTGAATATCTTGCTGAGCAACCTATTGATGATTACCAGCCTATGAGATTTGACTTCCCTGATGAAGACATCATGTTCATCAAAGCGAAAGATCATGAAGAGCCTGTTCACACTGAAGGGCCTGACCCGGAAGAAGAATGGACTATGATGTTTGATGGGGCTGTTAATATGAATGGTCGTGGTGTTGGTGCAGTACTCATTACACCTAAAGGAGTTCACATGCCTTTCTCGGCAAAGCTCACCTTTAACTGCACTAACAACGAAGCTGAATACGAAGCTTGCATTATGGGTCTTGAGGAAGCCATTGACCTAAGGATCAAGACTTTAACTGTATTCGGGGATTCAGCTCTGGTAGTTAATCAAACCAACGGAAAATGGTACACACACCAGGATCATCTGATACCTTACAGGGATTATACGAGGAGGTTATTGACTTTCTTTACAACAGTCAAGCTTGAGTATATCCCTCGGGACGAGAATCAGTTTGCAGATGCTCTGGCTACCATTTCATCCATGATCAAAGTTCAAGCTGCCAACTTTGTACCTCAAATTTCAGTGTCCAGACTTGACAGACCAGCATATGTGTTCGCAGCAGATGTTGTCAAAGATGATAAGCCTTGGTTCCATGACATTAAGTGCTTCTTGGAGGATCAAGCATACCCACCTGGGGCGTCTTCCAATGATAAGAAGACTTTAAGAAGGCTTGCTGGTAGTTTCTTCCTGAACACCGATGGTTCCCTATACAAGAGAAATTTCGATATGGTACTCCTCAGATGCGTTGATAGAGCAGAAGCAGACTTGTTAATGCATGAAGTGCACGAAGGGTCCTTTGGTACCCATGCTGGAGGGCATGCAATGGCCAAGAAATTGCTAAGATCGGGATATTACTGGATCACAATGTATGCCGATTGTTGTGCCTGCGCCAGAAAATGTCATAAATGCCAGATTTATGCGGATAAGGTGCATGTGCCTCCCAATCCTTTGAATGTGATGTCGTCACCCTGGCCCTTTGCGATGTGGGGCATTGACATGATTGGCAAGATTGAGCCAACCGCTTCGAATGGACATAGATTCATCCTGGTTGCCATTGACTATTTCACCAAGTGGGTTGAAGCAGCTTCGTATGCAAATGTTACAAGGCAAGTGGTAGCCAGATTTCTGAAGAGAGATATCATCTGTCGATACGGAGTTCCCGAGCGAATCATTACTGATAATGGTTCCAATTTAAACAATAAAATGATGGCAGAACTGTGTCGGGACTTCAAGATCCAACACCACAATTCTTCTCCTTACAGGCCAAAGATGAATGGCGTTGTTGAGGCAGCAAATAAGAATATCAAGAAGATTGTGCAGAAGATGGTAGTCACCTATAAGGACTGGCATGAAATGCTACCATTCTCCTTGCATGGGTACCGCACGTCAATCAGAACATCCACTGGGGCAACACCGTATCAACTTGTGTATGGTATGGAAGCAGTCCTACCTGTTGAAGTTGAATTACCCTCCCTACGGGTACTGATGGATGTTAAGCTGAACGAAGCAGAATGGGTCCGATCCCGATACGAACAACTGAGTCTGATTGAAGAGAAGAGATTGGCTGCAATCTGTCATGGGCAGTTGTATCAGAAAAGAATGAAGAAAGCCTTCGATCAGAAAGTCAGGCACCGAGAGTACCAAGTAGGGGATCTTGTGCTGGAAAGAATCCTCCCTCCACATACAGACCACAGGGGCAAGTGGACTCCGAATTATGAAGGACCATTTGTAGTAAAGAAAGTTTTCTCGGGTGGAGCACTGATGCTCAGCACTATGGATGGTGAAGACTTCCCGTCCCCTGTGAATTCAGATGCAGTTAAAAAATACTTCGCGTAAAATGACCCGCTGGACATAAAAACAGAATGTAAGTCCAGGCAAAAATAGGGCATCCCGGCGAGTCAAAAACAGAATAAAAGACTCGGGCAAAAGTAAGGGAAAATAAACAAAAAAATGTACACCCGCTGAGTTGAAAAGCCGCATTGGACAACTCAGGCAAAAATGGGTATCCCGATGGTTTGAAAACCCGAAAGGGCGATCCATGCAAAATAAAGGAATAAGCGAACAACTGCATTCTGAATTCGTCTGTATCACCTACGACTTGGTAAGCCTCGGAAGGATCAAGCTTCTGTCAGAATCAGCCTTCTTCAGAAAGCAAGACGAGAAGAACGTCAAATGTCATACGAGTCATAGCAGAAGGGAAGCTCCTTGAAGCATCGTCAACATTGCCAGCATTTTGTTTCTCAATTTGTAACAATCTCCTCATTTCAGGGGATATGTTTCTTTGACTGTATCTTGCCAATTCAGGGCACATGAATTAATAAAATCAGATTTTCAGTCATGTTTCGCCCCGTACACTTCATTTTCATTTGCAAAAATGTCTGGTGCCCTTAAAATACTGATTGCATAAATACAGATGCTTTTCTTCTAAAAATACATGCTTGCAGGGAATATACTTACTCTCGGAAGTGTCTAACTCCTATGACGGAATCCGGTAAAGGATACCTCGGGATTACTTGTACGTTTCTCTGTCTTTTCAGGATTGCAGGTACTCAAGGCACAACATGGGGCATGTAAGCCTCGTCCCGGCAAGCTGGCAAATCAACACTCAGTCTTAGCACCTGAAGCGTTGTCTCCCCAGCTGAGTTGCCACTTGCTACTTCTCCCAGCCGAGGTGCCAATCATTCTTTCTCCTCGGCTAAGTACAGAAGCCAGGGAACCACTTCCCCACAGAGTTTCAGCCTCTATCCAGAAGAGCAACGCATAAAGAACTCACAACAGAGTGAAGAAAGCTTCTACAAACCCCAGCTGGGTCTCTCATTTATTGGAATGGGTCCATCATTGGCCCATTTCCCCAAGCAGATATATCTTGTCAGACCTACCAATGATCTCATCCCCAGCTGGGATGCTCACTGCAAGCGGATCAACCAGAGATCTTCATAGCAACGGGATCTGAATCCCGGATTGGTATCTTTGCATAATCATGGCATTCGCATCATACTCACCCCACAAAGCGTAGCATTCCGTCTAAAACGGAGCATTACGGCAAAAATCAAACATATTGCATAATCATGAGCCATGTTTTTAATCAAACACTTGTGAATAGTGACAGAAAACCCCCCAGATTCCCCAGCAGAGAGCTAAAGCTAAAGCAGTTGCCTTACATTCACAAACACCAGTATATACTCCTTGTGGCACCCGTCCGTGTCATATCCCCAATAAAAGACCAAAGCGTCCCCTTTGCACTCACAAATACTTATATATAACTTTCTTGACACTCGTCCGTGTCACCTTCCCCAGCAGTAACATAAACACTTTGTATATCAGATATTTGTTTATACTATACTCTTCTCCTTTTGACACTCGTCTGTGTCACTCTCTCCAACAAGTTAAACACTCATCTATACACCACTCATACTTAATTTACTTATACAGATACTCGTCCATATTTTGTATGCACCATTTATATCCCCGCAGATTCAACACTAGTCCGTGTTCTTTGTTAACCAGTTGGTACTCGTCCATACCATCATCTCAGAACATGCGTCAAGCATTTGTTTCTACCTGATACTCGTCTGTATCATAGTCTTAAGGATGCTCATCCGCATCTTTAATCCATACACTGTGTCAAACACTCTTGCCTTCTTGAATTTAGACACTCGTCTGTGCCTACTATTCCCCAGAAGAGTCCCTTCAGATTCAACACTCGTCCGTGTTCCTTGTTAACCAGTTGATACTCGTCCGTATCATCATCTCTGAACACGTATCGGTATTTGTTTCTACCCGATACTCGTCTGTATCGTAGTCTTAGGGATGCTCGTCCGCATCTTTAATCTATACACAACGTCAAAACACTTATACCTTTTATTTCTTGGATGTAAACACTCGTCCGTGTTTACTATTCCCCAATAAAATAATTTCTACTGTTATCTGACATTCGTCCTATGTCATGGTAAACCTTGAGAGCAGCCGTCCCCTGCTAGGTGATCGTCCTTCACCTCTTGATGATCGCCCTTCATCATGCTCATCCGATGGCCGTCCCCATCGGTGATCTTTTCTATCCGACACTCGTCCTTTGTCGGGATATTCAGCAGCCGTCCCCTGCTAGGTGATCGTCCTTCACCTTTTGATGATCGTCCTTAATCATTTTACCCGATGGCCGTCCCCATCGCTGATTTTGTTATCTGACATTCGTCCTATGTCATGATAAACCTTGAGAGCAGACGTCCCCTGCTAGGTGATCGTCCTTCGCCTCTTGATGATCGTCCTTCATCATGCTCGTCCGATGGCCGTCCCCATCGTTGACCTTTTATCCGACATTCGTCCTATGTCGTGATATTTTCGGCAGCCGTCCCCTTCCAGGTGATCGTCCTTCACCTTAGATGACCGTCCCTCATCTTACCCCTTTCAGAGCAGCCATCCCCTGCTAGGTGATCATCCTTCACCTTTGATGACCGTCCCTCATCATTATTTCATTTATTCTTTAACCCGATGGCCGTCCCCGTCGTGGTCCCTTTTCCTTTTCCTGATGATCGTCCTTCATCAGTTTAGCTCGATGGCCGTCCCCATCGTTTGTTTGCATTACTTTATGAAATTGATGGCCGTCCCCATCATTTTTCATTAATCCCCAAGAGAATCTTATAACTTTACTTGATGGCCGTCCCCATCATAGTCCCTTCTGTCCCCAGCATGTCGGTCGTCCCCGTCATTGCTTTATTTTCCGCACTTTTTCCAGCATGTCGGCCGTCCCCGTCATTGCTCCTTCCCCAGCAGTCGTCCTCTGCTCGACGGTCGTCCTCCGTCGCCCACACTTTATAATATACTTTATTTTCTTTTACAATCTATATCCCTCTTCTTCTTCATTCTGTGAGTGCAAATTTTGGACTGTCTTTGGTATTCAACCACAAGTTATCTTGTTTGCTTGTTAAGCCGTTGCTTACATCCTGCACAGCTAACTCATGTTTGAATAGGGGCAGCTGTAAACACCCCAAATTTGCCCTCACCCATTCACACCATGGCTTATGATCCTTTCATATGCATAAACTCAATCATACCATCTCATATTACATTTTTGACACATTGCATTGGTTCAAAGTCATCTGCATCTAGGTGTCGCTCCCGAGATTTCCATCCTGGTACAAACGCGAAAGTGGCGCGGAAAAAGAATAGAGTCGCCAGCCAGGCATTTTTATCCCGAAGAAAGGGAATGGTAATGCTGCACAAACCAGAAGAAAGAAAAGGAAGGACACAGGTCCTGCGAACCAGAGAGACTGAGCTCGGGAGTCGGTTACGACCTGGGAAGGGATTAGCACCCAGATCGTCCGCCGTACCCGACGGGATCCACGCTTGCAAAAGAAAAAACTGTTTCAAAGGGTGAGGGTATGAAAGCTGCAGCGAAAGAAATGAAAATGAAAAGAAACTGGAACTGGAAAAGAACTGAATAAGAAACAAAGAGAAAAAATGTAGGGAAAATAAAGATTGTGCTCGAACGGGCCCTACCCCGCTGCCTACGTACCTCATCGGGACAATGAGGATCAGAGACGCCGTAGTTCCCCTAACTAGGGGTAACAAAGGAAAATGCCTGTGAATTAGGGCTTGAACTGCCTATGCCATTGCTCAGGTGTTGCAGGCTCGGACGACGAGTGCGTAACCGTCTTGCAAAATGACAAGTAGGAGCAAGTTCGCGTACGGAGCGAAGGAGATGAGAAAAGAATTCCCGAAGGAAAGACGCTTGTTGTTTGTTTGTGTTTTTTAGAAGCTTTTATGAGTGTGTCACAAGGAAGTGAACTCAAGCTCTTTTCCATGGAATGTGCACTTGTCACTACATTCCAAGATGGAATAATAGAACAAGCACACTCAAGTAAGGAGAAGATCCCCAAAACTCGAACCCACAGATTAGGGCTTAGGCTCACTAACTTGTTTGATTATTAAGTGTTTTTTTTGGTTTTTTACATGAAGAAGTGTTTTTTATGCTTTTCTTTATGAAGAAGATACCTTGATCAGACTTGTGCATCACAAGGTAAACATGTACTATCCCAAGATGGGAAGACTACAAGCATACCTCATGGGATAAGGCTATGGATCCAGACATCACTTCACATTTATTTAGTGTCTTTTATGGAATTATGAGATGAGAAGAGAAGAAGAACCAAAAAGGATCTCAAAAGGCAAAATTCTAAAAGGGGACTAAAACAATCCTAAGTATTCACATGCTTGGATGGTCCTAGGTTAATGAGGCTCACTATCCTAATGGAGGAGAGAAGAAGATAGAAGAAGGGATGAGAAAGGCCTAAGCCCAACAACAAAGGGTTAGTAACATAAACATAAGAGGAAGATGAGAATTGGAGATGTGGAACTCAATTCCCACATCTCACACTTACCACAGCCCCTACACGGTTAGCAAAATCCAGCAAGTTGAACAACACAATCATGGAATGAGTCATGCTCGAAGGTTCTTGCGAATAAGAATCAAACATCATGCCAAAACATTGCAAATACACGACTTACGCGTCGAGAACATGAAAACATGCATCAACCAGCAAGCAAACCACCTAAAACATCATGATTAATGATCATACAATGATTCACGGCAATTAAAACAAGCAAAGGGATCAAACAAGCTCAAAACAGCCCTAAAAAACCATTCTGCATCAGTGTTAACCGGTTAACCATATGCGTTAACCGGTTAACCAGTCAAAACCTGCACAAAATACGCAGAAAACAGGGGCGTTAACCGGTTAACCATATGCGTTAACCGGTTAACACTGTAAAAACAGCAGCAAATTCCTGCAGAAAACAGCAGCTCAAAACAGCTTATTCAAATAAGCTGCACCAGACCAGCACTCAATTACACATGGAAAAATAGATCAATGCACATCAATCCATAACATTATGCTCATGAACAATAACAATCGGATCCGGATACCAATCAACCAATCAAATCATGCAACACAATCAATTACACAAACACATGGTGGATCTAAAGCACAAGCAATGCAAATAAGCTAAAAACAGAGCTAGATCTGAAATTAACCAACCTACAAAGCGGAGGTATGCTTTGGTAATTGTTGATTGAGCTGAAAACAGTAGATCTCGCGCAAAACTTTGAAGATCCGATGCTAAGCTCCACACTCCATGCAAAATAAATGCAAGAACAAAGCTCTTGATGCAGAATTTTGATCCAAAAGCAATTCTAGATCCCAAACCAGATCTGAATCTTCACTAAAACCAGCAAAATGATGCGAAGAAGCTGTGAATGGAGGCTTAGTTCCAAGATCTACACACCTCAAGGCAAGGTGGTGTGATCTTCAAAGAGGAACTTTGAGTGATTTGGAAAATTGGGAGAGAAAAGTGAGAGAATTGTGAGTGAGAGAAGTGAAAATTCAGAAAATGAGAGTGAAAATGTGAGGGAGACCTCTTGGTTTGGAGGGAAATGGAATAAATATGGTTTAGGGTTGGGGCCCAAAATCTTGGTTTGGGATCCAAAAATATGGCTTGGCATTAGTGATTTGGCTTTAGGGTTGGAAAGAGGCTTGGATACATGCTCTAGATCTTTCTCAAATTCAAATGAAATTCAAATGAATAAAAATCAGAAAATTGGAAAATGGAGCCAAACCCACATGCTGATTTTTGCTGCTGGAAATTCAAATTTCGCAGCTGTTAACCGGTTAACCATATGCGTTAACCGGTTAACGCATGCAAAATTTGAATTTCCCCCCTTTTGGTGGGAAACCTCAAAAACTATGCCGGCGCCCGCCGTTTCGAGCTGATTTTGATCCTCATCCTTTCTTTTCCTCTTTTAAGCCTTGATCAGGACACAAAGCTTGTGCAGCCTGATTCTGTGAGGTTCTTGCCAGGTCACCATGCTCCTGATTTTTACTTGCCGATTCAGATTTTCCCAGATGACTGATCATATGCCTTATGCTAGAACATGCGAGTGTTATGCCTCATTTTTCTATGCAAAATGCTAAGGATATGATATGTTATGATGAACATGATGTGCTATGATGCTTAAAATGAAGAGGGCAAATTTGGGGTGTTACAGCTGCCCCTATTCAATCAACTGTTTATCTGAAAAGGATGAGAGCAACGGCTATCAGACGTTCGAGATAAACTGTGATTGAATACCAAGAAGACCTGAAATTTGCACTCTGACGAAGAATGCAACACCGGGAAATAAACCCAACCAGATGACGCTCTGGGGACAAGAAGGGCAGGAAAAGCAGACGAGCTTCTTCCCAGTTGAAACTGATATCATGAATACCCTCATGCTGACAGACGAGTCTTCGCATGACCTGTGACGCCAGGTGCAGAGAGCGGACGAGCCCTTGAGGATCTTCAAAGTAACCCGAGATAGACGAATCTCCTTCACTAATCCTTACGCAGATAAGTGGAATAAGACGGACGAGTCTTCTTCGGATAACCCTTACGCAGGCTCCGGGAATGCATATAAGTCTGTGGGATAGACATGCAATCAAGGTAGACGAACCTTCTTCATATATTATCCGCGGATATATGGTATAAGACAGACGAGTCTTCTGAGCAAACCTGTTACGCCAGGTGCAGCAACCATAACTGGTGCCTGAGACAGACGAGCCTCCCTCGGATTTACCTGTTACGCCAGGACCGGTAACCATTTTGACATTTAATTCCCACTGTCAGGATTCGAAACCTCTTCAATACAGACGAGTATTGGATGATCATCAAGAGAACACAGACGAGTGCCATAAGTCAATGATACAGACGAGTATCAGACGATGATCTGAGAAACACGGACGAGTGCTTCCGGCGATGATACAGACGAGTATCAGCCACTGGTATAGACGAATACCAGAAATTCAAACACAGACGAGCATTTGAAGTAGTCACAGCAATATCAGGGTAAGCTAGCACAGACGAGTGCTGAGGGTGATACAGACGAGTATCCAGGCAAAGCAGACGAGCTTCAAACAAACACGGACGAGTGCTGGACAGTTGCAGACGAGCAACCACAGAGAATACCCATCAAGGCACAGACGAGTGCTGAAAAGTTGCAGACGAGCAACTAAGGAGAACCACAACACAGACGAGTGCTGGGAAGTTGCAGACGAGCAACAACAAATATCATCGGAACACGGACGGGTGCTGGGGAGTTGCGGACGAGCAACAACAGAGGCATCACAACACAGACGAGCGTTGAGGAATTGCGGACGAGCAATCAATATCATCGGAACACGGACGGGTGTCGGGAGGTTGCAGACGAGCAATCAAATAAAGATGCTAGCACGGACGAGCGCTGGGGAATACCTCAAATAAAGAGGAATCTGCTGAGGAGAAGGCACGGACGAGTGCTGAAAGAGGTTGAGCATCAAATAAAGATGCGAGCACAGACGAGTGCTAGTAGATATGGACTCTACTGGGGAAAGCAAACGAGCAATACCAAAGAGCTAACACAGACGAGTGCTAACAGATGCATACGAGCAGCAATAAAGCATGATATACCACTGCTGGGGATAACTCTGCTTAGGAATAACTCATACGGGTGTTGAAGATTGCAGACGAGCAACAGACGAATGCCTGATCGGCAACAAGAGATACAACTCTGCAGGGGAAGACAAGTCAAGAGGTCTGGATACCCACTCCGACTGAGGTGATGAATACCTGGCTGTATCATCAAATAAACCCACCATAGGGCAACTTTGCTGGGACGTATTTCACGGACGGAGGTGAAAATCAAATATGAACTCTGTGGGGGACAGGAACATCTTCAGACTTGGCTGGGAAAGCTTCTTGGGCAAATACTCTGGCTGGGGAGAGCATCCGATGATTCGAGACTCTGAGGGGATATCAGGCTTTCAAGTACCTGATAAGCAAGGACTCTTGCTGGGGATAGAATACTATTAATTCCATCTCTGATGATGACAGGCTCTCAGCTACCTGCCAGGCATACTCCGCTGGGGAAGAAAAGCTTGCTTGGGCTGCTGCCAAGGCTTGGTTGGAGGAAAAACTCTGCCGGAGATGTCAGGCTTCAGATACCTGTGGGGAGAAGAAATCCCTGCTTGGGAAGGTACTCTACTGGGGAAGAGTAAATTGCTTGATAGAATGCCATCCTGCAACCTGCAACAACAGAAAACACACGTGTGTCTCGGGGATTTGCATGGAATGATCGGTTCATCCATCGTCACCCGACACTCAAAGAGGGTTACAGTTTCCCTGCATGTCAGTTTTCTTTTCAAGGTTATCACCATGTTTAGATGCAATGCTATTTTTGCCGAAAATTCAGGACATTTTGCAAACAAAAATAAACACACACAGCTTTTTGACTGAATATTATTTTTATTGGATGGCCTCTGAATAGGCAAAGATTTACATCTGGAAGCAACCACCTGAAAAGAGGTAGCCACTATAGAAATTGAGAAAAGAAACTATCCTAATGGCAATGTACACGGCGTTCCAATGAGTTCCATTTCTGCTATGACCTGCACGTCTTCAAGACTCTCCACTCTGTTTCGGCCTTCTGAGAGGACAAGGGGACTGTTTCCTATCCTTCCGATATTGTCAAACCGTACGAAACGATGACGTGGTTCAGATAACTCGGATCACAGTTGTTCGCTTATTTCCCTTATTTTGCGTGGATCGCCCTCTCGGGTTTTCAATCCACCGGGATACCCTTTTTTGCCTGAGCTGTCCAATGTGGCTTTTCAACTCAGCGGGTGTACATTTTTTATCTTATTTCCCTAATTTTTGCCCGAGCTTTTTATTCTGTTTTTAGCTCGTCGGGATGCCCTTTTCTTGCCTGGACTTACATTCTGTTTTTGTGTCCAGCGGGTCTCTTTATGCGAAGTATTTTTTAACTGCGTCCGAGTTAACAGGGGATGGGAAGTCTTCTCCATCCATGGTGGTGAGCATCAGTGCCCCTCCTGAGAATACTTTCTTCACTATGAATGGTCCTTCGTAATTTGGGGTCCATTTGCCCCTGTTATCTGAGCCTGGAGGAACGATCCTCTTCAATACAAGCTCTCCCACTTGATACTCTCGAGTACGTACTCGTTGGTCGAATGCCCGCTTCATTCTCCTCTGATAAAGCTGACCATGACAGATAGCCGCTAATCTCTTTTCCTCAATTAGACATAGCTGATTGTAACGAGCACGCACCCATTCAGCCTCATCCAGTTTGACGTCCATCATCACACGCAGTGAAGGAATCTCTACTTCAACAGGCAGGACTGCTTCCATGCCATACACTAGAGAGAAGGGAGTTGCCCCTGTTGACGTCCTGACCGACGTTCGGTACCCATGCAAAGCAAACGGTAGCATCTCGTGCCAATCCTTGTAGGTGACGACCATTTTCTGCACAATCTTCTTGATATTCTTGTTAGCTGCCTCTACCGCACCATTCATCTTTGGTCGGTAAGGAGAAGAATTGTGATGTTGTATTTTGAAGTCCCGACATAAGTCTGCCATCATCTTATTGTTGAGATTAGAACCATTATCAGTAATGATCCTTTCGGGCACTCCATATCTGCATATGATATCTCTTTTCAGAAATCTTGCCACCACTTGACGAGTGACATTGGCATAAGACGCTGCTTCTACCCACTTAGTAAAGTAATCAACCGCGACCAGGATGAAGCGATGACCGTTCGAAGCGGTTGGCTCAATCTTCCCGATCATGTCAATGCCCCACATAGAGAAAGGCCAAGGAGATGACATGACATTAAGTGGGTTAGGAGGAACATGCACTTTATCTGCATATATTTGGCACTTGTGGCATTTTCGAGCGAATGAACAACAGTCTGCATCCATTGTCATCCAGTAATATCCTGATCTCAGCAGTTTCTTTGCCATAGCGTGCCCTCCTGCATGGGTACCAAAAGATCCTTCATGGACTTCCTGCATCAACAGGCTTGCTTCGTGTCTATCCACGCATCTGAGCAAAACCATGTCGAAGTTCCTCTTGTACAAAACCCCATCTGTGTTCAAGAAGAAACTAGCAGCAAGTCGCCTCAAGGTCTTTTTGTCTTTAGAAGATGCCCCTGTTGGGTACTCTTGCTTCTCCAGGAATAACTTGATATCAAAATACCAAGGTTTCTCGTCAGACACGGCGTCTACAGAGAAAGCATAAGCCGGAGAGTCAAGCCTGGAGATGTCAATTCTGGGCACAAAGTTCCAACACATGACTTTAATCGACGAAGAGAGAGTAGCCAAAGCATCGGCAAATTGATTTTCGTCCCGTGGTATGTATCTGAGCTCAACTGTCGTGAAGAATGTCAACAGTTTTCTAGCATAATCCCTGTACGGAACTAGATGTTCTTGATGTGTGTACCACTTGCCGGTAATTTGGTTAACGACGAGGGCTGAATCTCCGAATATATCGAGGTTCTTAATCCGAAGATCAATTGCCTCCTCTATTCCCATTATGCACGCCTCGTATTCCGCTTCATTGTTGGTGCAGCCAAAAGTAATTCTGGCAGCGAAGGGTAAGTGAACACCTTCAGGAGTAATAAGTACGGCACCAACTCCGCGACCATTGATATTGACGGCCCCATCAAACATCAACTTCCATTTGGATTCAGGGTCAGGCCCCTCCTCCGGAAGTGGTTCCTCATAATCGCTTGTTCTGAGGTACACGATGTCCTCATCAGGGAAATCAAATTTCATCGGCTGATAGTCATCCTCAAGAGGTTGCTGAGCAAGGTATTCCGACAATACACTTCCTTTGATGGCTTTCTGAGAAGTGTACTGGATGTCGTATTCAGTTAAAATCATCTGCCATCTAGCAACCCTTCCGGTCAATGCTGGTTTCTCAAAGATGTACTTGACAGGATCCATCTTGGAAATAAGAAGTGTGGTATGGGTCAACATGTACTGCCTCAGTCGGCGAGCAGCCCATACCAAAGCGCAGCAAGTTTTCTCGAGCAGTGAGTATCGGGATTCACAGTCGGTAAACTTTTTGCTAAGGTAATAAATGGCATACTCTTTTCGACCAGACTCGTCATGTTGGCCGAGCACACACCCCATCGACCCTTCTAGCACGGTCAAGTACATGATTAATGGTCTCCCCTCCACCGGAGGCATCAGAATTGGAGGTTCCTGCAAATATTCCTTTATTTTATCGAAAGCTCTTTGGCAATCATCATTCCACCTGACTGTCTGCTCTTTTCTTAGCAGTTTGAATATCGGTTCGCACGTGGCAGTTAGGTGAGATATGAACCGAGAAATATAGTTCAATCTACCTAAGAACCCGCGCACTTCTTTTTCTGTCTTTGGTGCAGGCATATCTTGAATAGCTTTCACTTTAGCAGGATCCACCTCAATCCCTCTTTGACTTACTATGAAACCCAGCAACTTTCCAGAACGCACTCCGAAGGTGCACTTGTTCGGATTCAGTCTCAGCTTGTACTTGATCAATCTGTCAAACAGCTTCTTCAAATTAACCAAATGCTCCTCTTCGTCTTTGGACTTTGCAATCATATCATCCACATAACATTCGATCTCCTTGTGGATCATGTCATGGAACAATGTGACCATCGCCCGTTGATAAGTTGCCCCGGCATTCTTCAGACCAAAGGGCATGACCTTATAGCAGAATGTTCCCCACGGGGTAATGAACGTTGTCTTCTCCATGTCTTCCGGCGCCATTTTTATCTGATTATAGCCGGAAAATCCATCCATGAAGGAGAACACCGAGAATTGAGCAGTACTGTCGACCAACACGTCGATGTGTGGCAACGGAAAATCATCCTTTGGGCTTGCTCTGTTCAAGTCTCGATAGTCAACGCACATCCGGACCTTGCCGTCCTTCTTAGGTACTGGTACGATATTAGCTACCCACGGCGGGTAACTAGTCACGGCAAGGAACCCGGCATCCCACTGCTTCTGTACCTCCTCTTTGATCTTCATCGCCATATCCGGGCGAGTTCTTCTCAACTTTTGCTTTACAGGAGGACAGTCTTCTCTCAGGGGTAGCTTATGCATCACGATGTCAGTATCTAAACCTGGCATATCTTGATATGACCAAGCAAAGATATCCACATACTCTCTCAGCATACTGACCAGCTCTTGTTTGACGTCGACCTGCAGATTGGCCCCTATCTTGATTTCTTTCTTTGCATCTTCACTGCCAATGTTGATGGTCTCAATCTCTTCTTGATGAGGCTGAATAACCCGTTCCTCCTGTTTCAACAATCTGACCAACTCTTCAGGGAGGTCACAGTCTTCCTCAACCCCTTCATCAGCTTGGTAGACTGGATTATCAAAGTCATGCATAGTCATAGCAGGAATGTTATCCGTGGAATCCGGATGATCAGCACTGCACAAATGATGTGCTTATTCAGAATCTGCTTATTTGAAAAGAGACGCTAACACAAAACAAAAATGAAAAACACATTGCCATTTTTATGTTGTTTTTGTGAAAAAGTTTAAAAACAAAGAAAGCGAACACAATTTGTCTGAAAATGTCCTTTTATTTCATAGCAAAATAACAATGCGATACAAAACATGATGGCCCAATACAATGGATCCAAGCATCTTGGGCAGAATGCTGGATTTGACAATGCAGTATGCTAATAAAAGAAACAAACAATTACTTTGAGAGCCAGGTGACTTGAACAATGTCTTCAGCAGACCAATTTCCTAGCTCCTCGCCGGGTACACACGAGCGGATCCAATTGTTGTCCCAATCTCGGTCACTGTCCCCGTCTTGACTTGCCATACAGATTTGATCGCGGTCGAGCAACCCAGCACTCGTGAATGAGATAGCCTTACCACTCTGAGTAGACCCTCCAGGTTGATACCCTAAGCCGAATTTGTCATCCTTCTTCTCCAACTCCAATAGCTTGCCCCAGCCCTGAGCATTGCCTGATTGGACGACCTCCTTTGCTTCCTGGTAAGAATGAATTGACGTGCCTTCGTTGTTTTTCTTCACCGGAGTCAAGATACTGACATCTGCCTCAAAAGCTTGGCACAAAGTCTCGTGAATTTCTCCGTCCATTTCCACATACTTGAATGTCGACAGGTGACTGACGAAAATATCTTCTTCCCCGCAAACTGTGATGACCTGGCCATCCACTACATACTTGAGCTTCTGGTGTAGAGTTGAGGTGACAGCTCCAGCTGCATGTATCCACGGTCTGCCCAACAAGCAACTATACGCAGGCTGGATGTCCATGACATAGAAGACACTCTTGAAGACTTGAGAACCTATCTTAACAGGCAGCTCAACCTCTCCGAAAACTGATCTTCTTGAACCATCGAAAGCTTTAACCACCAGATCACTCGGCGTCAGGATAATCCCATCAATGTTAAGCTTCATCAACGCCTTCTTCGGGAGCACGTTCAAAGAAGAGCCTGTGTCCACAAGAACATGGGACAACACAGCGCCCTTGCATTCCATCGTGATATGCAGTGCTTTATTGTGATTCCTCCCCTCCGAAGTGAGATCTCTGTCAGTGAAGCCCAAGCCATGGCTAGCATTGACACTTCCAACAACAGCTTCAAGTTGATTGACCGTAATCTCTTGAGGAACATAAGCCATTTGAAGTACTTTCAGCAAGGCTTCTCTGTGCGCAGGTGAACACATCAACAGTGACAAGATAGAAATCTTTGAAGGCGTCTGATTCAGCTGGTCAACCACCTTATAATCACTCCTTTTGATGATCTTCATGAATTCCTCTACCTCCTTTTCAAACGTCCCCTGCCCAGCCACAGGAGTAGTTGACTCGTCAATCGCAGTCTGCTTTCCTTTGTCCTTGGACGAAGCTTCGGCCTCAGGATCCTTTCTCAGTGCATGGGGAGCAAATAAACGGCCACTTCGAGTAAAACCTCCAACACCTCCTACATTTTCAATAGCCAAGTCAGCAACTGGTCTACTTTCCATCTTCTGTCCCGCCACATAGACATCGGAACCATAATGCCATGGAATGGCCCTATCATCATTGTACGGCACTGGCCCAGGTACAGTTATAGTCACAGGACTAATCGGAGGAGCGTAAATGGTAACTGGCCCTCGTCTGACGGGCATGTCAGCTTCATCGTAGAAGATAGTAATGGTTGACACATCATCAGCCTTTTCATTACTAATCTTGCTAAATTGCAGAGACCCATCATCAATCAACTCTTGCAAACCCAACTTCAATTTCTCGCAACCATTCACAGTACTTATGCAATCTTCACAATCGAGAGAACAACCAGGAAACACTTGACCCTTCACCAATCTCTCCTTCACCACCTTCAACGGCGTCTTGACCTCATCAATACTCAGCACCAAACTCACCTTGTCATTCCCCTCAACAGCATTGACTCTTGCCCCACCATGATTAGGTATAGGGTTTGAGTTGATATTCGGTGGTGGCGCAAAGTTGATTGCCTTTGAATCCACGAGATCTTGAACTTTGTGATGCAGCGCCCTGCACTTCTCGGTTGAGTGCCCGGGTGCCCCTGAATGAAAAGCGCATCGCGCGTTGACATCATAACCAGCTGGAAGCTCTCCAGGAGGTGGTGGTGCCAAAGTCCTCAATTGGATAAGGTTCAAATCCAGTAGTTTTGGCAACAAGGCAGCATATGTCATCGGAATAGCTTCAAATACCCTGTTAGCTGGGCGAGCCTGCCTCGGCTGATAAGGTCTTTGCTGGTAGTTAGCTCTGGGTTGCTGTTGTTGTTGATGTTGTGGTGGAGGTAGCATCTGTTGTACGGGAGCTGCAGGAATAGTAACAGCAGCCATGTGCCCATAAGGCCTTCTGTAACCACGACCCTGGCTTCGGCCGAATACAGCATTGGTCTCACCTTCTCGCCTTCTCGGAGGTCCGCTAAAAGCTTTCCTCGCTCCATTTGAACTACTAGCACCTGGGTCTTGTATCTTCCCCAATTTCAACAGCGTTTCAACCCTTTCTCCCGCGATGACAATGTCGTTGAACTTTGTAGCAGAACTTGACGCCAATCTCTCAAGAAATACCCCCTGGAGAGTACCCATAAACATATCGGCCATCTCATTCTCTAACAGCGGTGGTTGCACCCTGGCAGCTAGCTGACGCCACCTCTGAGCGTATTCTTTGAAGCCTTCTTTTGCTGTCTGAGCCATATGTTGCAACTGGGTGCGATTCGGAGCCATATCCATGTTATATTGGTACTGCTTCACGAAGGCCTCAGCGAGATCTTTCCAGCTCTTGACATTGACCCTGCTGAGCTTCATGTACCACTCAAGGGAAGCTCCCACCAAGCTGTCCTGAAAGTAATACATCCACAGCTTTTCATCGTCTGTATGCGCGGCAATTCTCCCAACATACGATTGCAGATGGGTCTTTGGGCAAGCAGTGCCGTTATACTTCTCGAAAGTAGGAACTTTGAACTTATACGGAATCCTGACTCCAGGAACCAAGCCCAAGTCTGTTATATCGAACCCCAAAGAGCTCTGGGACTGGATAGCCTTGATTTGCTCGGCCATCTCTTCAAACCTCTTGTTCATTTCTACCCCTTGACCCTCGGCTTCATCGAGCAAAGTGAACTGGTCATCCTGGTGGTCCATATGAATGTTAGGCACCCCTTCGTTGACTATTGGCACCCCTGGAGTTCCGCCCTGACGTGCGCCCGCACCGGTATGATTATCAGCATTAGCAGCAGCAGCAGCGTTTCTGTTCTGATTCTCCACCATCTCTCGCAGACGCTCTTGGTTCTGCCCCATGCCGGCCATTAACGTCATGAAGTTGTCCATTCTCTGCCTTAGATCTGCCAGGTCTGCCTGCATTTGATCCATGGCTCGCTCTCTGTTGACCTTGGTTGGGTATCTGTGCACTGCTGGTTGTTCTCGGACTTTGCGAGGAGCTATAGTGCCTGAAACACAAAACACGTTAGTAATGGATGCGACACCTGCAAAACAGACAAACAGGTTATATGCAATGCGATGTAACTGTTCATGTTCCCAATTTTAAGCATTTGGCATGCCCCAGTTCTGGCGTCTATCTTGACAATCACTTTCAGTGTTTAGCTTTCAAACTTTCTCTTTGATAAGTGTTCAAACATTAGCAGTATCCAGACAAACGAGCCTTGCACATTCAAAACGATAACTTGCACATTAATACTGAGTATGGACAAACCACTATAGTCTAAAAGTCAAAATACACCCCAGAATATTCCCCGAGGGGTTGCAAATCAGTACATAAAGACAAAAGAAATAAAAGCAAGACTCCTACAACAAGCCTGTAGGTAGTCTGAAAAAATAAACTAAGCTAAGGACCCCGGCTCTGCCACCTCTGCCCTGCTTTTCTTGACCCCTGCTCTCAGCTTGAGCTCTTCAATCTCTTTCCTGGCTTCCTCCAGAGCTAATTGACTTTGGACCAACCGTTGGGTCTTCTCCCTCCGAATGGCGTGGGCTTGTTCCACCTCCTCCTTCTTGAAAGCCATCTGAACCTCAAAGAACTCTTCCTTTTCTTTGAATTTCTTTTGGTCTTCATCCCTTTGGCCTTTCAACCAAATGATGGATTGTCGAGCACTCTTGAGAGTCGTTAAAGTCTCCTTGTGCTTGGCTTCTCTTTGCGCTTCCATCATACCCAATCTATGGAAATGGGCTTCTCTTCCAGCAAAATCCCTCTCTTTGTTTTCTAAAGAGGCTTGGAGCTTTTGCAGCTTATCTTCAGCTTCCTTCTTAGCTCTATTAGCCTGGTGGTATAAGCTTACCATCTCAACATTCTCTACTCTGACCGCATGCTGCTGAGCCTCTAACTTCTTGTACTCCTCCAAGGAAACCGTACTGCTCGGAATTGGTACCTCTCGGGGATAAAGTGGAGCTTCGACTGAAAAAGGCATGAGAACTGACTCGATATGCCTTTGCAACCATTCAGCATATGGTGGATATGCCTTAGGATCAACTCGGCCGAAGTCTTTCTTCCCTTTCCTTTTCCTGTGATCCCAGGATTGAACTGCTTGTTGGACTAGCTCTCTGTTTCCATCAACAGGGAAATACAGAGATTCAGCAAACATTTCCATCTGAGGAGGATCCTTCAAAGGGTAGCCAAACTGCCTTCTGGCTAATGTCGGGTAGTAACTGATGACACCTTTCCTTCCCAGCAAAGGTACTCCAGCAAACCTTCCGCAACTAACCATCACCTCCTTTCCTAACAAATCCCTGTCATATCCCCAAGCAATGTCTTCTTCAGTCAGTCCCATTAGCCTTCTGGACCATCTCCATTCATCTCGAATATCCTTGAAGGCACCTGACTTAGGCAACTGTCTGGCGAACCAATCAGCAAACAAAGGTGCACAACAGACCACTGGACCACCTCTACCTTTCTCGTTTCTGTAATGGACACTAAAATAAAAGTCACCCAATAAAGTAGGCACCGGATTGCCTTTTGCGAAGATCGAGATCACTTCTAAGCTGACAAACTCCTTTTCCCCGGGAAACAAGCTAGACCCATATACCATCAAGGCAAGCAAAGCTCCAAAATCATTCCACCTAGCCTCAGTGGCATATTTCTCAGCCTCTGGAATAAGCACACTCCAGGGTAGACCTCTGCCTTTACTCTCTTGCAAAGCCTTTCTGACTGAAACAACTGGCAACCTACAAACCTTGGCTATGTCTTCATCTTTGAGCACAACCTCTGACCCGTAGAACGGCAACGTCTCTCTGATCGGAACACTCAGCATGCTGGAGATCTCTTCCAATGTCGGAGCCAGGATGTAACCTGAAAGAACAAAGCAACGCAGCAAGGGATCATAAAATTGCAACAAGGTATGCAAGCTGTCCTTTTGGTCTGTAGTAGGCTTGTCCACAAACTTCAGTATCTGGCCATATCTTTTCTTGAAATTACCCAAGACTTGATCGTTCATCAGACCTGCTAACCTCTGAACACTTTTGACTTCTGGTTGAAGAAAGGTATAATGCACATTCTTCTTTCTCGGTTCGCTTTTAATTTCTGCCATGGAGATAAGAATACCAGAACTGGGAACAAATGCGAGCAATGACCTGAAAAATGGGAAACATCAACAGTTAATGCAAAGAATGATGCAAATGCAATGCAATGCAGGCATATGACCAACTGGGACCATCTGGACTGGAACACTGACAAGAGCCCCTCTGAATAACTGGCAAACCCTAAAATCCACTGAGTCACACCCTCTGATAACCACAACCCTCTAATAGAAGACCTTAGAATCATAGTATCAAGAAATCCAGAATTCCAGAATCACAGGACCAAAGATCATAACTGAACAAATGAGTGTATGTTGAGGTCATGGGTTCCTGCACACCTGTAAACACCCCCCAATCTCACGGGTAAAAGGCTCCAGGTCAGACATCACGGACTCTCAAAGCCACATAGCAATAATACTGTCACCATCTCCGAGAAATGGCTCATGACCAGATCAGGGAATCGGTTAGGCATTATGTACTATGCAGGGAGGCCTCAGCTGAGTCCGGGAAACAAAAGCATCCCTTATAAGTTCCCAGCTTCAAGCGCTGAAATCGAGAAACAATAGTACATTCAGCCCGTAGGATACAGTACTAATGTCATACGACCAGATGCTTTGACTGAGTTCCTATAAGAGAACCAGGCCATCCTATGCGAGTCCCCAGTGGACCCTCGGGTGCGAATGGGTTTGCCACAAAATGTGGTCTGCCACTGTCACCACTGGAGAGGGTTGTTTCCACAAAGGTTCTCAATGATCGGTCCCCAGCTGCACATAACTGTCAGGGTTATGTAATGAGAGAGGAAGATCCCCAAATCAAGACATTTCCAAGACAATCGCAACCTGGGTATGGAACTCACTACTACCCCCATGACAAGATCTCATGAGGCCAAAGTGGAACCACTCTAAGTCCTATGGTGCACTCGAGCCGGGTACTTGGCTCATATCTCTCAAGAACAAGTAACACCCATCCCACCAAAGAAAACCAGTCCAGACAGTCCAGTATATATACATGATGCAGAAAATAAATACTGAAAACTGTAAATAAAGCTGTAAATAAAGCTGTAAATAAACAACAATAAAATACAACAAGCCACATCAAACAAACATCACCCAATGAAACAGAACCAAACAAGCGCTAGGAGTGACTCACAGGGGAACCAGAGATCATCTGGTGTGCAGTCCCCAGCAGAGTCGCCAGCTGTCGCTCCCGAGATTTCCATCCTGGTACAAACGCGAAAGTGGCGCGGAAAAAGAATAGAGTCGCCAGCCAGGCATTTTTATCCCGAAGAAAGGGAATGGTAATGCTGCACAAACCAGAAGAAAGAAAAGGAAGGACACAGGTCCTGCGAACCAGAGAGACTGAGCTCGGGAGTCGGTTACGACCTGGGAAGGGATTAGCACCCAGATCGTCCGCCGTACCCGACGGGATCCACGCTTGCAAAAGAAAAAACTGTTTCAAAGGGTGAGGGTATGAAAGCTGCAGCGAAAGAAATGAAAATGAAAAGAAACTGGAACTGGAAAAGAACTGAATAAGAAACAAAGAGAAAAAATGTAGGGAAAATAAAGATTGTGCTCGAACGGGCCCTACCCCGCTGCCTACGTACCTCATCGGGACAATGAGGATCAGAGACGCCGTAGTTCCCCTAACTAGGGGTAACAAAGGAAAATGCCTGTGAATTAGGGCTTGAACTGCCTATGCCATTGCTCAGGTGTTGCAGGCTCGGACGACGAGTGCGTAACCGTCTTGCAAAATGACAAGTAGGAGCAAGTTCGCGTACGGAGCGAAGGAGATGAGAAAAGAATTCCCGAAGGAAAGACGCTTGTTGTTTGTTTGTGTTTTTTAGAAGCTTTTATGAGTGTGTCACAAGGAAGTGAACTCAAGCTCTTTTCCATGGAATGTGCACTTGTCACTACATTCCAAGATGGAATAATAGAACAAGCACACTCAAGTAAGGAGAAGATCCCCAAAACTCGAACCCACAGATTAGGGCTTAGGCTCACTAACTTGTTTGATTATTAAGTGTTTTTTTTGGTTTTTTACATGAAGAAGTGTTTTTTATGCTTTTCTTTATGAAGAAGATACCTTGATCAGACTTGTGCATCACAAGGTAAACATGTACTATCCCAAGATGGGAAGACTACAAGCATACCTCATGGGATAAGGCTATGGATCCAGACATCACTTCACATTTATTTAGTGTCTTTTATGGAATTATGAGATGAGAAGAGAAGAAGAACCAAAAAGGATCTCAAAAGGCAAAATTCTAAAAGGGGACTAAAACAATCCTAAGTATTCACATGCTTGGATGGTCCTAGGTTAATGAGGCTCACTATCCTAATGGAGGAGAGAAGAAGATAGAAGAAGGGATGAGAAAGGCCTAAGCCCAACAACAAAGGGTTAGTAACATAAACATAAGAGGAAGATGAGAATTGGAGATGTGGAACTCAATTCCCACATCTCACACTTACCACAGCCCCTACACGGTTAGCAAAATCCAGCAAGTTGAACAACACAATCATGGAATGAGTCATGCTCGAAGGTTCTTGCGAATAAGAATCAAACATCATGCCAAAACATTGCAAATACACGACTTACGCGTCGAGAACATGAAAACATGCATCAACCAGCAAGCAAACCACCTAAAACATCATGATTAATGATCATACAATGATTCACGGCAATTAAAACAAGCAAAGGGATCAAACAAGCTCAAAACAGCCCTAAAAAACCATTCTGCATCAGTGTTAACCGGTTAACCATATGCGTTAACCGGTTAACCAGTCAAAACCTGCACAAAATACGCAGAAAACAGGGGCGTTAACCGGTTAACCATATGCGTTAACCGGTTAACACTGTAAAAACAGCAGCAAATTCCTGCAGAAAACAGCAGCTCAAAACAGCTTATTCAAATAAGCTGCACCAGACCAGCACTCAATTACACATGGAAAAATAGATCAATGCACATCAATCCATAACATTATGCTCATGAACAATAACAATCGGATCCGGATACCAATCAACCAATCAAATCATGCAACACAATCAATTACACAAACACATGGTGGATCTAAAGCACAAGCAATGCAAATAAGCTAAAAACAGAGCTAGATCTGAAATTAACCAACCTACAAAGCGGAGGTATGCTTTGGTAATTGTTGATTGAGCTGAAAACAGTAGATCTCGCGCAAAACTTTGAAGATCCGATGCTAAGCTCCACACTCCATGCAAAATAAATGCAAGAACAAAGCTCTTGATGCAGAATTTTGATCCAAAAGCAATTCTAGATCCCAAACCAGATCTGAATCTTCACTAAAACCAGCAAAATGATGCGAAGAAGCTGTGAATGGAGGCTTAGTTCCAAGATCTACACACCTCAAGGCAAGGTGGTGTGATCTTCAAAGAGGAACTTTGAGTGATTTGGAAAATTGGGAGAGAAAAGTGAGAGAATTGTGAGTGAGAGAAGTGAAAATTCAGAAAATGAGAGTGAAAATGTGAGGGAGACCTCTTGGTTTGGAGGGAAATGGAATAAATATGGTTTAGGGTTGGGGCCCAAAATCTTGGTTTGGGATCCAAAAATATGGCTTGGCATTAGTGATTTGGCTTTAGGGTTGGAAAGAGGCTTGGATACATGCTCTAGATCTTTCTCAAATTCAAATGAAATTCAAATGAATAAAAATCAGAAAATTGGAAAATGGAGCCAAACCCACATGCTGATTTTTGCTGCTGGAAATTCAAATTTCGCAGCTGTTAACCGGTTAACCATATGCGTTAACCGGTTAACGCATGCAAAATTTGAATTTCCCCCCTTTTGGTGGGAAACCTCAAAAACTATGCCGGCGCCCGCCGTTTCGAGCTGATTTTGATCCTCATCCTTTCTTTTCCTCTTTTAAGCCTTGATCAGGACACAAAGCTTGTGCAGCCTGATTCTGTGAGGTTCTTGCCAGGTCACCATGCTCCTGATTTTTACTTGCCGATTCAGATTTTCCCAGATGACTGATCATATGCCTTATGCTAGAACATGCGAGTGTTATGCCTCATTTTTCTATGCAAAATGCTAAGGATATGATATGTTATGATGAACATGATGTGCTATGATGCTTAAAATGAAGAGGGCAAATTTGGGGTGTTACACTAGGGTTTGTGATCTGAGCAATCCAAGAGCTTCTTGAGCCACTCCAAAGGTCATCAATCACTCCAAAGGGGTTCATGTATGTTTAAGCATCATATTATATCCTCTCAAAGTCAAGAATGTCAAAGAATCACAAGAACTGAAATTGGCATGGAAGCAGAGCCAGGTTTGATTGCACAGATGACCTAGAATTAGGGTTTTGGTTTCAAAGGCCATAACTCAATTTTTTTTGGTCATTCTTGTTTCTATTGGTCTCTATATGGTATAGGGAGTATGCATATCAATTTTCATGAAGAAATTCCCTGGGGAAGTCATCTGATCAAAGGTTGACTTTTCAAGCAAGTCAGTGCAAAATCAGGGCATCTGAGGCCCCCAATGACCCAACCAAAGGGTGTTATTCATCATTTTGATTGTGTATGATCTTTATTTGATCATAGAAGAAGTTGGAACCTCACAAAATTGAAGAATTTCAAGTCTTTTGCAAAGTTGACTTTTTGGGAAAGTTTGACTTTTAATGAAATTGCCATTTTGGGAAACTTTTTCAACCCTTGCTTTTTGATTCAAAAATGCTTCAAATGGAAAAACTTTGGTCATGAAAGTTGTAGAATGGATCATTCCCTTTTCAAAAAGTACAAGAACATGACCTAATTCATTTTGGATCAAAAGTTATGGCTTGTCAAAGTTGGCAAAAATCACAAAATTTCAAAGTTTCTACCAAAGAGGCAAAGTTGCAAATTCACTTGTCAAGGCAAATTGAGTTATCAAATGGACTTCTAAACTTCACAACATGATCATACAACACCTAAAATTCAGATTGCACCAAAGAATCATTCATTTTTATGGCTTATGGAGCAAGAAATTTCAAAGGAAGCAAAAAGCAAGGCAAGTTGCAAAAACTCACTCAAGTGTGAATCCACTTGCTTGCTGACTTCACAAACCATCCTAGGGTTCTCCCCACATCATGCTGCGCAGGACACACCTTTTGTCCTTGGCTAGCAAGTAGCCCATGCTTCTCTTACACAACTTTGACATTTTGGCAACTTGAGCCATACCTATCACAAAAGCACACATCACTTCATCTGACCTATCACAATAGTTTATGCAAACAAAAGGCAAGCCAAAGCATACAAAACAGAAGCCTGAAACACTCTCCAACACAGCTCTCTCATTTTCACCTCATCTTGCAAAAGCATTCGAAACTGATTGCACAAGCCTCAAACACAAAAACTAACTTCACAAATCAACTCAACATACTTCCCTGATCACAAACCACCCCTCACCATAGCCTGAAACTCAAAGAATCAAAAACACGATCACCACCTGCCATTGAACAGAACTTCTTCCATCTCTCAAACCATCCATTATAAACTTCAAACAAGCATCGAAAGCTTCTCAGGGGGTCCAGTGGAGTTGATTGCAAGCAGGAAACCAGCCAGAAAGTACCAGAAACTAAAGCTTCAGTTCAGGTAGCCACCTCAAACTTTTTTTTCCAGAAACACGTTTTTAAGTTCTTAAAAGCTTCTATGCACTCCCCTGATCATGAATATGTGTTTACTTTTGAAAATGGTTGAGAAACCAGGATTTATGAATGCTCTGAAACTTTTTGCCCTAAGAATGTTTTGATTCGATTTGGCTGATTAATGAATGAAAAATGGTGTTTGATTGAAGGGTTTGATTCGTTTTTGAGTGGGGATGAATTCTGGGCAGTTAGATTTCATTTTTGTTGCGTGTTATGGATTCATCTTGCATTTGCTTACATACCATGACTTGCCATGACATTTTATGCATCCATTTGATTCATAATACATCTTAAGACATATTGGAAGCATGTTTGATCATTATATCTTTCATTTGCCATGTTGTATGTCATTTGCATTTCATAACTTTTCATGTATGATCATGGTTCTAAGCATGCTTCTCTTGCATCCATATGTTCATATGATCATCCTCATGCCTTGATTCATGTTTGTATCACCTCATAGCATCATTATAATTACATACATGCTTCTGGTTTTGGTTTGCATCATGCCATTTCATCTCATTTTGCATTGCATTGCATTCCTTTCACTAACTTTTCAGGTGGTAAGCAACTTTGAGAAGTGAATTTGCCTTCACTTCTCACAATCTCTTTTCATCTCTCTTATGCATCATTGCTGCATTTTGTCTTATGTATTGGATTGAGCTTGCTCATCCTTGTTCATCTTATCTTTCTTTCTTCAAGCAACTTGACTTCTTAAGTGAAGCAAGTTGTTTTGCTTCTCTTTGCTCCTTTCATCTGCTTCCCTCCTTGGTGGTTCTTTGAAGATCTTTCTCTTAAACCTCACAAACCCTAGGAATGACCAAGCATGATAACAATTAGGGTTGATTAGTCCCCCACTTAGCTTTTACCTTTGTGTCTCCTTGAGTCCTCTCTTCTCATCTCACAATCAGGGACTAAACCCTAAAGGCTTTAAGGCTTTGTGATTAAGCTTATGCCTGCATCCTTCTATTAGGATGGAGTGTATAACTTTAATCCTAAGTGTTAAACCCTTAATGTGTTTAAATCCTTTAATCAATTCACATAATAATCATCAAGACATCAAGCTTGTAACTTGGGCCTTGCATTAGGGTTCTAATTCTTCCTTAACTGGTCAAGAAGGACTAACCCTAGTGTTAATGGACAAGTCCCCCTCAAGTTGTCTTACAAACCATAAAACTCACTTCTTCATCTTATCATTAACTAAAATCCATCTAATAAAGGCTTTGTTTTGTCATGAGGTTAATCCCTAATCATGGATTAAGTTGAGGAGCTTTCCTCAGCTTAAACATTCTCATCTATTATCCTTCTATTAGGATGGTGTAATGAGTCTGTTTAACCCCTGATTATGGCTTAATCTCATTACTCAACACTAAACAAAAAATACAAAAACATCTAAATAATCACAAGTAGGTTAATGATCTTAATCCTGCACCAAAGGTGTTTAAGTGTGAGAAGCTGACTTCACACTTAAGGTGTTCTCATTACCCCTAATCAGAGGGGAGATGTGATGAGTTTACTAAATCCATCGATTTAGGCTTAAGCTCATTAATTTATGACAAATCACAAAAAAGCAATAAAAGATTGAAAACACAAAAACAAACAATAATCGTCTCCTTCGGGATTCTTTTCTCATCTCATTCACTCATAAACGAGAACTCGCTTCTTCCGTCTAATGCAAGACAGTTTGCATCTGTGCCAGACAGATCATACACTTGAGCATTGACAAGCAAGCAGTTCACAAGTCAATTCATCTTTCAGTCTCTTTGGGTCGAACTACGGTGTTCTGACTTCCTCATTGCACGAGAGGATACGTAGACATAACTTAACAGTTATCGAACAAAAGTCTCTGTATATTCCCCCTCTTTCAGTATTATTTTCTTAGCCTCATTATCTTGAGCATCTTATTCCTGTTCCTACACTGACACTTCACTTATACACTTCACTTTTCTCTTACACTGACACCTGTACATCTTTTTTCCAGCTCTTTTATACACCTATAGCACTGACACTACTCCTTTAAAACACAAATATTTTGAGCGTGGATCCCGTCGAGTACGGCGGACAATCTGGGTGCTAATACCTTCCCAGGTTGTAACCAACCCCCTTTCTCAGTCTCTCTGGTTCGCAACTGCCTTATCCATGTCTTTCTAGGTCTATGCAGCATTACCTTTCCTCCGGGATAAAAATGCCTAGCTGGCGACTCTTTTCTTTTTTGAGTTCACCCTTGTGTGTACTCTCATCTTTTCGCCGACCGTTCGCGTCTGTACCCCTCTTGGCCCCGTGTCATCAGGTGGGAGTGACAGCTTGGCGACTCTGCTGGGGACCCTTATACTGCAACCAGGGCTTCTGGTTCTTTTTGTGGGTTCCTCCTAGCGCTTGTTTGATTTGTGTTTACTGGGGTGTTATGTGCTATTTGTGCTTGTATATTTATTTATTTTTGCTTTATGTACAGTTGTTTACTGCTTTCTTTATAGCTTTACATATATCATACTGTCATACTATGCTGGCTGGATCTGGTTTTGTTGTTTTGGTGGATGGGGTTCTATTGAGAGTTGAGGTCCTATACCTGGGACCTGAGTGACACCTAGGCTAGAGTGGTTCATGTTCTTTCCCATTCCATTTTGGTCTGGTGCGGGAATATGAAACACGGTTCAGATATGGGTTTCTTCTTGAGAACTCTGTGCTACAGATTTCCTGTAGTGCTAGGGCTATCTGAGAAGCCTGCTAAGTCTGGATGACCTTTAGTATTGACCTTCAGAAACCGAGGTGAATTAGAGGAGGATCTTTTATGGTTATTGTAAACACTGTACCTCCGGGTTAGAAGTGTTTACACTTCTCATAACTGATCCAAATCTGAGGATCCTTGTTTTAGAGCACCACCTGTGAGGGGGTTGGGCTGTTTACAGGTTTGCAGGTACCCTTGACCTCAGCATACCCTGTTACTTTGTTTGATTAAGAGTACTCCACTTTGGACAGTTCTTGTGATTTAACCCTGGACATGTGACTCTTTATTTGAGTCCCCCACCTTGGTTACTGGACTTATGAACCTCCATCTGGATTTCTTGAACATACATGGACCTATATCAAAGCAGCAATCAGATCCAGCTTGATCACAAATCCTTGCATATCATTTGCATACATCATCATTGCATCATTTAACATTTGCTTATTTGTTTTTCAGGGTATCCATACTATATTTTGGCTTGGTTTTGACCCCTTCATCTGCATAGACCTATCTGCTTCAGCTACCTGCTTCAGCTACTGTTATCACCAGCATCTGCCTGTCAGTGGCCCATCTTCAGTATTATTCTTCATCATCAACATCTGTTTCAGCTTTTCTTCAGCAACATGGCACCCAAGAAAAGCAATATCTCATATCATTTCTTTCAGCCTGAGCTAGCTGACATCAGGAGGATCCAGACCCTGATTACTCCAGACCATATACCACTATTCAGAGAACATTATGGAGGCATCCTTGATGTGGTTATGGATTTGGACCCTTCCCAGAGGAGCTTGATTCATACTTGCCTGCAGTTCTATGACCCCCCTCTGAGGTGCTTCACCTTTCAGGATTTTCAGTTGGGGCCTTTATTAGAGGAGTATTCATCATTGGTTGGTGTACCTGTCAGGGGTGGAGTCCCCTTCAACCCCGAGATGGCTTTTCCTAGTAATGAAGAAGTAGCAAAGGCACTATATTTGGAACCCTCTCTGATTGGACAGAACATGACTACCAAGGTTGGAGTCTCTGGCCTACACTTGGATTTCTTGACTTCCCAGGCCATCCTGAAGGCCTCCTCAGGAGAATGGAAGGCAGTCTGTGCTTTGTTAGCCCTCAGCATATATGGGGTTATACTTTTTGCAGATGAGCCTAAGTTTATTAGCAAGAATGCAATCCACCTTTTCATTCTGAGGAACCCAGTGCCCACCTTACTGGGAGATTTCTACTACTCTGTTCACCAAAGGAATGAAAAGCAAAGAGGAAGATTGGTGAGGTGCTGTGCTCCCCTGTTCCATACCTGGCTGCTCAAGCACTTGCCCAAGACTGATGCATTCTTGAATCCTCACCAGCCAAAGAATTGGGCTAGAAGACTCATTGCTTTGACCTCAGCTGACATCAGGTGGTGCACTCAGAGCACCAAGGGCAGGGACATCATTACTAGTTGTGGGCAGTTCCCCAATGTACCCCTGATAGGAGTAAAAGGTTGCATCAACTACAACCCTCTGTTATTCAAGAGACAATTGGGCTATGCATTGGTCCACCCTCCTAGAGCACAAGACTTGGCTGAAACCCTTTATTGTGAGATTAAGCCTAATCTAGCCATTGTCAGGCAAGCATCCTGGGCTTGGGACAATGTCCAGACCAAGGGAATGGCCATTCTGGGGAGATGCAACAATGTGGCCTCAGCTCAGTACTATAAGTGGTCTCATGCCAGGGCTCAAATTTCTGGGATGACCTTCATCATTGAGGATACACCCGGGCCATCCACGACACCACCTCCTGCCACTGTCAGCCTAGAAGAGTTTGAGAAATTGAAAGAGAGGAATGAGAATCTGACTCAGGCTCTACAGAAGACCCTCTGGGAGAGGAGTGATGGTCGTTTGGACATCGAAAGGTTAGAAAAGCTAAAGGTGGAGCATCTAGCCAGGATTGAGAAGTCGGAGGAATCAGATGACCCAGTTTATGGAGGTGATGAATGGATTGGCACAGAGCCAAGACATATTAAGAGCCTTGGTAGAGAGGTAGACTCAGGAAGACCCCCATCTAGGGACTGGTGGGACAAGCAACAATGAGAGGGTTCTGCCTCATATCAACCCACCAGATATTTAGGCCCCACCTTCATCCAGAGATCAACATCCCTGCTAATGTGCAAGGGAATGCCACTACAGGTAGGGTACTGCAAGAAGACCCCCAGGAAGATCAGTTCACTGTGATGGGAGCTGGGGATGAAGCCTATGACAGAAGGCTAGATGAAATTGCTGAAAAATTAAGGTCCTTGGAGTCTCAAAACTCCTTGGGTTTTGATGTCATGGACATGGGCTTAGTGGACGGGGTAAGGATTCCCCACAAGTTTAAACCTCCATGCTTTGAGAAGTACAACGGGACCTCCTGTCCACGGACCCACTTGCAATCCTTTCTGGGGAGGCTGAAGGCATACACCATGGATGAAAAGCTATGGATGTTTTATTTCGAAGATAGCTTAACAGGAGCTTCAAGGGAATGGTACTCTCATTTGACCAGAGCAACCATCAGATGTTGGAAGGACTTGGCTGAGGCCTTCATTAGACAATACCAATATAACTTGGACATGGCTCCCAACAGGACCCTCCTGATGGGAATGTCACAATCGTCCAGAGAAAGCTTCCGGGAGTACGCCCAGAGGTGGAGACAGCTTGCTGCTGCTGTCCAGCCACCCATGTCGGAGAGGGAGATGGCCGACATGTTTATGAACACCCTCCAAGGGACATACATTGACAGGCTTGCTGCCTTTTCTTCTACCAGCTTTGCGGATGTAGTTATAGCTGGAGAGAGAATTGAGAGCCTATTAAAGATGGGCAAAATTTCTGACAACGGTGCTAGCTCGTCCAGCAACCCAAGAAAGCCTTTTGTGAACCCAAAACAATTATTTAACAGATGTCCACATGGTTTTGGGTTCTTCTTTAGCTTATTTCACCTTTGGTTTAATGCAAAATTTATTCTTTTTGATATTGATGGGGGTTTCTTTGATATGGGCATGGGTATGAGATGAGTTCTTATTGATAGGGTAATCGTGATGTTTTTATGTTTCTGTATCATTATAATTTTCTGATGTCTTTCTTAGGTTTAGAAACTTAATTATTGTTTTTTGTTTGGTGTGCTCGCAAAGATCTTACGACCTTTTGCCTACGTACCCCCAAAAAGAGAATTGAGAGATCAGAGCATCGTAGTTCCTCCTAAAAGGCTAGATATATGAGGAAAGGTTGATTTGTATACTGTTTAAAGCACATGATATTGATGCTTAAATGTTTGATTTATGTCTTGATTAAAGTCCAAGATTGAAGCTTAAAAGTTTGTTTGTTTCCTGATCAAAGCCAAGGATTGAAGCTGAAAAATAGTTGTTTGTAACTGGTTGGTTGCTTGAATTGCATAGCTCAAGGCATAAGCTGAATGGTATCTTGATTTGCATAGCTCAAGAAAGGTTGACTGGGTACCCTGAATTGCATAGCTCAAGGAGGACTGAATGGTTTGACTTGATTGCATAGCTCAGGAAAGCTGAATGGTTTATCTTAATTTGCTTAGCTCAAGAAAGGTTGGATGTTTAACTTAGTTAAAGTCCAAGACTATGACGAGTTTTGTGGGAAATTAACTTAATTAAAATCCAAGACTATGACTGTTGGGAATGAGCTTAGTTAAAGTCCAAGGCTATGGTTGTATTTATGTTGTTTATCTTAGTTAAAGTCCAAGGTTATGACTGATTTTGAGTGACTATATAGTGTTTGATTGTATGTGCCTTGATTGAAGCCCAAGGTTGAAGCTAAAGGATGCTCAATAGAGAGAAATTTTCATCTCTAAAGAGGGAAGATTTTATTTATATGTGCCTTAATTGAAGCCCGAGGTTGAAGCTAATGGATGAAAATTGACTCTATTGGGAAAGTTATATTTATGTCCTGATTTGGAAGCCCAGGTGTGAAGCTTATTTATGAGAGACCGACTCTTGATTATTTATATCTTATACTGAGCCTAAGATGGGAGGCTGAAAATTGTTAGGAGATTGACTCTGTAATAAGAGTGTTGTCTGTTGGTTTGATAAATGTTTTGAATGTCATCAGACATTCCTTTTTCTGGGGAGTTTCTATTGTACAAAGTCCAAGAGGAGACTAGCTTGCTCATCCATCGGGGAGAGGGAGACTATTATATTGTATTTGATTCTAAGATCTATTCATATGCTTTTAGGAAGCCTGAGAGGGTCCTTGTGTTTAAGCCCAAGAGGAGGCTAGGTTACCTGTATGAGGCCCATGGGTCCTTGGATGAAGCTCAATAGGAGGTTGGGAAGGCTGAGTAACATTTAAGCCTGAGAGAAGGCACATTTAGGAGGCCTGAGAGTCCTTAAATGAAGCCCAAGAGAAGGCTATGTTTTGCCCTAATTTTTGTTCTAGTTATTCAGAGGTTAGGTTTGGTGACAGTAACCTGATTGCTTAAATTCTAGCAAAGATACAAATATAAATAGTAAAGATGCATGCAGACAAATAAAAGTATCAGTGAATATATTTAACAACTTTTAGTATTGTCTTTGTCATGGTTTGAATATTCTTAAGTTGTTTTATTAAGAATGAAGTTGAGGGTTACACTGGGAATTAGAGGCCCAAAATCCCGAGGGAGAAATATTACAGATATGTTTTACATTATATTCTCTTTGTCATTAAGAAGTATTTTATTATCTTTTCATTATTATGAGGTGAAGAAAGATAATTTTGGCAAACAATCCTATTCTAAGCAAGCACAATAATTTAAGAAAACAACGAGAAGTTAGAAAGAGAAAAGATAGCTCAAAAGCCAATAATAGGGCTTAAACATAAGGATGCTTATGGAATTTGTTTTGTTGATTAGTTATCTGATGATTTCATACACAAAGTAGGACTTAGGTGCTTAAAAACTGCCTATAACCTAGGAAGTAGTTCACCGGAGTGAAGCTTAGTCTAGTTTCTAGTGTATTCGATCTTTAGTCATAAAGATGAAAAAAAGAAAAGGAGATGAGATTTGTAAACAAATGCTCATAATCTCTGTATAAGAGATTGAAAACTATATAAGAAACAGTTGGTAGGTTCAGGACTTATACAGAATCCTGACGAAGTTTCAAAACAGACCGGATAAAGTTTAAAACGAAAAGAATGAGTCCTAAAAACAAAGGATTTCTCATGACACATTTTGTCAATTCATTTTAGAAAACAAATGGTTATGTGTAAAGGAGTTCACAGAAAAAGATTCACAGATGAAAACGTAATGTAATGAAAAAGGCGATCGCGTGGAGTTTTTGAAAATTGAGCAGATGAACCCTAATGGTTCATTTTTCAAAAAGGGATGGGTCTTACACTCTAATAGAGTTTCAAGAGTGTGACAAAAGTCAATTTGAGGGTATGAAAGTCTAAACCCTAATTTTTGAATATTTTGAATATTTATTTGAAATGAAATATTAAAATATTTGATAAATTTCAAACACTAAGGAAAAACAAGAAAAATTCTTGGATCAAGGTTTGAAATTCATATTTTATCCATATAATATCTTGAGATTCATTTGTGTTTGAAAAATCAAGAGAAATAATAAAAAAAATTAATTCTTTGAAAAAAACAAAATATATTTAAAAATATAATTTTTTGGATTTTTTTTATGGAATAAAATATTTAAACATTTTTGAGAATTAAAGAAAAAAGAATCATTCAAAAACTCAAAATAATCAGAGTTATTCATTTTTGAATCAATTAAATAAAACTTATAAAAATTCAAAAATTCAAATTTGTAAAAAGGGCGCCAAGAACATTGGCCAAGAAGATGCGCGAAGGTGTTTGTGCCCAGATTTGCAAAACCAATTGTATCTCAAGGAATAAGCATCCATTTGAGATGACATAAACATCAAAATCACTCGTTTTGATCCCATGAATCCAATGGTACCAAATAATTTCATTTATTTTAAGTGTAGAATGAAAAATCAGTGATGAACACTAAGGAACCCTAATTTGGCATGAGCTTCATGAAATGCTATATGATGATTGTTTTATGAAATTGATTGAGGGGAATCACTTAAAATATGATTACACACATATGGCAAAAAGATAGTACGAGGAAATATGCATGGATTGTGATTTGGCCTAGTTTGAGGCTTACCTGAACTTGAGCTTGCAGCTGGAGTTGTGATTTCGAGGTGGAGGTGTTACAGAGATGTTGTGATGATCTGGACAACTTCCCTATACCGTATGGATTGTGTTTGAACACTTGGACTTGATTGCAAATGACTGGATCAATTTATGATCTTCAAGTTGCAAAAATAAGGATTATTTGAGGTTTTGATGAGTGTTTCTGATTGGAGTGTTGTAGAGGTGATATAAGTGTTTGAATACCTCATAAACATCATATGTGATGTGTGTGAGGAATTGGTTTGAGCTTGTGCTAGTTCAAACTAAAAAACCATAAGTGATTGCTCAAAATATTTAGTTTTGAGTCTTTGAGAGCAAAGAAGAGAAAGCTTAGTGATCAGAGGCTTTGGTGTCACTATACCAAACAAGACCTTAGACAGCGCTTTTTTTAGCCTTAGACAGCGCTTTAAAGCGCTGTCTAAACCTCCGCTGCTAAAGGTTTAGACAGCGCTTTTTTAAATCTTAAAAGCGTTGTCTAAGCCCCCCCCCTTAGACAGCGCTTTGGCCAAAAGTGCTTTCTAAGCCCCTCCTATTTTAATTTTTTTAGGTATACCTTAGACAGCGCTTTGGCCAAAAACGCTTTCTAAGCCCCTCCTATTTTAATTTTTTTAGGTATACCTTAGACAACGCTTTTCAAAAGCGTTGTCTAAGCCCCCCCCTTAGACAGCGCTTTTGCCAAAAGCGCTTTCTAAGCCCCCCCTTAGACAGCGCTTTTTCCAAAAGCGCTGTCTAAGGTATACGAAAATTTTTATAGCTTTTGTTTTAAACCACATTTTTTCCAGGTTTATAAACCAGAATTTCTACCTGTTTTCAACCAAATTTTGGCAGACAAATATCACATTTTATATATGCCATTTCAAACCATTTTGGCCTTTTTTCTACCAATTTTTGGCTAACAAATATATATATATATATACCAATTCAAACCAATTTTGCCTTAAATGTATCAAAATATATACAAATTTATGTACACATTTACAAGTCATTACATATACTACAAATGTACAATATAATTACACAAATTTATGTACAAACATTGAGCTCTATCATGAATTGACACCACTCCTCTTTGATTTCGTCCACTTGATCCTTTGTATAAAATGCACACTTGAATTCATCAAAGTACTACATAATAATATAACATAGTTTGAATTAATTTCAACTATTTAATTATATGAGATATGTGTAAATATAAAAATAACTCATAAGTTAGAAATACATACATCGGTGGGAATCTCTAATCGGCCCAAAACAAGAGTATCTCGCATAAACCTCAACATGAAATACCCGCAATCTATTTGATTACGTTGTTGAGGACACTACATATGAAAAAAAATATGGATTATAAATCCTAAGTTTTATCAAGTGTCATCACTAATATAATAAAAAATGTGATAATTAAAAATATACCGCCACTTGAATCCATGTAATGGAGTTGGCGCCCCTCCTTGAGGTTTGGATATCTCGTTGGGCCCGAAAAGCTTGTAGGATGCTAATAAAATAAAAATGAAGCAATTAGAACAATTCACATAAACTAAGAAAATTTTTGAACATTCTCACTTACGTGTCAATTAGGACCTTCATATCCGGGTATGTTGTCCAATCATTTCCTAACGAGTCAAGATAATACACAATTTCTCGGATAGGATTGATTGCGAGCAACAACCAATGTCCACTGTAATGATTAAGCAAATGTTAGATGGTAACTTGGAAAAAAATTATAATAGATGAATTTAGAATGAAATTCTAACCCGGTATTAAACGGTATAAAAAACAACTTCTCCGCATCTTTATTGTCCATGAGGATCCGAAGAACGTACTCCGTCACGGTATCCGGTCTACTTAAGATTAAACCTAAGTTAACGGTCGCGGGTGCTAAGAATCTGAATGACACGTCCAAACCATTGGGGCGCATCAATTTGTCATACAAAAACCTAATATAAAAACATCATTAACATTACACACCTCTTTTGAAACATAAGGTAAACCGGATTAACATAAAGTAAACATCATTAACATAAGTTGTTCAATTAATAAAACAAAGTAGACCGGATTTACCTAATATATGTATTGACAACGCTGACGTCGATTTCTTCACGACCAAAAACTTGCATGAAGTCTTCATTACCAATCATTTGGTCGTAATCAAAGCCGAAAATCCCTACCTCCATATGTACAGTCCGAACACCTCCGGTCGGTATATCTGTCATCTCTAGAAATGTCTTGAGGCACGACCTATTCTTGGTGGTAGGTTTTTTCCTAGCTACGGTCTTATTAGAACCAGCACTTTTTACCCGTGCGGAGGCGTTGCTAACCTCCTTTTTTTGTTGTGCGGAGGCATTACTAACCTCATTTTCTTGAAGCTACATGTCATATAAATAGTTAGATCAAATTAAGAATGTAACAACTTCCATGAATATATATCATATAATTGTATATTACCTCTTTTCTTGAAACCACGGACTCGGTATGCCACGGAATCGCATTATCTTTTGATTTGGATTTTGTGGGAGTCTATTTAACATAACCAAGGAAAATATGTACGTAAAATGCGCGTAAAAACTTTGAATATACACATTAAAGTTAACATAAGTTTTAAGAATACCTCATATCCTACGCATATGAGGTTTGTCGGCCATGCAACAAACGAACCTACTGCTTCGTGCACCGTTGTTGCATCCGAATCATCGCTAGGATATGGTAATGATGCATTCGGCTCAACTGCAATATCAACTGATACCTTCAAACATCCAGCAGGGAGCTCTCTAGTGTGGAGTAATACTCCGCTAACGTTATTCACTTTTCCCTTGCCAACCATCTGATAGTATGGTGACGACAAATATAGCTGACAATGGGAAATGCCCTAAAACCAATAATAACAAGAAATTGTTAATCTGTATATATGTCAAATACATAATTTAAGCAAATAGTTCAATTTAAGACAATTATATGTAATTACCTCTGGAATGTTCGGCTTAAAGGTACAGTTGATACTATCTTTGTCCGAAGCATCTCTGAAACATATTGAGGCGCTAGCCTCTCTTTCTCTCCTCAATGCATCAAGCTCAGCTTGCATGGCTTCCAATCTTGCATGAAGCTCCCGATTACTAGGAGCCTTTCCTTTTTTAATACTCAGGGAGGTCGGAGTGACTCCAAATCCCTTACCCCTCACCCGACCAGAATACTCAGGGACATCTAATGCCCGACTAAGTATGCTCCTAGTATCATCGGGAGATAAAGACTGAGATAGCGCCTCCTGAAAAATCAGATGAATACCGTATACTTGTCAAATATTTGTGTATAAAAATGTTATTCAATTAATGAAAAAATGTTATACTTACACATTTCTGGTATACTTGTAAAACTTCTTCTTGAGGAACTCCAGATTTGCCCACACGGGCTTCCTTCCACAAAACATGTGCAGGAAGAGATGTTTCTGAACTTTCCTTCTTCTGCAGCTACACATTAAGTCATACAATTTGATCAGATAAAACTAATATATGATGAACAAATTTGTTATCGCAATTTATAAATACTTACCATGGATTGTTCTAAGCGTCCATATCCGACACGTCCTTTTCGGTACGGATATGCGGGACTTGATGCTCTTTCTCGATTTGTGGCACTTATTCTTTGAAAAACCGGGTCTTGTATTTTGGATTTGAAAGCTTCCCATTCTTCAGCTGATATCAAACTTTCATATTTTTTAGGAAGCTCCGCATCCACATAATTACCATCCGCATCCCTAAGGAACTTGGATGATAAAAATGTTCGAAACCCTCTTAGAAGCTTTCCGGCCAATTTCATACAAAAACCTCTTCTTTCTTCTTCGATGTTAAAACATCGCTAAGAAAAACATACAGATTGATAGTTAGTATCGGTAATTGAAAAAACATAATTGATACCGTATAATTAAGGGCCAAATGATTGTACCTTTATCTCACTCCAAATTTTTTCTTTGGAGTCATTCAGCTCTTTGTTTCTCCAATCATCACATGTAATGGGAATTTCATTTCTTACTAGTGCACCGATAAAACTAGTTAAGGTATGCCCATTAGGTTCTATAAGCTGTCCCTGGTTGCTCCAATAGACATCTAGTATGATGCCTCGAGATCTTCCTTGGACCACCCTTCTCATTACTGTGATGCCTCTTCGAATTTCTTCTTCCGCGGATACTTTTTTACTAACTTCCTCATGTTGGTCATCAGCCATGTCTAACCTGTAATAAACCAAGGAAACCATCAAATATCAAATATAACTTATAATCAAAGCAATTGAAAACAAAAAAATAAAGAAATCATGCATTATCAGATATAACTTATAATCAAAGCAATTGAAAACAAAAAAATAAAGAAATCATGCATTATTAGATATAACTTATAATCAAAGCAATTGAAAACAAAAATATAACGAAATCATGCATTATCAAATATAACTTATAATCAAAGCAATTGAAAACAAAAAAATAAATAAATCATGCATTATCAGATATAACATATAATCAAAGCAATTGAAAACAAAAATATAACGAAATCATGCATTATCAGATATAACTTATAATCAAAGCAATTGAAAACAAAAAAATAAAGAAACCATGCATAATTTACCTCAGTCACTAACATCTCTTTCTTTTCTTTGTTGGAATATTAATCACTTGTTTCTTAGCAATGCGTATGGATGAATTGATCCAAATTCCCTCATTATGATCGTTTCTTATATATGACTCATCCGGTATAAGATCCTCAACTTCATCATTTTTATTCAACTCATTCCGTCTAATGCATGACTCATTCTCAACATCAATATCACATTGATCGACACCGCTATCATCAGTCACTTTGTTAGAGAAAAGCACTATAGACCATTTTGTACTCTTCGGGTCATTCACATAGAACACTTGTTTAGCTTGAGATGCTAGAATAAAAGGTTCATCTTTGTACCCCACCCTAGTAAGATCAACTTGCAAAAATCCAGACTTATCCATTCGTATGCCACTACTATTCACCCACTTGCAACCAAAGATGGGAATCTGAAACTTCTTGTAATCAAACACCCAAATGTGCTCAATAACTCCAAAATATGACAAATTTGTATATTTGGGGTTTAAGTCCTTCATACTTGATATATGCATTGCTTCAGCTAGCACGGTGACACCACTATTTTGCATAGTACTCTTATCATCTTGTTCTTTGGTATAAAATGTGTATCCATTAATTGAGTATGCGCTATGAGAAAACACATGCAAACTTGGACCATATGCCAAACATCTCAACCTTTCTGTTACCGAAGAAGGATCTGAAGATCGCTTCAAATAAATATGATCCTTCAACCATTGTATGAAACTTTGATTGTGCTCTATAACTATCCAATTTTCATTTCTGTTCGGATTTAACCTTCGGAGTACATCCTTGTGCATTTCAACATATGGCTCAACCTCATTATTATTGTGCAGAACATACAAATGAACTTGATCCCGTTCATCCCTTGATATTGTCACAATTTTATTCCCAATTAATTTTTTACCTTCCATTTTTTCGAAAATCTGAGCTCTGGGGAGTCCAATCGATTGAACGTTAGACAAATATTCAGTACAAAACTCAACAGCTTCTTCAACAATGTATCGTTCAACAATACAACCCTCTGGTCGACTTCGGGATTTCACGTACCCTTTTAATATTTTCATATATCGTTCAGCAGGGTACATCCATCTCATATAAGCTGGTCCACACAACTGTGTCTCTTTCACAAGATGAACAACTAAATGAACCATTATGTCAAAAAAAGACGGAGGAAAATACATTTCAAGCTCACACAAGGTAATTACAATCTCTTTTTGTAGTGTTGGTAAGATCTCGGGATCGATCACCTTACTACAAATTGACCTAAAGAAAAAAACACAATTTAGTTATGGCACTTCTTACTTTTTCTGGCAAAATAGAACGTATACCTATTGGTAGAAAATGTTCCATTATAACATGGCAATCATGTGTCTTCAAATTCTTCAACTTGAGGTCTTTCATAGAAACAAGTCTTCTGATATCAGATGAGTATCCTTCTGGAACCTTAACTTCACTCAGAGACTTACACAATTTTTTTTTCTCCTTTCTAGATAAAGTAAAAGCAGCAGGTGGTAGATATGTTCGTCTTCCTTTCTTCACGGGTGCTAATTCAGTTCTCATTCCCATTTTTAACATGTCCTCCCTTGCTTTAAGGCCATCCTTAGACTTGCCTTTTATATTGAGTAATGTACCGATAACACTTTCAAATACGTTTTTTTCAATATGCATAACATCGAGAAAATGTCTCACGTACAAAGACTTCCAATATGGCAATTCAAAAAATATCGACCTTTTCTTCCACCCACCTTTCACAATCTTATGTGCAAAAGGCTTGCCAAACTCAGTACGCACATCTTTCACCTTTTCAAAAACTTGTTCACCTGACAATGCGGGTGGAGCTCTACGATGTTCGGTGTCTCCATTGAATGCTTTTCTCCACCCACGGTAGTGATGTTTAGAATGTAAGAATCTACGATTACCGAGAAACACATTCTTCTGGCAAAGTTCCAATCGAATCGTATCGGTTCCGTCTTCACAAACAGGACACGCACGTTGACCTTTAATGCTATACCCAGATAGATTCCCGTATGCTGGAAAATCATTAATTGTGCCAAACAACATCGCCCTCAAATTGAAACTTTATTTCCTATATTCATCATAAACCTCCACACCGTTCTCCCACAAAATCTTTGAATCTTCGATCAGAGGTGTCAAGTATACGTCTATGTCATTCCTTGGTTGTTTAGGCCCAGAGATTAACATAGATAACATCATGTACTTACGCTTCATACATAGCCACAGAGGTAGGTTATAAATCATAAGAATCACAGGCCATGTGGTATGTGAGATACTTTGAAGACCATGTGGGTTCATTCCATCAGTAGATAATGCCAATCGAAGGTTTCTTGCTTCTGATCCAAACTCAGGATAATCATTATCAATCTTCGACCACTGTGGTGAATCAGCCGGATGCCGATACTTTCCATCAATAATTCTTTCATCTGCATGCCAAGTAAGATGTCTTGCATCGGTTTCACTACGAAACATGTGCCTAAATCTCGGAATTATCGGAAAATACCATAAGACTTTTGCGGGAGATAATCTTTTCTTATATCGAGACAAACCGCATTTATGGCACTCAGTTAACGTTGCATATTGTCGCTCCCGGGATTTTCATCCTAGTACAAACGCGAAAGTGGCGCGGAAAGGTTAGAGTCGCCAGCCAGACATTTTTATCCCGAATGAATGGGAAAGGTAATGTTGCACAAACCTGAGGAATAAGGAAAGGACAAGGCCTTGCGAACCAAAGATCTGAGTTCGGGAGTCGGTTACGAATTGAGAAGGTATTAGCACCCCAATCCGTCCGTCGTACCCGACGGGATCCACGCTTGCTTGTTTGTTTCAAAGGGTGAGAAAAATAAAGTGTGCTGAATAAAATCGCTAACTGGAAATTGGAAATGAAATGAGAAAAGAAATGGAATTGGAAAATGGAAAGAAAGGGGGAAATGTAGGGAAAATAAAGAGTGTGCTCGAACGGGCCCTACCCCGCTGCCTACGTACCTCATCGGGATAATGAGGATCAGAGTCGACGTAGTTCGCCTAACCTAGGCGGGAACTATTTGTTTGTGTTTTTTATGCTGGAACTGCGTATGTCTATGCTCAGGTGTTGCAGGCTCGTCTGGTACGAGTGCGTTTACCGTCTTGCATGTGTGACAAGTCGTCGCGAGTTCGCGTTGTGAGTGAATAAGATGAGAAAAGAAGTTCCCGCAGGATAGTCGCTTGTTATTTGTTTTTTTTTGCCTCTTAAGAGTTTTTATATGAATTTGGCACAAGGAAGTGAATTCAAACTCTTTTCCATGGACTGTACACTTGCCACTACATTCCAAGATGGAATAATAGAACAAGCATACCCAGCAAGGAGAATTTATCCAAGACTGGTTTCCTAGGATTAGGGCTTAAGTTCATTGGCTTGTTGAACTTTATTAAGTGTTTTTGTTGCTTTTGTGAAGAAGTGTCTTTTAAGTTTTTCTTTGTGAACAACTCCTTGATGAGACTTGTGCATCATGATAGACAAACTTACACCACTCCAAGATGGAATGAATGCAAGTGCTTCATGGAATAAGGCTATACACAAGGAATCCTTTCATTTATTTGTTAAGTGTTTTTTTTTGGATTTTGTTTGAAGATAAGAAGAGAATGACTCAAATTGCAAAAAGGGCAAAATCTAAGGGGACTAAGACACAACCCTAATTTTGTTTATTTACAAGAGGTCCTAATGGTTTGTGAGGTTTCTAAGCCTAATGAGAAAAACTAGAAACTACTAGAATTCAACTTACTTCCTAAGGAAGTTAAGTTGATTCTAAGAACAATGGGGAAGCCTACACAAGTTATAAGATCAAATGATAAGGCAAAAACAATAAAATTGGATATAAGGAATAAAATTCTAAGAAATGCAATTAAAGGCATGAATTAAAAATAGTCCTATTTTATTTATTCTAATTCTAATGAGAGGGAACTTTAACCTACATTCTAAATCAAAGTCAAGCCTAATATTTTCCTTCTAAACATCCAAATTTAAACTAACCTAAGTCTATATTAAATTCTAAGACTAAATCTAATCTAAACTATTCTTTTATTGGACTTTATTTTCATGGCCTAAACTAATGGGAAATACACATAACAAACCTAAGAACTAATATTCTAAAAAATATCTAAACTTCTGAAAAAAATTATGAAAATTAAACCATGGGGACCTAAGATTACCTATAACATTGTACTAAAAGGAATCTTAAAAAATCCTATTTTTTATATGCCTAAAAATTGTTTATTTCCAGCTATGAATTAATCTCTAATTTCTAAGGAATTAGCCTCTAAAACCTAAGATAAAATGATCTAAAAAATCCACAAAAATTATCCTAAGTACTATTATTAGTCTTCTAACTACAGTAAAAAGAATGGTCTAAAAAAGTTACTGGAAGACTAAAAAATAAAATCAACAAAATTATGCACAATCAAGGAAAATCTACTAAAACTAATTTACATGAAAACTCAACATAAAAATAAAAAATAAAGCAAAATCAGAAAAATAAAGTTCTAAACAATTCTAATATGAATTAAAATCTATTCAAATTTTTTTAGGAATTTTCTAATCGTATTTCTATTTTTTAGAATTAATTTCCATAATATGGTAAACTAAAATAAAATCCTAAAGAAATGAATGGGAGGTGGATCAAGTAATTTTCTAGTGTTCTTGCTAATGGACTCAAAAACAGGGGGTGACAATAGCACAATGCCTAGGCCCATATGCGCATGAGTCCAGGGGGTGCGAAAAGAGGTTTTTTCATGTTGTTTTTATGATGGGCCTGAGAATGGAGGTTTGAGTAGCAAAAAAATGGGCCAAAGAGCCAAGAACCAAGATCTTATCCCTCTTATCCTCTCAAATTCTCCTTAATGGCTTTTTATGAAGAAATTAACAACGAATTAATGGTTGATTAATCACATTTATTTACTCTAAACTCTTAATACTCCATTATAATTAAACTTATAAAAAACAAACAATAAGAAAAAAATAAAATCAAAAGCCAGAAACAACTATAACCCTAATTCCCTTCCCCCTTTTCGCCTCTAACCTGCCTTCTTCCTCTTCCCAGCTTCTTCTTCCCCGACTTGAATCTCCGCCGCAATCAAACAAAACTCCCAACGGAGCCTCACAGTGCAATCATCTACACCGATCTGCGTCACACCCTAAACCTTCCTTCCGTCCACCACACCGAGCTATCACCTAGCCTAGCTTCACCGCTGGAAACCATAAACTCCACTCATCTCCTTATTTCCCTTCAATCCTAAGTCACGGCTTACTCCTTCTGTTTCCATCAAATCGAGACTTGCCCTAGCCGCTAACGATTATCTTGCCCGAAATCAACTTCTCCGTCACCGCCATGGACTCAGCTCCATTCACATCCTTCCTTCGCTCCTAAACCCTCGTCTCTTCATAAGCTAACACTCAACTATCCCTGCCGCCAAAACGCGACCTAAAATCGCAAGCAAGGCCTTCTTCTCGCACCAACAACAAAGGGTAATACAATACTGATATGAAGAAAAACTCGTACCTTGTCGTAGAAGATGAATTGCGAAGAGAGGACTTCGACTCGTTGACGAGAGAATTCCGCAGCCGAAAGCGATACGGATTTAACGAAGACGTATGCGCGCTACACAGTTCCGTTCAGGCGCGATTTTGATTCTTTCCCCTGCGGTCTCCGTCTTCGACTCTGTATTGTTGTAGTGGTCTTGTGCGAGAATGCGTATCGATGACGTTAGGCTCAATCTTGTACCTTACAATCACACTGCCGGCGAATGACAACTCCTCAGGTATGGTCTTTTTCTTCGTTCAATGTCATTGATTTTACTCGGGATTGTTAAATCGTCGTAGATTCTGTGAAGTAACGATGCTGCGAATTCTTGCAGATGCGAATTTACAGTTATGATGGCGATGGCAACCACTTGTAAATCGAGCTTGATGAAGGATTGATGGCGGGAATTGTGGATTGAGATTGATAGGAGGATTTGCCTCAGGTCAGGACACTCTACACAGATTAATCTTCCTCATCTTTTGCATAATTCTTGCTGATCCATTGTGGCTTGTTGCATCTGAACTGGTTCTAAATCTATGGTTTTATGGATTCACAGGTTAACGAAGATGATGGATGAATGTTGAAATGGAGATCAGAAGAGAAACATGGTTGAAGAAATTTGTGGTATAGGAAGAAGATGGAACAATGATTGGGGAAAGGGTTCTGAAAAAATGGTGGAAGAAGAAAGCAATTGAAGAAGAAATTCCTGATTTATAGACAATGCTCACAGAAGAATCTGGAAGCTTCAGGTAATAATTCAGTTATCCTTCTGTTATGGATTCAATTATATGGTTATGAGATGTAACTGATTTTGCAATGAGTTTGTTTTCGCAATTTCTGTTAGGTTCTGTTAGGATTTGGTTAGGGGATTCAGTTAGCTAGTTAGCATTTTGTTGTTTTCAATCTTGGTTGGACTGATATTTGATTATAACCCCACCTGTTTTCTCTGTTAGCATCAGAAACATCACCAAGGGCCACTCCAAATCCCGCTGAAGTCACACCAAGCTAATAAATGGTTTATAGGCTAGGTAACACTCTGACTTTCTTTGTTGTTTTTTCCTGATATGAATTACCATAATAAAAACAGGATTTCTCCATTTGCAGCATCCGCTTTCTTTTACTGATTTTCTGATATTTGAATGTTTTTTTTGTTGAACTACGTTCTTGATGATGTAGGTTGAAATATGGAATGCCGAGAGATTATCGTGAATCTCCTACTGCAGCGTTGACTCTGACCAGCGGGTATTGGCGATGACGGAAATGATTGAGGAGTATTGAAGCTTGATGAAGATAGCGTTTGAAGGATCCTTGCGATCGTGGATGGACAGTTGATGAAGATGCGGTTGGAGTTGAAGCCCGTGACTGAATTTGAGACTGCTGAACAGGAAAAGTTGTGTTCTGGCTTATATATTTTTTTTGTAGAATCTCTTGGTTGGAACCTTCTTCTTGTTTCTGTTATGTACCAGCTTTGTATCAGTTACAGTGTAACTGATATTTTTGGAACTACTTCTATTTTTTTTGTTATTTTTACAACTGTATTTTGTAGAGCTAATTTTGTATAACTGAAATGTATTATTTTTTTTAATTGTCATGAATTTTCCGCCGAATTCTTGTAACTGTCCCTCATTGAAGGAGAACATTTTTCCAAGAGTGATTCTGCCCTCTTTTTTTATTTAACAATCCAATTGGACCATTGGAAAAATATTGGTGCTTGAAAATAACAGTCCACTCGAACTTTTATCCTTTGAACTTTTTATTGAATGATTCCGATGAAGATAACGACCCAAATTTCATTCTTTGAACTTTTTTTTATCGGAGTGAAAGCTAACGGCCCACTTGACAGTAAACCTGAGCATGATTAATTGAATGAGTTTCTTTAAATGGGCCTTGGCCGTTAGTAACAAACATATCTTGAGACCTGTTCTCCACCTTATTCGAATTTTCACTTGGCATTGCACAATAACCTCCATTATGACCATTTAGAATTCCTTCTATTGATCCAAACAACTCATCAAGAAATCTTCATCATGATGACTTAAACCTTGAGTCCACCATTAAGGGATACCAGTCAACCATTAACCGCGCAAAACGAAATTAATTAATAACCACTTAATCAAACCCTGAATCCGATTGAATATGAATCAAACCCCCAATTTTGACTTCCTTAAATTGCGATGGGCCCTGAATATTCATACTGAACTGGTCTTGGAAATATGAGAGCCTGACGTGAGAATTGGGATTCAATACACCATATGAAACCCTTACTGGAATTAGACCAGTTCTTGATGGCGCATTTGAGTTCATCATAGTCTATGCAGCCCTATTTCCGTAATCCGTGAAGCAAACCTTATTGAAGTAGAAACCACAGACCAACGGAATAACCTGGCTCTTCAGAGAGCACTAATCTCATGCCTAAGGAAATCTATGCAAATGTGATTATGATTATTATGAATTAATGGAAAAATGCAGATGAATATGAACCCCGAGCTAATAGAGGGAACAAATATGAGGGCAAATTTTGAGGTATTACAGCTGCCCCTATTCAATCATCTGCAAACTTGAACGGATAATTGCAAAAGCTTTTAGCTGATCAAGGTATAGAGTGATTGAATACTCGAATAAAACCTGAAAATTTGCACACTGAGGGTAATGGAAATGCCATCTGCCCATTTATTTATTTATGTATTTTTTGTTTTGACCTCTGAATAGGTAGCGATAATAGAACCATGTGGAAATAGAATCAATGCAATCACTGCGACTACTGAACGAATCAAAGTCACGACGAGTGTGCCTGTTGGCGAAACAGGACTTAACGCAACATCAACCGATTTGCGACTCAAATAAGATCAACCGATCTAACACTGAGATGCGCGAGAATGTAATATCATCTGATTTACCACTCGAAGAGAAATGATATCAACCAATTCATGACTCAAATAAGATCAACCGATCTAACATGGAAATGGTATCAACCGATCCATAACCAAGAAACGCGAGAATGCAATATCATCCGATTTATAACTCGAAGAGAAATGATATCAACCGATTCATAACTCAAATAAGATCAACCGATCTAACACGGAGATGGTATCAACCGATCCATAACCAAGAAACGCGAGAATGTAATATCATCCGATTTACAACTCGAAGAGAAATGATATCAACCGATTCATGACTCACATAAGATCAACCGATCTAACACGGAGATGGTATCAACCGATCCATAACCAAGAAACGCGAGAATGTAGTATCATCCGATTTACAACTCGAAGAGAAATGATATCAACCGATTCATGACTCACATAAGATCAACCGATCTAACACGGAAATGGTATCAACCGATCCATTATCTTCGCACTGAGACGAGACCATTGTACTTAAATGGAGACTCAAAAGGAACGGGATCGTTGTAATTAAACGAGAGCCCAAGACGCGACCGTTGTACTGAAACGGAGACGCGATAAAATGAGACTGTTGTACTGAAACAAGACTCAAAGACGAGACCATTGTACTTAAATGGAGACTCGAAAGGAACGAGATCGTTGTAATTAAACGAGAGCCCAAGACGCGACCGTTGTACTGAAACGGAGACGCGAAAAAATGAGACTGTTGTACTGAAACAAGACTCAAAGACGACACCATTGTACTTAAATGGAGACTCGAAAGGAATGGGATCGTTGTACTTAAACGAGAGCCCAAGACGCGACCGTTGTACTGAAACGGAGACGCGAAAGAATGAGACTGTTGTACTGAAACAAGACTCAAAGATGAGACCATTGTACTTAAATGGAAACTCGAAAGGAACGGGATCGTTGTACTTAAACGAGAGCCCAAGACGCGACCGTTGTACTGAAACGGAGACGCGAAAGAATGAGACTGTTGTACTGAAACAAGACTCAAAGATGAGACCATTGTACTTAAATGGAAACTCGAAAGGAACGGGATCGTTGTACTTAAACGAGAGCCCAAGACGCGACCATTGTACTGAAACGGAGACGCGAAAAGATGAGACTGTTGTACTGAAACAAGACTCAACTGGGGATAAGAACAAAACCTGGTAGGAGTAACCACCCTGGGAAATGAAGTTGCATTCTGTGGGGAATACTCCAGTCTGATTGGAGATGTAACGGGTCTTATGTAATATACCTCAAAACTGGCCCATGCTGGTATGCATATGTTTGGATTTATAGCGTAATGCTCCATGATGATGGAAATGCTACGCTTTGAAGGATGCAAATTATGATTATGCATATGCAAATGCAAAGAGATCTCCTGATAAGGAGACTGCAGGTATCCCAGATAACTTGGCTGGGGAGAAACGATGATCACTGCATTGATCTGGTTTGTCCTGATGAGGGGAAAACAACTCTGCGGGGAAAATTGTTAATAATTCACTGGCTCTGAATAGCCGCCACTGCCAAAAATAAATTGGACTTTGAGATTGGAGTGCCAAGACCCTACTGGAGAGGGACCCTTCTTGAACTCTGGTGGGGAAGTGAGGACCCCCTGAATTGGCTGGGAACCAAAGGCATGACACTGCTGAGGAAACACCTTGCTGTGGAGGAAAGAACTCCTTGTTCTGTCGAGAATTGACCCTATCTGACGGGAAACTTCTACTTGGAGATGACATCCACCTTCTGCTACCTTGCTGGGAGAAATTTCAACTTCCACATTACTGGGGGTGACGGGTGATGTCAATGATAAAGCTTCATGCTGAAGATAAAAGCTCAAGCTGCCACTTACTGGGGATAAGAGATAAATCCTCTCATGTTGGGAATGAGAGATGTAAGGCGTCTCATGCTGGGGCTGAGAGACGGTGATATCCTTCTGCTTAAGAAGTAACCTTCCATTTGCCGCACTACTGGAGAAGGGATTGTCAAATGAGACTTGCTAACGATTTTTTATCAATGAAGCTTGCTGATGAAATAACTCTTGAAGTACTGTGCTAACAATGGCTTTGCTTCCAGCCTCTGGGTTGATAGATCGCCAACTAACCATGATTGAATAATGGTTCTCTGAAATTTTCAACTCGCCTCCGACTAAGGTCCATCGGAAGAAAATGTCTCAAGAGGATTTTACAGAAAACATGACATATGAAATGCCTCAGTGTCTTCAAACTCTTGGAGAGATTCATCGGATCTCGAAATAACTGCCCCAGACTGCATGGTCTGTGCAAGAATTTGCCTCGCAAGGATTCATGAAAAGCCTCATATCACTGTGAGATATTCTGCCCCAGTATTTTGAACTTTGGATGGGTGCCTCTGATAAGCCGTCTTCGGGAAAGAGTGACTTCTCATGCCCTTGAAGTGATCATCTATGACTGACTGTGCTTTGAAGAAAACAACCATACCACGCACTCCTAGAGAGATTTGAATCTCGAAGTAATTGCCCCAGTTTGGCTGAAATTTGAATAATGCCTCCGCCTGATGGCTCTTTGAGAGATTTGAATCTCGAAGTGATTGCCCCAGCTTGGCTGAATTTTGAAGAGATTGCTCGACATGACTGCCCCAGATTAATTGGCTCTTACTACGACTGTTGGGAAAGTCCCCACTCAATGGAGTTTTCTTGAAAAGTGCATCTCAATAGATTGACCTTCGGAATTTTCAGACTTCTCAACTTGGCAAGATTAAGCTTCTGGACTGAGATTCCATATGTAAACTTTTATGATGCCAAACAAATGTATGTAAGCAGAAAATGTTTATTTTAAGAATAAAAATTCTAATGCAACACACATATTAATCTTGAAGTTTTACTGAAAAAGATGTCGCAAACCTTTGTGAGCGAATCACTGGTTAAGATACGACATTAACTTTTGAATAATAGAAAGCATGCACATGCAACACCAACAAAGATCTTTCAACATCACTCATAGGAGTCAGGAACGCGATATCGTGGTAGTATGCTCTCAAAAATAACCCTGTTTCAGTTAGGACTTTTGAGGGTTGTATCGTGGCCTGGTTCACGGTTATAGAAACAAAAGATATAGGCTCGAAGTTTATTTGTGCCCACCCCTCTTCATGATGTTCTCCATTCCTATGTTCAGCTAGCTTTCACAAGTGCTCACTTCTCCAAAAGGGTTTTGCGATGGTTGAGGAACCAATTACACTAACGGTTTAAGCACCAATCAGGTTGTTGCTTGGAGTCAGTCACCCCTTAGCCTTCCATGTCTGTATCACAAAACTCTGTTCTTGTTCAAAGATCTTTCTTGTGTAATCCTTTTCGTCTTTTGATTTTGCGTTATTTTTCTTATCCCTAACTTTTGCCTGGACCGATTCTTGTGAATCTTTGATTGTGAAGTCCAGCGGGATGCCCTAACTTTTGCCTAAGTCGCTTGTTTTCAAGTTTCGACTTAGCGGGCTTCTTTTTTTTCTTTTTTTTTTCTTTTTGCATTTTGAACAAGTCGCGTGACACTGTTGGTCTTGATTGCTTTGCGAGGGTTGTGACTGCCTCATTCTTTGGTCGACGAAGGATAACCCTTGTGGTTTTCAATCTTTGGACCTTTTGACTTGGACAACCATTGTGTTTTCGGGTTTTTGGACCTTTTGATTAACATAGTAGAATGCCATGGATCTTCAAATACATTCCTTTATGAAAGCCTGAACGCTCGGTCCGACTAGCTGACATCTACCCTGCCCCTGGGTTACATGTGAGGGTTTTTTTAATGCGAAAAGAAACTCCTACTTCAAGGCTCAAAGGGGTTGGCGAGGGTCTATCTTCCTTATATCTCCGGTGTTTAGGGATTTGAAACAAAGCCTGTACATCGTCAACAAGGCCTTACTCGAGAGCACACCATTTTGCGTTTTTGTTTCGTCATTCTCCTTCATAGAGTTTAAGCATGACAATTGGTATTGCAATGTACATATGCAAAAAATATAAGTGAATGCGAATGGCTTACTTCAAGAAAAACATGTGAGTTTTATTATTGCTACATTCAAAAGCAAACAAATTTCATACAAGTAAACAAACGTTTAGCATATAAAAGAAACTACAAATAGAAATGCAGTAAAGAAACTGAATATAGCTGTAGTTGAGGAGGCTTGGCTCCGTCTGGACCTGTCCGTCTTGGATACTTTCAGCGATCAACAACTCTTTCACGGACTTGAAGTCTTCCATTCGCAGTGGTATGATTACCCACGACAATCATACCTCTTCTTCTAGTTATTCTGACTCCGACACGAGACATCTGAAGAGGGAAGTGAAGCTGAGGAGTAAAGTTGCCCCATAAGGTTGCTCGGAAAGACCTGATTTGATCTTCTGCCTACGTATCTCCATTGACCCAAGACCAATGAAGAATCAGAGCGACGTAGTTCCCCTCAATAGGGATGAAACTACACTGCAAAGACGCACCATTATCAAAAACAAGAGTATCCGAAATACTTCTGGCTTCAAGACTTCAAATCAAAGAAAGTATCCTCTCTCTTATATGTTTGGTGCAAAGTTGACAGCTTTCGAGTCGATTAAGTCCTGTACCGTGTGGTGAAAAGCTTTACACCTATCAATATGATGCCCTGGTGCCCCAGAATGAAAATCACAATTGACATTGGCATCCCATCCCTCCGGTAGTGGAAAAGGAGGTGGAGACAGCTTGCGCAGCCCAACCAACTTCAATTGAAGCAAATGCTGGAGAAGATCAGTGTAAGACATTGGCAAAGGGTCAAAAAATCTTTCTCTCCTTGGTTGCCGACCCTGTTGAGGATTACGCTGACGACGATTTTGCTGTTGTGAACGTGTGGCACTTGGGATGATCATAGATGCTGTCTGGTAACGCGAACCTTGATTTCTCTTCTTTCGCTGGACACAAACTGCCCCTGCTTCTTCGTACTGCTTCTTTTGCTCATTGGACAACGACTTCTTAGTTCCAGAAGTGGAGGCACCGTTGACCTGAATCTTTCCTCGCTTCATCCAATTTTCAATTCTTTCACCAGTCAAGACGATATCAGAAAAACCATTGGCTGAACAGCTTGCCAAACGTTCTATGAAGTGCCCCGGGAGGGTATCCATGAATAGGTCTACCATTTCTCTCTCCTGCAATGATGGTTGTACTCTGGCTGCGACCTCGCGCCACCTTTACGCGTACTCCTTAAAGCTCTCGGATTTCTTTTGTGACATGCTATGAAGCTGGGTTCGGTTGGGAGCCATGTCAATATTATACTGGTACTGCTTGAGAAAGGCTTCCCCAAGTTCCTTCCAATTACGGACAGAGTTCTTTTCCAGCTTCATGTACCACTCTAACGAACCCCCAGAAAGGTTGTCCTGGAAGTGGTACATCCAAAGCTTCTCATCTTTCGTATGTGCAGCGATTTTGCGATAGAAAGCCTGCAAGTGCGTTTTCGGGCAAGATCTACCACTGTACTTGTCAAAAACGGGAGGTCTGAACTTTGGAGGGATCACCAACCCTGAAACCAGCCCCATATCAGCAACATCAATGCCAAGGGTGTCTTTGCATTCTAAAGCCTTTACCTTCTCGGTTAGCATCCGAAAGTCCTGGTTATTGACCCCAGAACTAAATCCCACATCTTCATTGAGAAAAGTAAATTGATCCTCCTGTCGGTCTGCTACACGAACAGGAATTGGACCAATGCCTTCAGGGATAGGAGGCCTACTATCCGTAGATGGGATGACTGTGTTGATCGGATTGCCTTCGGCGTCCAAGGTGATCATTGGAGGACCAACCTGTGGACGATTAAGCCTCAGCATGGCGGTTCTCATTTCTTATTGCCCCTGCACTATACTCTGCATTGTTACCATGAACTCACCCATCTGAGTGCGAAAATCGTTCAACTCGGCTTGTACTGTATTCATGATTTGACTCGGGTAGCGTACTGGTACGACTGATACTTCTCCTGAAATGGTCAAATAAATTAGGAAATCCAGATAACTCATTAGTATGCAAAAATGATATGCGTGAAAATGCCATGTCACTGATCCCACTTCATTCAGATCAGGGGACAGATACCCACGGAGTGCCACATCATAAGATAAACTCTGTGAGTGTGCAGGGAGAAAGTGCTGTGTATCGGGAATTCAAAATAAAATTGCCAGGATAAAAGAGTTACAACAATGGTACCGACACACTTCCATAAAGCAAAGGATACACCAACATGCGAAACCTTATACAATTATTTGCCAATAATACTGAAATACATGAAAATGTCACAATCCACAACAGAAAAACAAAAGATTCCTTCAACAACTCTGAAGGTAATCTAGAAACACAATAAAGCAAAATACATGTATCAAAGAAATCTACATCTCCTGGTTTGAGCTTTGTGCAGTCTGCATGGCCAGCTGGATCAAAGGCTTCAGCTCCTGAGGTACCCTTCTGGTGTAATGATCCCTGAATCAATTAGATATTGGACATTTTGCTTGAAGGATTTGCACTCGTCGATGGTATGTCCAAATGTTCTGGAGTGGAATTCACACCTAACATCCATATTGTAATCTGGGGGAATGGGGTAGGGCATTGGTAAGGCATTCCCTGGCTGAATCAAAGAATTCTTGAGCAAACGGGCAAACACTTGACTAGGAGCAAACACTTCTTCAGCTTGCTTGAGCTTGAGTCTCCCCTGTTGTTGATAATTCTGATGTTGAGATGAATTCGAACACCTAGAGTTCTTCTGCACTTTCTTCTTTATGTCGGATCGGTGAATGGGTAAAGGTGTCTGGCACGATGTCTTTAAAACCCAGATCGGAGGCACACACCCCTGATTGGGGATAATTCTTTTGGTAAGGAAAGGAGAAATTCCTCCTAGTGATATGAAATCCTTTGACACATCCCCGTTGATCGGTGCGAACTCGATTACTTTTGCATCAATGAGCTCTTGAACTTGATGCTTAAGCCTTTTGCAGTTTTCCACATGATGACCAGGTGCCCCAGAATGGAAAACACATCTGGCATTGACGTCAAAATCTGGGGGAAGCTTTTTGGGTGTGGCTGATACGGTGACAAGTTCAACCAGATTAAGCTCGAGCAAACAAACAAGCAACTGTGCATATGACACCGGGATCAAATCAAACTTAGCTTCAGACGTCTTTGGCACTTGTCTGCGGCTTTTGCCCTTATCTTCCCTTTGATGAACTGGAAGAGTCTGCAAATTGGGAGGCTTAGGATCCCAAAGTTGAGGAGAATTCCTGCAAAACGCTTCCTGATCTTGGAACAAAATCACTGAACTAGGATGACCAACAACTTCTGCAGTAATAAAGGGGAGATGGTGCCCTTCTTGGAGCTTTGGGGCTTCCCTGGTCTGGTTCTCTTGTTTTTTCAGTTGGTAAACCTTCTCCATCAATAGCGTGTGGTCATGGCACAAGGTCTGCATGTCCTCCGAAAGTTGATCCATTCGGACTTTCATTTCAGCTATTTCTGCTCGGTATTGTTCCATATCCACCCCTTGATGACGGTGATTCAAATTGGCCATTCTGAAGAGTAAACGAATCAGGATGAGAATCAGTCCCCGGACACCTGTAATGAGAGTAAGGATGCATGCAAATGCCATGTTCGATTATTTCCAAGGGATCCATCTGCTTTGATTCCAATTTGGGATACAGGAACATATAATGACATGGTTCAAACATAGGATCTTTGGAAATAGCCGAACATGTATGATAGAATGCTATGATGTTATGTATGCAACAGGCATGTGATCAGTGAAGTGTCTGCGATGTTCCAATCATATAATCAGGTGTCGGTGCAAGGTCTCAGAATCCATATATCACAATAATCATCCCTTTGATCCGGGATCCATATCTTAAAACCAGAAATCCAGATCACAAAACTGAACCAAAGGCAAAGTGGGTATGCTGAAGGTATTAGGGTTCCTGCAAACCTGTAAACCCCTTCCCAATCTCACGGGTGTGCTACTCGGGTCAACATCACAGACTCTCAAAGCCGAATAGCAATAATACGTTCACCATTTCCGAGAAATGGCTCATGACCAAATCAGGGAATCGGTTTGGTATTATGTACTACTCAGGGAGGTCTCAGTTGAGTCCGGAAAGAACAAGCATCCCTCACAAGTCTCCAGCTTCAAGCACTGAGTCGAGAAACAATAGTACATTCATCCCGAAGGGTACAATACTACCGTCATACGAACAGTTTGCTTTGACTGGATTCCTATGAGAGAACCAGGCCATCTTATGCGAGTTCCCAGTGGGCCCTCGGATGCGAGTGGGTTTGCCAACAAATGTGGTCTGCCACTGTCATCACTGGAGAGGGATGTTTCCACAAAGGTTCTCAATGATCGGTCCCCTGACTGCACATAACTATCAAGGTAGTGCATTAACCCAGAAAGATTCCGGTATCAATACATTCCCGAGAAGGTCGCAAGTCAAGGTGTGGAACTCACTACTACCAACATAGCAAGATGCCATGAAGCCAACGTGGAACCACTCTAAGTCCTAGGGTGCACTCGAGCCCCGGTTACGAGCTTCATCTCACAGTAACCCCATCCCACAGAAAAAAAATGAAAACCAGCACAGCCAGACAGTCCAGTATAATATGATGCATGGAAAATAAAATACTGAAAGCGGTAAATAAATGCGGTAAAGTAAAGCTGTAAAGTAAAACTGTAAATGAAAAACAATAAAGCTAAACTAAAGCACACAACAACAAACAGATATACACCCAAAGAAACAAAACCAAACAGGCGCTAGGATTGACTCTACAAGGGAAACCGGAAGAATCAGGTTAGTCCCCAGCAGAGTCGCCAGCTGTCGCTCCCGGGATTTTCATCCTAGTACAAACGCGAAAGTGGCGCGGAAAGGTTAGAGTCGCCAGCCAGACATTTTTATCCCGAATGAATGGGAAAGGTAATGTTGCACAAACCTGAGGAATAAGGAAAGGACAAGGCCTTGCGAACCAAAGATCTGAGTTCGGGAGTCGGTTACGAATTGAGAAGGTATTAGCACCCCAATCCGTCCGTCGTACCCGACGGGATCCACGCTTGCTTGTTTGTTTCAAAGGGTGAGAAAAATAAAGTGTGCTGAATAAAATCGCTAACTGGAAATTGGAAATGAAATGAGAAAAGAAATGGAATTGGAAAATGGAAAGAAAGGGGGAAATGTAGGGAAAATAAAGAGTGTGCTCGAACGGGCCCTACCCCGCTGCCTACGTATCTCATCGGGATAATGAGGATCAGAGTCGACGTAGTTCGCCTAACCTAGGCGGGAACTATTTGTTTGTGTTTTTTATGCTGGAACTGCGTATGTCTATGCTCAGGTGTTGCAGGCTCGTCTGGTACGAGTGCGTTTACCGTCTTGCATGTGTGACAAGTCGTCGCGAGTTCGCGTTGTGAGTGAATAAGATGAGAAAAGAAGTTCCCGCAGGATAGTCGCTTGTTATTTGTTTTTTTTGCCTCTTAAGAGTTTTTATATGAATTTGGCACAAGGAAGTGAATTCAAACTCTTTTCCATGGAATGTACACTTGCCACTACATTCCAAGATGGAATAATAGAACAAGCATACCCAGCAAGGAGAATTTATCCAAGACTGGTTTCCTAGGATTAGGGCTTAAGTTCATTGGCTTGTTGAACTTTATTAAGTGTTTTTGTTGCTTTTGTGAAGAAGTGTCTTTTAAGTTTTTCTTTGTGAACAACTCCTTGATGAGACTTGTGCATCATGATAGACAAACTTACACCACTCCAAGATGGAATGAATGCAAGTGCTTCATGGAATAAGGCTATACACAAGGAATCCTTTCATTTATTTGTTAAGTGTTTTTTTTTTGGATTTTGTTTGAAGATAAGAAGAGAATGACTCAAATTGCAAAAAGGGCAAAATCTAAGGGGACTAAGACACAACCCTAATTTTGTTTATTTACAAGAGGTCCTAATGGTTTGTGAGGTTTCTAAGCCTAATGAGAAAAACTAGAAACTACTAGAATTCAACTTACTTCCTAAGGAAGTTAAGTTGATTCTAAGAACAATGGGGAAGCCTACACAAGTTATAAGATCAAATGATAAGGCAAAAACAATAAAATTGGATATAAGGAATAAAATTCTAAGAAATGCAATTAAAGGCATGAATTAAAAATAGTCCTATTTTATTTATTCTAATTCTAATGAGAGGGAACTTTAACCTACATTCTAAATCAAAGTCAAGCCTAATATTTTCCTTCTAAACATCCAAATTTAAACTAACCTAAGTCTATATTAAATTCTAAGACTAAATCTAATCTAAACTATTCTTTTATTGGACTTTATTTTCATGGCCTAAACTAATGAGAAATACACATAACAAAACCTAAGAACTAATATTCTAAAAAATATCTAAACTTCTGAAAAAATTATGAAAATTAAACCATGGGGACCTAAGATTACCTATAACATTGTACTAAAAGGAATCTTAAAAAATCCTATTTTTTATATGCCTAAAAATTGTTTATTTCCAGCTATGAACTAATCTCTAATTTCTAAGGAATTAGCCTCTAAAACCTAAGATAAAATGATCTAAAAAATCCACAAAAATTATCCTAAGTACTATTATTAGTCTTCTAACTACAGTAGAAAGAATGGTCTAAAAAAGTTACTGGAAGACTAAACAATAAAATCAACAAAATTATGCACAATCAAGGAAAATCTACTAAAACTAATTTACATGAAAACTCAACATAAAAATAAAAAATAAAGCAAAATCAGAAAAATAAAGTTCTAAACAATTCTAATATGAATTAAAATCTATTCAAATTTTTTTAAGAATTTTCTAATCGTATTTCTATTTTTTAGAATTAATTTCCAAAATATGGTAAACTAAAATAAAATCCTAAAGAAATGAATGGGAGGTGGATCAAGTAATTTTCTAGTGTTCTTGCTAATGGACTCAAAAACAGGGGGTGACAATAGCACAATGCCTAGGCCCATATGCGCATGAGTCCAGGGGGTGCGAAAAGAGGTTTTTTCATGTTGTTTTTATGATGGGCCTGAGAATGGAGGTTTGAGTAGCAAAAAAAATGGGCCAAAGAGCCAAGAACCAAGATCTTATCCCTCTTATCCTCTCAAATTCTCCTTAATGGCTTTTTATGAAGAAATTAACAACGAATTAATGGTTGATTAATCACATTTATTTACTCTTAACTCTTAATACTCCATTATAATTAAACTTATAAAAAACAAACAATAAGAAAAAAAATAAAATCAAAAGCCAGAAACAACAATAACCCTAATTCCCTTCCCCCTTTTCGCCTCTAACCTGCCTTCTTCCTCTTCCCAGCTTCTTCTTCCCCGACTTGAATCTCCGCCGCCATCAAACAAAACTCCCAACGGAGCCTCACAGTGCAATCATCTACACCGATCTGCGTCACACCCTAAACCTTCCTTCCGTCCACCACACCGAGCTATCACCTAGCCTAGCTTCACCGCTGGAAACCATAAACTCCACTCATCTCCTTATTTCCCTTCAATCCTAAGTCACGACTTACTCCTTCCGTTTCCATCAAATCGAGACTTGCCCTAGCCGCTAACGATTATCTTGCCCGAAATCAACTTCTCCGTCACCGCCATGGACTCAGCTCCATTCACATCCTTCCTTCGCTCCTAAACCCTCGTCTCTTCATAAGCTAACACTCAACTACCCCCGCTGCCAAAACGCGACCTAAAATCGCAAGCAAGGCCTTCTTCTCGCACCAACAACAAAGGGTAATACAATACTGATATGAAGAAAAACTCGTACCTTGTCGTAGAAGATGAATTGCGAAGAGAGGACTTCGACTCGTTGACGAGAGAATTCCGCAGCCGAAAGCGAAACGGATTTAACGAAGACGTATGCGCGCTACACAGTTCCGTTCAGGCGCGATTTTGATTCTTTCCCCTGCGGTCTCCGTCTTCGACTCTGTATTGTTGTAGTGGTCTTGTGCGAGAATGCGTATCGATGACGTTAGGCTCAATCTTGTACCTTACAATCACACTAATGGCGAATGACAACTCCTCAGGTATGGTCTTTTTCTTCGTTCAATGTCATTGATTTTACTCGGGATTGTTAAATCGTCGTAGATTCTGTGAAGTAACGATGCTGCGAATTCTTGCAGATGCGAATTTACAGTTATGATGGCGATGGCAACCACTTGTAAATCGAGCTTGATGAAGGATTGATGGCGGGAATTGTGGATTGAGATTGATAGGAGGATTTGCCTCAGGTCAGGACACTCTACACAGATTAATCTTCCTCATCTTTTGCATAATTCTTGCTGATCCATTGTGGCTTGTTGCATCTGAACTGGTTCTAAATCTATGGTTTTATGGATTCACAGGTTAACGAAAATGATGGATGAATGTTGAAATGGAGATCAGAAGAGAAACATGGTTGAAGAAATTTGTGGTATAGGAAGAAGATGGAACAATGATTGGGGAAAGGGTTCTGAAAAAATGGTGGAAGAAGAAAGCAATTGAAGAAGAAATTCCTGATTTATAGACAATGCTCACAGAAGAATCTGGAAGCTTCAGGTAATAATTCAGTTATCCTTCTGTTATGGATTCAGTTATGTGGTTATGAGATGTAAATGATTTTGCAATGAGTTTGTTTTCGCAATTTCTGTTAGGTTCTGTTAGGATTTGGTTAGGGGATTCAGTTAGCTAGTTAGCATTTTGTTGTTTTCAATCTTGGTTGGACTGATATTTGATTATAACCCCACCTGTTTTCTCTGTTAGCATCAGAAACATCACCAAGGGCCACTCCAAATCCCGCTGAAGTCACACCAAGCTAATAAATGGTTTATAGGCTAGGTAACACTATGACTTTCTTTGTTGTTTTTTCCTGATATGAATTACCATAATAAAAACAGGATTTCTCCATTTGCAGCATCCGCTTTCTTTTACTGATTTTCTGATATTTGAATGTTTTTTTTGTTGAACTACGTTCTTGATGATGTAGGTTGAAAGATGGAATGCCGAGAGATTATCGTGAATCTCCTACTGCAACGTTGACTCTGACCTGTGGGTATTGGCGATGACGGAAATGATTGAGGAGTATTGAAGCTTGATGAAGATAGCGTTTGAAGGATCCTTGCGATCGTGGATGGACAGTTGATGAAGATGCGGTTGGAGTTGAAGGCCGTGACTGAATTTGAGACTGCTGAACAGGAAAAGTTGTGTTCTGGCTTATATATTTTTTTTGTAGAATCTCTTGGTTGGAACCTTCTTCTTGTTTCTGTTATGTACCAGCTTTGTATCAGTTACAGTGTAACTGATATTTTTGGAACTACTTCTATTTTTTTTGTTATTTTTACAACTGTATTTTGTAGAGCTAATTTTGTATAACTGAAATGTATTATTTTTTTTAATTGTCATGAATTTTCCGCCGAATTCTTGTAATTGTCCCTCATTGAAGGAGAACATTTTTCCAAGAGTGATTCTGCCCTCTTTTTTTATTTAACAATCCAATTGGACCATTGGAAAAATATTGGTGCTTGAAAATAACAGTCCACTCGAACTTTTATCCTTTGAACTTTTTACTGAATGATTCCGATGAAGATAACGGCCCAAATTTCATTCTTTGAACTTTTTTTTATCGGAGTGAAAGCTAACGGCCCACTTGACAGTAAACCTGAGCATGATTAATTGAATGGGCTTCTTTAAATGGGCCTTGGCCGTTAGTAACAAACATATCTTGAGACCTGTTCTCCACCTTATTCGAATTTTCACTTGGCATTGCACAATAACCTCCATTATGACCATTTAGAATTCCTTCTATTGATCCAAACAACTCATCAAGCAATCTTCATCATGATGACTTAAACCTTGAGTCCACCATTAAGGGATACCAGTCAACCATTAACCGCGCAAAACGAAATTAATTAATAACCACTTAATCAAACCCTGAATCCGATTGAATATGAATCAAACCCCCAATTTTGACTTCCTTAAATTGCGATGGGCCCTGAATATTCATACTGAACTGGTCTTGGAAATATGAGAGCCTGACGTGAGAATTGGGATTCAATACACCATATGAAACCCTTACTGGAATTAGACCAGTTCTTGATGGCGCATTTGAGTTCATCATAGTCTATGCAGCCTTATTTCCGTAATCCGTGAAGCAAACCTTATTGAAGTAGAAACCACAGACCAACGGAATAACCTGGCTCTTCAGAGAGAACTAATCTCATGCCTAAGGAAATCTATGCAAATGTGATTATGATTATTATGAATTAATGGAAAAATGCAGATGAATATGAACCCCGAGCCAATAGAGGGAACAAATATGAGGGCAAATTTTGAGGTATTACACATATTCGTTACGAAACAAAATGCAATCGTTAGGACAAGCATGTATCTTATCATAGCTCATGCCAATAGAGCACAACATTTTTTTTGCCTCATAGGTTCGATTAGGAAGAACATTATCATCCAGTAGCATTTCTCTCATAAGGGCCAACAACTCTGTGAAACTTTTATCCGACCATCCATTGCCCGCCTTTAAGTTGTACAACTTTAATACCGCAGAAAGTCTTGAGAATTTAGTGCAACCTTTGTACAACGGTTTCTCTGCATCTCTTACCATCCTCTCAAACATTTCAGGACAATCATGAAGATCTTCTTCCAGTGCTTCTACAATCTCTTCAACTCGATCACAATCGTATGTTTCCGTGTCTTTGTCGTATGAAGCATAGGTCGTATTACTTTTTCCACTCGATTCAACATTCTCGTTAATTTTCTCACCATGAAATATCCAACACTGATAACTTTGATCAATTCCATGCCTCAGCAAATGCGATTTCAATCCATGTGCGTCAACCTTACCAATATAACAACAACGCAAGCAAGGACAATGCATTCGTCTGGGGTTTTCAGCGTGTTGAACAACATACTTAACGAATTCCGCAACCCCACTCTCGTACTCTTTGGTCATTCAATCGGCACAGATCCATGTTTTATCCATGGTTTTCCTACTTATTAAAGTAAACAATCAATCCAGACGAAAATACATAACTAAGGTAGTATCTTTGAATATCCTAACAATTTTAAAGTTCAATTCATTTTAAACTTCAATAACGTATACATAACCAATGTTAATATAAACTTCAATAACGTATCCGATACGCCAATATACCAACTTTAATTACCTCATCACTTTCATTTTTTATATTACAAGAATCAAACTTTTTCTATTACAATATACCTATAACTATATAAGAGTTCGTTCAATCATTTTATGGGAGAAATCTTGTTGCTTTAGAATGAAATGTTAGTGGACCTGTCATGTCCTCCATGGATTCTATCTTGTGATGTGGCAACTAAAAGTGAGATGAACAACACTTTCACAGTTAAAAAGAAAAAAAAATACCTATTCAATCTTCAAGTAAAATCACTAAGGAAACATGAAGTTTGAACAATATTGAACATCTCAACAAAGTTAAACCAAAAAACATCAAGTTATAATTATTAGTCATCACACAATCTTTTTTATTGCTTTCCAACATTATATCACAAGAACCATAGTATGATAAATCAGAACTGTTAATCTCAAAATACTGATATCACCATTTAATCTCAAAATACTGATATTTCCCTAAATAACATAGCATGAAAAATCAGAACTGAAACCGAAGAAATGAAAAAATGAAGAACATACCGCAATAAAGAACAGTAGAAACGAACAATTCTTCAAACACTTTCAATGACTGAAACCGAAGGAATGAAAAAATGAAGAAATGAAGAACTTAAACCGAACTGAAATCAGAAATGAAAAAATGAAGAAATGAAGAACATATCGCAATGAAGAACAGTAGAAACGAATGATTCTTCAAACACTTTCAATGACTGAAACCGAAGGATGACAATGTATTCAAGTTCGCTGTAATGGGGTTCGCTGGTAGGGTTTGTTCGCAGGAGGGAAAACAAAAAGAACAGAGAACGAAAATAAAAGTCTGAAATTTAATTTTAATTAGACCTTAGACAACGCTTTTGTGGAAAGCGCTTTCTAAGATATGCCTTAGACAGCGCTTTCCAAAAGCGCTTTCTAACCCCCCCCCCCCTTAGACAGCGCTTTTGGTTTTAAATTTTTTTTTAATTTAAAGACTTTAAACAGCGCTTTATCAAAAGCGCTGACTAAGGTCTATATTTAAAAGCGCTTTCTAAAAGCGCTGTCTAAGGGGGGGGGGGTCTTAGACAGCGCTTTTAGAAAGCGATGTCTAAGACACCCCCTTAGACAGCGCTTTCATTATTTTTTTAGAACATTTTCCGTGTTTTATTTTAATTTTAACCTTAGACAGCGCTTTCTTTTAAAAGCGCTGTCTAAAATGCGCTGTTAAAAAACATTTTTGGCGTAGTGTGTAATTTTTATGATGGAATGAGGTCTCTATTTATAGGCAAATATGTTGAACAAACTTGGCCTCCAAGATTTGAAGTGATGAGGTCACAATGGTGAGTCATGGTTTATGAAAATATCTCTTACATGTGAAATGATGAAATTCTCAAATAGCTCAACTATGCAGCAACAAAATTCACATTCCTCGGAAGTTTGATGCTTGGATTATGTCCCCCTATTGTTTGTTGAACAAGAGATCCAAGAATATGCCTTTTTAAAGCTTTGTGGTTCTAGGAATAAAAAGGAATAATGTTGAATTCTATGAATGTCATTTTGGTGAATTCCATGGTGCAATCATGAATTTGCAGGTTTGATCAGGCTTGTAATCATTTTTCAGATGCTTAAATCCACTTGACATTGTACTTTGATTCAAAAAAACAGATTTCACAAGTTTGTGAAAAATATGTTTTTGCAAAACAAATTGAGATGCTCACTTTGATTCATGATTTCTTCATGTACAAGCAAGATCTTTTCATGCTAATTGGTTCTTTGAATTGTTGGCAACATTTGCAATCACATTGGTGATTTGAAAAGGATCTGAATGAGCTTGGAACTTGGTGTAAAATCCCTCCAAGTTTTGATGTTTTACTAATTTTACACTTAGGCAAATTTTTTCTAAGTGTTGAAAATCAGTATTTTTCTTGATTTTGATCCATCTTCAACTTGAAATCCATATTGAATTGGAGTTTCTCCTAGTTGAATCATTTGTAGTTAGTAGGGCACTTGAACATTTTTTTCCATAACTTAGAAAATTTTTTAAGTTTCAAACGTTGCCCCTTTTACAAGTTATCTTCAAATTTCTGATTTTTTGTGTGATCAAATTCATTCATATACCATATATTCTTGAAATATAGGTCATGAGGATCATTTTCGGTGAAAAAGTCAAACTTTGACTTTTTTAGTCCAGATGAAAATTACATTGGATACCCCTTGATTTCTGATTTTTTGACTGGACATCCTCTGAGATATTTTGACCGTATGAATGGACTTCCATGATGTATATGAGCTCTTTAAACCATTCCCTATGGTATAAACTCTTGTCCATATGAAAATTTTGACTTTTGGTTCCCCGATTAGTCAGAAACCATAAATTGGGCACTATGAAACCCTAATCTTGCAGTCATTGATCTCCGCGTCTTTTGTACTTGTAAATGACTTGTCATGGTCATGTCAACATTCTTGATGATATGTGGAGGCCTTGGATCCTTTCTCCATGAAAAAATTCATCTAGAGGGCTCAGATGAATGAAACCCTAATTCGTGATTGTAATGGCCCGGGGCCCAGATTACTCAGACTTTTGTATAATCTTTGAAAGATTTCCCATCATTTGAGATTCCTTAATCATTTGATAATGATTGAAAGGTTGAAAATATTATGTATTAATGATTGTTCCTTTGCCTGAATCCTCTGAGGGACTCGAGAATCCTGATTCATTGTGGGATACTATTCAAACCAGTCTGGCACAGTCCTTTGGCTAGTGGACTTACTCTGATGATGTACATATCTTAGGGTCAAAATTTAGGGTATGACACGCCCTCGTCCTCTTCATCTCCCATGCATAATTCTTTCTTTTTTTATTTTTAAATTTATTATTATCATTATTATTATTGTAACGCCCCATATAATATATATCTAGAATAATATCATACAAGTGTTTATTTGGTACCGACACCATCACAAGTGCCTAATAGTATAATTCACATTTTTGATAAACTGTAAAAACTAATACAAAATTTGGTATAAGACATGGAAATCATACTAAAATAAAAATACTAAGATCAAATACAATATTCTTAATTGTACAAATATAAATACAACGGAAAACTAAATCTGAGCGTCTCTTGAAACATCCAAGCTCGACTCCACTTGTAAATCAAACCTGCAAACAAAACCTGAAAAGAAACAACAATAGTGGGGTGAGATATCAACATCTTACTGAGTTCCCTATCTTATGGATTCTCACGGCTCTACAAGGTTCTATCAAACATAACTCAAGTCGGGGAAAAACTTAGACCTTGAGTTCATAATCTCATACTCATATAGAAACATGTTTCGAGTTCACACACTCAACTATCACTAATCGGTAACCACATAAAGGTATCTCATTATCTTGTCCTCTTCTACGTTTAGAATTCGACCTGAGTTATGGATCTTTGTATCTACTTGACATACATAATAGATCTGGATCCTAGGTTTGTACACCTAGAATCGTCACTTCACATGGTCCGTACATCATCACAAGTCTCTTTACCCATAGGCTTCATTCGTACTAAACACGAGAATCAAATTTGTCAAGTAGTTATGCGTACATTTTAGATCATCCCTTTTCTCATGAAATTACATCTCAAGAGAAACGGTTCCGATTACATGACTCTAACATAAATGTGATTGCACATACGAATCACTTGGCCACATTCGCCTTAACACAAAAAAAGAATGCATATGACATTCATAAGGCCACATACACATTTTATAACAAAACACACCCAATGGGTTGACACACATGTTCCATATAGTATTTCTCTAAACCCTAGGTAATTACTTATCAAGGATGCACATCTATACATCTAATACATAAGCATTGCCATCTAGGTTCACTATAGATCTCTAATCACACTACTAGGTTCTATTATATTGATATGCGGTAAGGCTTCCTCACTCTACTTAATTCCTTTTTTATTTAAGTAGTCTCATGATTATTAGTAGTTAGCATGCATACATATTGTAATTTAGAGATGCACCTAAAGGGGGGGGGGGGTGAATTAGGTGTTTAAATATTCTTCGAGTTCTTTTTCCGATTTCCGATTTTTCTTGACGTATGTAGTTTTAGTGCTTGAAAGAAAAAAGCAGAAAGTAAAAGATGACACAAATGTTTATCCTGGTTTCCCTCATAACTCGAGAGTGCATTCAGTCCCCTTACAACATGTAAGAGATTTCACTATAGTTTAGAATGATTGTACAACCCTAATCACACAAAAGGTGGAGCATACTATCTAAACTGTAGGTAACTAAAGTGTAGGAAGAACAATCATCTTCAAACACTCACTTGTTTCCAACAATCTTGGACAACAAGGTAATCACACTAATTTATCCTTAACAATCCTAAGGATAAATAGTCACAATGATACAAAGAAATAAGTTTGTTCTTGAATATGAAAATGGTGAAGTCTTGAACTTTTTATCAATACAAGTATTGATCTTCTCATTTGATGAATTTTTCTCACTCACAATAATATATATAAGTGTTCGCTATTTTATGACATGAAACTTTTAAAAAAGATATGAAAATATTTAATGTAAAGTTTCACTTTTTTGAAGATTTTGAATAAGTGTACTCAAAATTGTATGAAAATGTAAAATAAGTGAGTAAGAAAATATTTATGACATTTTTTGGAGGTAAATGAAAAAATTCTGATTATAAAATGTATTTATAAGTGCATAACACATCTTTGAAATATTGTAAAGTTATACAAAAATATCATAAATAATTGTCAAGTTAAAAACAATTGTTTCATGAAAAAATGCATGAAATGGTGTTAAAATAATTATTGTTTTTTCAAATTCGTACAGAACTTATTAAGTCAATTTTAACGAATACTTGACTTAATAAATACAGAATAAATTTCGAATTTTAAAATTAAAATACTGCTTCAGGACTCATTATTCCGGTTGTTAAGTCTAGTTTTATCTATCGAACTTAAAATTCAATTGAATGAGGGTAAAATTATTAACTATAGACGATCTTTATTTTTTTTTTCTTGGCAGAAAACAAAGACCATCTTAATATCATAATTAATTATGCACATTGTATTGTGTTCACACAAATTATTTCAAGATCGAGATCTTTGGCCACTTGTTTGCAAGCTAATTAAACTTAAGTGTGGAGCCCATTTTGGTTAAACTTACCCGTGACTCTAATTTGTCCATACTTTATAAAATGATTACCATCATATTATATAAAATTTTGATTAGAGGAATAATTTCCACCCTGAACATGCCATAACCCAAAACGCGTTGAAAATTTTTATTTGCTTTAAAAGTGATTAGCACTCAAAGTCACGGATAATCTGAAATGAATATCTAAATTAAGAAAAGTTTCAAACATAAATGGCATGTCCAGAAAGGATTAAGGGGAATATAATTGAAATGGAAACATTTAATATTGTTTCGGGTTTTTTCGAGTTATCTAGTGGTTAATATTTATAAGATAAAAATAGTAGGATGTTAGAATTCAAAGGAGTTTATATGTGATTAGTGTTTTTTTTTAAATAAAAAAGATTTAGGGTTTTTAGTAAATCTATTTTTTTTCAATAAATAAATTATAAGTTATGAAATTAAAGCGAGAATAAAGGACTCTCGAATCCATTTACAGTAAAAACGAGACAAAACTTGACAAAAAAAAAATTACAACCCAATTAAGCCTTAAGATACAATAAAGAAAACTTGCTAAATTCATAAAAAACTATAATTGGTACGAGTAATTTTTCCGATGAAAGACCATCTTCACACCAATGAAAAACTAAAAATTATATCGTTCTTCAACGTCCACAAATACCAAATGGTAGCTAACCGAATACAATCTTCCCTCCCGCTCTTCACCTTATTCTTCATACAAAACAAACTCCACTTTAGGAAACTTTGTTTGATATTTCTAGAATTGAAATCCTCAAAACCGATCCACTCGGTCACTTCCTTCCAAACCAAAAAAGCTACCTTATAATTCAAAATTATATGCACCAAAGATTCGTTCTCGTTTAAGCAAAGAACATACACCAAACCTCTATCCGGGAACGAACTTCTAACAAGAAGGGAATCCTTAGGGAGCCTATTATTAAAACACCTCCACCCAAATGCCTTGATTTTGAAAGGGACAATCATCTTCCAAATTAAAGGAAAAGCCTCATCAAAAATATTGCAAGGCCCGTAAGGGATTCGATATCTACTAAGAAGCTTATAAAAGCAGCATACCGAGTATCCCTCCATCGGACAAGGAGTCCAGCCGACCGAATCTAACCCGACATCAGTCGGGTGTACCTATGCAAGAAGAAAATGTTGATGTTGATGATGTTTGTTGACTTCAGCACCACCGGTGTTGGCTCCCACCCCTAAATCCCCCCAATTCCAGTTTCCTCCTTTAGCCTAGAAATATTGAAAATATGAGGAAATTTATCCTTTAAGTACACGTCCCCAATCCACCAAGAAAGCCAAAAAAAAATAGAGAAACCTTTACCAATGGTGAATATATAATTCGAAACAAATAAACTATCAGGGATACCTTTATCCAAGCCTAAGATATCCCTCCACCAAAAGGAAGCACCCCTCGACGAATTCAAAGAATTACTGGAACCAACCACCTTCAAATTAATATCGTCATATCGCGCCTTTAACACATTATACCATAAGGCTTTAGAATCCTCTAAAATTCTCCATCTTCACTTGTTAAGAAGAATCAAATTAAAAGCATCCACCTTTCTTAACCCAATACCTCCCTCGATTGGAAGACAAACCTCCTTCCAACTCACCCAATGAATTTTCCTTTTATCCTTTGTTCCTCTCCCAAGAAAATTACTTTGAAGACTCGATATCTCTTTGATTACCTTCACCGGAGCTTTATAGAAAGATAGAACAAAAATCGATAGACTAGACAATACCGATTTCAACAAAGTTAGCCTACCATCCAAGCTAAGCAACCTATTGTTCAAACAAAAGAGCCTCCTTTTCATTTTCAATAACAAATTCGACCACATGGCAATCATATTAGAAGAATATCCAATAGGAATACCAATAAAAACAAACTTACTATCCTCCCTCCTACACAAAAGAAAAGACGAGGTCACCTCTATGAAACGAGAATTAATATTAATTTCAATAAGATTTCTCTTATGGAAATTATTAATATCCAAACCGGAAACTATCTCGAAACCCCTCAAAACCGATTTGATAGCCCAAATATGCTTCCAACTTCTATCGCCTATCAACAAAGTATCATCCGTAAATTGAAATATATCTACAAAACATTTGCCCTTAAATATAAGTAATTTTTTTAAGTTTATCAGACCACTTGATTTAAATAAATATAAATCACAAAATTTATGCTATTAGACAATATCAATGAGTCATTGTAAATAAATTTTTAATATAATTAATATTTTAATTTTAAGTCTACATTAACATTAATTGAATTAATTTATATATTTTCAAATGAAATAATTTTTTAAATAAACAAATAAATCAATCAATTTTTCAAAAAGACCAAATTCAAATTCAAAAATAAATTTATGACAAACTATACACCAAATTAAACTTTAATATTTTTAGCTGAACAAATTTAAACTTGACAAAAGTCTAACTCATCGCACCTTATTTCCAACCTATATGCAATAGAATGACTCCAAACAATGTCTCTAGATGATTCAGATCATTTACAAGGTCTTCTTACAGATGCTTTTAAACTCTTATGGGGTGCTTTATCGCCTCTAAAAACAATTATTTTTGGGTGGAGGATCTTTCATAATAGACTTCCGATGAGAGATAACTTAAAGGTTCGTGGTATCATTTCTAATTCTCATGATTTAGTTTGTCCTTTATGTTTATTGGAGGAAAAATCTCTTTTTCACACTATAGTTGGATGTTGGAAAAACCATTAAGTTTGGAAATTTATATATTCTTGGTTGGACATTGACGTGAATATTGCACTCATCACTAGTGCAGAAATGACTTTTTACATCGGGCGAAAATGACTTTTTACATCGGTTCCGAGTCCGATGTAAAGGCAGCCGATGTAATAAGTCGTAGACATTTTACATCGGTTTTAGGACCGATGTAAAAAATATATCAACCACATCGGTCAATTTTTAAGTCTGATGTAAAAAAAAATATAATTTTTTTTTCTAATGTAAAAGGGACTTTTTACATCGGTTGGTAGATAAAACCGATGTAATAGGTTGGCTTTTACATCGGTGCTTTCAAAAAACTGATGTAAAAAGTGTGCCATACAGGGTACTTTTTACATCGGTTCCCCCTTCGCCCGATGTAAAAAGTGTGTCATACAGGGTACTTTTTACATCGGTTCCCCTTTGGCCCGATGTAAAAAGTGTGTCATATAGTACTTTTTACATCGGTTCCCCTTTCGCCCGATGTAAAAAGTACTATAGAAAATTTATATAATTTTACTATTTTTTAGCAGTTCCTGTAATTTTTTTGGTACCTAATTATTTAGCAATTCCTGTAAATTTTTTTGGTACCTAATATTTCCTTCACATAGACCATATTTAGGTCGCTATTTTCATATATTTCTCACCAATATTCAATAAACCAAATATCTAGTACACATATATTCTTCCAAATGTACAAGTACACATATATTCTTCCAAATGTACTAGTATACACATATAATCATCTCAATATATAGGAGGTTTACTACTACAACAACAACAACAAAAAATACACATTCAACCAATATTTCCCCCACTTGAATATCAACTTACAATATCCACAAGAATATGAGTTATAACTTCGGTAGAAAACACAAAAATCAAATTTCCTGAAAATAAATAATAACACCAATTAACCAAAAGACAACACCAAAATCAATATCTTCAAATAGAGAATTCTATATATCTTACCAGATAAAGCTTAACTTTTATACAACTCAAAGAAACATGTTGCCCAACGGAGTCGCAAATCATACAAATCATCCTCTTTTAATTCTGTTGGGTCATTAAATACCTACAACACATAAATAACAATATAGAGTTATTTTGGAAAATTCACATTAAGTTGCAAAATGCAAAGTAAATAACAAAGTAAAGTTATATTTATTACCGTCATCCAATTATCGGTTATCTTTGCAGAGACAATATCCAACATATTTTTCATCACATAGTACCCACAATCATCAGAGTTATTTTGTTTCCTTGTCTACAAATGAATATATGACATCATTTTCCAATACTTATATGATAAAATTAAATTTATACTTATAATTTACACCACTTACTATGGGTCGAAGCCATGTAGGCTTTCTTCTAATGCCATGTGCCGCTTGATGAACCCCTAAAGCACTAATAAAGAAGGAAAAAAAACCATATAAAGCCACATAAAATATGGAATTACTTTTGTAACAAATTATGTATATAAGATATAGTGAACATAAAAGATAAACTTACGTTGTAACAAGTTTCGTCATGGTTTGATTAAGTTCCCGATGAAGTGAACAGAAGACGACCACCGTATTGTCTTTTGGACAAATGACTATTAATTGCCAATGATCTCTGTATGTGCGTGTTGAAGTACAAAAGTCAGAATTTCATATTAACAAAGTTATAAAATAGAATTTCATACACATACCCATGAATAAATGGTAGCAAGTGACACACTTTCTCTTCGTGATCACGTAACATGTCTTGTATGTATTTTCTAACTTTTGCTTCAGTTTTTGCCACATTATCAACATACGAACACAAAGCAGAGTCCAATATCCCATATACTTCTGATTGTGATGTATCAATACACAAACGATGAATATACCTAATTATAACATAAACATTAGAATCAAAGTGACAGGAGTTATAACATATGAAAATATTTGAGAGTAATAAAAAAGAAAATATACTTACGTGGACCATACTTGCAAAGTAGAAACGTCAAGCCAATGTTGTCCCATCAACAACTCTCTGATACATTTTGCTGACATATAAAAATTTGAGACACTCACACAATGACTTAATTCTAATTCAAAGTAATCCATTTGTGTGTCACTCCTTTTCAGAACCATTTTTACTAATCTCTCAACATTGTCTTCCTCTTCCATTTTGCTTACTTTTACAATTGAACAACTTCCTTTTCCGCTTCCATCCACAGTTTCCCTTTGTTCAATGCAATTATTATTTGCTGTGCTTTGGGAGATACCCATAGACTTAAGTGTCTCCATGAAAGATTGTTGCATTGCCTTACACTCTTCAACCCACTGTTGCGCTAAATCCGCTCTAATTTTTGCTTCCAATTGAGATGACAATTGTGCAAATTGTTCCGATACATCGATATCTTGTCTTTGACGTGATCTTCCAAAGAAAGTGCTCTGTTTATGGTGTTTTCCAACACTACGAACACGGCCTCCATGCTCAGATGTTCCAATGGCAAATATATCTTGTTGCCTATATGTTGTGGAGTTAACTCTTCTCGTATACCCATCAAACCCAAATCCACACGAGCATTATAACCATCTTTTGTTTTGCCATGAATGTTGAGAAGTGTTCCGAGTAAACTATCACATACATTTTTCTCCACGTGCATCACATCAATACAATGTCTTACATCAAGACTAGACCAATATGGAAGATCGAAGAAAACTGACCTCTTTTTCCATAAATTTTTCGTATTCGATTTCTTTTTGTATTTACCAAACTCAACATTAATGCCCTGTTGTCGTTGATAAACTTCCTCTCCAGTTAAGGGCTTTGGAGCTTCACCATGCTCTTGTTCCCCATTGAAAGCTTTTCGCAATCTACGATATGGATGATAACGAGCTAGAAATTTTCTATGTCCAAGATAAACAGTTTTCTTTCCTTTCTCAAGTTGGAGGTAACTTGTGTCTTCTTCACATATAGGACATGCATTATGCCCTTTAACTTTATAACCAGACAAATTACCATACGCCGGAAAATCGTTGATGGTGCAAAACAACATGGCATGCATATTGAAATGTTCACCAGAATACGCATCAAAAACATCCACCCCTTCATCCCATAATACTCTTAAATCATCAATCAAGGGACTTAGATAAACATCTATGTCATTTCCCGGTTGTTTTGGCCCAGAAATCATCATGGATAACATAATATATTTACGCTTCATGCATAACCTAGGAGATAGGTTGTAAATCATCAGGAGAACAGGCCAAGAAGAATGATTAGTACTTAGATTACCAAACGGATTCATTCCATCAGTAGAAAGTCCAAGTCTAAGGTTTCTCGACTCTTTGCCAAAATTTGGAAACAAAGAATCTATTTTCTTCCACTGCAAAGAATCAGCTACATGACGAATTTGTCCATCACATTTTCTTTCTTCGGCATGCCATCTAAGATTCCTTGCGTCATTTGCATTTGCGAAGAGTCTCTTGAACCTTGGAATTATTGGTAGGTACCATACCACTTTTGCGGGAGGACCCTTTTTGACAACCTCATCTTCACTAGAATCACCATCTTTCTTTTTGTAGCGTGACGCCTTGCACTTCGGACAATGATCATAGTTTACATACTCTTTTCTGTATAATATGCAATCATTAGGACATGCATGTATCTTTTCATACTCCAAACCCATTGGACACAATATCTTTTTTGCCTCGTAATAATGATTTGGCAATACGTTACCTTCTGGAAGCATCTGTGTCAACAATTCAAGCAATTCGGTAAAACTTTTGTCACTCCACCCATTATTTGCCTTCAAATTAAACAATTTTAACACGGCTGACAAACGTGTAAAATTCGTGCATCCCGGGTACAAAGGTTGATCCTTGTCACTGCATAAAGTATCATACGCATGTGCCTTTTTAAACGAATCTTGTCCAATATCACGCATCATGTCTTCCAGACGATCATCATCCATTTCTACACCAATATTATCTTTTTGGGACACATTTGACTTTTCTACTACCTCACCGTGCCATATCCATTGTGTATAACTTTGACAAATCCCATGACAAATTAGATGATCCATGATTGCCTTCTTATTAAGTTTTGGTTCCCGATTTGCGCAACGAACACATGGACAGAGAAAAAGCACATCAACATTTTTTTCACCATTACTTTTAGGAGGAGGAAGATTCTTTTTAGCATTGCTTTCAGCAAACTGTAGAAATTCCTTCACTCCATGTTCGTACTCAACACTTAATCGATTAGCTTTTATCCAACTACGATTCATACCTATGTTCCAGAATTAATGCATACAGATCAAATAAATTTTTTAGACACCTATAATAAAGTAATGTATATAAAACTATATATATATATATATATATATATATATATATATATATATATATATATATATATATATATAGATATATATAACTATATATATATATATATATATATATATATATATATATATATATATATATATATATATATATATATACACAAAACTATATATATATATATATATATATATATATATATATATATATATATATATATATATATATATATTATATATATATTTATATATATATATATATATATATATATTTATATATATAGTTATATTGAAATCTGATAGTTGAAATTTAGCAAACAGTATATATATTGAAATTTGATAGTTGAGGGGGGTATAGGTATATATATTTAGTGTTTATTATTATGAAATTATCAATAAATTTTAGTCCATTCTAAAAATATAATTATTCTTGTGCATTATTATTTTTATATATAAATTAAAAATATTTCTTTATTTATAATGAATGTATTGTTTTTCTCATCATTTTAATAATAAGAAAATAAATGATTAGATGTGAATACATTATTTTATGACTGTTTTATTTTAGTAGAAAAATAATTATAATAGATAATATGAGATAAGTTTGTTTATAAAACACCTCAATTGACTATGTCATTGGCCATTGGTTATTGGTCACGTGTCAGTGTGGAAAATGTGAAGTTAGTGATGTCTTCAAAGTCAATTGTTTATCTGCTGCTCAAGACTAAAGTTTCATTTTTTTGAAAAAGCAAAAGGATTATATTAAGATAATCAAAGAATACAAAAGCATAAGATATGCTAGGATACCAGCAAAACAAACTGATCACAAAACCAACCTCAAGACTAAAATTTGTTTCAGTTATCCTAAAATGAGAGAGCAACTCAATGGATTCTGCAAAAAATATTCCCATTTGGTCTACCGATGTTTCATTCCCACACTCACTAACAAATAACAACTCTATTGTTATAGCTCAACTATCAGATTTATATATATATTTAGCAAACAGTATATATATATATATATATTGAAATTTAGAAAAAATCACTGTTTCAAACCTTTCTATGTCCGTTGGAGGTTTGGTCGGCGGAGGGGGTGTAGGCGGTGGTCGGCGGAGGGGGGTGTAGGCGGCGGCGGCTTCGTGTGTGTTGTCGTGTGCGGCTTCGTGTGCGGCTTCGTGGAGGGTGGAGGGTGGACGCGGCTTCGTGGAGGGTGGACGCGGCGGCGGCTTCGTGGAGGGTGTGCGGCTTCGTGAAGAAGAAGTAGCAATAATGTTTGGAAGAAGAAGTAGCGTTAATGTTTGGAAGAAGAAGATATACAGTAAATGGGTTTATGTTTTTGTTTTTAGGGTTTTACTTATTTTTGGATTGGATTTCACATCAGTGGATTGGTTGACCAATTAAAACCTGATGTAATAGCCCTTAATATATTTAAAAATCTTATATTTAATAATTTTTGAAATTTTTTTTAGAAGATATTTTAAATCGGTTATTGTACAGCACCGATGTAATATGTCCTGTATTAATTTTTAAATTATTTTCAAAAAGTTTTTTAAATCGGTTATGAAACTAACCGATGTAATAGGTCCTGTGCGCATTAGCTTATTTCGAAAACGTTTTTTAAATCGGTTTTTATTGTAACCGATGTAATAGGTCCTGTGTTAATTTTTAAATTATTTTCAAATAGTTTTTTAAATCGGTTATGAAACTAACCGATGTAATAGGTCCTGTGTGCATTTTTTTATTTTTTCCAAACAGTTTTTTAAATCGGTTATTATAGTAACCGAAGTAATAAGTCCTTTTCCAAATTTTATGTTAATTTTTAAATTATTTTCAAATAGTTTTTAAAATCGGTTATGAAACTAACCGATGTAATAGGTCCTGTGTGCATTTTTTTATTATTTCCAAACAGTTTTTTAAATCGGTTATTATAGTAACCGAAGTAATAAGTCCTTTTCCAAATTTTATTTTACACAATTTTTTAAATCGATTATGTCAAGAACCGATGTAATAGGTCCTGCTATTAATTTTTTGATTTTTTTATATGGTTTTTTAAATCGGTTTTTAGCAAACCGATGTAAAAGGCTATATATGAATTTTTTATTATTTTCAAAACTGCCACCTCATTATTTTTTACATCGGTTTTAACCAATAACCGATGTAAAATCCCTTATAACAATTTCTTTTATTATTTACGAAACTGCCACCGCGTTATTTTTTACATCAGTTATAATAAATGCCTGATGTAAAATCATTTAATCAAATGTCTTATTTTTAGTAGTGCATATTGTTGATCATTTTTTCAATTGGGTAAATGTTTTGAGGTTAAAGAAAATTTCTTCCAAGATTAGTGTGGCTCTTTGGTTGGTTATTTGTTGGAATATTAGGCTTAGAAGAAATTCAATTATATTCAATGATAGATTGTGGGATAAAGAACAAGTCATCTAAAACATTATTTTGTCTTCTTGGTGGTAGATTGGAAAAAAACATAGAAAGAAGTTTAGTTATGATTGATTTATACATCCTAATTATTGTATAAAAAGAGTTATTAAAAATATATGTCAATCATTTTAAAATTTATGAATGTATTATTAACAAATTTTAATTTATTATGTTTTATAAGAAAAAAAATTAAATTGAGAAAAATTTCTATTTCATTTATATTTATTTCCATGCAAAACTCTCTCTTCCCATTCTATTATACTCACAAAAGTCAAAGAGAAATGATGGTAGTAATTTAAAATTAGACTCAACGATTTATAGTCTAATTAAGTAGGCTTATCTAATTTTGTTTTTCAACCCTCAAGATTTATGTGACGCAGATGACAAGTAATTGGCATGAAGAAACAAATAAGAGAGGTTATAAAAGTGGGATACTATATTGCCTTTCTTGAAAAAAGAACCGCAAAAGGATAACAACGACAACCAGAACCAACAAGATACTACTAAAACTATATTTGCCTTTCATGTTATAAAATGTATTCACACCTTTTTTGGGTAATTAAGTTAACAGGTATTTATTTATAAAAGGTATATTTTTACATAATCAAGACAAAATTATAAGTGAAGATGGATTCTTAATATATATATATATATATATATATATATATATATATATATATATATATATATATATATATATATATATATATATATATATATATATATATATATATATATATATATATATATATATATATATATATATATATATATATATATCAATTACATTGATTATTAAATAAATCTAAAAAATAAATATTTTCTTATACTAAGAACTAATGGTGGAAATAGATTAGATCAAGTTAGAATTTGTCAAACTTGAGTTTGTCCTGCTGAAAAATTCAAAGCTTAAGTTTGACATATAGTTTATCAAATGCTTGTTTTTTTGGTCTGAATCTGGTATTTTCGATGGTTTGATTGGTCTAATAGCATATTTAAAAAATCTATATCATTTAAACATATGTAAATAAGACATTCAACTAATATTTAAATAGATTAAAGAATCAAAAATATAATGACACTAAATATTTGTTTTCATTGACTTATATGAATTTATCTAGTAGTTAATATTTTGCGGGATGATTTATTTGAGAGAACTTGTAAAATCACTTTATAACATTATTCATACAATTTCTTTCAACTTATTTTCATAAGTTCATAAATATAACTAAATTTTACTTTTTTATTTTAGTATAAAATATAAAATACAATATAAAAATAATTAATTAATTCATATTTAATAAATAAGTCGGTCTATTAGGCTTATGAGGATTTTTGTATGGCATGTGACATAGCCTCTTTAACTAAATAGACTTATAAAAAAATCTAGGTTTTTTTTTTATTTTAAAAGAAAATCTGGCTTGACCTTGACCTACATAGGTTAGATCGTTGGCCCCTGTTAGTTGACGTGATCTATTCTCATCCCTACTAAGGACCAGACAAAGTATTATAAAGCTACGAATTAATCCACAAATTATCTGAATTCATTTATTTACTGGTTTAATTTTCGTTCAAGTGTCGGTTTGAGTTTCTCAATTCCTGCAACTGTTTTATTTTGTATAAGCAAGATTGTATTGAATAGAGAACTAAGGGTTCTCAAAATCTGCTTACAAAAAGCGGAGCAAAGCTCAGCAAAGAAAAATCACATACCAATTGGACTACGATAAAAAAATACAATGGTTGTTTGCAAAAATCATAGAAATTACAATTGGTATGTGTAATTTTCCCGATGAATGATCATCTCCAAACCAAGGCTTTTATACTCCAAACCGCATAAAAAACATTCCAAGAATCGTTCCTAAAAATAATATTGTTCCTCATACTCCACAAATACCAACAAGTGGCCAACCATATGGAACCTTCTTTACCTTTTCAAAAATTCTTTTGTTTACAAAAACTAGTCCAAATAAAAAAAAAAAAACTCTCTTTCAAATTCAAAGAGTAATTCCTGCAACGGTTGATCCAACTATTGATGTAACATTAATTAATTTTATTATTATTATTATTATTATAAATAAAAATATAAAATCAATATATTATTATAAACCATAATTTTCCCAAATTTTTTTATTCACCATCAAGTATTTGATCAATGAGTTTACTTAATTTTAAGGCATAGTATGATTTTTTATTTCTTTTGTATCATTTTTAATTTATGCATTTTATAGAAATTATGTGTTTTGTGGAATTTTACACTATTAGTAAGTCTTATGACATATAGATATTTTTTTGAACCAATAAAAATTTGATTAGTTCAACAAACAGATAAAAACAAGGGTGTTCTAAAAAGATCCAACCACCTATAACAACCCTTTACATCATGAGCATAGCTATATGCTTCCGATACTTTCTTCTATACCAACCCCTATTAATAATATTTTCTATGATGTTATTTACAACTTCATTTTTTCCTATACAATGTTTACTTTTAAAATAAATATTGTTTCTGAACATCCAACGTAACATTGATACACAACCTCAACAATTGCTATCTTCATAATTCCAGCTTTCTTCCATTTGCCTTTACAATATGTGCTCATCCATTTGATTTCATCCATCCAAATACTTGGACTATGTGTGATCTGCAGCCATTGAAGAACTTTGAGCCAAATATCTCTCAAATATTGTAGCCAAAGAACAAGTGGTCAATGTCCTCCTAGTTCTGACAAAAACAACAAATCTTATCAGCCACAATACCCCAATTTGCTAGCATGTCCTTTGTATCCAGCTTCCTGTGGCAGGCAAGCCATAAAAGAACATAGCTCTAGGAGCTCTGCTTCCTGAAAGAACAGGGAACCAATATACATGTTGCACCTGGTTTTACAGAGTTTAATAGAGCACTCCCATCTTGAACTTTCCCTCCCTCAAGCTTTTGTTCCATTGATTTTGAATTTCAAGAATAGTTTGTCTTATCTTCATAATCCCTTTAAAGATCCAAGATGAACTCTTGTTTACATCCATTGTCATCACATCATTGCTTTTGATAAAATAAGAGTGCATTCATTTTACCCAAAGACAATCACTTTTCCAGCATAAATTCCACAACAATTTCAACATAGTGATAGCATTCCAGATGGTGAGATCCAAAATGGTGGTTGTGTAACATATAGATAATTTTTTAGTGTTTCATTTAATTTAAGTGTTAAAAATATGCGTAATTGTATTGAATTATGTTACAATTTTTTATAATTGAAAAAATATTTTTTTGTTTATTTTAAAACACATTTCGCTAATCCAACCCAACCCAATTTATTAATGATTGAGAGGGGTTGATTTGGGTTTGACCGCAAAATTGCGGGTCGAACGATAAATCCAACCCATTAAAATTTGAATCAGTTAGGTAACATGTCAAGTCTGGTCCAACGTAACTCAATTATGTATAGCCTAACATTTTCTAATAGTTAAACTATAAAAAAAACTTATCACATATATTAATTATATTTCAACCAAAAATAAATTAAACTATAAAAAAACTTATCACATATATTAATTATATTTAAACAAAAAATAAATAAGTTATTATATATTTTTCCAAAGTTAAATAACAACTAAATTAAGAGATCTACACAAATCTAACATAAGAGAAAGGCATATTGTGTGAATAAGGTCAAATACGTAGTGTGTGTCTTTTGAGATGTTATTTCTTATCTCGGAGTATAAATTTCAGGTAGTGGGTTGGAGAGATTCTGGGTGAAAAATGTTTGGATTTGAGATTTTAGGTGGAGGAATAACCTGTATGTCTAAGAGGAAATTATTTTGAATGTCTTGGTTTTTTTTTTTAGAGAGTAGTTAAGCCATGCCAGAAGGATACTAAGGTCTTGAACCCTGATTCAAATGATGGATTTTCAATGAGAATAGTCTACAATCGTCTTTCTAGTTTGGCTAAGATGTTGACTATAGGATGAATCAGGTGATCTGGGGGTTGGAACGATGTTGGAAGAGTTAGGCACTTTCTAAAGTAGTGGCTTTCTCTTTGATATTGTTGTAGGATTGACTAGCGACTAGGAAAAACCTTCTTAGGTATTATATTTGCTTGACTTAATAATATGGGTTGGTTTTGTAGTGTGTCTAGGTTCAGTTGAAATCGGTGGATCATTTGGTTGTTCTTAGTGATGTTGCATCGACTATTTGGTATAGGGTCTACAAGTGGGCGTGTATGTCGATGCCTATTCCTTAGTTGGTTCTAGAGTTGTTTAAGGTGTTTCAGGGGGTGGATAAGTGCAATATTGTTATTTTTTTGTTAGAAAAATCCGCATGTTAATCACTAAATGAACTCAATTAATTGCATTTATTGGAAGTATTCACATGCATTCTACGAGTTTTGATTTCTCTCTTGCAAATTGGAAGAAATGCTCACTTTATGTTTGGCCAATAAGCCTATTTGTTTGTGAAAGTGTTCTCCCTTCCCTTAACTTAATCTTTTAAGAGGCCTTTTTCTTGTTACTCGGGGCTTTTAAATATGTATGGCTTAGTTCCATACTCAGTTTTTGTTGGGTCATTTTAGGAGATGAATTGATATGCTAGTGGAGAAAAATATTGAGGTTAGAAAGGCGGTTGCTATATGGTTAGTTATTTGTTGGGTCATTTGGTTGTCCAGGAACAAGATTATGTTCGGAGAAGAATTTTGGGACCTAGATAAAATCTTGAATAGGATTATTATTTTTTTCTGGTGGTGGTTAGGCAAGAAACATAGAAATGCAAGTAATTGTAATTATTACGAATGGTCAAATGTTCCTTGTGATTTTTTATAGTCATGCTTATTTTTTAGATGGTGGCTATTTTGTATGCGGTTTGGGATACCCTTTGTATCCTTAATTAATATATATATTTTGCTTATTAAAAAAATACTCAGTTTTTGTTTTATAATTTTTTGTATTTGTTTTTTTATAGACTTTTAAATATTTCTGATGTTTCTTGTAAATTATTAGTTCAATTTTTTTATTAGCATATATTTATTTGGCATAAAAATATTATAACTTTGGAATATCAAATTGACTTCCTATTGATAATAGGGTACATTTTTTTTAATAAGCGTTGAAATGAATTAGGTCATATAAATCAACCCGTCAAATCGGATAAATTATCTAGAATTTGGGCTTTAAATTTAAAGTTTATATTTTTTTAGAACTTTTCTAGTCTGATATTAAAAAGTTTGTTATCTATCAGGTCTAGTCCGTTAGACATCTATAACTATATTTTTTTAAAAAATATATATATTAATATTTATATTATCTCATTCCAAAACAATACATTAATTTTTTTCATGTCACTAAATTTTTATATCTATTTTTTTGTAAGCGAGAAATTCAATAAAGAGAGTACAAAGGATACTCTAATCTGATTACAAAAAAGCGAGATAGAAACTCGACTAAAGCAAAGAAATTACCAACCAATTGAACCTAAGACAAATAAAACAAATGATCTTTGTTAAATTCATACCAGTTGCAATTGAGATGAGTAATTTCTCTGATGAAAGACCACCTTCATAAAGAATACTTAATCGACCACACTAAATCCACAACATTCCAGGTGGCATTCCGAGAAGATAATGTTATTCCTAAGCGTCCATAAATTCCAACACACCGCAAACCATAAGAAACATTCCTTGCCGGGTTTAACACTCTTAGTTTTACAAAAATAAAACAAATCCATAAAACTCCTAGTGAAAGATTCACAAGGAGTGAAAGAAAAACCAAACCACTCCGCCAATTCTTTCCGCACCAACCTTGCAACCGAACAAGTGAAGAAAGAATACACTAAAGATTCTAGATGAGAATTGCAAAATACGCAATTAAAATCGCAAGACAGAGGGATGATACCTCTATAAGAAAGTGAGTCCTTCGTAGGAACTTTGTTCAAAAAACATCTCCATCCAAATGCTTTAATTTTTAGAGGGGCTGTAACTTTCCAAATCAAAACGAAAGCTTTGTTGTGTTGATTATAAGGGCCCAAAGGGACATGAGAGTGATTCAAAGAAGAAAAGAGAGATTTAATCGAAAACTCTGAATCGTTCCCAAAATTCCAAAACACTACATCCTTCTCTCAAATTATTGGCTTGAAGTTGCGCAACAAAGACAAAAGAACCTCCAAAGAGGCTGCAACCGACAACACATTGTTGTAATTCGGCTCAGCCACTACAACAACTACCCCAAAATCCGCAGCAGAGCTGCCGACTACAGAAGCAATAGGGAGACTATTTATTTTTATTTTGTAAATATTATACATTAATATAATCAATAAAATTAATATTTAATTATTTAGTATTTTACTTCACAATTTCCTCATATTTTATTAAATTCTCTTATGCTAAATATTTGCAGGATCGATCCAACAAATTTTGAGGCCGGAGGCGAAACTTCAAATTAAATATTTAGTATGATAAAAATATTTTAATTTTAAATTAATATATTTTATTTAAACTTTTTATGATGTAAAATTATTAAATTATTCTAATAAATTTTATTTTATATTTACTTTGCAATTGATAATAAAATCAATATAATGAAACACTCTTCTTATCATTTAAAACAAATCATAATAGAAAAAACATTATCAATGTTCTTTAAAAAAAAACTTAAATTTCAAGTATTATTCTATGTAAGAGAATGACTTTTAAGAGAATCGTTATCGAGGACATGTAAACAGAGTATCACACAGGGTCTAAAAAAATTCATGATTAAGTCGTGGCTAAAAAGAGCCTAAAAAATATTGATTATAATTAAACAATAACAAAATAAATCCCTTATTTATTTTCCACAATTAAGCTACAATAAACTTATCAATTATATAATACACCTTCTATTATTATTGTAAATTTATAATAGATGTTATTATTTAATTAATATATAAAATAATTTAACAGATTTTTCTTATAAAAAAAAAGATGATTATATAGAATTATATAGATATAAAAAATAGGCTCTAGACGATAGTTTTGGTAGCCTACCCCTAAGATCGTTCCTCAATATTTGAGTATTATTTGATTCAATTTAAACATGTATTGCATTTAAAAATGTATTATAGTATTTGTAAATATAATATAGTACTTAAATATATATTATATTTAAAATAATGTATATTTTATTATATTTATAATAAATATTCTGAAATTTTTATTTTAAAGTTTATATAGAAATAATTAAAAAATAGTTTATTTAAAGTTGGGAAATCTGAATTCCATATAAGAACGAACTCAATTAGTAATTTTTGAATATATATTACAACATGAATTTTTTTGTTCGGCTCTAAAAGTTCGAGATTCATAATAATTGATATGTTTAAGATCTGGTAGTTATTTTTTACAACTATAAATTATAATAATAAATATTCTTAAAAGAAAAAAAAATTAGTTTATGAAAAAGATTATTTATTTGTCAATTACTTTATATAATATAAATGTTTTTTGTTTGATTATTATTATAAAACTCAATTTTATTTTGAAAAGGATTATAATATATTTTTGAGTTAATTATATGAAACCCCCTGCCATTAGGGCGTGATTTGTTATCCCCCTGAAGTTTTTTCTTTTATAAAATTCTCTTTATAAAATCAAAAACCATATTTTATCACCCCTTTTACTACATCAGCTGACTGAGTCTGAGTTAATTGATTATGTGGCTTGCTGAGTGCGCAAAATAGTGTTGACTGTGTAACTTATAACAACTTTTTCTTTCATTGATAAGATTGAAAATCCAAACTTCAAATCATCCCAATGAACTCTATATTCATGAACATTGATTCTGAGATTCTGACAAAATTTATTTTTAACCAAAATTTCATCTTCAATTCGAAAACCAGCCAAACCCAGAACACCAAAACAATCGGGAAGTGAGTTAAATCTAAAACCCACCAAAACCCTATCTGAATCACTACGAAGCTCAAACAAATTCCCCAATTTGTTGTTAACCGCTTTGGTGGCAGTGAAAAAGGAACGACAAATCTCAACCGAAGAAATTCCGAACCGGCGCGCAACGGAAGTGTAGCCAACACCGTGAGCTAATCTAAAAATTGCGGCGGCTAGGTCACAGTCAGGGGAAATTTGGGGAAACGAAGAGGAAATGGAATGAGAGAGGAGATCGAGGAGGTGGAAGAATGAGGGATTGGACATGCGGAAATCGTCGAGCCATCATGAATCAGAGATAGATGTGGAGGAAATGAAGGGTGAAGGGTGATAGGAAAATAACTACAACCATGTTTACATATGAATCTGAAATATAGAGATTAAGGAGATCTCAAACCAATGAACAAACAACCAACAACTACCGATTAATTACAAAAATAGAAAGGATATTTAAGCCAATCATACAAACTACACGGTTTAGCACTACTACGATCTATGACTAACCAGTTCCAACAGAAGGCTTTAATCGTGAAAACTATATCGTCCACATTACAAATTTCATCATTAAAAAGGATGTTATTTTTGACCCTCCACAAATTCCAGCATATGAAATCCAGATTGGAAAAACAATTCCCGAAAGTAGTTCAATTTATAAGGTTTAGTTGTAGTAACCCTGTCATATATATACTGCAGATTCAATTAATAGAAATTGATAGTCTGAAAATAAAAACAACATCATGGTTGATATATATATATATATATATATATATATATATATATATATATATATATATATATATATATATATATATATATATATATATATATATATATATATATGGGTTTGTGTCTAAAGGTAGGGGCTTTCATATAATTAATTTTTTTGTTTTGTTTTGTTTATAGTAATTAAGGCAAGGTAATAATAAGATACTTGACCAATGGCTCCACTCATGTGCTTGGTAATCATACTGAGAGAAAACGAAGAGAATGAAATCAAACTAGAAAGGAAAAAAAATGATAGACTCATTGATTATTGATGTCAATCACACATACACAAAAATCCAAAATCTATTTGAAGAGTATATCTTCTGCCAGCTAAAATTCATGTCTTTTTACATGATTGCATCACAAGCTTAACTTATCTTAACCCAATTTATTTTCTTAATATAATCTATATTATTGCTTAGGGTTAGTTCCTACCCTTCTCATTCTCACCCCACTTGCCATTCCAAAACACTATATAAACCCTCATTCCTCTCAATAACTCTCATCTCCACATCAACTCTTCTTCTCTTAATTAAGCTCTAATTATACATAGCTTAATCATATAACTAAGATGGCTTCCAAAACATGTTCCTCCCTTGCAATTTTCCTCACAATAAACCTTCTCTTTTTCTCTCTTGTTTCAGCTTGTGGCTCCTACTCATGCAACCCTAATCCTAAACCAACTCCTAAACCAACTCCAACTCCAAAGCCAAAGCCTAACCCAACTCCTTCAAGTGGAACATGCCCTCGTGATGCTCTTAAGCTTGGTGTATGTGCCAATGTCCTAAATGGATTGTTGAATATAACATTGGGACTGCCACCAGTGACACCATGTTGCTCCCTTCTTAATGGCCTTGTTGATCTTGAGGCTGCAGCATGTCTTTGCACTGCTCTTAAGGCTAACATTTTGGGGATAAATCTCAACCTTCCCATCTCACTTAGCTTGCTTCTAAATGTTTGCAAAAGGAAAGTTCCACGTGATTTCCAGTGTGCCTAAGTTAAATCATATATCAATGCATCGTTGTGCTATTTGTGGTTTTTTGTTGGTTTTTGGAATTCGCTTTATGAGTGTTTGATTCTTGTATACTTGCATGGATGATTATTAACGACTCGTTATAATCTTTCCATTTTCACTATTTTGTTATGTATTGTGACACTAATAATATTACAATAAATAAATTTCATATGTTTGCTTATATGTAAATCTGAATCGAATCAAATATTGTGAGGTGTGTAATTTATTTGACTAAGAAATTAATTATATCTACGGATTTGTTTGTTAAATCTTTCTTGTTTTGTTTATGTTTTATTCTTTTTGTCCTTTGCGTGTGTGAATGTAGGGAGGAGAATCTCCCCCCTTGTTTGGAAGGGACAAAATGTCTAACAAAAAGTAACATGAGTTTTTATTTTCATTTCTTGATAAGCAACGATATATTTAAATCGGTATATGAATTTTTATTGTGTTTTGATTAAATTAATTTTCTGAAAGTTTTTAAAGCATTCTATTGAAGAAATTATCTTTTGATATAGAGAGTGTTTGATAAAAACATAGAGAAAGACAGCATTTTTTTTTTTTATATTAATTAACATTTACTACGAATGAGTATTTTTCCCTAGATTAGAAAATGTGTTTTACTTTGGTTTGGTCGGCGAAGTAGTAAAAAATGATGTTATGAAAAATTTGTGAGTTTCTGTTTCTTCCGGTTGAACCCTTAATTAGAAAAAGAATTGATCTTGAATTTGATCTTCAACGGTAATATGTTTTAGATTTTCAAAATTATCCTACTTTTTACTTTGGTGGAAAATATCACTCGGGGTTAACTATTATGTTTACATGATTTTTTTTTTCTTTTTCATTTGAACCTACAAAGGATCACATTTGTTTGACAAATTTTGAAACTTCATTATCATTATCAACCAACGATAATAATAAAATAAATAAAATCGTTAAATATTAAATCTATAATATATATATATATATATATATATATATATATATATATATATATATATATATATATATATATATATATATATATATATATATATATATATATATATATATATAGGGAGCATATCTAGTGAGAATGACATTTTTATATGAAAACATGAGAATGATTCTGAACCATTAGATTTTAAAATTAATGGTTGAGATTATTTGTCATTTATTATAATATTTTAATTTAATTCATTTATTTTAATAATGATGGGGAGAGAAATAAATGAAACATAATCTCAACCATTAATTTTAAAATCTAATGGTTCAGAATCATTCTCATGTTCTCACATAAAAAAATATCATTATCACTAGATATGCTCCATATATATATATATATATATATATATATATATATATATATATATATATATATATATATATATATATATATATATATATATAATCAATAAAATTGTTAAGCTTTTAACAAATACTTCTGACCTTCATTCGTTATAAGGTTTGCTCCGTGAAGTGAGTCTGTCGGTTCAGATTCGTGACACTTGGTGTTGGCTTCCTGATGCGTATAACGGGTTCTCCGTTAAGTCCTACTATTCTGTTGCCTTGGGAGCTACTGTTAATTTCCATCTCGCAGCTCCGATTTTATCAAGTATCGGTTTATTGTGGAAGTCTAATCTGCCTTTAAAAATTCAAATTTTTGCTTGGAGGATGTTGCTCAATAGATTGCCGACGCGGGTTAATTTATCTGTTAAAGGTATTCTTCATTCTAGCCTTGATAAGGGGTGTGTTTTGTGCTTCTTGGTTGATGAAGATTCTTCCCATATTTTTGTTTCTTGTTCAAAAGTCAGACTGTTGTGGTTACAAGTTTTTAATTGGATTGGTATTGAGGGTTTCAACGGAGATAATTGTTGCGAGCATCTTCATACGTGGAGATTGTTGTTGATAGGTAGGTGTAAGGATCAATTCATTTGTTCTATTTGGTTCATTACTTGTTGGGTTTTATGGTATACTAGGAATAACATTCTTTTCATGGGTGATTTTTGTAATCTTGAAGGCATGTTCCATAAGGTTGTTTTGTTATCCTTGCGGTGGTTAACTATTAAGAATTTCCATAGGACTTGTAGTCAGTACGATTGGAGTTTATTCCCGTTGGACTTTTTGTAATTCTTTGGGCCGGAGAATCCCTTTTTCTCCTTTGAATTTCATTGCTTATAAAAAAAAGAGCATTAGGTCTCCTTCTTGTGTTAGGATTACCATTATAACGATGAAAATTTGTAATAGAAAATTTAGCTTTTTGTGATCTTCCTACTTGCTCTTGTTTAATAGCTTCTTCTTTGTATTAATTAAGTTGATTATTATGAAATTTACATGAATCTAAACATGTTGAAGTTAAATTAGATTCATAAATAACACCTTTAGTGCATATTATTACATATTCTCTTAAAGAAATTACTTTAAACTCTTTCACAGATGAAGCTAACAACTAAGAAACTGTAATATTATTGTCTTCACTACTACAACGTGCATTTAAGGACGTCAGGCTTACAACGGATTTGTATCTCATCATTGTAATTGGATAACATTTTTGTAGTTGATTTATAACGCTAGATTCAACGATAGTTAAATTGAAAACCATTGTAATAGAGTCATATTTAACAACAGATGACTTTAAAACCGTTGTAATACATGTTGTGACAAACATCAATTCCCAGCAAATACATTTTTTTTCCATTTGTTTAAAATTTTAAAATATATTTTATTTAATTTTTTAGGGTCTGTTTGGTTTGAGGTAGATGGAGGGGAAGAGAGGGGAGGAAAGGGAATATCTTTTTTAATGAAATGTGTTTGATTCAATTTTTAGGAGGAGAGAAATAGGAAAGGGAGAGGAGTAAAATCCCTTAAAATAATTTTTTGTCTCCCTCCAAATTGGAGGGATTTGATGGGAAGGGAGGGAATTTGAATTTGATTATTAATAAATTATTATATTTACTAAATTGTCCTCGATTTTATTTTACTTATAATTTTCGTTTATGTTCTTACTTCTCTCATATTTATTCGATTTTTCTTTATTGCTTCCATAAACTTATTATAATAATTATTATTCACCCGTAAATTATTTTATTTTAATTATTTTATTTAATATAAATTATAATTACTGTAACTTTTTTTCTTTTATAATTTTTACTTTTAAGTTTATTTATAATTTTATGCATTTAAAATTTTAATTTGTGTCGGAAAGTTATAATATGAATCAAATGTAATCAAATAAAAACCATTGTAATAGAGTCATATTTAACAATAGTTGACTTTAAGACCGTTGTAATACATGTGGTGACAAACATCGATTCCCAGTAAATATATTTTTTTTCTATTTATTTAAATTTTAAACATATATTTTATTTAATTTTTTAGGGTCTGTTTGGTTTGAGGTAGATGGAGGGGAAGAGAGAGGAGGGAAGGAAATATTTTTTAATGAAATGTGTTTGATTCAATTTTTAGGAGGGGAGAGGAAGGAAAGGGAGATGAGTAAAATCCCTTAAAATCACTTTTTGTCTCCCTCCAAATTGGAGGGATTTGAGGGGAGGGGAGGGGATTTGGATTTTAATATTTAATAAATTATTATATTTACTAAATTGTCCTCGATTTTATTTTACTTATAATTTTATTTTATGTTCTTGCTTCTCTTATATTTATTCGATTTTTCTTTATTGCTTCCATCAACTTATTATAATTATTATTATAATTATTATTCACCTGTAAATTATTTTATTTTCATTTTTTATTTAATATAAATTATAATGACTGCATTTTTTTGTTTTCTTTTATAATTTTAACTTTTAAGTTTATTTATAATTTTATGCATTTAAAATTTTAATTTGTGTTTGAAAGTTATAATATGAAACAAATGTATTCAAATTTTTTTAACGTTATGTGATAAGTTATGACTTTTTTAATCCTTCAATATTATAAATTTTATTGTCAAAAAATTATAAATTTTTCTTTTCTAAATATTATATCAATTATATCATAAGGATAAAAGTATAAATTATTAATAAAATCTCTCCCCTCCCCTCGTGAACCAAACATATTTTTATTTAAAATTTCTCTCTTCCCCTTTCCTCCCCTCTTTTGAACCAAACATATATATATATATATATATATATATATATATATATATATATATATATATATATATATATATATATATATATATATATATATATATATATATATATATATATAATCTCTCACCTCTCACCTCTCATTCCCTTCCCTTCCTTCCATTAAAATCCCTCACATCTCCTTCCCTTCATTTGAACCAATCACACCCTTAGTGTTACTGAGACTTTAACCTCAAAACACAACATTCATCTTTGTTTTTCTATTTTTAAGTGAAAGACAATATTTTGATCAAAACTTCTTTAAAATTCATCTTTGTTTTTCTATTTTCAATTAATTCATTTTTTAAGTGTTAACCTCTAAACTTCATTAAAAAAAGTGAAAGAGACATGTATATATTATCAATCGTCCGTGCTCATAGCAACAAAAACATCTTCCCAATCAGGGACTCTCTCCTCACTTCCCTCATCAGAATTACTAAAAAAATAGTTCTCCTCTATTTCCTTGTCTTCTTCTTCAGCTTCTTCTTTTTCTTCTTGGTCTTCCTCGCCCTTAAGACCGTATCCCTAAAAACCAAGGATACAAATGGTGGGTCTTCCCCATCTTGCCGATGACGTTGTTCATTTGCGACCTCGTTTGTGATGTTTGTGTTATCATTGTCATTTGTTGAACTCATTTTTACGAAGAATTTATAATTAAAAAATGTAAATCTGTTTATTTATAAATGAGGTTGAAGATGAAAAGTCTGATATTTATGTGTTTGCAATGATAATAAATTGCAATGGTTGATATTCTCGAACGATATTTTTTGAAAAACAGAGAAAATCATAAATCCTTATTATACTTGGAATGAACATTTCTCTCTTTCGGGAAGAGAAAAAGTTATAATATTACAACGGCTTGTTATTATAACCTTTGTGATATATTATGTAAAATTGATAAAAAAAATTGCTGCTAGGAATCGAACCTTGTACCATATAAAGGGATATCATTACGATTCTTATATTTAACCGTTGTGATATATATGTATCATTATAGTTGTTTTCGATAACCACTGTGAAATATTTACCCATATAAGCAAATTAAGTGACTCATTATCGTTGTTTCATTCACAGCGAAACCCTAACATCCATTTTTCCTCTTGCGCTTCATACATTAAGGTATTCTTATTCTTCTATTAAGATATTCCTCATTATATCTTGTGCTTCATAAATTAAGGTATTCTTTTTCTTCTATTAAGATATTCCTCATTATATATTTTGTTGCAATTTTTTTATTATTCTTCTTCTTTTACTTCCATCTTAGGCATCAAACTTCGTATATTTTTAGAAACAATGAAAAGAAATATAAGAAGTATGAAGTTTTTGTGTAAGCTTCTTCCTCTTTATATTTATTTTTCATTGCTTCACAAACTAGATAAACATGGTGATGATGTAAGTGTAATGTACATATTGTTTGTGTAGCTATGGAAAATAAGGTATTCTTCTACTTCAATCTTCTTGATAAATAGTTCCTATTATCTTGTTTGGTTCATGTTGTTTCAACTTAGGTTATAGTCCCACTTAGGTTACAGTCCCACTTCTTAGGGTTTTGTTTTAATTTTTGCTGGTTTTGTTTTGAATACTAAATAATTTTCTTGTTTGAAATAGCTGAAGCTATATAGTAAAGATGATACATGGTTATGATGATGGTGGTAACAAGCATGTATGAGTTGATAAGGTACATATATATGAAAACATTTTGATATTGTATATGAAATTTAGTTTATTATATACTATGTATATTATTTGTTTCACTATCCTTTTATTGAAAATGCAATCATTTAAATTGACATAGAAACATACAATTTGAAAATTAAAATGTATTTGAAAATCAACCTATAACAATCAATGTTTTCCGAATAACTTGCATCTCATTCTGTATATTTTATGTTTCTTAACACATATATATGGTTCAATGATCTGTTCTCTTCAATACATTGATATCTACAACTCTACAATACCTCATCGTCGTCACTAATCATGGTGATTGTTATGATCATGATTGTTATGATGATAAAATCACGATGATTTTTGGCGATAATGAGGTAAACTATTATAATAGATATCAATGGATTGAAGGAAACTGACCATTGAACCATATTTGTGTTAAAGAACATAAAATGTGCATGATGAGACACATGTAATTCGGAAAATAGTGGTGGATTTAAGTTGGTTTTCAAGAACCGTTTAATTTTCAGATTATATATTTCTTTACCAATTTAATGGTTGTATTTCTTTAATTAGGTGTATGGTAAAACAAACAATATGTGTTTGTATATAATAAACTAAGGGTACGTTTGACAATTGTTGAGACAAATAATTGTTGTGATATTCAATATATATATATTTATATATATATATATATATATATATATATATATATATATATATATATATATATATATATATATATATATATATATATATATTACAACGGTTGTTACAATTAATCGTTGTAATAAAACATGCGCTTTCCATAATACAACAACGGTCCCAGGTTCGTCATTATAAGTAGCGTAATTACAAGAACACTTTACATAACAACACCTTGATTGTGTCACTATACGTAGTTTCAAACTGTTGTTAAATGAGTTTTATGTAGTAGTTTCTTCTTCATTGTATGTCTCTGCATCTTTGCTTGTCAGGGAGATGTATGTATTCTGGGTGATTTAAACACCTAATCCTAGGATTAAGGATCACCTTAAAGATACGGTTTTCATGGTGGTTAAGCAAGGATCTTGGGATGAGGTTCGAAAGAGTAGATCGATGTTACTAGGGTGGCTAGAAGATCGGTTTGGATAACTTGAGGAGGGAATGGAGTAGATCTGGATGGGACAAACTTGTCGACTTTTTTCTTTACTAAAATTATGGAATATTATGATGCAAAATAGATGTTCGATGTTTTCAAAGAATATGGATTGATAGTGGAAGTTATTATCCCCCAAAGAGATAAACGTGAAAAACGATACGAATTTGTTATGTACAAAAAGGTTGTAGACGAAAGGCTTTTTGCCATCAAACTGGACAGCATTGTGGTTAAGGGCAAAAAGATATATGCGAATGTACCACGATTCCAAAAAGGATAAAATATGGTGCATATGGAAGATGATGTTTAGGCGAATGAATCTAAGGCTGGTTTTGGGAGAATACCTTTCATACCAAGGTGGAATCCTCATGGTCCTATCAATACAAGACTTTCATATGCACAGGAGGTAGATGGTACAAATGATGCTAGAGGTGTTGCGAATAACTTGCAGGGTCAGATATTGCTAGGAGATAAACCAAGGTTTGCTCATCTGCAATATAATATGTAGAAGTTGGATTTTGTTAGGTTTGAGAAAGCATATGTAGGAATGATGGAAAACCCGGAAACAACATACGATATGAAGGGGGAATTGCACACCGAAGGTTTTTTCAAGATTAAGTCTACCCCTGGGAGCAAATTTATGCTTGTTAGAAGAAGAGGTTGAAAGAGAGTTTCATGTAGTTGAACATTTTGTAGTATATGATGAAATATATCATTTGATCTTTAGTTCACAAAAATATGATGCTTAGATCACAAGTTATGATGTTTGGAAGTAGGGTACATGCACACTTTTTCTTCATAACTTAGAAAATTTTCAATTTTTCAAAGTTAGCCCCTTTTACAAGTTACCTCAAAATTCTTGATTTTTTGTGATCAAATGCATCAATGAACCATATATTCTTGTAATATAGGTCATGGGGATAATTTTAGGTTGAAAAGTCAAAGTTTGACTTTTTTGTCCAGATGAAAATTACATTGGGTACCCCTGATTTTTTATTTTTTGACTAAGCATCGTCTGAGGTATTTGAAACATGTGAATGGATTTCCAAGGTGTATGTGAGCTATTTAAACCATTCCCTATGGTATTGAATTATGTCCATATAAATATTTCAACTTTGGGTTCCCCAATCAATCAAACCCCTAATTTGGGCACTGTGAAACCCTAATTATTGATTCTTGATCTCTTGCATCCTTTGAACTTGATTCACACTTGTCAATGGTATATTAGAGTTGTGCTTAGCTTCTTGAATGAAATGTGGAGGTCTTGGCTCATTATCCCATTAATAGATTCCTCTAGAGGGCACAGTCGATTGAAAATCCTAATTTGTGACACTGAGGCCTCGAGGCTTAGATCACTAAAAATTTATGCAACCATTGCATTAATCTTCACCATTTGAGATTCCTTGATCCTTTGATAATGTTTTAGTGGTTGAAAATCTTAGGAATTTATGATTGATCCTTTGCATGAATCCTTTGAGGGACTCAAGAATCCTGATTCACTACATGGATGTGATCTGGTAAACTTTAACATTGTCCATTGAGCTAATGGGTGTGTGGGTATATAAGGGGTCAAATTTTAGGGTATGACAATATGTGATGGTTCTTAGTCAAATTTATGGGCCATTAAATTGATTTTGAATGGATTTGAACTTATCTCGGAATTGAAGATCAATTTTGTTAAGAGTTCACTTTATGGCATTGGGGTGGAAGATTATTACATGAAAGATGCATAATTTTTCTTGACCTGTAAGATTTATGAGTTTCCTTTCAAATTCCCCAGTATTTGTGTGGGAGGAAGTAATATGAGAATCTCTTTCTGGAAACTGGTCATTGAATGCATGAAATCTAGACTCCCTACATGGAAAGGAAGATTGATGTCAATGGGTGGGAAGGTGACTCTGATAACCTTTGTTCTTTCTAATATTCATGTACACTATTTTTCTTTATTCAAGGTTCCTAGGAAGGTATTATAGAAGCTGGTGGAAATCCAAAGACAATTTCTTTGGTCAGAGTCAAAGGTGAAAAGGGGTATTGCATGGGTTAGGTGGAGCTCTGTTTGCAAATCCAAGAAAGAATGAGGCTCGAGGGTAAGGGATTTGGGTTTGTCTAACATAGCTTTAATGGCCAAACAGATTTAGAGATTAGTGACTGAAAATGAGGTTATTCGGGTGGAGATCTTAGAAGGGAGATATGGCAACTACAAAAAATCCTTGATGTGTGAGGAGTTTCCAAAATATTGTTATGCTTCCTCACTTTGGTGAAAGAACATATTCAAGGTGAAAGAACAATTTGGAGTGGTTCTTTTGTTGATTTGCTGTCATTTAAACTAGGGAATGGTGGTAACATATGTTTTTGGTTTGAGGGGTGGTTAGAAAGTTGGTCAATTGTTTCTCTTTTTCCTGGTTTATGGAACAAATCTGGGCTGGTGGTAGAAATGGGGTCCTGTGAAGGAGAAGTTTGGACATGGCGGCTTGGCCTAAATTTATTGGATAATGATATTTCTCTGCAACAGGAATATGTTGATCTCTCTCTGTTTTTAATGGAGGCTTGCCCTAGTAGAGGGATTGCAGACGTGATTATTGGACTTACTGCACATCTAAATGCTTTTCTATGAGGTATTGTTATGACAAGTTAAAGAATCATTTGGTTGAAGATAATTTGGAGGTTGAATGCAAGATTTCTCTAAGGTCCTATGGAAAACTTCTACACCTTTGAAAACAAAGATTTTAATTTGGAGTTTATGTTTAGACAAGTTTCCTACGAGAGATAATCTCATGAGGTGAAGAATGCCACTTAACCCTCATGAGTTGTTTTGTGCTTTGTGTTTCAACTCTGCTAAAGATGCCCAATATCTCTTTTTTAACTGTGTTAAAAATTAGGTTGGTTTGTGTAAACACCCCAAATTTTCCCTCACCCATTCACACCATGGCTTGTGATCCTTTCATATGCATGAATTCAATCATAGCATCTCATACCACATTTTTGATTCACTGCATTGCTTCTAAGTCATCTACATCTAGGGTTTGTGATCTGAGCAATCCAAGAGCCATTTGAGCCACTCCAAAGGTAATCAATCACTTCAAAGGGGTCCATATATGTCCAAGTATCATCTTGTATCCTCACAAAGTCAAAGAATCACAGGAACTGAGAAAGGCATGGAAGCAGAGCCAAGTTTAACTGCACAGATGACCTAGAATTAGGGTTTTGGTTTCAAAAGCCATAACTCAAAATTTTTTGGTCATTCTTGTTTCTACTGGTCTCTATATTTCATAAGGATCATGCATATCAATTTTCATGAAGAAATTCAATGGGGAAGGCATCTGATCAAGAGTTGACTTCTTGAGCAAGTCAGTGCAAAATCAGGGCATCTGATGCCCCCAATGATCCAACCAAAGGGTGTTCTTCATCATTTTGAATGTGTATGATCTTTATTTGATCATATAAGATGTTAGAAGGTCACAAAATTGAAGAATTTCAAGCCATTTGCAAAATTGCCTTTTTGGGAAAGTGACTTGTAATGTAAACTTGCTATTTTGGGAAAGTTTTTCAACCTCTTCAAATTGATTCAAAAATGCTTCAAATGAGAAAACTTTGGTCATGAAAGTTGTAGAATGGATCATTCCCTTTTCAAAAAGTACAAGAACTCATTCTAATTCATTTTGGATCAAAAGATATGGCTTGTCAAAGTTGAGGAAAATCACATAATTTCAAGTTTTGCACCAAAGAGGCAAAGTTGCAAAACCTCTTGCCAAGGAAAATTGTAACTTCAAATGGACTTCTAATCTTTACACAAACATAAACCAATGCCTAAAAATCAGAATGCACCAAAGATTTTTCCAATTTCATGACTTGTGCATTAAGAAATTCCAAAGGGGCCAAAAGTTCACAAATTTGCAAAACACTACATAAACTTCACTCAACTTGCTGAATTGTCTCAAAACCAATTCCATGGACATCCTTAATCTCAGCTGAGCCAGGACAAGCCAATGAGCCAGCTACACCATTGCCCATACCTCAAGTACAACACTTTTGACTTTTTGGCAAGAACACCCATACCAATCACAACAGTCCACCACCCACTCTCTGCCCAATCCAGACCTTACAAACACACTCCAAGGGTTCATTTTCATAACACACACAAGCCTGATCTCTCTCATAAGCCATAGTTTCAAGTTTTCACCTCTTATGCACTTTCCTTCGAAATTCATCACACAAGCATCAAACACCAAAACAAACTTCATAGGATCACTCAACATGTTCCTCTGATCATCTCCCAAGCCTCATTTGTCCCTGAAACCTCCTCAATCAGAAACACGATTCTCACCCCTCACTGAACAGAACTTCATCAAACTCACAAACCAGCCACTCTAAACACCAACCAAGCTTCAAAGCTTCATCAAGAGGATCATTGGAGCCATTTTGAAGCAAAGAGGCAGGCAGAAAGCTCCTGGATTGAAAGCTCAACCTCAGGTAACATGATGAACAAATTTTCCAGAACCCTGATTTCTTGTTAGAATATTGTTCTATGTGTTGTCCTGATCATGGGGATCTATTTTTTTTTGAAAATAAGCCAGAAATGAACATTTGGTGTTGCTCTGAAACTTTTGCCCTAGAATTTGTTTTCTTCGATTCTCTCTGTGTGGTTAATATAAACTGTTTTTGGCCCTGGATTCTTGTTACCCATTGTTGGAGGAGTGATTCTGGAGATTTGGAAGTCTTGGGGATGCGTTTTGAGTGATTCAGGTGAGGATGAAGGCCGGAGAAGACGACCGGAGCTTATCTCCGGTCGCCTGAGTTTAATTAGGGTTAAGTGTAATTAATTAGGAGCTTTGAATATGGACCCTTAGATTTGCTTTCCCGCGCGTGAATGAGTGGCCTGGATGTCTCATTAAAGCCCTAATCTCCAATTAATTAATTAAATCCAGTTTAATTAATTATAAAACATAAATTTTTCAGGTTTGAACTTGGGCCGTAGGATTGCGCGCCAAGTCAAACCCTCCAAGCCCAGATTGCATCTGATCCTTTCATTTTGCATACTTTTCAATAATTCAATTTTTATTCATTTATTTTTCATTTTATTTGCACAAATTATTTAAAATAGCAAAAATCATTTAAAAATTATGAAAATTTTTGTCAAAGTTTTCATTAATTTTTAAAACCCAAAAATATTTTTATTTTTATTTTTTGCATTAAAAATCATTTTTAAATAATTTAAATGTTTATTTTTAATTAGTTAATGAAAATTAATTAATTAAAAATGCATTTAGGTATTTAAAAATCACAAACAAATTCACACTGCATTTAGAAACATTTAGAAACATTATCCAACTCTCAAACCAAATTTATTTTTTGTTCTTGATGCCTTTTGATCATTTTCATTGGAATTAAATTCATTTTAAGGCAATATTTTGGTTCAAACTTTGAAAAATTCATTCTGCCTAACCATTGAGAGTTTGATGATGATTCTTCTTGAATTGCATCCTCTATAGCATGTAGTTTATAGGATAAATTTGGTTTGATTTGATCTCCCATTTTCAATTTGTTTTGCATTTTTCTTGATAAGGTACCTCAAAACCCTAGTAATCTTAGGAAATTCATAACTTTCACTAGGTTAAGAGTTAGATCCTCTCCTTTGGGCAGTGAGCTTGTATAGGTTTATGGTATCTTTGATTGCATTTTCAAATTTTTATCATGTCATTTGCTTCTGGTTTTGGATTTTTGCTTTGCATGATGCATGTAACCCTAATTTGTGCCTTCCTTTGCATCCATTTCTCATTTGCTTGCATCCAATGACTTGCCATGACATTTTGTGCATCCACATGATTCATAATACATCTTAGGACATATTAGAATCATGTTTGATCATTGCATCTTTCATTTTCCATGTTATATGTCCATTGCATTTCATAACTTTTCATGTACATTCATGATTCAAAGCATGCTTCATCTGCACCCATATCCTTGTATGATCATTCTCATGTCTTGCCTTGTGTTTGCATCTTCTCTTAGCATCATTAACATCATGTTTATGCTTCTGGTTTTGGTTTGCACCATGGCATTTCATCCCATTCTCATTGCATTTCATTTTCTTGTGCTAACTTTTCAGGTGGTAAGTTATTTGAGAAGTGAATTTGCCTTCACTTCTCACAATCTCTTCTCATCTCTCTTGCATCTTTTCTGCATTTTATCTTGTGTATTGGATTGAGCTTGCTCATTCATGTTCATCTTACTTTCTTTCTTCAAGCAACTTGTCTTCTTAAGTGAAGCAAGTTGTTTTGCTTCTTCCTCCTTTCATCTGCTTCCTTCCTGGTGGTTTCTCTGAAGATCTTTCTCTCTTAAGCCTCATAAACCCTAGGATCTCCAAGCATGATAACAATTAGGGTTTGATTAGTCCCCCATTTAGTTTTACCTTTGTTTCATCTTTGAGTCTTCTCTTCTCACCTCATAATCAGGGACTAAACCCTAAAGGCTTTAAGGCTTTGTGATTAAGCTTATGCCTGCATCCTTCTATTAGGATGGAGTGTATAACTTTAATCCTAAGTGTTAAACCCTTAATGTGTTTAAATCCTTTAATCAATTCACTTAATAACCATCAAGACATCAAGCTTGTAACTTGGGCCTTGCATTAGGGTTCTAATTCTTCCTTAGCTGGTTAAGAAGGACTAACCCTAGTGTTAATGGACAAGTCCCCCTCAAGTTGTCTTACAAACCATAAAAATCACTTCTTCATCTTACCATTAACTAAAATCCACTTTAATAAAGGCTTTGTTTTGTCATGAGGTTAATCCCTAATCATGGATTAAGTTGATGAGTCTTTCTCAGCTTAAATGTTCTCATCTATTATCCTTCTATTAGGATGGTGTAATGAGTCCATTAAATCCTTGATTATGGCTTAAACTCATTACTCAACACTAAACAAAAACAACAAAAACATCTAAATAATCACAAGTAGGTTAATGATCTTAATCCTACATCATGGTGATTAAGTGTGAAGTGCTTACTTCATACTTAAGGTATTCTCATTACCCCTAATCAAAGGGAGGATGTGATGAGTTTACTAACCCTTGGTTTAGGCTTAAGCTCATTTTCCTATGACAAATTTTCAAAAGCAATAAAAGATTGAAAACATCAAAAACAAACAATAACCGTCTCCTCCGGGATTCTTTTCTCATCTCATTCACTCATAAACGAGAACTTGCTTCTTCCTTCTAATGCAAGACAGTTTGCACATGAGCCAGACATGTCACACACTTGAGCATAGACAAGTAAGCAGTTCACAAGTCAATTCACCTTTCAGTCTCTTTGGGTCGAACTACAGTGTTCTGACTTCCTCATTGCACGAGAGGATACGTAGGCATAACTTAACAGTTATCGAACAAAAGTCTCTGTATATTCCCCCTCTTTCCAGCCTTATTCTTTAAGCCTCATGGTCTTGAGCATTTCATTCTTATTCTTACACTGACACTTCACTTATACACTTCTCACTTCTTTTACACTGACACTTGCATTCTTTCCAGCTTTGATACACAAATAGCACTGACACTACCCCTTTAAAACACAAATTTTCTAAGCGTGGATCCCGTTGAGTACGGCGGACAATCTGGGTGCTAATACCTTCCCAGGTTGTAACCAACCCTCTTTCTCAGTTTCTCTGGTTCGCAACCGTCTTATCCATATCTTTCTAGGTTTATGCAGCATTACCTTTCCTTCGGGATAAAAATGCCTAGCTGGCGACTCTATTCATTCCTTCTCCCTTTCGCCGACCGTTCGCGTCTGTACCCCTCTTGGCCTGGGTGTCATTTGGTGGGAGCGACAGTTTGGCATAAAGTGTGTGTCTGGTTCGAGGTTGGAGTTGTGCAAATTGACGCATACTGTGAACATTTGATGGCCTGGATAGATAAAATGAGGGTAAGGTGTCTGTAGTTCTTAATGTTGTTGGAATTTGGACAATAGTATGCTGGTGTATTTGGTGGTCCAAAAATCAAATTATGTCTAACGATGAAGTTTGTGATCCGAAATTGGTGATGCAAAGAATTCTTCTTTTATCTTGGTGGTGGATTGGAAAGATAGAAAATCATTTGTTTATTTTTAATTACTATGAGTGGTGTAAATACCCTTGGGTGTTCATCTAGAGTTATTTTGGTGGATTGTTAAATTGTAGTTGAATGTTTGTAAATGAGTTGGGGTACCCCTAGTACCATTGGTTAAGTATATTATTTTCTTATTAAAATAAAATAAAAAATCGTTAAACATTAAATTTCAACAACAATATCAAACATTTTAATTGACACAACACACCTACAACAAGCATTGATAAGTTACATTTATGTTTTTCTAACTAACATTAAATATTTTTAACTAGCAATTATAGAGAAGAGAATATATTAAGGAACCAACCTTGAAATATTTTTCAGCTCTTGCAATCCATCACAGAAAATAGTGTGATACTTCATGTAACTACTTTCATTGTCATTGTTTCATTACGTTAAGTTTGCATTACAACATTTTGCATCCAAGATAGATCGTGGTGGAATTCACGTTTTGATTGATTGATGAGAGTTTCACGCGGATGACTGATGTATCAAGTGGATTGATGAGTTGTCAATTTCTTGACCGCTGTCACTTTTTAAATAGACGAGAAAGATTTGTCACTTTATTGTTTCGTCAAATTGGACAAAAAACTTCCGATCAGTTGCCAACTCAACCGAGGTAATGTCTCATTAATAGAATATATAAAAAATACACTAAAATGTAGTTGTTGGAATTCAAAAGAGGGGTTGATCAATATATTTCCTTTCGGTTGTTAGCTCAATCAAGATAATGGTTTATAAACAAAAATAAAATAAAATATGCTAAAATGCAGTTGTTCTGGTTTGAAGACATGTCCCCTGAATACTTTTTCTCTCAGTTACCAGCTCAAACAAGGTAATAGGTTATAAATAAAAATAAAAACAAAATAAAATATGCTAAAATGCAACTGTTGGAATTTAAAGGAGTGTTCCCTAAATACTTTTTTTTCGGTTGCCAACTTAACAAAGGAAATATTTCATAAACAAAAATATATAAAAATTAAAAATTATTAAAATGTAATTGTGGAGATTCAAATGTGTATCCCCTGAATGTTTTTCTCCTTGTATGTGATTTTAATTAAAAATTATTAAAATGTAATTGTGGAGATTCAAATGTGTATCCCCTGAATGTTTTTCTCCTTGCATGTGAGTTCAATCGAGAGAATATGAAATATTTTTTAAATTAAAATTTAAAATGTGGCACGCCTATAATTTACATATCTGTTGTTTATTACGAGGAATTTGACTTCTTGTGACACTTACAATTTGCCACTACAAACTATGAACCCATAACTAAATGTGACCAGGACTTTGAGTAACACATACCTCTAACGTTAACTATAATGTGGCGTGATGCTTAAAAAAATAATTGTCACAATAACTTTTAGTTACACTTACAATAAATGTTACTATATGGTATCATATGCTACCCTAGTCTTATATACTTGCAGTTTTTATTCTAGTAGATGTTACTAGAAATTCAGTAAATATATTTTTTTGGCTTAATAGTCATTTACCCCCTGTAATATAAGCGTCTTTTGATTTACCCCCTTTTAAAAAAATATTGTGGCCGGATTACTCCCCTGAAATTTTCTAATACCCCCTAAGCGTGTAAAACCCATGGGTAAATAATTTTTTTTACAGGGGGTAATTTTTCCACCTGTGGGGCAAAAGACTTAGAATTTTAAAATTTCAAGGATGTAATCCAAATTTTTTTAAGGGGGGGGGGGATTAAATCAAAACACGTCTATATTGCAGAGGATAAATGACTATTAACTCAAGATGTTTTTTATTATATTAAAATTTAATTAATTTATATTTTATAATATTATTAATATAATATAAAATTACTCATTAAAAATATTTTTAAGTATATTTTGAGTAAGAAAAAGTATATCGAGAACCATGACAAAGATAAATAACTAAAATTATACATTTATTTAAATATTTCAAAATAGTAAAAAAAATTATATTATAAAAATGTATAAACTCGAACCCCCAATTTTTGGATGTGGCAACTTCTTTCCTTGCTTGTAGGAGGGAGGTGAGTAGTTTTACTTTTTTTTGGCATTCCCATAAGCGCAAACCCGAGAAGGATTACTATGTGGAGTAGTTTGGCCGGTAAGATTAAGAACCAGTTGGCTAGTTAGAAATCTCGGTTGCTTAGTCTAGGTGGAATGACCACTCTTCTTAAATCAGTGGTATGTCCTTTTTCGATCTTTACGTTATCCTTTTATAGGATCCTGGTTAAGATTGCTAAAGAAATAACATCTCTTCAAAGTAGCTTCTTGTAGGGTGGTTCGGAGGATTGTAGGAGGATCCATTGGTTAAGTTGGAAGAAAATTTGCTTGCCGATTGCGCAAGGGGATTAGGGGTGTGGAGTATCGAGGATTTTAATATTGCGCTTCTCTTTAAGTGGAGATGGAGAATTTTTCAAGGCTCATACTCCTTGTGGTTAAATATCCTAAAAGCACGATACATTGACATTAGCTAGAAAATGTTCAATGGAAATGTTGATTCTAGTCCTAAATCTCCAAAATCGGAGTGGTGGAAAGATCTTGGCTTGATCAATAAAAACTTTGGAGGTGATCTTTTTGCAAAGTATTGTAGGATGGAAGTGGGAAACATATACATATCATCTTTTTGGCACTCCAATTTGTTGGGAAATTTTAGCTTGAAGGATATATATTCATCTTTATTCTCCGTCTCTAAGCTTCATAATGTTTCTGTGGCTGGCATGGGAGGTTGGGTGGAAAGGGGTTGGAGATGGGGAGACCTCGGTATTGAGATCTCTTTGGATCCCAATATCGAGGCGTCTCGTTCTAACTTACAAAATCTGTTTGCATGTGAGTTCTCGGAAGATAGGGACAAAATTAAGTGGATTCCCGATCCTTTCTCAGGTTATACAGTTAATTCATTTTTGAACCTATTGGCTTCTACAAGATTTGTGGATAAGGTTATTACTCATCTAAGCCCTACTAGATTGGTAAGTAATAATGGAATAGTACTAGAAGCGGAAGGTGGGCTTGGTTTATCTCAAATTGTTTCTGGTTTCGGTTCTGTTTATAATGGAGAGGAGACTGGCACATATAGATTTTCTGTTTCTGGTTTTTCTGCTGCTCCGGGTTTAGGGTTCGGTTATACTGCTGGTTCATCTGCTGGTTTATATGTTCAAACAAGACCTGGTTTTCCAGTCTGCAGGCCTATTGACGGTAGTCTGGCAACAGATCTTTCTTCGGTTCCTGATGCAGCGTTCGATTCTGCTTATAATGGAGGGTCTGGCTTTTCCGTCTACATGCCTGTTGTTGGAAGTCTGGCAGTAGTTCTTCTTTTTGTCCCTGTAGCGGCGCTGTATGTTGTTGTAGTGGAGGAGGATAATTCGTTTTTTGGTGCAGCAACAAAGGTTGTTCGCGTGAGTAGGGATCCGGTTGTGGGAGGGGTGATCAGTTCTGGATTGGAGAGACTCAACGTGTCTTGTAAAGTTTGGTCTAATATTTGGAAGTCAAAGCTCCCAATGTGTACAAAAACTTTTGGTTGGCATCTTTTTCGGAATAGATTACCAACTAAGGATAATCTTATTTTAAGAGGTATTAATATTTCTAAGGAAAACTCTCTTTGTGTATTTTGTTCTTTTTATATCGGGAATTCATTTCACTTGTTTTCGAGTTGTCTTGTGATGAAGTTAATTTGGAGGGATATAAGTGAGTGGATTGGTTTTGTAGATAATACGATAGACATTGTGGATTGTTGTAAAGAAAGCTTCGAGGGGTATTTTCGTTTTAACAAATATCAAGGAGCAAAGAAAAGGAAAGCTAACGTTTTTTGGATGACGACTATCTGTAATATTTGGATAGCTAGGAACGGGATTATCTTTGAGAGTCATAGTTGGAATGTATTCGACATTGTATGGAATATTAAAACTACGGCTTGGAAGTGGTCCTTGTTAGGAGATATTGATAAACCCAATTGTAATTTCTCTGATTTTTGTAAGAACCCGATGTTTTTTATTTCATAGGGTCAATTGGAATGCAATCTCTTTTTTATTCGGGTCGTGTTTTGGCCCAATTTTTTGTAATCAGGTTTGAGAATCCTTACCTCTCGCTTATTGGAATCACTTGCTTACAAAAAAAAGTACTTACAAGAGAATTCAACTGAACATTCATATTTTTTATATTTGACTTTTCTCAAAAAATACAAAAAATTTACTTTCTATTATTGAATTTTCAACTTCGAATATTCTTACATCACCTTCATATCTCCATCTAAATTGTGTTACTTTCCATTATAGGTTAAGGTCCATAGTGAAAATCTAGATAAACACGGTGTTTGAATGGGTCAAAATTGAGTGGATTGGAGCATCTAATTGTCGTGAGCACCCTCTAGATTGGTTTGTAAAGTTGAAAGGGAGATCTTCTCGTAAAACCACATTTATTATATAGTTTTTTTTACTTGTTGGTGTTTATGGAGGGCGAGAAATCAAATTTTATTTAACGATGTTTTTTGGAAACATGAAGAAATCTTCTATAGAATTATTCAGTTTTCGTGGTTATGGCTTGTTATTCCCTCTAAGCGTCGATCTCCTTGTAATTATTATGAATGGTGTAAATGTTCCACTGATTTTTTGTATGCGTAGTTTGTTCATATGATTGTTGGGTTTGGAATATACCTATTATTCCTTTTTATCTTATTTCACCTCATTATAAAAATATATATGAATATGTGGTATCTTTTGATGTCTCCATGCTAAGTACCCTAGTAGCGGTGAGAAGTACGAGCGACATTAGATAGGAGGATGGATCACAAATCTCTGACCTAACCTTCATGGAGATCACCTTTAACCCTGATGTAACCTTAGATCTGGATATGTGATTCTTCCTTTGGCTATTATGTGGAGTTCTCAAGGAAATCAAAGATCTAGACTCCGAAGAATTGAAGCGGAAATGTTGGTTGACAGAATCAACCACAATACACCTTCGTGCTCACTTCTGGGTGTTTATCGATTCTGAGATCTGAGAAATTTACGAGCGGTGAAGATGGAAAATGAATGTGATTTTGCAGAAAATATGGAAATCGAAAGTCGAGTTATTCTTAAATCAGTGACTTAAGGAGATCACAAATTGGTAAATAAGAGATTAGATCTTCAACCGTCAGAATCCAGATCTAGAACCTTGTTAGCAAAATTCACCTAAAAAGTCCAATGATAAGTCAATTCTTAAAAAAATAGTTTTTCTTAGTAAGCAAGTGATGAATTAATAACGAGTGCAAAGAGTACTCCACCTGTTTAAAAAAAAAGTGGCCGAGAGAAAACTGGCCTAAGCAAAAGAAATTATAAACTCAATTGCGCCTAAGACAAGAAAAATAATGGGTCCTTGTCGGAGTTGTAAAAACTGCAATTAGGGTGTGTAATGTCCCCCATAAACGACCATTTCCATAAGCAAAATTTGACCTTCCACACAATACCTATTATGGTCCAAGAAGAGTTACGAAAAATGGAATCGTTTCTCACCAACCAAATAGTCCAACAAACCGCCAACCAGATGTTACCTTCTCTTCATTGCTCGATTTACTAAAAGCATGACAATCCAAAAAACTACCTTTAATGTCTCCCTCCATGACTTTTATGTATCCTAGCCATTCGGAGATCTCCTTCCAAACTAACTTAGCAACCACACAACCCAATAAAACATGAACTAAAGATTCGGGAGCCAAAGAACAAAAGGCCCAAAGAGAATAATTTCGGTCAAGAATAGTATTGATAGATCAAAGATTCTCTATGGAAGCATCAACCAGAATAATGTATCATCCGCGTAATAAACATACGCGGACACCAAATATGAAAAAGTCACTCTAAATTATAACTAACTAACACAACTACTTAAAACTAACAAACAAACTTAGATCCAAGTTACATAGAAAGGCTAGCTAAACTGTATTTAACATCACTCCTTTAAGACACTCGAGGGAAATATTTGTTAATATAACAATTGTGAGTAAGAGTCTAAATAAATAGAAAAAAAAAATATGTTAAGTAACACATAAAAGAAATAACTCATAAATCTAATATCTTAAAAGTTAAGTAAAAATATGATATGCAATTCCATTTGTATGATCAGTCAAAATCTACTGTAATAATCTTGGGTCCACCTCATGACCAAACAACATGTGAATATGTGAGATTGCTACCACTTTGCCCCACATTGCCTTGTGTTGCAGTTGTTAATACCTCAATTAAAAATCATATTAGCATCGTTCATGATTTTGTAATCGAAAAACCATATTGATCTAAGGATCATTTACAATGTGTGTCGTTATACTGCATTTCACAAACATTGTCCTTATTATTACACACTAATACTATACTACTATACATTTGAATTTGAATACAAAAAACAGTAAGATCAAAGAAAACCTACCAATGAGAAGCAATTAACAGGTCGTTCCTCTCACAGAATTACTGAAGTTCACGGGACTCCTATACTCACATCACATGCCAATTGTTCCATATCACAACTCAATTAAATTAGTATTTCCCATTGGAAAGTGGGAATATTTTACTCTTTTATATTGATTCCTTTTCACTACCAGTTAAAACAAAAGACAGCTTTTGCTTCACATGATTTTTTTACATCAAAAAATAAAAAATTACCTTTTTACACTATAAATAACAGCATCACTCACTCCACCTTCACACAATTACAGTTGTAATTAACCAACCATCATGAACTCTTCTAGATCTTCAACTCTTGCTCTTTTTTCCATCATCAATATCCTTTTCTTTGTTACAACAAATGCTTGTTTCTTTTGTCCAAAACCAAACCCTAACCCTAACCCTAATCCATTTCCTTACCCAAACACAAGTCCTTCCACTAAGAGTTGTCCTAGAGATGCACTCAAGTTAGGAGTATGTGCTAACTTGCTTAATGGACCTATTGGTGCAATTGTTGGGTCACCACCAGAACATCCATGTTGCTCTATTTTAGAAGGACTAGTTGATCTTGAAGTTGCGGTTTGTCTTTGTACTGCCATTAAAGCTAACATTCTTGGCATTGATATTAATATTCCTATTTCACTTAGTTTGATTCTTAATGCTTGTGAGAAGAGTCCACCCACTGATTTTCAGTGCTCGTAATTAAGCGTTACTCTCGATTAACTTGCTGCTAAGTTGTTAATTTTGTGTTCTTTATGTTGTAATTTATGATTCATGAAATGTTGTTAGCTACTTGCTTAATTAAGTAGTGACAGTCTTTTACTGCAAATGCAGTTGTATTTTGTAACTGTAATTTCTAGTTGCAGTCTTGAATGAATTTCTAAGGTTAATTATTTGATGGAATATTTCCTTTTTTTATGTAGATAGTAATTATTATTAGAAATTCATATAAAATTGTGATTATCAAGAACTCTGATAATATCGCTCATTATTTTAATTCGAAACTTGATAATAACGTCTAATTAATACTTTCTCAGTTGAAGTAGAATTTGCATATGGAATATTTTTGTAGTTGATAGAATATTAATATAATTGATAGTGTAAGTTAATTTTATTTTGTAAACTAACGACCAACATATGTATATCTCTAAGTTAAGTCAGATTGAAAATAAATTATATGATAGAATGATTAATTTCTATTAGAGATTTCCAAAATAATAGTGAAATTATACGGAGAATTGAGACAAATAATACTATATATTAAGAGAAATGTCGCTTTTATAACTCTAGTAGTATGGGCAACATACTATCATTTAGTATTTTATGGTTTTATTCAATATTTCAAATTCCTCAAATTTTTGTCTTTGACATGATTTCTCGGTCTGAAAAAGGTGAGGTAACAAATAGAGAGCTACATGACTACATAGGCTGCCACATGAGATGTTGGTGTCACATGGTGATAAGTTTGTTCATCAGCAAGCCATGCAATGTAGTAGGGACAGAATAAAAGTAAATTTACTTTTAGGATGTCACAATTGACATTACATGTGAAACCAATCCAATTAGATGTTATTAGAATATAATTATTAATATTATTTTATAATTTTATTGTTGTATTTTAGTAAGAATAGTTTAATGTTTTCTTGTATCTAGTGTTTTCACTCTTATTTTGATCATCCTATTGAAATCTTAAAGTTAGAGGGTGTTCTTTTTCTTTCTCTAAGTTTTGATATGGAACAATTATTACCATGTTCAATAATATTGAAAATGTATTTGGATTGAAACAGAAAATAATTTTGTTTGGTTAATACCATTTCTGTCATATATGTTATTTTTGATTTATCCGTTTGTGATACTGTAACATCCCATTTTTAATATTTATTTGTCGGACATATTTGGTGTTTTGTTGACCTTGTTTAAGGCGTATGTTTTGATTGTTTTTATGTCGAGTCCTAGTGGGACGGGTAGAATTGTGGTACGTTAGTAATAGCGGGTGTGCGAATAATAATAATAAGAACATTTAACCATTATTTCTATTATTATTATTATTATTATTGGGCTTAATTAAAAATAAGGGCGATTTGGTAAAGTTGGATGGTGAGGGTTTTTATAGAGAGGTATGACTAATTAGACAGTTAGAGAAGAATTGGTCGTGGAAGTTTGTGAAGAACCAAGGAGGCTAGGAAGGAGAAAGAACACCTAGGGTATCATTCTTTGAAGGAATTCGCAGGAGATTCGTCTGATTTCGAGGTAAGGGGAAGAAAGGATTCTAAATTAGGTGATTTAACATGAAGGGGTAGTGGGGGTTTCCTTCCCTCATTGGTTTTTTCTGTTGTTTTGATGTGTTGTTTTGATGAATATGTCATGAATAATTGAGTGTATGTTTGATGCTACGAAATTGCAATTATGTTTGTTGAATTCTGTGAATTATTGGTGATATACTGGTGTAGTTATTTTGTTGAATGAATATGTGATGTAAATTGTTGTTGTTGTTGTTGTTGTATGAGAACCTAATACAAGAAGGTAATAAAATCGAATTTAGTAATTTGGGTGAAAGAAAGACATAATTAAGAGAGTAAAATTGGTGTAGAAACAATCTTAAGTCTGGTAAATTGGACTGAGATGGAATCGTAAGAAGTTACAGAAACGAAGGAAGAGGGAGCGAAACAGAGAGTACAAAGTTGGTATGTGGGTCGACCGTCTGGGGTTCATGACGATCGTCTGAAGTTGGTGACGACCGTCTCGTTTGCATAATAGGTGGTGACGGTAGGCTCATGTATGTGACGCTCGTCACATGTGGCTGGAGGAGGATTTTAGTTGTTTTAGTGTCTGTTTACTATGTCTGAGATGTTTTTAGTTTCAGTAGCATAAATTAAGTTGAGGAATAGCAATTAAATTCAGTAGGCTTGTTAATCCAGTGGCAGAGAATTAGTAAATGATTTTGGTGATGATTTGGTAAAAGAAAATTAAGTAACAATAGAGTAGCATTAGTAGTAGGGGTTGATAAGCTCTTTATTATGGAAATGTAGGAATTGGATGGGCGTATGGTAATAATCTGGTAGTGAGTGGTGTTAATAGAGCATGTCAATTAGTCTAATTAACTAGTTTAATCAGGATTGTTTAAATAAAATCGTAGTAGACTTATTGTTCTTGAGTAGTGTTGCTATGTTGTATATTGATCGGATGGATCATGTAGATGTATAATTGTTCGCGGTGATTTCTGGCGAACAACCTCTGGTTAACCAATTTCTTCAGAAAACTGGGTTACTTGCAGGACCAACCAAACAAGTCCTGGGACACATGCGCAATGATTCTGTCGAATTTTCTTAGTGTTGGTGACTGATTTATGGTTTGTTTCGTCAATACTGTCAAAGTGTTAAGAACTTTGATTTTTACAAGTAAAGTAAAGTTTAAGTTTAAAAATGAAATAAAGTTAAAAGTTTTAAACAAGAATAAGAAGAAATGTCAAAGGCTAGAACTTGCAGAAAAGTAAATAAAGCTTGAAAATGACATAAACTTGATGAATAAACAAGTAATTTAAATGACTTTGAAATATAAATGGTGTTCAAACGTACATGGTTCCAAATATCAAACTCATTTTCTCTCACACTGGGTACTTAGAGTGTTTTACAGGAATTTTGTATCAATTTTCACACACCTATTCTAAACACAAACTATCCTATTTATATACAAACAAAATAACTGCTCAGAACGGAAAAACAATAACTAACTGACAAGTGTCAGTCTGCATGCAATTTTCTTCTCTAAAACTTCCACCTGTCCAACTGTCAAAGGTTACAACCTTTTGAATTTGAATTCCCTTCTTTGATGACGAAACCTTGCACCCCTTCAATCTGTCGAAGCCTTTAATGAAGAAACAACTCTTTCAGCATCTATCAAATACTGTCTTTTGTCAAAAAATCCTCTTCTGTCGAAATCGTCGAAAGACAACCTTCTTCTATCAAAAACCTAGCTACGAGTAACTTTCCAAACTTATCTTGCCAGAACAATATTTGCCATTTTGTCGAAGCATTTGAACTCTTGACTTTGCCAGCATCTCTTGAATCTCTTTCTTTCAACATTCTTCGACAAAACAACCTCAAGCTTCCAAATTTTACCCTGTCGAAATTATGGGTTTACAAATTGCCCCCCAGCAAGGATGTTTTCGACTATTATTGGAGAAATATCTTTTGCTGTCGAAATGACCCTTGACTTCCTGTCAGTCACATTTATTATAAAGTGATTTTGTTGAGTCCCAAGAAAACATCATGATTTTTACTTTATGAAAACGTCATATCTAGCACACGTTTTACACAATCTCCCATGACCCTATATTGTAGCTAAATCATGGCCTCCTACCAACTGCCACTTTTTAATTTCCACCAATAGATCAAAAACGCACGTCTCCACTTCTCCAACTGACAGTCTTTTCATTTTCCCTTCTTTTTTTTTTATTATTCATTTATTTCATCTTCTATAAATACCACCTTCAACAACATTTCATTCTTTTTCACATCCTCAAAAATTCTTTTCCTACCCAAACGCAGAAAACTCCATTACAAATCCTTTTCAAAGCTCCTGCTCCTTCAACCTTTTCATCCTCTCATATCAATGGCTCCTCCAAAGATTGCTACTGGTCGCAGTGCCAAAAAGACAAAGAAGACCGTTGATCTTCCTCCTGCTCAAATACTGTCTGGACCCATACAAATGCAGCAACAACAATACTTTCCAGAGCCCCCAAATGAAAGGGAGAAAGAAAGCATTTACAGGTCTCAGGTAATGATTCCCATCTCTGTTTCTGGATTTCATCATGCTATGTTAGGTCCTATTTTTGATCCCACTGTTGACCCTAACCGTCTGAAAGAATTTTATCCCTGTTATTCTGCTTCTAAACCCATAGCTGCTAGCAAAAACCCTAAACCTGTCGAAACCTCATCCAAAGAACCTGAAACCCTCATAGCTTCGACAGAGATAGATCTGTCTTATCTGAACCAAACTAGGATTTTTAGGAGTCCCCCTTTGACGAAAGATCCCTCCGACTACTTAGCGTGGCTCACTAGGGTCGAAAAAGCCAAAGAAAAGTTCTGGAAGAAAACTGGTATCTATGACCTGATCCAACTGTCGAAGGAGGGTCCCCGTTATTGCCAAAATATGATGTTAGCCTCTTTGTACTTCTGGGATAGTACTTACAATACTTTCCATTTACCTTGTGGGATGATGACTCCTACCCTATTCGACATAGCAGCCATTACTGGCCTTAGTCCTTTAGGAGAGATCTTTAACCCTGAACATTTAAACAAGGACCCCATAGGCTTCGACACAAAGCATGCTGGATACTCCGTTTTCATCACTCGTCACCAAGGTGAAGACAATGAAGAAGTCTCCGACAGAGAGCACATTGCTTTCCTCACCCTGTGGTTAGCCAAATTTGTTTTCTGTACTAGGTCACTTCAAGTAGCCAGAAGTTATGTCATCATGGCCAATCAACTTCATAATGGAGTTGCATTCTGCCTGAGTGAGTTACTTTTGGCAAACCTCTATGAATCCTTGAGTGAGAGTGTAAGTAACCTCAAAACCCTTAAAGACAAAGGTAACATTAGTCTTACAGGCCCTTTCTGGCTCCTACAACTATGGTTGAATGCAACCTTTGAAACTTTCATCCCCATCAAAATGCCAGTTGTCGAAGAAGCAGTAAAAGAAAGGCGCGTCGAATGGCCTAGGTTGGTTCAACTGACCCCTACTGATGATAACATAAGCGTTCGACAAGCATTCACTGGTTACATCATGATGTTCGCCAAACGCTACAAGTTTACTCCTCCTATGGCACCATTCGCCAGTAGACTTGTAGGTCCCAGGTGGTTCACCAGACAACTCCCAGTGGAGAACCAGAAAGACGAAGATTCCTATATATCCATTTGGGAAGCTTTTCTCATGCCAAGGCACTTTTTCTCCCACCATAGTCTCAACAACACTGAGGTGTCCCTCATTGCTTACCAACCCAACCTGGTAGCTAGGCAATTTGGATTAATTCAGACGAAGACAAAGCCTATTTACCACAAGAAAGGTGCTATTATATTCTATAACTCATTTCAAAGCTTCGACAGAAGCTTAGAGCTATACAACAAATTCTTCGACTCATCTTTAGAAGTTTACCCCACCATCTTTCAACCAAGATTCCTCTGTACTGAAGACTTCGACGTTTGGTGAAAGGAATATTACATCAACAAATTTTTTGACGTAGCAACCTTCACTACTCTCCTGACGAACGCTTTTACTTTTGTGCAGGACAAGAAGAAAAAAGGTACAGACAAACACATCAAAGAAATTCAAAAGTTTCAAAAGTATTTTGAAACTATTTACAGGCCCAATGATCTTCGTCGAACCATAGGTGAAGCAGCAGTAACTCTAAAACAAAAGTTTACAGAAAAATTGGATAAGTTGGGGGTGCCTTCGTCTCTCCCACCACATGCACGTTACAACTTTGCATTCACAACTTTTCCTCCAAAATTCCCTCCACTCCCTTCTGCAGAATTTGGTGTGGCTTTGAGCCCTCCATTTCCAGATTGGTTTGTGTGTGGATCTGATTTAAAACTGCTTCGCGAATCCAGCAAGAAACTTGCCGAACGTGTGGTTCCGACGAAGTATCACTTGGGCAACTTCACTGGGCACCTTCATGTTGGGATAGAACATATTAGTGTCGAAGAACCCATTCTTGAAGGTGTCGAAGAAATTACATTACTCTTTTTTAACTCTAACTCCCTTTATTGTTATATCAATGTTCATGCAATTCTTCCTCTTTCAGCTGTCAGAATTGTCAAGAAAGCTGCTGGCGAAGGAACCTCCTCTAAAACAGTCGAGAAATCTCCCATGCCTGCCAATAAGGTTTCGACAAACAGAGAAACACCTCCCTATTCATGCCTCTCAATCTTCTCCTATACTGAATACTTCTTCTTTCATTGCAGGTCACTCGTACACCAGCTAAGAAAAGAAAACAAGAGGAAAAGGAGACAAGTGTCGAAGAGTCTGAGGATGAATCCCCTGAACCTCAACCCTTGAAAAGAAACAAAGGTCTGAGAATAAAAACAGTGGCATCTCAAAGATCCATAGTTCACAGACGAACTCCCCCTGCAAGTCCAATCAACAAAATTTCCTCAAAGAGTGAAAGAAGTGGAGACTCAAGTGTCCACACTGAGATCCCTCAGGTATTTACTTCGACCAACAACACTCCTAGTCTTGACTGCATATATCCTTATCTTATACTTCCCTTATATGTTCTCTGTAGGTTGTCATTGATGTCGAAGAGATCTCTACAGTCCAAGAAGAAATTGTTCCTTCTGACTCTGAGAAGACTCTGGCTGAAAGGCTTCAAGAAGATGCCACCCCAGATGCAAGTGTCCATGAACCTCAAACTTTGGACGAATTCAACCTCAGTGATTCTGAATCTTCTGGCAATAACTCTCCCTTTCGACCAGACTTTACTGCAGAGGAAAAAATAACTCCAGACCAGGATGCACCACTTCAAACACCAGCTGCTGCACCAGAAATTGACGAAGATGCTCTTGGTCAAGATGTACAAACTCAAGATCCAACTGATACCACAGCAGATGACAAAGAGAATGTCGAAGAAGAGGTCACTCTGTCGAATCAACCAAGAGTCAACTTGAGCCTTGGAGGAACTTCCCAAAATGTTCCTACTCCATCAGAAGTTCCTGTAGAAACTCATTTGGGTACTGGTTCGACAAGCTTATCACACGAGGAAATTGAAAGCTTGAAAGTTAGGAAGCCTCTGGAATATTTGAAAGCTCTACTCAACTCCAGATACAACTTCCAAGACTCTTCTCCCAGTGGTTCGACAGCTTCAGGGGCCACTTCTGACATTCAACCCATCAGTGTCATTATGGATGAAATCAAAGCAAAAATCCTTGGGGTGGACCTGTTTGAAACCCTGGCTGAAAATCCTTCTGCCCAGTATGATCTAAAGAAACTCCTGAAACAAGCCAATTTGTTGGAGGCTTTGACTGAAGAGAGCCGTTTGGTGATGGACTTGATGTCCTTAATTGATTCTGTAAGTGCTGATTTGGTCCGTCAGAAGGAATTTTCTCAGAATATTACAGCCAAATCTGAAGAACAAGTTTCAGAATGGAATATTGTGGCTTCTTCGACAGAAAAAATCTCAGAACTGAATAAGCTTTCTGACGAATACACCAAAGCTGCTGCTGAGTGTGAAAACAACATTCAGGCCTATCTGGCTCAGATTGCTGATCTTCAGAAGAAAATCCTCCAAGAAAAAGAACGCCAGGCCTCTCTCCAACAACCCAATCAAGAGGCAATCGACAGTGAACTCCAGAAGGGGCTCCAACATAAAGAAACAGCCCAACAACTTCACAGGGAAATTGATGAATTGACTGTCAGCAAGAGTCTCTGCGAGCGTCGAATTCAGCTTCAGAAGAAAAAATTCGACAAACTCAAAGCTACCTTCCTTCGACAGTAGTTTGTAATAGGAATTAGGAAATTTTTATTTGTTTAAGGATTTTTTTTTTTTTAGCAATTTCATATGTAATGCTATTTCACGCCATCTGTTTGGCGAAGACAAGTTTTATTTGCAATTTCATTCTGTTCTTATTTTTATTTCCTGCAATGTTGGTTTATACCTTTTTAAGTACTTTCCATTTATTTTCAGCACTCTCCTGTCTTTTTCTATCTCTTCGACTTCGTATGCACCATTTGAAAAAACCCTTAGAATTTTGAAAGGTCCTTCCCATTTAGGGGACCATTTTCCCATCAATCTATCTTTCTTCTCCATGGGCAAGATCACTTTCCAAACTAAATCATTTACTAAAAAGGCTTTGAATTTTACTTTTTTGTTATAAAACTTTTCGACTCTCTCTTTCTTCCTTCTTATTAATTCTAAAGCGTGTAACCTTTCTTCATCTAAATCAACCAACTCATCCATCATCATACTCCAATAGATTTCAGATGGAATCTTGTGATGTCTTTGAATTCGTATTGACTGTAAACAGATTTCGACTGGCAATACTGCATCATGTCCATAGGTTAATTTAAATGGGGTAGAGTTAGTTGCCTCCTTAGGAGATGTTCGACAAGCCCAAAGGATTTGATCCAGAGTCTTGTGCCAATTTCTGGGTTTTTTACCCACATGCTTCTTTATTAGGTTTATTACTACTTTGTTGGCTGCTTCGACCTGACCATTTGCTTGGGCATAATAAGGTGTCGAAGTTAACAACTTAAAACATGGCTCTTTTGCAAATGCCTGCATATTTCTTCCAGTAAACACAGATCCTTGGTCAGTGGTTATTGTCTCTGGTATTCCAAATCTATACATTATGTGTTTTTGGATGAAGTCTATGACTGCTTCCTGATCTACATTCGTCAATGGTATGGCTTCAATCCACTTAGTGAAGTAGTCTACCCCAACTAAAATGTACTTCTGCCCTTTCGAAGAGGCTGGTCGAATTTCACCAATTAAATCTAAAGCCCATCCTCTAAATGGCCAAGGCTTTATAATGGAATGTAACTCATTTGCTGGTACATGAGGTATGCCTGCATGAATTTGACATTCCTGACAACCCTTTGCAAATTCTACACAATCTTTCAACATGGTTGGCCAATACATCCCTTGTCGAAATAGTAGCCATTTCATCTTATGCCCTGCTTGGTGTGCACCACATGCACCACTGTGTACATTCGACAAAGCTATATAAGCTTCAGTCTCTCCTAGGCACTTTAGTAGAACTCCTTCTGCAGTCTTTTTAAACAATTCATTTCCAAAGAGCACATAACTTATAGCTCTATACTTTATCTTTCTTTCGACTGTCTGGTTTGGATTTTGTAAATAATCTTTGATAGGTTTTCTCCAATCTCCTACCCCTAGATTATCTATATAAAAAATCTCAAAGTTTTCTTCATCACCATATCCCAATCTTATTGTCTCCAAATCAGATGGGGACAGCCTGGTGGATAAAACTTTCCCTCTCACTTCGACAACTTTCATCAGATTTTCCTTCGACACTTTATATCCTGAAGCCAATTGAGCCAGGTCATTTGCTTCCTGATTTTCTAATCTGGGAATGTGTCTAAAGACTACACTGTCGAATCTCTTGAGGAGTCTGTTGGCTATCACAAAGTACATGATCAAATTTTCTTTGACACATTTGTACTCTTTCGTCAGTTGTTTTATCACCAACTCAGAGTCACCCATTATTTCGACCTCTGTTGCCCCCAATTCCAACAAAATTTCAAGTCCAGCAATTAAAGCTTCATATTCTGCCTCATTATTTGAATAGAACCCTTCTATTTTGTACTTGAACTTTGTTGGAATTTTATTGGGAGAAATAATTAATACCCCAACACCTGTTCCATTTTTATGACTGGAACCGTCGAAATATAATTTCCAAGGCTCTCTTTCGACATAATTAGTCTCATCTCCAAGTATGGAGTGATCAGCTATAAAGTCAGCAACTACTTGTCCTTTAACAGCTTTTAGAGGCATATATTTTAAAGAATATTCAGTCAAGGCTAAAGCCCATTTTCCAATTCGACTATGTAAAATAGACTTAGACAACATATGCTTTATTACGTCGAAATGAGAAGATATATGTACATCAATGGGTTTTATATAATGCTTCAATTTTGTACAAGAGAAATATACACATAAACATAATTTCTCTATCATACTATATCTAGTTTCAGCATCATTTAAGACTCTGCTGAGATAATAAATGGCTCTTTCGACGCCATGTTCATCTTCTTGACAAAGCATGCTTCCTAATGTTCTGTCAGATGCTGATATGTAAAGCCTCATGCTCCTTTTTCAACAAGGAGATATTAAGACTGGAGGATTTGCCAGATACTCCTTGATCTTGTCGAAGGCATCTTGCTGTTCTTGCCCCCAAGTGAAGCTCTCCTTCTTCAGTCGAAGTAGAGGTGAGAAGGCCTGTGTCTTTCCACTAAGGTTGGAGATAAACCTTCTGAGAAAGTTGATTTTCCCTAGTAGAGACTGTAATTCCTTCTTTGTCGATGGTGCTTTTGCTTCCATTATGGCCTTAGCTTTGTTTTCATTAATTTCAATCCCTTTCTTGTGGACCACAAAGCCTAAGAAGTCCCCAGCCTGCACACCAAAAGCACATTTAAGAGGATTCATTTTCAAACCAAACTTCCTCATCCTTTCAAAGGACTGTCGAAGATGGTTAATATGGTCTGAGCCTGAGGCAGATTTAATCACAATATCATCTATATAAACTTGCATAAATGTCTCAATGAAATCATGAAAAATAGAATTCATAGCCCTTTGGTAAGTAGCTCCAGCATTCTTCAAACCAAAGGGCATGACTACCCACTCATAGGTTCCTATTGCTTCTGGACAACGAAAAGCTGTTTTTGGAACATCTTCTTCGGCAATGAAAATCTGGTTATAACTAGAATATCCATCAAGCATACTTAAATACTCATGGCCTGCTGCCGAATCTACTAGCATTTCTGCTACTGGCATAGGATATTCATCCTTAGGGGTAGCTGAGTTTAGATCTCTAAAATCAATGCATACCCTCAGTTTGCCATTTTTCTTAATCACAGGAACAATATTAGCAATCCATTCGACATACCTTGTTGTACGGATGAATTTGCATTTTAGAAGCCTTTCGACTTCTTCTTTGATTTTCGACAGAATTTCAGGTGCAAAGCGTCTGGGAGTCTGCTTTATTGGCTTTTTCCCTTCCAGTATTGGCAACTTCAGTTCAACCAAATTTCTGTCTAAACCAGGCATTTCGTCATAATCCCATGCGAAGCAGTCTTTAAACTCATTCAGCAGTTGGATTATTTCGACTCTGAGTTGAGGATTCATCTTGGCACTGATGTAAGTTGGCCTTTTCTCTGCCCCCAGTCCCAGATTAATCTCCTCCAAAGGATCTTGTGCCACCATCTTCATGTTGGTTGGGGATGGATCCTTTTCAAACCCCAAGGGTTCGTCATCATAAATGGCATCAAGTCTTTGACTCTGCCATTCGCCATTAGAATCTTCTTCTAAATTCTGCTTTGTATGTTGTTCCTCAATGTTTTCTTGAGGATGTTGTTCTTCGACAACTTGAGTGCTGGCTTCAACAGCCATATTTCTAACTTCAGCCTCAAGGGCCGCTTTGAGTTGTTTTTCGGCCATGTAAGCCGAAATCCTTTCCATTGTTGAAACTTCAGTCATTTTCACTGAATTCACTCCCCCATCCAGTAGGGTTGACATGGGCAGTTCCCCAAGTGTAATTTGTCTCCCCAATTATTTCTTTATCCCACTGGAAACCATGCGTAGGATGGAGGTACATGGAACAGTAAGCGTTGTCGGAAGCTGTTAGGTCGAAAGCAGCAGGATTGCATGGTGCTATATGGGCTAGGTTCTTGTCGAAGTTACGACTAGTGAAATTGTTCACATCAGCTGTGAAGTAACTCTGATCTGCTTCAATGTTTTCGACAATCCCATCTGGCCTCGAGATTGCTATTCTTTGATGCATGGAGGATGGCACAGCCCCAATCCCATGGATCCATTCTCTTCCCAGCAGCAAGTTGTAATTTGCCTTTGATGCTATCACCACAAACATTGTAGGCCTGGTAATGGATCCTACAGTCAAGTTCAGTTGTATTACTCCCAGTGTTGTCCCTATTTTACCTTCATAGTTGGACAACACCATATTGTGAGGCTTAGTGTCGGAGTCATCTTTTCCAATCCTCTTTATCATGTAATGAGGAATTAAATTTACAGCTGCTCCACCATCTATCAGGATTTTGTTGACCCCCATGTTTTCTACCTTTCCTTTTATGAAGAGAGGCTTTAAGTGAGCCTTCATTGCATCATCTGGCTTTTCGAAGAAAGCATTTTGCTCTTCGACACAACCATTGTTCATTATGTAGTAACATACCGGCTTCAAGCCGATGCTATCGTCTGCCATGTCATCCTCTTCGTCTTCGACCTCCATTATCCTGTCATAATCTCTGGGAAACACAGAAACCACATTGCAGGTTACGTCGAAAGAGGCATCAGACTCAGAACTAAGTTCATTTGTGACTTCTTCGTCCACTGGCATTCTGTTGTTTGTTTTCTGTATTTCTGTGGTGTCACTAGACCCATTCTTCTGAGGGGTTTTTTCTTCTGCCAGAAGTCTCCCCTTGCTTGTGATCTGCACACATTTGCTCGATTCAGCCTCCTTCTGTCCAACCTTTTTGTGTTCTACAGTTTCCTTTTCACTTTTCTTATGCCTTTGGAATCTTCTCCATTGGGACCTGGACATAGGATTCTTCCCTTTGTAGTTTTCAGAGACGTACTTTGGCCTTGCCTCCTTTTTAACTTCCATTGAGGGTCCCCTGTTCACTTCAAAACTCTTCCATCTCTTCTGACCTTGGGCATCCCTTATAGGCTGAACCCATTTGTCGTCATTTGGCCTGTTGGATGGTTTGTAAGTGTTGAAACGTCTTTCTCCCATTCCTTGGATGTGATGCTTCCCTCTTCTTGGGTCGAATCTTTCGTTTCTGGTTGGTGGGATTGTACCCCAATTTCTTTTTCTCTAGGTCTTTTCTGTTGCTTCTAAGTCATCAGCTGCTTTCCTGTCGAACACAGCATTGCATCTTGGGCAAAGCATAACTTCTGCGTTCTTCCTTTGACACCTCTGGATGAATTCGACAAGACTTTCATTCTCTTCTGGGTAAACCAGCTTCTGATGTTTCTCTTGACGTTTCTTTCCCTTGTTGGTGTCTGGTCCTACCTTCTGAGTGATTTCCACCATATGAATCCCAGCATTCTGTTCAGTTGTGATTTTCAATTTGTTCATTTTTTCGACTAGCATCATTTCCTCTGGGATATTCTCCTTTGACTGACTCACACTGCCTTTTGGGTGCAAACCCTTATAGATGTATTTGCAGCAGTGTGCAACACTTTCGACAGGATATTCTTCAGTTTTAATGGTCCCACTGTTCATTGATTCGACAGTAAGGGAATTGTCAGCAGTCCCTGTTATCTTGATTTTATTTTGGTCAAGGCCTTCAGTGGCCTCTTTTTGGACAATGAGGGTTTTGTTATCTTCCTCTTTGTCATCGTTTTTGAAAGAATCTCCCCATCCTGTGGGTTTGATCTTGTTGATATCTGTTTTGGAGCTTGGTGGAATTGAATATTTTACCATGAAGTCGAACTTCCCGTTCGATTCTCCCAAAGTGTCCCATATCACCCCCTGCTCAGCATCTCTTTCATAATTTCTCTTGTCGAAGCTTCTTCCCACTTTGACGGTATTTCTTTCGTCGAAACCTTCCGTAGTTTCAATGGCGTTTTCACTGTCGAAGTCTTCAGAAGCTTTGACTTCTTTTTCCTCAGCCTGGTCAGCAAGATCATCAACTTCTTCCACCACATTTACATGGGTGTCGAAACCTTCAGCAGCTTCTATCATGGTGAAGTTGGTGTCGAAGCTTTCAGTAACTTCTACCATTTCAAAACTTTCCTCTGCCATGACCTCCATTTCGACCACATTTACCATTTCTGGTTCAGCATAATTGGCTTCCACAACCTGCATGGGATTGGAGTCAATCCTCATCTGTTGCTTGGCTTTGTCTCCAAACTTCAACCTTACATTTTGGATTGCATTCTGGACAAGATCCCTGAAAAGGTAACATTGAGAAGTTTTATGACCCAAGAAATTATGGTATTTACAAAAACCTCTCTTTTTCTGTTGGTCTACAGGAGGCTCCTTAGTGCCTGCTGGTTTTATTAACTGACCATCTTTGACTAATAAATCAAATATTTCATCACATTTGGTGATGTCGAATGTATAGGTTCTTTTAGGGAACCTGTCATTCTTTTCCACTTCGACTGGATTTTTTCCATTCGACGGGGTTAAAACTTTACAAGAATATGGAGGGCCTTGTTTTAATTCTGCCAGATCAATTTCTTGCTGGTCGAAAATGACTGGTTCGTTTTCGTCATAATCATCCTCTTGAACTATCCCTACATAGGCCACTCTTTCCTTCTTGTTTTTATTTGATCTAAATTTTTCATTTTTTAATCTTTCTATTTGCCTCACTCTGTCTGCCAGTTGTGCCATGTCTCTCAAGTACTGGGTATCCAGTTTTTTCCTTATGGAATAATCTAGACCCCCTGCAGCCATTTCGACTAATTCTTGTTCCGGCACTTGCGTAAAGCATCTGGCTTTTAATAATCTAAACCTATTCAAATAGTCATCTATAGGTTCAGAAAATTTTCTTTTGACACTTGCCAACTCTTTCAAACTTATCTTGGTTTGTCCCATATAAAATTGTTCATGGAACAATCTCTCTAATTGGGTCCAAGTGAAGATTGAAGTTGCAGGAAGAGATGTAAACCAAGTGAAAGCATTTTTTGTCAAAGAACTTGGGAAATATTTCATCCTTAAGTTCTCATTATTAGCAATCTCTCCTGCCTCTATCAAATAACGTGCTACGTGTTCTATAGTGGACTCACTAGTATCCCCTGAGAATTTGGTGAATTTGGGGACTTTCCACCTTGGTGGTAACTCTTGTTGTAAGACAAATTCAGACAAGGGGGAAGTATAACTAGGTCTTTGTAATCCTACGTTTACTCCATTTTGTGCCATTATTCTCTCAACCATGGTGGCAATATTATTTTCGACAGGCATGTTATTGTAACGCATTCTCTGCTGTAATATTTCATCAGCATTTTGGTCTCTCTGGACTAATATTCTTCTTGGTTCCTGTCGAACAGGCTCTTCTACATTAGGCTGTTCAACTACCACCTCTTGGCCCCTAGGATTTTCATGAGGGTTTCCCAGTGGCCTTTGGTTTATAGTAAGTTCCTCTTCGACAGCCCTATTGGCAGGGTTCTGATTTAATTGCATTCTTTGTTGTGCTTGAGGTACTCCAAAAAAGTCAGCAATGCGTGCCATCTGTTCTGCCAATATTTGGTTTGTTTGGGTAGTGTTTTGTATTAAGGGGTTGAACACTTCTCCCATTTGTTGTGTCAGAGCCTGCACCATATCATGATTGCTTTCATCCATCTGTTGACGAATTACTTGTGCAGAATGGTTTGTCATAGTGGGCATATGGAAACCTGGTGGAACTTGATTCATTCTATTTCCATTTCCACCATATCCTGATCCCTGCAATGGTGATGAAATTTGAGCCATAGCATCAGAGAATAATGGTGACGAATTATGTAGGCTTGCCATCATTGAAGTTGGCATTCCATATGGTTGTTCTCTCCCAGTCAAGGGCTGAGAATAATTCAGATATGGCCTGAAGGTATTTCCTCCAGGGGGAGGGGTTCCAAAGGGTCTGGCGTTTCCCATGGTGGAAGAACTAGGCGCATTCTGGGACTCTAAACTTGTTGGTATTGAATCCCCTAAAGGAGGCCTAATCTGTTCTAAAACAGGGCCAAACACTGGTATTGTTCCTGACGAAGGGATAGGATTGGAAACTGGAATGGTTTCGTCGGGAATGTTTGAAGCATTTGGCAAGTTAGCCATCTTTCTTCCTCTTGTTCTCTTTGGTCTTTCTACGTCGGTTACGGCTAGTTTACCGCTTCTAAGAATCATACAACGTAGCAAGGAACAATGTGATTTCTAAGAAAGTTCTTTATTAGATTTCATTAACTGCACTAGTCCCACTGGGCGTGCCAATTTGTTCGCGGTGATTTCTGGCGAACAACCTCTGGTTAACCAATTTCTTCAGAAAACTGGGTTACTTGCAGGACCAACCAAACAAGTCCTGGGACACATGTGCAATGATTCTGTCGAATTTTCTTAGTGTTGGTGACTGATTTATGGTTTGTTTCGTCAATACTGTCAAAGTGTTAAGAACTTTGATTTTTACAAGTAAAGTAAAGTTTAAGTTTAAAAATGAAATAAAGTTAAAAGTTTTAAACAAGAATAAGAAGAAATGTCAAAGGCTAGAACTTGCAGAAAAGTAAATAAAGCTTGAAAATGACATAAACTTGATGGATAAACAAGTAATTTAAATGACTTTGAAATATAAATGGTGTTCAAACGTACATGGTTCCAAATATCAAACTCATTTTCTCTCACACTGGGTACTTAGAGTGTTTTACAGGAATTTTGTATCAATTTTCACACACCTATTCTAAACACAAACTATCCTATTTATATACAAACAAAATAACTGCTCAGAACGGAAAAACAATAACTAACTGACAAGTGTCAGTCTGCATGCAATTTTCTTCTCTAAAACTTCCACTTGTCCAACTGTCAAAGGTTACAACCTTTTGAATTTGAATTCCCTTCTTTGATGACGAAACCTTGCACCCCTTCAATCTGTCGAAGCCTTTAATGAAGAAACAACTCTTTCAGCATCTATCAAATACTGTCTTTTGTCAAAAAATCCTCTTCTGTCGAAATCGTCGAAAGACAACCTTCTTCTGTCAAAAACCTAGCTACGAGTAACTTTCCAAACTTATCTTGCCAGAACAATATTTGCCATTTTGTCGAAGCATTTGAACTCTTGACTTTGCCAGCATCTCTTGAATCTCTTTCTTTCAACATTCTTCGACAAAACAACCTCAAGCTTCCAAATTTTACCCTGTCGAAATTATGGGTTTACAATAATATGATGGTTATACATGCAGTATGCATATTCATGGTCTTGCATACATTTTTGTATTATTGTTGGCATGATCGTTTTCGGATGGGCGTATGCGATTCATTTGTACTCTGTTAAGGAGAATGGTGAGATAATTATTTTCGGATGGGCGTATGTGATTTATTCGTGTTCAATTGGATGAAAAAAACTGGTACCACATGCATTGTGTCATTATTGAGTCACATTGCATAATTATTGTTGTTTTCGTTGTTGCATAATTATTGGTGAATTGTTGTATATGTTGTTGTGAGTGAGGAACTACCCTTAAAGATGTTATTTGCACCGTTTAAGTTTTAATTTGTTTCTCACCCCTTTGTTGTTGTTGTTGTTGTATTTGTGCTTCTTTGGAAGTACAAATAATCAAGGTACTTGAATGTGCATGGAGTCGTGTTGCTCGTTCGAGTCTAGAATGCTCTGATACGTAACACGGGAATATGGAACTTTTAGTTGTTATTTTATTTTGCTTTGTTACGTATCTATTTTTTTAAAACTAGATTATTGAGGAGATTTTGTTGAGACAGGATTATTGCCTGAGTTAAATTAAATGGTTATTTTTATTCCGATGTTTTAGTAAAAGAACTTAATAGGGTGATTATTGTTGCAAATGATGTAGCATTCCACTTTGAAAACTCTGATTTTTTTTATATAAAATATTATTTTAATTAATTTGGAAAATGGGGTGTTACAGATACAACCTAGTAGCATATGTATCGAATTTTACAAAGAAGAAGAGAGAAAATAGAGTATTAAGAGTAATAGAGGATTGTTATTATTCAGCATATCAATTGGTTTACAATCCTGACTTTTAAAAGGAAAAGGATGCTATCAATCAGGAGAAATAAAAGGAAATAAACAAACAGAAAAATAAGGAAACAAAATGCTAGCATAAATAAGGAAACAAACTGCTAGCATATCAGAATATTCTAGGCTTTCCCTCCACACACATTATCTTGCATCCATATGGGCTTCTTGCGCTGCCTCTTTCCTAAGTCCTGGGCTTCAACTTCAGAGTTTGGATTTTTGGAATCAGTTAGTATTGGGCTTGTATCAGTAATGCGGAACGACCCATAAAACTTCTTGGACAATTTAAGTTGACGTTGAGGACGAAGACAATTTTGACAAAAAAGTTTCAAGCAAATTTGTACCTGGTCATCGACCTCAAATGCTACGTCACGACGATGGGCATTAATGTCTTGTGTCATTCGGTTTTGAGCTGCCAACAAGTTGCCTTTCAGAGTGGTAAGAGTTCGTCTCTGTTAGATGGTAGTAGAGCCACGGGTATATAGTGGAATTGATGGTGGCTTGCGGCCAAACAAGGCTTGAAATGGTGACATTTTCAGTCCACTATCAAAACTTGTGTTGTAAGGAAATTCAGCCAAAGGTAACAGAGAAACCCATTGAGAAGGTTTGTGTAGTGTAAAAGCGTGAAGGTATTGATCTAGAGTTCGGTTAACTACCTCAGATTGATCATCAGTTTCAAATGATACGCACTACTTATGGACATCTTTGTTCCACTCAATTCAAACCATTTCCGCCAGAATGCGCTTAGGAAAACCGGGTCACAATCAGAGACAATGGTCTGAGTAAAGCCGTGGTGACGAACAACCATGGAAACAGAGTTCAGCAACCCGAGAAGCAGTAAATGTCGTAGGAAGTGTGCAAACATGGGTGAAATTGGATAATCAGTCAACAATGACAAAAATTATGGTGAACCCCTACGAAGGTGGAAGGCCAATAATGAAATCCATTGTAATATCCTCCCATACAGCCTCTGGAATCGAAGGTGGTTGCAGAAGGCCAACGGGAACTTGTGTCGAAGGCTTACTTTGTTGACATATTAGGCAAGATGCTATAAATGCTTCCCTGGACTTCTGCATTTTGGGCCAATAAAAATTGGCAGCAAGTCGGACCAAGGTGCGTTTGACGCCGGCATGACCATTGTTTGGTGTGTCGATGAATTCACTGATGTCTTGGTTCCAGAGAGGTGATGATGGACTAAGAACATACCTTCCTTTGTGAAGTACAATACCATTAATAATAGAATAAGGATAAGGAAGGGTACCCTGCGAGAGTTTGTGATGAAACTCCAAAAAGAAACTGATCAAACACATTTTCTTGTTGAAGTTATTGTAGAATAGAAAATGTGGGCGTAGATACAAGGGTGCATAACATGGAAGAAGGGGGATTTGAATCCGTTACCCAGTCAGCAGGAACACGAGATAGGGCATTAGAGACTTTATTTGAATTACTGGGTTTATATTCAATGCAGAATTGAAACCCCAAAAGCTTACGAATATAGACTTGTTGATCTGGTGTTTGGATAACTTGCTGCAAGAGTTCTCTAATGCTTTTATGATTTGTTCGTATGATAAAAATGTGGCCAAGTAAGTATTATCGCCATTTTAATAGTGCCTCAGTGATAGAATGTAATTCCTTAATGTAAACTGAAGCAGACTGCATTTTAGGATCTAACTTCTTACTAAAAATGCAATAGGATGTCCTTCTTGCATAAGGACAGCACCAATACCCAAATTAGATGCATCTGTTTCCACCACAAATTCTTTGTTGAAGTCTGGTAGGCTCAAAATTGGAGCTTCTATCATAGCTTTCTTAAGTGTCGTAAATGCGGAAGCGGCAGAATCTGACCAAACAAAAGCATCACGTTGACGGAGGTCTGTTAATAGGGCTGGAATGCTGGCATAATTCGCGATAAATCGGCGGTAGTATCCGGTGAGTCCCAGAAAACCGCGTAGCTGTTTTACTGTTTTTGATATTGGCCACTTCACCATGGCCTCGAGCTTGCTTGTATCAACGTGTACCCCTTGAGAAGATACGATGTGACTGAGGTATTCAATAGACTCCTGACAGAATAAACACTTCGACAGCTTAACATAAAAAGAGTTTGCTAATAAACAATTTAAACCAATTCAAGATGTTGCAGATGATCATCAAGGGAACCACTGCAAATTAGAATGTCATCAAAGAAGTGTTAGCTCATAATTTTGATACCTATCTGACTTCGGGAAGCATTGACTTTGGCATCATGTTTTGTGGAAGAAATAAAAGTCTTAGACTAAATCAAATTTAAAGAAGTCTGAGCCGAAGATACAGGGAATATAAGGACGTGGGCTTAGAATATTTTCTAAGTACAAGGAATGTATTTTGACCGAGCATTATTGGAAATGATTATCGTGCAGCAGTTGAGATCAATGTTGGAGGGAAAGTATGTTTCTTTTAAATTTGAATAAAGACAAGTGGCGCATATTGGAAGTTCAAGAGCATGAAAACTGCCAAGTTCACATTTTTAGGAGTAAACTACCAATAGCGGTTACCTTCGACTAGTATAAATAAAGTAGCTCTAGTGTTAGAATTGTATGTGAATCATATTGTACAAGTTACTCCATAAACACTCAAAGTACCAGTGTATAGAGAAACGAGTGAAGACGAGAATGTACGTAATAAGATTATCACCCTATTTCATATCAATTCAATTTACATTCAAGTTTTTACTTTGAAGTTATTTATTTGCATTTTCTTTACTTCTGAGCAACTTTATTATTCAACCTTTTATTGTCTTTTTACTTCCTTTCTTTACACTTCCTTGCCATTTACACTTTTACTACACTTTACTTTCGACTTCAGTTGTTTTGAGTCTTGCTTATTTTTATTTTCTCTTTTTTACCAAAACACTTCACAAAGTCTGTCGAAGAGTTTATGACATTATTCCTGAAAAAACCAATTAATACCTATTTATAGCATATGTGATAGGATCAATCTGGTCGATCTTGTAAGTGACTGAGAATATTTTGTTGTCTTTAGAGGACCAGCGGTTGTTTACAATTTTCAGGATAAACAAATTGGCATGCTCAGTGGGACAATGCTATAAGTAACCAACTTTTGGAAGTTTGTAACTTCCTTTAAAATAACCAACTTTTAGAAGTTTATAAATTTCTTTTCTTTACGTGTTCGATTGATCAAAGTATGGTGTAATCTTTTGTTGCATGCATTTGAGAAGCGGAAAGGTAGCCACCTCAGACGAATACATACCAAAGAAAAGAAATACGAGGAAAATGGCATCTAGTCAAGGGAATACAAGTAATTCAAATCCCCATACGACTGGGTTGAATCCTCAACCTAGTAGTTCGACTGCTCTAAGCACCAACATCAATCCACAAGATATTCCTAGGAGCGATGTGGTGCCTCTCCCAAATCCTTCGACATGAGGATCAATAATACCAGACATAGTTTCGGAACCAATCCTTTCGATGGAAGGAACACGAGGAATGATATATAGGCCTTATACTCAACCAATGATGGAATATATTTAGGAAAATCCTCAAACTAAACCACCAAGCACAACAATGTTTAGGTCTTTCCCTCTCCTAGGATTTTCACAACCTTTGCCTAGGAACCCAGCCTATGGCATGCCAACAACAGTGATGCAAACCCTACATAACGCGTCTACGGTGTTTTTAGAAAATGTGATTTCTTTGCCCTTGGAAGAGTCGGGATCTTGAGTAAACATGGGTCGAAACAGTCAAACCTTAGGGTTGGGATATTCTACCCAAGGCATTGGCTTGATGAATGAATCTGCAAACTATTTGAGACAACAAATAGATGAAAGCAATATGCAAATGGTACAAACTTTGTCTCAAACTATGGGGGAAGTCTTTCAACCTTTGATTCAAAGTACCACTCAAACTAATCAGCAATTAGCATCCCAAATGGCTCGAATAGCAGAATTTATGGGAGCATCGGCCCCTCCTTGATGCCCAACTAGAAAATATATGAGAGAAAATCTTAGTGTCGAAATCAGGGAGAATATCCAATAGGAGAACCTAGGATATCAAGAGGTAGTTGAACCACCTAGGGTCGAACCTCCTAGGAATCAATTCTGGTTCTTGAAGAAGAAGAACCAAGGGTGATAATGGTGAATAGGAACCAAAATGCAGATAATGTGGTTCAACAGGTTCGACATAATAATATGTCTGCGGAGAATAATCTTACAACCATTGTCGAAAGGATAATGGCTCGAAATGGAATAAATACAAATTTCTATAGGCCAAACTTTGTTGAAGGAAGGAATCTCCTCGATGGGGTTTTGGTTTTAAATGAACTGGTGGACTATTCGAAGAGAAGCAAAACCAAAGGCTTATTGATGAAGGTAGACTTTGCAAAAGCATTTGATTCTGTGGACTGGAACTATCTGAGCAACATCTTGAAGATAAAGGCTTTGGTGAAAAGTGGATTTCTTGGATTCACAGTGGGGTTATGCATAGCTATATGTCTGTTCTCGTTAATGGCAGTCCTACTCGCGATTTCAAAGTTTCTCGTGGCCTTAGACAAGGAGATCCACTGTCACCATTCTTGTTCGCTATAGCGGCTGAAGGTTTAGCGGTAATTATGAAAAGAGCGGTCGACATTGATATGTTTAGAGGGCTCTCGATAAATCAAGGCACATCCTTCAATTTTCTTCAATATGCAGACGATACCGTAATTATGGGGGAATGTACATGGTGTAATTTATGGGCTTTAAAGGTTATATTGAAAGGCATTCAAATGTGCTCGGGGCTTGAAATCAATTTCAGTAAGAGTTCCATCTTTGGATTCGGCGTTGACGATAATTTTCTGCTTGCGGCTGAATCTTTCCTCTCGTGCAAAGCTGGCTCCTGCCCCTTTAAGTTTCTTGGAATCACAATTGGAGGGAACCATAGGCTTATCTCTTTCTGGAAACCGGTGATAGACAATGTTAAGCGAAGATTATCATCCTGGAAGGGTCGTTTCATGTCATTGGGAGGTAGATCGACTCTAATTAAATCAGTCCTATCTAATATTCCTATACACTTCATCTCATTTTACAAAATCCCTACCAAAGTCATCAAAACCCTCACCTTCATCCAAAGACGCTTTTTGTGGAACGGATCCGTTTGAAAACAAGGTGTAGCTTGGATAAAGTGGAAGGATGTTTGCAAAAAGAAAGTCGAAGGCGGTCTTGGTATTAAAGAAATTAAGAGATTTAACATTGCTCTAATGGCAAAATAGATTTGGAAATTCTTCGGGATTAATGATTCCTTATGGAGGAAGGTATTGGATTCTAGATACGGCAACTACAGGTTTGATCTCCTTACCGGTTCAATTTCCTCTTATATGGTTTTTCCGTCTCTTTGGTGGAAAGATTTATTCAAGATAAATAACTATTTTGGCATTAACAATCTTGGTGATCTTATTTCTCATAAAATAGGCGATGGTAAAAACTGTTTTTTTTCTATATGGTTTTAAAATCACAGTTTCGCTTCTTTATTCCCAAATATTTGGAAATTGTCCACTTGTAAAGACGGTTTGATTTCTAAATTCGGTTTTTGGACGAATAACACTTGGTTTTGGAAGCTTGAATTTTCTTTTGCAGATCACACTGCTGCTGCGTTTTCGGCTGGAATTCCACAGAATTTCCCGCGGCTTGCTCCTATAGTATTCATTATCCCGTCTGTCGCAACCGAGGCGGCTGTTTCTTTGCTTCATTGGCAGACTAAACTCACCTCAATAGTAGACCCGATTATTAAATCAGATCTCGAGGAATTCCTTTCCCTGCTGGAAGGTGCTTCCGTTCGCCGCGATACATCAGACAACATTATTTGGCCTTTTGAAAACTCTAAAGAATATTATGTCAGCTCGGCCTATAATTGGCTTACGGAAGCAACAAATGTGGAGGAGGTCGATAACCAGTTTGCTGAATTTTTTCCTCTTATTTGGAAGTCTGAGGTACCTTTAAAAATTATTCTTTTCGGTTGGAGGATTCTACACAACAGGTTACCGACAAGAGACAATCTTCGGTCTCGGCATATTATTAGTATCTCGCATGATTTCATCTGCCCGTTCTGTTTCTTGGAGGATGAATCATTACAACATCTCCTAATTTTTTGTGTTAAGAGTCAACTAGTTTGGAATCAAATATATTCTTGGTTGGGTATTAACATCGACCGTCCGCTTAGCTTGTTGGATCATTTATTACGGTGGCTTCAAGAATTCTCTCGTCTCAAATTAAATCCGAACAAAGCATTTGACCTTTGGTTGATATCACTATGGAGCCTATGGAGGAGTAGGAACGATATTATGTTCGACGGAAAATTTTGGGATGAACATCGCACAATGGATAATATTATTGTTCGTTCTTGGTGGTGGTTAGGTAGGAATGAGAAATTAGGATCCAAATCATTTGAATGTAATTACTATGATTGGTTTAATTTCTCCATTTTGATTCTTTGAACTTCTGTCTGTGTATGATGACATTTTTGTAAGCGGGTTGGATATCCCTTAGTATCCCTTTAATACATATTTTTGCTTATTAAAAAAAAATCTAATGACTCAAAAGTATTAGAAAAAAGTGCAAATTGCTATAACTCAATTTGAAAAGAGAGCAAAATGTAGATGTGTGGCTATGATAAGATCATAATTGCAACAAAAGCAAATAAATTGAAGAGGATCCTATTCCTCTCCAATTAACTCAATTTTTTCATTAATTCACCATTGAAATTTTTGTATGTTTTAACATAAATCATTTTTAATTGCTTTGATGGTAGTTGGTGCTCTTATATATATATATATATATATATATATATATATATATATATATATATATATATATATATATATATATATATATATATATATATATATATATTAAAAAAATACCATACGTTACACATACCAAATAAAAAACACCCTAATATTTTAAAGATAAAAGCTAGGTGAGATGGTTTGTTTAAGATGTTTTTTTTTTTTTTAGTTTTCTTTTCTTTTTTTGACTTTTGTGTGAGTATGTTTTCGACCTTCGTGCCTGTCGGAATGACATCGAAAGAGACGGATTTTCTTTCTTTTCATGAGTTTTTGAAACCCTCTTTGATCTTGGAGTTATATTGATCCATATTTCTTCAACGTTTGGTTCTCTTTTTGAGATTGGCCCCTGGTTTTGAAATTGTCCTTCCTTTGAGGATACTATTCATGTCCTTATGTAATATGTAGTTCCTGGCACTTTAGAAAAATTATGTATGTATTGATGTTCATGTCAGATATTTGTATTAATATTTAATTTATTTATTTTTTAAAGTTATTATCGATGTCGTCTTATCAATACCAAAGTCGTATTTGAAGTGTTTATGTTTGGTGTTAGTCAAAGGGAAGGACATGCCAAGATATTTGAAATTTGATAATTTTGTTTTCACAATTTTTAAATAATATCAAACGTTTTATTATTCCATTAATAGTTACTATCAGCAATTCAAATTTTAGTTTGACACTTGTAGGAGTATATCTTTTTCCAGGGTTTTTAAATTATAACAATAATAGTATTAGTCACGGGACTCATTGCAGCGTTTACATGTCTGTTTGCTTTAATATTATTATTATTATTATTATTATACTATATTTTTCTAGATCATTGGAGTATACTAAAATAATAATAGTAAAATATTTCTGAACGGAAAAAATTAACACTATTAAATATTAATAATTATCTTAAATATTTCCCTAGCAAATTGCATAGAGAATAATACATTTATCATAACAATCTGGACAGATATAAAAACAAACACTGAATCCAATGAATAATATAACGAGAGGTTAATTATCCATGCAATGAACAAATCTCTCAAACTGAGAGATCAAATGGATAATTTAGAATATGCAACGAAACTTAAAACAAATAAGAAGCAAATAAAGTAGATACGTTGTTGATATTATCTTGATGATGAATTAATTAGTAGCATTGGAAATTACGGGGTGCTTCTTTTGAACAAACATTGAGAAGCAAGCTAAGTGAGATAGGAATGTTGAGATTTATCCCCAAAATGTTAGCTTTAAGGGCAGTGCAAAGACAAACTGCAGCCTCAAGATCAACAAGGCCATTAAGAAGGGAGCAACATGGTGTCACTGGTGGCTGTCCCAATGTTATATTCAACAATCCATTTAGGACATTAGCACATACCCCGAGTTTGAGTGCATCGCGTGGACATGAGCCGGTGCTACCCCCTCCAGAAGGGGTAGAGCCACCTGAAGGGACCGAGCCCCCACCAGAAGGACTCGAGCCACCAGAGTGGCTCGGGCTTGGTGTATGTTTTGGCTTAGGGTTAGGGTTTGGGTATGAGCCGGAACCACAAGTTCCACAAGATGAAACGAGTGTGAAGAAGAGAATGTTGATTGTGAGGAAAATTGCAAGGGAGGAAAAAGTTTTGGAAGCCATTTTAGTTAAACTCTTGTAGTAATATAGCTACTAGGGCTTTAGAGGAGAGTGTGAGCTATAGTTGTGAAGGATAGGGGTTTATATAGTGCTTGTGAGGTTTTGCAGATACCATGTGGGATGAGTTGTATAATAATTATAAAATATGAAGTGGTATAATAGGAGAAATTGAGGAAATGAAGCAACATGTGAAAGAGTGAGTTTTAGCTGGCAGATCAAAACCTTGAAATATGTTTAGGTTTTGGATGCTTGTGAGGGCAAGTGACATTGACTGACATCAATCCATTTCATATCTCAAAAATTAACATATTAGTGAAAGTGATATATATATTACAATTGAAATGGTAAAAATGCTGAAATATTTTACATACCCAAATGTAAATTTAAACTTATAATTCCCCACCTAATTTGTATGATTTTTGTTTAATCTTTTTAGAATAAAAATAATTATGTAAGTTACATATGAAAGAGATTCTGATGGTAACAATTCTGTTTTTCAATTCATTTAAGCGGTGCTTGGCCCATTAGTTTGGATTCATTAAGTTTGACATACTATTTAAAGTGTAATAGAATACATTATTATGAAAAATCAGAATTGTTATTTTATTTGTCTTTTATTCTATTTTTTCTATCAAGTCTAATGGTGAAACTCAAGTTTGGGCAGTAACTGCAAAATTCACCTATTATTAGTACTTTCATCATCTTCTTCAATGTCTCCAAAAAAATCATCAATCTTATTCCAAGAGACCTTCATGATTTTCTATAAATCACAAATCGGCATCTTGATGAACTCATCACCCATAACCACAACCTTAAAATAACCATGGAAGCTAACAACCATTCTATTTCTATGCTGTTAGGTCAAAGAAAATAACAATCAGAACCTTTCTTTGCAGATGAGTCAGTTAGATAACAATATTGATGATAACATGAAAGCCAAATTTCAAAGCAGAGATTCTGCAGTTTATAATCATCACCCTTAACACCCATTTTAACACCCATTAGCTCTGAAATTGTTGAATTTTAGACTAAAATACCTCATATAAATAGTTAAAATCAGTAATTTCTATTTCCATTTTCATTTTTCAAAAAGTCTTTTAGTTTGAAATTTTTTTGTAATTAGTATATCTGAAAACATTGTCTAAGTCATCCGGTTTGGAAAATATTTGTGGTGTATACCAGAAGACTTCCATTGAGTCTTCCGGTTTGAGTTTTGTTTACAAGACGTACCGGAAAACTTGGAAGAAGTCATCCGATTTAGTATGTGAAAACAGTATACCGGAAATCTTTTAACAAGTCTTCCGGTTTTCAACATTTTTTTTTATAATTAATTTATTTTATTAATTTTTGTTTTAAAAAAAAATGTTTTTTTATTAAATTTTGTTTTCTTCAGTGGTGCGCACACGAGGCAGAGATGAGAGGATACACCCCTTTACATTCAATTTCCACCTGTAAGCTCATAATTTCGACATGTTGAAATTTGGAACTTGAAGTCATTTCTGTTGTTGAGAAGATGATCAGTAGAGAAGAATAAGGAAAGTGAAGATATTCAAGAAATGTTGACAAGGTTAAAAGCTAAAGCGTTTCGACAGAAGGACAAATAGTATTCTGGCAGGACAAGTTTGGAAAATTGTTTATAGCTGGGCATTTGACAAGATGAGTGTATCTTTCGACACTTCGACAGAGAAGAGTTGTTGGACAGAAGCATTAGTTGGCAGATCTTGAAAGGGTTTTTCTTCTTTGAGACTTCGACAGATGAAGAGGTGCAAGGCTTCGTCACCAAAGGGAAGAATTCAAATTCAAAAGTTGCAACCTTTGACAGTTGGACACATGGAAGGTTCAGGGAAGGGAATTGCATGCAGGCTGACACTTGTCATTTAATTAGAATTTTTCCGTTCTAGGCAGTTACTTTGTTTGTATATAAATAAGATAGTTTGTGTTTAGAATAGGGTGTGTGAAAACTTATACAAAATTCCTGTAAATACTCTAAGTATCCCAGTGTGAGAGAAAATGAGTTTGATATTTGGAACCATGTACGTTTGAACACCATTTTTTCTTTTAAGTTATTTAAATTATCAGTTTGTTTCATCAAGTTATTTTATCTTCAAGTTTTATTTACTTTCCTGCAAGTTTTATCACTTTGCCATTTTTCTTACTTTTGTCTAAACTTAAACTTTATTTTACTTTCAAAATCAAAGCGTTTAACACTTTGACATTATTGACAAAACAAATCATAAATCATTACCTATACTAAGAGTGTTTTCGACAAACAATTGCACATGTGTCCTAGGACTTGTTTGGTTGGTCCTGCAAGTAACCCAGTTTTCTGAGAGATTGGTTAACCAGAGGTTGTTCGTCAGAAATCACTGCGAACAAATTGGCACGCCCAGTGGGACTAGTGCAATTAATAAGAATTAATAGAGAATCCTCTTAGACAAATTGTTCCTTGCTGCGTTGTATGATCCTTAGAAGCGGTAAACTAGCCGTAACCGACGTAGAAAGACCAAAAAGAACGAGAGGAAGAAGGATGACTAACTTGCCAAATACGTCAAACAATCCTAACGAAACCATTCCAGTTTCCAATCCCATCCCTTCGTCAGAAGGAGTAGCAGTTTTTGTCCCTGTCTTAGAACAGATTAGGCCTCCATTAAAGGATTCAATACCAACGGGTTCAGGGTCCCAGAATGCGCCTAGTTCCTCCACCATGGGACACTCAAGGCCCATGGGAACCCCTCCTCCTGGAGGAAACACCTTCAGGCCATATCTGAATTATTCTCTGCCCATGTCTGGGAGGGAACAGCCATATGGAATGCCAACTTCAATGATGGCAAGCCTACATAATTCGTCACCATTATTTTCTGATGCTATGGTTTAGATGTCTTCACCATTGCAGGGATCAGGATACGGTGGAAATGGAAATAGAATAAATCAAGTTCCACCAGGTTTCTATATGCCTACTATGACGAACCATTCTGCGCAAGTAATTCTTCAACAGATGGATGAAAGCAACCATGATATGGTACAGGCATTGACACAACAAATGGGGGAAGTGTTCAATCCTTTAATACAAAATACTACCCAAACGAACCAGATGTTGGTAGAACAAATGGCACGCATTGCCAACTTTTTTGGAGTCCCTCAAGCACAGCAGAGGTTACAGTTAAATCAAAATCCTATCGAAGAAGAGCTCACTATAAACCAGAGGCCAGTAGGAAACCCTCAAGAAAATCCTAGAGGCCTAGAGGTAATAGATGAACAACCTCATGTAGAAGAACCCATTCGACAGGAACCTAGGAGAATAATAGTCCAAAGAGACCAAAATGCTGATGAGATATTACAGCAGAGGATGCGCCACAACAATCTGCCCGTCGAAAATAATATTGCAATCATGGTTGAGAGAATAATGGCACAAAATAGGGTAAACGTAGGATTACAAAGACCTAGTTATACTTCCCCTTTATCTGAATATGTGTTGCAACAAGAATTACCACCAAGGTGGAAAGTCCCCAAATTCACCAAATTTTCAGGGGAAACCAGTGAGTCCACAATAGAACACATAGCGCGTTATCTGATAGAGGCAGGAGAGATTGCTAATAATGAGAACTTAAGGATGAAATATTTCCCAAGTTCTTTGACAAAAAATGCTTTCACTTGGTTTACTTCTCTGCCTGCAACTTCAATATTTACATGGACCCAATTAGAAAGATTGTTCCACGAACAATTCTATATGGGACAAACTAAGATAAGTTTGAAAGAATTAGCAAGTGTCAAAAGAAAATTCTCTGAACCTATAGATGATTATTTGAATAGGTTTAGATTGTTAAAGGCCAGATGCTTTACACAAGTGCCAGAACACGAATTAGTCGAAATGGCTGCAGGGGGTCTGGATTATTCCATAAGGAAAAAACTAGACACCCAGTACTTAAGAGACATGGCACAACTAGCAGATAGAGTAAGGCAAATAGAAAGGCTAAAGAATGAAAAATTTAGATCAAATAAAAACAAGAAGGAAAGAGTGGCCTATGTAGGAATAGTTCAGGAAGATGATTATGACGAAAACGAACCAGTCATTTTCGACCAGCAAGAAATTGATCTGGCAGAACTAAAACAAGGCCATCCATATTCCTGTAAAGTTTTAGCCCCGTCGAATGGAAAAAATCCAGTCGAAGGGGAAAAGAATGACAGGTTCCCTAAAAGAACCTACACATTCGACATCACCAAATGTGATGAAATTTTTGATTTATTGGTTAAAGATGGTCAGTTAATAAAACCAGCAGGCACCAAAGAGGCTCCTGTAGACCAACAGAAAAAGAGAGGTTTTTGCAAATACCATAATTTTTTGGGTCATAAAACTTCTCAATGTTACCTTTTCAGGGATCTTGTCCAGAATGCAATCCAGAATGGAAGGCTGAAGTTTGGAGACAAGGCTAAGCAACAGATGAGGATTGACTCCAATCCCAAGCAAGTTGTGGAAGCCAACTATGCTGAACCAGAAATGGTGAATGTGGTCGAAATGGAATTCATGTGTGAGGAAAGCTTTGAAATAGTAGAAGCCACTGAAGGTTTCGACACCAACTTCACCATGATAGAGGCTGCTGAGGGCTTCGACACCCATGTAAATGTGGTGGAGGGGACTGATGACCTTACTGACCAAGCTGAGGAAGAAGAAGTCAAAGCTTCTGAAGACTTCGACAGGGAGAACGCCATTGAAACTACTGAAAGTTTTGACGGAAGAAATACAGTCAAGGTGGGCAGAAGCTTCGACAAGAAAAACTATAAAAAAGATGTTGAGCATGGGGTAATTTGGGATACTCTAGGAGAACCCAGTGGGAAGTTTGACTTCATGGTAAAATATTCAGCACCACCAAGCTCCAAAACTGACATCAGCAAAATCAAACCCACGGGATGGGGAGATTTTTTCAAAAATAATGAGGAGGAGGAAGATAACAAAGCCCTCATTATCCAAAAAGAGGCCACTGAAGGCCTTAGCCAGGACAAGATCAAAAGATCAGAGACTGCTGACAATGTCCACATTATCGAACCAATAAACAAAAGTACCACCAGAACTGAAGAGGATTCTGTCGAAGGTGTTGCACAGTGCTGCAAATACATCTATAAGGACTTACACCCAAAAGGCAGTGTGAATCAGGTAAAGGAGAATATCCCTGAGGAAATGATGCTAGTCGAAAAAATGAACAAATTGAAGATCACAAGTGAGCAGAATGCAGGGATTCATATGGTGGAAGTCACTCAGAAAATAGGACCAGACACCAACAAGGGAAAGAAACATCAAGAGAAGCACCAGAAGCTGGTTTACCCAGAAGAAAGTGAGAGTCTTGTCGAATTCATCCAGAGGTGCCAAAGGAAGAACGCAGAAGTTATGCTCTGCCCAAAATGCAGCGCTGTGTTCGACAGGAAAGCAGCTAATGACTTAGAAGCAGCAGAAAAGACCCAAAAGAAAAGAAACTGGGGAGCACTCCCACAAATCAGAAATGAAAGGTTCGACCCAAGAAGAAGGGAGCATCATATCCAAGGAATGGGAGAAAGACGTTACAACACCTATAAACCATCCAACAAACCGAACGATGACAAATGGGTTCAACCTATTAGGGATGCCCAAGGTCAGAAGAGATGGAAGAGTTTTGAAGTGAACAGGGGTGCCTCAATAGAAGTAAAAAAGGAGGCAGAAAAAGCAAAGCCAAAGTACGTCTCTGAAAACTACAAAGGGAAGAATCCTATGTCCAGGTCCCAATGGAGAAGATTCCAAAGGCAGAAGAGAATGGAAAAAGAAACTATAGAACACAAAAGGATTGGGCAGAAGGAAGCTGAGTCAAGCAAGTGTGTGCAGACTACAAGCAAAGGGAGATCTCTGGCGAAGGAAGAACCCCCTCAGAAGAATGAATCTAGTGACACAACAGAAATGCAGAAAACAAACAATAAAATGCCAGAAGACGAAGAAGTCACTGATGACTTCAGTTCAGAGTCTGATGCATCCTTCGACGTAACTTGCAATGTGGTTTCTGTATTGCCCAGAGACTATGATAGGATAATGGAAGTCGAAGACGAAGAAGATGATATGGCAGATGATAGCATAGGGCTTAAGCCGGTATGTTACTACATAATGAACAATGGTTGCGTCGAAAAGCAAAATGCTTTCTTTGAAAAGCCAGATGATGCAATGAAGGCTCATTTAAAGCCTCTGTTCATAAAAGGAAAAGTGGAAAACGTGGGTGTCAACAAAATCCTGATAGATGGAGGAGCAGCTGTGAACCTAATTCCTCATTATATGATAAAGAGGATTGGAAAAGATGACTCAGACACCAAGCCTCACAACATGGTGTTGTCCAACTATGAAGGTAAGGTGGGGACAACACTGGGGGTAATACAATTGAACTTGATTGTAGGATCCATTACCAGGCCTACAATGTTTGTGGTGATAGCATCAAATGCAAATTACAACCTGTTGCTGGGAAGAGAGTGGATCCATGGAATTGGGGCTGTGCCATCCTCCATGCATCAAAGGATAGCAATCTGGAGACCAGATGGGATTGTCGAAAACATAGAAGCAGATCAAAGTTACTTCACGGCTGATGTGAACAATGTCACTAGTCGTAACTTCGACAAGAACTTGGCCCACATAGCACCATGCAATCCTGCTGGTTTTGACCTAACAGCCTCCGACAACGCCTACTGTTCCATGTACCTCCACCCTACGCATGGCTTCCAGTGGGATAAAGAAATAATTGGGGAGACAAATTACACTTGGGGAACTGCCCATGTCAACCCAACTCGGTGGGGGAGTGAGTTCAGTGAGAATGACTGAAGCATCAACAATAGAAAAGATCACGGCTTATATAGCCGAAAAACAACTCAAAGTGGCCCTTGAGGCCGAAGTAAGAAACATGGCTTTTGAAGCCAACACACAAGTTGTCAAAGAACAAAATCCTCAAGAAAATGTTGAGGAACAATATACAAAGCAGAGTTTTGAAGAAGACTCTAATGGCGAATGGCAGAGTCAAAGGCTTGATGCCATTTATAATGACGAACCCTTGGGGTTTGAAAAAGATCCAACCCCAACCAATATGAAAATGGTGGCACAAGATCCTTTAGAAGAGATTAATCTGGGACTGGGGGCAGAGAAAAGGCCAACTTACATCAGTGTCAAGATGGATCCTCAGCTCAGAGTCGAAATAATCCAACTGCTGAATGAGTTTAAAGACTGCTTCGCATGGGATTATGACGAAATGCCTGGTTTAGACAGAAATTTGGTCGAATTGAAGTTGCCAATACTGGAAGGGAAAAGCCAATAAAGCAGACCCCCAGACGCTTCGCACCTGAAATTCTGTCAAAAATTAAAGAGGAAGTCGAAAGGCTTCTAAAATGCAAGTTCATCCGTACAACAAGGTATGTCGAATGGATTGCTAATATTGTTCCTGTGATTAAGATAAATGGCAAACTTAGGGTATGCATTGATTTTAGAGACCTAAACTCAGCTACCCCTAAGGATGAATATCCTATGCCAGTAGCAGAAATGCTAGTAGATTCTGCAGCAGGCCATGAGTATTTAAGTATGCTTGATGGATATTCTGGTTATAACCAGATTTTCATTGCTGAAGAAGATGTTCCAAAAACAGCTTTTCGTTGTCCAGGAGCAATAGGAACATATGAGTGGGTAGTCATGCCCTTTGGTTTAAAAAATGCTGGAGCTACTTACCAAAGGGCCATGAATTCTATTTTTCATGATTTCATTGAAACATTTATGTAAATTTATATAGATGATATTGTGATTAAATCTACCTCAGGCTCAGACCATATTGACCACCTTCGACAGTCCTTTGAAAGGATGAGGAAGTTTGGTTTGAAAATGAATCCCCTTAAATGTGCTTTTGGTGTGCAGGCAGGTGATTTCTTAGGCTTTGTGGTCCACAAGAAAGGGATTGAAATTAATGAAAACAAAGCCAAGGCCATAATGGAAGCGAAAGCGCCATCGACAAAGAAGGAATTGCAGTCCCTACTAGGGAAAATCAACTTTCTTAGAAGGTTCATCTCCAACCTTAGTGGAAAAACACAGGCCTTCTCACCTCTACTTCGACTGAAGAAGGAGGGCTTCACTTGGGGGCAAGAACAGCAAGATGCCTTCGACAAGATCAAGGAATATCTGGCAAGTCCTCCAGTTTTAATGTCTCCTTGTCGAAAAAGAAGTATGAGGCTCTACATCTCAGCGTCCGACAGAACATTGGGAAGCATGCTTTGTCAGGAAGATGAACATGGCGTCGAAAGAGCCATCTATTATCTCAGCAGAGTCTTAAATGATGTTGAAACTAGATATAGTATGATAGAGAAATTATATTTATGTGTATATTTCTCTTGTACAAAGTTAAAGCATTATATAAAACCCATTGATGTATATATATCTTCTCATTTCGACGTAATAAAACATATGTTGTCTAAATCTATTCTACATAGTCGAATTGGAAAATGGGCTTTAGCCTTGACTGAGTATTCTTTAAAATATATGCCTCTAAAAGCTGTCAAAGGACAAGTGGTTGCTGACTTTATAGCTGACCACTCCATACTTGGAGATGAAATAAAATATGTCGAAAGAGAACCTTGGAGGTTATATTTCGACGGTTCCAGTCATAAGAATGGAACAGGTGTTGGGGTATTAATCATTTCTCCCAATAAAATTCCAACAAAGTTCAAGTACAAAATAGAAGGTTGTTGTTCGAATAATGAAGCAGAATATGAAGCTTTAATTGCTGGACTTGAAATATTGTTGGAATTGGGGGCAACAGAGGTCGAAATAATGGGTGACTCTGAGTTGGTAATAAAACAATTGAGGAAAGAATACAAATGTGTCAAAGAGAATTTGATCATGTATTTTGTGATAGCCAACAGACTCCTCAAGAGATTCGACAGTGAAACCTTTAGACACATTCCTAGATTAGAAAATCAGGAAGCAAATGATTTGGCTCAACTAGCATCAAGCTACAGAGTGTCGAAGGAAAACCTGGAGAAAGTTGTCGAAGTAAGAGGAAAAGTATTATCCACTAGACTGTCCCCATCTGATTTGGAGACCATAAGACTGGGATATGGTGATGAAGAAAAATTTGAAATTTTCAATGTAGATGATCCAGGGGTAGGAGATTGGAGAAAACCTATTAAGGATTATTTACAAAATCCAAACCAGACAGTCAAAAGAAAGATAAAGTATAGAGCTTTAAGCTATGTACTCTTTGGAAATGAGTTGTTTAAAAAGACTGCAGAAGGAGTTTTACTAAAGTGCTTAGGAGAGACTGAAGCTTATATAGCTTTGTCGAACGTGCATAGCGGTGCATGTGGTGCACACCAGGCAGGGCACAAGATGAAATGGTTACTATTTCGACAGGGGATGTATTGGCCAACAATGTTGAAGGATTGTGTCGAATTTGCAAAGGGATGTCAAGAATGCCAAATTCATGCAGGCATACCTCATGTGCCTGCAAATGAGTTACATTCCATTATAAAGCCTTGGCCATTCAGAGGTTGGGCTTTAGATTTGATTGGTGAAATTCGACCAGCCTCTTCAAAAGGGCAGAAGTACATTTTAGTTGGGGTAGACTACTTCACTAAGTGGATTGAAGCCATACCACTGACGAATGTAGATCATGAAGCAGTCATAGACTTCATCCAGAAACATATAATGTATAGATTTGGAATACCAGAGACTATAACCACTGATCAAGGATCTGTGTTTACTAGAAGAAATATGCAGGCATTTGCAAAAGAGACAGGTTTTAAGTTGCTAACTTCGACACCTTATTATGCCCAAGCAAATGGACAGGTCGAAGCAGCCAACAAAGTGGTGATAAATCTAATAAAGAAGCACGTGGGTAAAAAACCTAGAAATTGGCACAAGACTCTGGATCAAATCCTTTGGGCTTGTCGAAAGTCTCCTAAAGAAGCAACTAATTCTACCCCATTTAAATTAACTTACGGACATGATGCAGTATTACCAGTCGAAATCTGTTTACAGTCAATACGAATTCAAAGGCATCATGAGATTCCATCTGAGATTTATTGGAGTATGATGATGGATGAGTTGGTTGATTTAGATGAAGAGAGGTTACGTGCTTTAGAATTAATAAAAAGGCAGAAAGAAAGAGTCGAAAAGTTTTACAATAAGAAAGTAAAATTTAAAGCCTTTTTAGTTGATGATTTAGTTTGGAAAGTAATTTTGCCCATGGAGAAGAAAGATAGATTGATGGGAAAATGGTCCCCTAAATGGGAAGGACCTTTCAAAATTTTAAGAGTTTTTTCAAACGGTGCATATGAAGTCGAAGAAATGGAAAAAGACAGGAGAGTGCTGAAAATAAATGGCAAATATTTGAAGAAGTATAAACCAACATTGCAAGAAATAAAGATAGGAGTAGAATAAAATTGCAAACAAAAGCTTGTCTTCGCCAAACAGATGGTGTTAAGTAACATTACATATGAAAATACTAAAACTCTTAGAACAATAAAATTTCCTATTTTTATTACAAACTACTGTTGAAGTAAAGTTGCTTTGAGTTCGTCAAATTTCTTCTTTTGAAGCTGAATTCGACGTTCGCAGAGACTCTTGCTAACAGTCAGTTCGTCAATTTCTCTATGGAGTTGTTGGGCTGTTTCTGCATGTTGGAGACCCTTTTGAAGCTCCCTGTCGATTTCTTCTTGGTTGGGCTGTCGGAGGCTGGCTTGACATTCTTTCTCTTGGAGGATCTTCTTCTGAAGTTCAGCAATCTGAGCTTGATAAGCCTGAATGTTGTTTTCGCACTCAGCAGCAGCTTTGGAGTAATCTTCAGAAAGCTTGTTTAGCTCTGAGATTCTGTCTGTCGAATAGGCTACGACATTCCATTCTGAGACTTGTTCTTCAGATTTGGCTGTGATGTTCTGAGAAAATTCTTTTTGACGAACCAGGTCAGCACTTACAGAATCAATCATAGACATCAGGTCCATCACCAGACGACTCTCCTCAGTCGAAGCCTCCGGGAGATTGGCTCGTTTTAGGAGTTTCTTCAAGTCATATTGTGCAGAAGGATTTTCAGCCAGAGTCTCAAATAGGTCCACCCCAAGGATTTTTGCCTTAATCTCAGCCATGATAACACTGATGGGTTGAATGTCAGAAGTAGCCCCTGAAGCTGTCGAACTGCTGTGGGAAGAGTCCTGGAAGTTGTACCTGGAACTGAGTAAAGCTTTTAAATATTCCAGAGGCTTTCTTACTTTCAAGCTTTCAATTTCCTCATGTGACAAGCTTGTCGAACCAGTATCCAAAGGGGTTTCTGCTGGAGCTTCTGTTGGAGTAGGAACAGTCTGGGTACTTCCTCCAGGGTTCAAGTTTGTGTCTGGTTGCTTCGACAGATCATCTTCTTCTTCAACAGTTTCTTTGTCAGCCTCTGTTGTGTCAGTTGGCCCTTGAGCTTGTGCGTCCTGGTCTGGGGCAGTTTTTTCAACTTCTGTTGCATCAATTGGTCCTTGAGTTGGTGCATCCTGGTCTAGGGCAGTCTTTTCCTCCACAGTAAAATCTGGGTGAAGAGGAGATTTATTGCCAGAAGACTCAGAGTCACTGATGTCGAAATCGTCGAAAGTCTGAGGGCCATAGACACCAGCATCTGGGGTGGCTTCTTCCTAAAGCCTTTCAGCCAAAGTCTTCTCAGAGTCAGAAGGAATAACTTCTTCTTGAACCTTGGAAGTTTCTTCGACATCAATAATAACCTGAAGAAAACAGAAAAGGGAAGTTAAAAAAAATGCAGTTAAGACTATGACTATTGTCAGTCGAAAATTGATATCTGAGGGATCTCAGTGTGAGTGCTTGAATCCCCACTTTTCTCACTTCTTGAAGGGATTTTGTTGGTTGGACTAGCAGGAGGAGTTCGTCTATGAACTATGGATCTCTGAGAGGCCACTGTTTTTATTCTCATGCCTTTGTTTCTTTTCAGAGGTTGAGGTTCAGGAGATTCATCCTCAGACTCTTCAACACTCACCTCTTTTTCTTCTTGTTTTCTTTTCTTGGCTGGTGTGCGAGTTACCTGAGGTATGCAAAAATAAGGCGTGTTCAGTATAAGAGAATATTGAAATATATATATAAGAAGAAGAGTGAGGTGTCTTTATTTGTCGAAACCTTTTTGGCAGCTATGGGCGATCTTTCGACTGTTTTGGAGGAGGTCCCTTCATCAGGAGTTTTCTTGACAATTCTAACAGCTGAAAGAGAAAGAATTGCATGAACATTGATATAAAATATAAAATGAGTTAGATTAAGAAGAGGAATGTAATTTCTTCGACACCTTCAAGAATGGGTTCTTCCACACTAACATGTTATATTCCAACATGAAGGTGCCCAGTGAAGTTGCCCAGATAATACTTCGTCGGAACCACACGTTCGGTAAGTTTCTTGCTGGACTCGCGAAGCAGCTTTAAGTGAGATCCACACACAAACCAATCTGGAAATGGAGGGCACAAGGCCACACCAAATTCTGCAGAAGGGAGTGGGGGAAACTTTGGGGGAAATGATGTATAGGCAAAGTTGTAACGTGCATGTGGTGGAATGTACGAAGGCACCCCCAACCTATCCAACTTTTCTGAAAATTTTTGTTTTAAAGTTACTGCTGCTTCGCCTATGGTTCGACGAAGATCACTAGGCCTGTAAATAGTTTCAAAATATTTTTGAAAATTTTGAATTTCTTTGATATGCTTATTTGTACCTTTCTTCTTCTTATCCTGCACAAAAGCAAAGGCATTCGTCAGGAGAGTGTTGAAACTTGCTACATCAAAGACTTTGTTAATATAATACTCTTTCCACCAAACGTCGAAGTCTTCAGTGCATAAGAAGTTTGGTCGAAATATGGTGGGGTAAACCTCCAAAGATGCGTCGAAGAATTTGTTGTACAATTCTAAACTTCTCTCAAAATTTTGAAATGAGTTGTAGAACAGAATAGAGCCTTTCTTGTGGTAAATGGGTTTCGTCTTCGTCTGTGTTAGCCCAAATTGCCTAGCCACCAGGTTAGGTTGGTAGACAATGAGAGTAACTTTAGTGTTGTTGAGACTGTTATGGGAGAAAAGGTGTCTTGGCATAAGGAAAGCCTCCCATATGGATATGTAGGAGTCTTCTTCTTTTTGGTTTTCGACTGGGAGTTGTCTTGTGAACCATCTGGGACCAACAGTCCTGTTGGCAAAGGGTGCCATGGATGGAGTGAACTTATAACGTTTGGCGAACATCATTATATAACTAGTGAAGGCTTGTCGAATACCTATGTTTTCGTCAGTAGGTGTTAGTTGGACTAACCTAGGCCCTTCGACGCGCCTGTCTTTCACCTCCTCTTCGTCAACTGGCATCTTGATAGGGATGCAGGCTTCGAAGGTTGCGTTCATCCATAACTGTAAGAGCCAGAAGGGGCCTGTGAGACTGATGGTTCCTTTGTCCTTGAGGGTTTTTAAGTTACTCACACTCTCACTCAGAGATTCATAGAGATTTGCCAAAAGCAATTCACTTAGGCAAAATGCAACTCCATTATGAAGTTGATTAGCCATGATGATATAGCTTCTGGAAACCTGGAGTGACCTAGTGCAGAAGACGAACTTGGCTAACCATAGGGTAAGAAAAGCAATGTGTTCTCTGTCGGATACTTCCTCCGTGCCTTCGCCTTGGTGATAAGCAATGAATACGGAATAACCAGCGTGCTTGGTGTCGAATCCTATGGGATCTTTATTTAAGTGCTCAGGATTAAAAATTTCTCCTAAGGGACTGAGGCCAGTGATGGCTGCTATGTCGAAAAGGGTAGGAGTAACCATACCACAGGGGAGATGGAAGTTGTTGTAGGTACTATCCCAGAAATACAAAGAGGCCAGCAGCATATTCTGACAATAGCGTGGACCTTCCTTCGACAATTGGATCAGATCGTAAATGTCGGTTTTCTTCCAGAATTTTTCTTTGACCTTTTCGACTCTAGTGAGCCAAGCTAAATAGTCTGAAGGATCTTTTGTTAGGGGAGGGCTCCTAAAAATCCTAGTTTGATTTAAGTAGGACAAATCTATTTCTGTCGAAGCTATGGGAATTTCAGGTTTCTTAGATGATGTTTCGATAGACCTAGGGTTCTTACTAGCAGCTATTGGTTTAGAGGCAGAATAGCAAGGATAAAAATCCTTTAAACGATTTGGGTCAGCATTAGGATCAAAGATGGGACCTAGCATTGCATGGTGAACTCCAGAAACTGAGATAGGGATCATTACCTGAGATCTGTAGATACTAGCTTTCTCCCTCTCATTTGGGGGTTCTGGGATGTATTGTTGTTGCTGCACTTGCATGGGTCCAGACAGTGTGTGAGCAGGAGGGAGGTCAGCAGTTTTCTTTGTTTTCTTGGCACTACGGTCAGCAACAGTTTTTGGAGGCTCCATTGGTATGAGAAGATGAAGAGCTGGAGTAGCAGAGAGCTTAAAAAAGGGTTTAATGGAGTTTTTTTTTGTGTTAAGGAGAGAAGAGTTTGAGAATGTGAAAAGGAAGAAAGGTTTTAGAAGGTGGTATTTATAGAAGGTGATAAGATATAAAAATAAATAAAAAAGAAAAGAAAGGACTTTTCAGTTTAGGTAATGGGGGACATGCGTTTGATCCAATGGTGTTGATTAAAGGTGACGGTTGGTAGGGAGCCATGATTTAGCTAGGATATAGGGTTATGGAAGGTTGTGTAAACGTGGGCTAGACATGACGTTTTTCAGAAAGTGGAAATCATGGTGTTTTCTTGGGACTCAACAAAGTCACTTTATAATTAATAAGACTGACATGATGACATAAGTCATTTCGACAGCAAAAGATATTTCTCCAGAATTAGTCGAAAACATCTTTGCTGGGGGGCAATTTGTAAGCTCATAATTTCGACATGTTGAAATTTGGAACTTGAAGTCATTTCTGTTGTTGAGAAGATGATCAGCAGAGAAGAATAAGGAAAGTGAAGATATTCAAGAAATGTTGACAAGGTTAAAAGCTAAAGCGTTTCGACAGAAGGACAAATAGTATTCTGGCAGGACAAGTTTGGAAAATTGTTTATAGCTGGGCATTTGACAAGATGAGTGTATCTTTCGACACTTCAACAGAGAAGAGTTGTTGGACAGAAGCATTAGTTGGCAGATCTTGAAAGGGTTTTTCTTCTTTGAGACTTCGACAGATGAAGAGGTGCAAGGCTTTGTCACCAAAGGGAAGAATTCAAATTCAAAAGTTGCAACCTTTGACAGTTGGACACATGGAAGGTTCAGGGAAGGGAATTGCATGCAGGCTGGCACTTGTCATTTAATTAGAATTTTTCCGTTCTAGGAAGTTACTTTGTTTGTATATAAATAAGATAGTTTGTGTTTAGAATAGGGTGTGTGAAAACTTATACAAAATTCATGTAAATACTCTAAGTACCTAGTGTGAGAGAAAATGAGTTTGATATTTGGAACCATGTACGTTTGAACACCATTTTTTCTTTTAAGTTATTTAAATTATCAGTTTGTTTCATCAAGTTATTTTATCTTCAAGTTTTATTTACTTTCCTGCAAGTTTTATCACTTTGCCATTTTTCTTACTTTTGTCTAAACTTAAACTTTATTTTACTTTCAAAATCAAAGCGTTTAACACTTTGACATTATTGACAAAACAAATCATAAATCATTACCTATACTAAGAGTGTTTTCGACAAACAATTGCACATGTGTCCTAGGACTTGTTTGGTTGGTCCTGCAAGTAACCCAGTTTTCTGAGAGATTGGTTAACCAGAGGTTGTTCGTCAGAAATCACTGCGAACACCACCCAACTTCTAAATTTTTAATATTGATTAATAAATTTTTAATATTGACAAATAAATTTTTAATATTAATAAATTTATTTGAAAATAAATAAAACTAATATATTATCTTAAATTAATATTAGTTACAGTGTTATCAATTTAATTTTTTATAAAATACAACATTTAAAATTTTATTAAGTTATTGATGTAATTGATATTATGTTATATTTATTTTTTAAATTACTATAAATGACTTTTATTGAATGACATTTCTATTAATATTATATACTAATATGTTTTTCTTTTAATATAAAAAGAAATAAATATAACATGATATTAATTACATCAATAAATATAACATCAATAAAAAATAAATATAACATGATATCAATTACATCAATAAAAAATAAATATAACATGATATCAAATTAGACCTATACCCCTAAAAAAAAAAATTATAACATGATATCATGATATCAATTACATTTATAAATAGTAGAATCAATAAATATAACATCAATAAAAAATAAATATAACATGATATCAATTACATCAATAAATATAATATTTTTTTATTGATGTAATTGATATCATGATATATTTATTGATGTAATTGATATCATATTATATTTATTTTTTATTGATGTAATTGATATCATGTTATATTTATTTTTTATTGATGTAATATCATGTTATATTTATTTTTTATTGATGTTATATTTATTGATGTAATTGATATCATGTTATATCTATTTCTTTTTATGTTAAAAGCAAAACATATTAGTATATAATAGTAATAGAAATGTCATTCAATAAAAGTCATTTATAGTAATTAAAAAATAAATATAACATGATATCAATTACATCAATAATTTAATAAAATTTTAAATGTTGTATTTTATAAAAAAAATTAAATTGATAATACTGTAACTAATATTAATTTAAGATAGTATATTAGTTTTCTTTATTTTCAAATAAAATTTAGTAATATTAAAAATTTCTTTGTCAATATTAAAAATTTAGAAGTTTGGTGGAAATTGAATGTGAAGGGGTGTATCCTCCCATGCGCACCACTAAAGAAAAAAAAATTAATAAAAAAACATTTTTTAATTTCTAAAACAAAAATTAATAAAATAAATTAATTAAAAAAAATTTTGAAAACCGGAAGACTTGTAAAAAGACTTCCGGTACACTGTTTTCACATACTAAACCGGATGACTTCTTCCAAGTCTTCCGATACGCTTTGTCAAAAAAAAATCAAACCGGAAGACTTAATGGAAGTCTTCCGGTATGCACCACAAATATTTTCCAAACCGGATGACTTAGACAATGTCTCCCGGTATACTAATTACAAAAAATTTCAAACCGGAAGACTATTTGGAAAGTGAAATGTAAAAATGGAAATAGAAATTACTGATTTTAACTATTTATATGAGGGTATTTTAGTCCAAATTTTTTGTGTGTAGGGGTATAGGTCTAATGGTATGGGCATATGGTAAAGTCTTCCTTTTTCATTGATGCATATACTCTTACCCATTTCCCTGGCCCACACAAGGGAAAACATAACCACTACTACAATACCCACTACACCACCTTTTTTCCCAATCACAACTCATTTTACACTCTTGCACTCAACCTTTACGATTGTCCAAGCCACGCGATTTTCATCACCTTACACTCAACAAAATTACTTATTCCCTCTTTTTCCCCAAAATACCAATACTCCTCAAACATCTTTTAGAATCCCCAAAATTGAACCAGGGATTTTTTATGGTACTATAATGCTCTAGAGTGGCTATTTCAAGTTGAACAACTTTTTTGCTTTTAACATTTCTTTTGAAAATAGACTTCTCACTACTGCTTTCTATATGAAAGTGGAAGCCTTAGGATAGTATAGGAGGATGTTTCAAAACCAACAATTAAATGACTGACAAACATTTTCTAGGTCCCTTAAACTACATTTTGGCCCCTCAAGCTATGAAAATCACCAAACCCAACTGTTTAAACTAAGACAACATGGTTCAGTTTCAGAATACAAAACCAAATTTGAAAATATTGAAATAGACTACTCGACTTACTACCAAATGCAATACTTAATTTCTTCATATAAAGTTTGCTCCTTAAATTTCAAAATGAATTAGTTATTTAATGCCCTGACTCTATTTCACTAGTTAGGGGCTTGGCCTAACTCATTGAGGTCAAACTGAAAGATGCCAAACCTAAATTTAACAGACCCCCCAAATCTAAATCGTACCCCCCAATGCCCTACTACATTATCCAAAACCAATATACACTTGCCCAAATACTTAATCACTACCTTAACCTCTGACCACATTTAACTCTAACATAGGCCCAAGTCGTTTACCTATACAACGTACTACTCCATCCCAAAGCAAGGAACATAGAGATTAATACTTATGCTTTATTGTGATGAGAAATTCATTCCATACCACTAATGTGCAATAGGAAAATTTCTCTTACTCGTGGTAGATGACGATTCCCATTTGCAAACTCAAGACACTAATGGCACTTATGATGTTGTGGAAGTTGAGTCAAAATATGAAGAAACATATTTTCAAAATTCACCACAAGCTGTTATTACTTAATTTCCCCCAAAAACATTGAAGTTCAAGGGTTTGTCTGATGGTTTATCGGTAACTATTCTCATTGATAGATACATCACTCTGTTAGCTGGGATTTCCGACAAAGGCAAAAATCTCAGCATAGTGAGAGGAGTTGGAAAAATTGAAAGTTTTAAAGTGGACATTGTTCTACATGTTATGTTAAAGAGGCCGAAGTCTCAAGGTGAGAGATAAAAAGTGTGACTTAGTATTTTTCAGAAGAAAAGAGCATTATCTTTAGCACTTCAACATTTGTTGTCTAGGTTTTCGACGCCAGCAAGATGCGTCGACTAACAATTTTTTTTTTGCGAAGAAGCATTTTGTTCAAAACGAGTAACTTCTTCTCAGTCTTATCCTAGGGAACACGTGGAAGACATTTATAAGCGAGACACATACAGAAATCTATGTGGAGAATGTTGAGGAGAAAAACGTTACAAAACAGGTATTTTATACTTGTATCTAATGTACGTTACAAGGAAACAATGCAAATTCAATAAAACAATGCCTTACAAGCTGGAGTATCTGGAGATTGAGTATAAGTAGTCAGCTTTCCTTTTCTTCATCAACTTTCAATCAGCATGGGAACTTCAATGTTGATCTCTTTTGTTCATTATTTTTTTAGTGACTTTCTTTTCTTTTAAATAATGGCACTAGTAAGGTATCAAAGTAAAACTAAAAGAAACTATAGAAGCAGAAAAGTTTATTAATTTCAAACAAAGAAAAATACAGGGGGAAGAATTTCTCAAAATCGAGCTAGTACTCTTATTTGGATCATAGTGCCAAAGAGAAATAAAATAAAATAATTCAAACTAAAATTCAAACTCTGGTGGGTTGCCTTCCATTAAGCGCTTGTTTAAGGTCACTAGCTTAAGTCTTTCGTCTAAGGCTCGCCTAGCACCAGAGAAACTGCCTTTGATGATATTTCACCTCCTGCATAGATCTTCAACCCTTGTCCATTTACAATGAAAATGTGCAAATCTCCCGGATCTTTTATTTATACAACTCCATTTTCGAATACCTTATTCACAATAAAGGGTCCAAATCATCATGATTATAACTTTCTTGAAAACAACCTCAGTCGCAGTTGTACAACAAAATTTCTATCCTACATGTAATCCTCTTCTCACCAAATTATTATCATGGCACCTCTTGGTTCTTTATTTATAGATCATAACATTTTCATATGCTCTTAGTATGGCCTCTTCTAACTCATCAAACTTCAACAATCTCTTTCATCTTGCTACTTTTTCATCAAAGTTCGAGAACTTTTCTGCCCAATATGCTTATGTTCTAGCTCGATTTGTAAATGACACCCCTTCCCATAAACCAACATATACGGTGATAATCCCATATGAGTCTTAAATGCCATTATATAATTCCATAGATCATCGTCTATATTTTTTGACCAATCCTTTCTAGATGTAGTTATCATGTTTTCTAAGATCTATTTAAGTTGTCTGTTCGAAACTTCCACTTATCCATATGTTCAGAATGATATGGTATGGATACTTTATGCTTCCAATTATATTTAGACAACACACTTCCAAGTATTTAATGCAAAAGTGTGTCCCCCATCACTGATCAACACTATAGGGAGTTCGAACCTAGAAAAATATTCTTTTTCAAAAAAAATAGAGACAATTTAGACATCATTAGCGAAACAAGCTATTGCTTTAACCCATTTAGTAACATATTAAACATAAACCAAAATGTAAATATTAAAGTTAGACAGAGGGAAAGGACCCATAAATCAATTCCGCAATAGTTGAAAGATTCAATCTCTATTATACTTTTAAGCGACATTTCATCCTTCTTAGAGATGTTACCTATTTTCTAGCACTCTATGCATTCTTACGCATATGACATACAATATTTAAATAGGGTTCTCCACCAGAAACCACTTTGGAGTACCTTTGTTGTTATTCTTTCGCCACTATGGTGGCCTCCATAAGCTGAGTTATGGCAATGCCACACAATGTCTCTAGCTTGTTTACCTGCAACACACCTGCAGATCAAACTGTAAGCACTAAATTTAAACAGATAAGGCTCATCCCATAAATAGTGGTTAGCCTCTTTGTAGAAGTGTTTTTTCTACTGCCAAGTATATTCTTCCGAAACACTTTTTGTGGATTTATAGTTGGCCATATTAGCAAACTAAGGTCGTTCACTGATATCCATCAAGTGCACATCCAAAAGCTCTTCAATATTTATGCTCCTCTCCTTCTTAATTACTACTTCATTTTCCAATTAGGATAAGTAATTTTCTACAACATTCTCTACACCTTTCGTATCTCATATTTAAAAGTCGAACTCTTGTAGAAATAATATCCATCAGAGTAACCTTGGTTTTGAATCTCCATTGTTGAACAATTATTTTATCGATGCATTATCTGTAAAATTGACCATTTTCTAACTAATTAGATATGCGAAAAAAATTCCAAGAATATACTTTGGCTAGTAATTATTTTTCGATGGTGGTATAGTTCACTTAGTTTTCATTCAAAACTTTACTACCAGAGAAAATGATATGGAAAAACTTTCTCGTGGAGTTGTCCCAAAACAGCGCCTATCGTATAATTTTTTGCATCACACATAATTTCAAAGGGTAATTCCCAATTTGGTGCAAAGATTATGGGTGCAGTTATAAGCTTTTCTTTAATGAACGAGAAGTATTTAAGGCAATTTTCATTAAAAAAGGCTTAAATAGTCTTTTGGTCCCTATAAGTTTGCAATTTTTTTTATTTTAGTCCCTGTAATTTTATTTTTGGTCTGAGTCCCTATATCTCACTTTTGCATTTGTTTTAGTCATTAAAACCAAAATCCGCAGGTAAATCCAAAAAAAAATCCGCAGAAAACTTGTGGATTTTGGGCTTTAGGGACTAAAACGAACGCAAAAAGGGAGATATAGGGACTCAGACCAAAAAAAATATAGAACTAAAATAAAAACACTCCCTAACTTACCTTACAGGAACCAAAAGACTATTTAAGCCTTAAAAAAATATTTTTCCTTGATTAGTAAATTGCAAAGAGGTTTAGAGATTTTTGAGAAGTCCATCATAAATCTTTTGTAAAAACCGACATGTCCTAAGAAATTTTTCAATTCCTTTTACATTCACAGGATGAGGCAATTTTTCAATCACCTCAGTTTTAGCTGGATCCACCTCTATACCTTTCATTAAGATTTTATGCCCCAAAATGATACCCCTTGTTACCATAAAATGACATTTTTCTAATTCAAAACCAGGTTCGTTTCAGTGCATCTCTCAAGAACAACATTTAGGTGTATAAGACAATTATCAAAATTATTACCAAAAACATAAAAATTATCCATAAATACCTCAATAGATAATTTGATCACATCCAAGAAGATAGAAAGCATGAACCTTTGAAAAGTGGCGGGACCATTGAATACACCAAATGGCATCCTACGGTGCGCAAAAACTCCGAAAGGGCACATGAAAGCAGTTTTTTCTTAATCTTCCCGGTCTACAACAATTTCATTATATCCCGAATATCAATTCAAAAAACAATAGTACGTTGCTAACACTACTATAAAATAGACCTTTCCTAACACCAATTTTACAACACTCATAATGTTAATCATTGTAATAATTTATTTCTAGGCGCTTTTCTTTTTGGTATTTACTAAAGGACATGTCACAACGGTTAAATGAAGCAACTATAATGAAAGATACACATAGTGAAATGGTTTGAATCCCAACACCAACATTTATCCATTTATCATGGTAAAAATGTGATTGACCATGTATATCACCACAATTTGTATTACCAACCGTGATGAAAGGCGATAATTATTTATATATAAGCAAAGTTATCTCTCGCTTCAGTACATAACTGTCTTCTTTCTCAAAATAAAACCCTAACAAATCTTTCAATCATCTCTCTCCAAACGAAACCCTAACAATGTTGCCACTCGTCTCTCTCATATGTAAACCCCAAAATGAAACCATAACATCAAATCTTAGCCAATGGATATTTACAGGTTCATTTTCTCTATAGTTTTTTTTCAAAATCTGTTTCAATAGCTTGTTTCATGATGTATGAACTTTCTTCTTGTTTTGACTTGTAGGTAGGGATGCTTATTTCAATAAAGATGATGAAGCTAAAGTTAGTGTTGCAAACTTGTTAGTAGGGATGTTAAGTTTGTTGCTCTAAGTTTAGCTTCATCCTTATTTCATTGTGGACATGCTATTATGGGACATGTATGGTACATTTCTAAATCATTCTATGATTTAATATGTTGTATTTGTTGTTTATGGTTTGTTATTGATGAATATTGTTGTTAATGTTTGATTAAAAGATGAGTTTATTATATATTATATGGTTTGAGTGTTTTTCCAATCCCTTACTGAATATATAAATTTCCAAACTGCATTAGAAAATTATGATATGATAGATAAATTTGAGTTAGAAGTACACGTTTAATTCATGACAAGAATTCTTCACACTATTAACTACATGTTGTTCTTTGAAAATTAGAACTTGGTTTAGTGATTATAGGTATTCAAACGCCTCTCTCTCTCTCTCACCACCTCTAACATTGTTTGCAAAGTAGATAATATTTTTCAAAAAGAAATAGGGGTGAAGGAAGGGGAGGTTGAAGAACTAGGATCATTAAACCAAGTTCTTACTGTCAACGAACAAAATACAGGTAATGTGTTGAAGAACTTTTGTCAAGCATTGAATGTGAACTTGTACTTCTAATATAACTTAATTTTTTATATTATAATGTTGTAGTACAGATTAAAAGATTATATATTTAGTGAGTATTGGTGAAACAAGTATTCCACGTAATTTATAATAAACATAGGTCTATATATCACAACTGTTGTTTAGCACAACAGTTGTTAAACATGGTTCACTAAAGGATATCATAATAGTTGTTTAAAGTAACCGTTGTAGTAAGTAATGTGCACGTAGATATAATCATGGTCGCACATCCGTGGTGGAAAGCATCATACATACAATCACACCTTACCTCACAACGATTGGACCAACGTGATGGTTTCCCATTTCCAACTGTTGTGATGTGTTTTCCATAGTAGTGTAATCTCTATAACATATGATCCATAAAAGAAAATAGAATTAAATCATTCTTTATATTTCTCATGACAGTCATGCCTCCTTTATTAGGGACTAAATGTATTGGACTAACCCAAAAACTATCAGAAATTGGATAAATCATACTCGCTTCAAGCAATTTTAAGATCTCCTTCTGGATCGATTCTTTCATGGTAGGATTCAATCTTCGTTGTGTTTGAACTAAAAGCCTAAATTATTATTCCAAATATATCTTATTCATGCAATAGGCTTAGGTAAGGATGTTTGTTTCAATAAAAAGGATGTATCAGGTAGCTTCGAATTCAGCTTCGTCGAGATTTATTTCTTGGTTCTTCTGAAGGGTGAATTATTTTAACGAATTGGTCAAAGGTGTAACCTATAACTTCATCATCACTTATTTTTAACTTTCTTGCTTAATGTTACCTGGTTATTTCTTTTCACTAACTTTTGGTTCAGATGGTACCACTCCATTTCTCAACTCGATGGCCATACATGTTTCATTTGAACTAGCCTGGGCTTCCATTTGTCAATAAAATTTATCAATTTTAATTTCTAAGTTCTTTATGGATTATTCGGTATTCTTATTCATTAGGATCTGATTTTGTGTCATCTCTTGTTGAGTCTTAAACATGTTATCCTGTAACTTTCTTACTTTCTCAAAGCTCACTTGAGTAGCCTTCATAACTTTTGACAATGAATCTTCAAAAGGTGATGGTTTATAAAGAGGTTCTTAATGAGCTTCTTGAACACATTGGTTAGCATTCAACGTATGATTGTTGGTCCACTTAAAGTTCAAATGATCTTTTCATCCAGAATTGTAGGTATTGGAATAATTATTAATCTTTTGAAAATTTTCATATTGAACTTCCACGCTTTCAACCTCTATTGTAAAGTTACTATTTGCATGTTCTTTCCTATAAAAATAACAGTTAAGTGTTTGAATCTGACTAGCATTTGCTTGTGCTAATTAGGACATGGCTAATTGTTTAGACAATGCCTCCATTTGAGCTAATAATATTGCATGAGATTCAACTACATGAATACCTTTTGGTTTCGCCAATCGTTCATGATAGTTATGTGATTGGAAGAAATTTTCATAAAATAATATATTATCCCAAGATGTCATGACTGATGTCTTGACATGTGGTTCTAAGCATTTTGTAGGTGTGTTGGTGTTGTTATGGAAATCTGTTCATAATGTCAAGTCAGATGTTCTGACATATGATAATAGAACATTCAGTCAGAATGTTATGTTTATCAACTACACAATCATCTTTAGTGTGTTGTTATTGAGTGATTTAATGCGCATTTTATTGGTGATAATATTAGAGCATGGTTCTTATTTTGGAAGGTTCAAATGTTTCTTTTTCAAGAAGTTTGGTTTTAGAAGATTTGAAGTTCAATCAGGTTTTAATGAAGATCAGATCTGTATGATTTCATTACTTCATCAGATATGTCTGGATTTCTTGCCCAAGCCCAAAAAGATCATTCTCTATTTAACAGTGGTGCAACCCTAATTCGAGGCTGGGATATTAGAGTGTGAAAGCTGAATTTTCTATTTTAGGGTTTTTAAGTTTAAGATTGTTAATTGTGATCAACTTTATTAATTTCTGATATTAGGGTTAGACTGTTGTTGAGTTGTATGTTGTCCACTCTAAGCTTTTAAGCATGAGTGTTTTTGTTCTTAATTGATGCTTTTAAGCAAGATTAAGTTTTGTCTTGGAATAGTGTTCTTCTTTCTTTGTAAGGTTGTTATTATCACAATGTGTGATTGGGGGGGGGGGTGAGAGGTGTCTCTTGTCTAAGAGTTCTTAGATAAAAATTGAATTGGGTAGTGATTAAGTGAAGAGTGTAAATAGGGTGGTTTAACTCTTAATTAATACTAATGATATTGTATTTCCTTTCTAGCTTGGTAGCCCCCAAAGTAGGTGTGATTGCATCGAATTGGGTTAACAATTCCTTGTGTCATTGTTGTTTTACTGTACACTTTATATACTGTAACACCCATATAATATATATCTAGAATAATATCATACAGAGTTAATTTTTTGTACTGACACCGTCATAAATACCTACTAGTATAATTTACATTCTTGTCCAATACTAAAAATAATACAAACTATGGCACAAGACATGTAAATCATACTAAAATAAAATCTAAGAATAATACAATATCCATTATTGTACAAAGATAAGGAAATACACATCGGAAGACTAAAACTACGTTTCACTTGAAACATCCCGAGCATAGCTCCACTTGTAAATCAAACCTGCAAAAGAAACCTGAAAAGCAACAACAATAGTGGGGTGAGATAATAACATCTCAGTGGATTCCCTATCTTAGAGTTCTCTCGGATCTAAGGGTTCTATCAAACTTAACCCAAGTCTTAATGTTACCTCTCAAAAGGATCCGGTATGAGATGGAATAAACGGTCCATAGAAATCTCACGCCACTAAACGAGTGAAATATCTACCTCAAGCCTTTACAGATGCTTCTCGTGGGACTAAAGATAACCCACCTCAAGACTTACTCAAGACCTTATGGAGGGCTCGATATCACACTCACTCAAGTATTTACGGATGCTTCCCGTGGGACTCAGAATAACCCACCTCAAGACTTACTCAAGACTTCACGCGTAACCCAATGTAGTACTCACCTCAAGCCTTTACGGATGCTTCTCGTGGGACTCAAAGCAACCCATCTCAAGACTTACTCAAGACCTTACGGAGGATCTAGTAACATACATACCTCAAGTCTTTACGGATGCTTCCCGTGGGACTCAGAATAACCCACCTTAAGACTTACTCAAGACTTTACGGAGGTCCCAGTGTAACGCATACCTCAAGTATTTACGGATGCTTCTCGTGGGACTCAGAAAAATCCACCTCAAGACTTACTCAAGACTTTACGAAGGACCTAACGTAGTACACAAATCCACCACTATCCCCGTCTCACTAAGCGGTACCTCAAGCCTTTACGGATGCTTCTCGTGGGACTAAGGATAACCCACCTCAAGACTTACACAAGACTATTCTGGAGGCCTGGTGTATAGCACGCTAACGATTTGCAACAACCTAGGTAAAATTATGCATCTCACAACTCATACCATCTAACAATTTTTAGTCACAATACTAGGCCACACTATTGGTTTATGGTAAGATTTCTTTACTCTTCTCCATTTTTGATGCTTTTAAATTCTAAGGCTCTTGAACATATAATTCTAATATTTTAGTTTAATTATCACTATTAAACAATTCTCACAATAATCTCATGTGTCTACTCTCAATTAGTCCTCATGATTTAATATACATTCCACAATTCCATTAGTACCACAATTAATCAATTCACTCGTTAATTCATACCGAAATTAATTAAATCTCATAAACTAATTAATCTCACAAACTAATTAATTTCACTTCTATCTCAATATTTATCTCACCATTGGATAGTACATTGTCTTAACTTTCCAACGATATAAAGTTTGCCTCAATCGGACACCCGAGTAAAAAGTTATGAATTTTCTAAGAATTAACATTTTTTCTCCAAAACTTACAACGTAAACCGGTTAACGCATTTGGTTAACCGGTTAACTGACAGTCAGCTGGCCTAAAACCTGCATTTTTCACATCTAAAACCTCTCCAAACTCATCCCAAACATTAGGGATCATCCAAGCAAACTTAGTAGGTTCAAACTACACATAACATGATCATTCACAAGCATTTAATCGACACTTTAACTGTTCAAAATCTTGATTCTACGAATTCTAGCATTTTGCCTTAAATATCAAGAACACTAAAACTCTAGAAATAAAAGTATCTATCTAGAACCCACCTTGTAATCGACGAGGATTTTGATGCAGATGGTGATTCGATGAAGAAATGGTGGCGATCCAAGCATTTTCCTCTTCTAGGGTTTCTCTCCCTCTTCTTTCTCTTCTCTTCCTTTTCTTTTCCTTTCTTTTCTTTCTTACCAACTTTCTTCTTCTTTCTTTCTTATAAATACTTATTTTCTCTTTTAATAAATATAATCATTAATTATTAGTTAGTAACACTAATTGGTCCAATTTGAGAGTATCCAAAAAAATGTCTCTGGGTCAAATAATACTAATTAATCTTAATTAATATTATCCAGAGTGTTTAATTAAATACGGGTATTACATATACCTTGTTAATGTTCAGATATTAATGTCATTATATATTATTTGACATCTCATATCTGATACCAGAATTTCAATTGGTATCAGAGCAGGAATCATGCTCTGTATCTAGTTGAGATCTAGGGAAGTTCATTTCTGGTAATATGGACAAGGAAGGAGGTTTTGTGATCTGGCCTCCTATTCTGGATGGAACAAATTATGATTACTGGAATCCAAGAATGGTTTCCTTTTTGAAATATTTGGACAACAAGTCTTAAAATTATTTTCTAAAAGGATGGGATCATCCTGTTGTGAAAGACAAAGATGGGAAGTGTTGCACCCCAAAATTTGCCCTCACAATACAAGACTTTGTGTGCTAAGAAGGTTCACAAGGTTCACAAGGTTCACAAGACCTTTCATGAAGTTCATGAAGTTTACAAGACACTTTATGAGGTTCACAAGGTTCACAAGGTTCACAATACTTACAAGACCTTTCATGAGGTTCATGAAGTTTACAGGACACTTTATGAGGTTCACAAGGTTCACAAGACCTTCCATGAGGTTCACAAGGTTCACAAGACATCTTATGATGGTTCACAAGTGTCGCTCCCAAAAGATGAGACTGGGCTCAAATGAGGTATAGACGCGAACGGTCGGCGAAAGGAGGATGTGAGAACACACAGGAGTGAACTCACAGGAAATGAAAGAGTCGCCAGCTAGGCATTTTTATCCCGGGGTAAAGGTAATGCTGCATAAACCTAGAAAAGATGGATAAGACGGTTGCGAACCAGAGAGACTGAGAAAGGGGGTTGGTTACAACCTGGGAAGGTATTAGCACCCAGATTGTCCGCCGTACTCGACGGGATCCACGCTTAAAAGATTTGTGTTTTAAAGGGGTAGTGTCAGTGCAATTTGTGTATCAAAGCTGGAAAAGAATACAAGTGTCAGTGTAAAAAAAGTGTGAAGTGTATAAGTGAAGTGTCAGTGTAAGAACAAGAATGAAATGCTCAAGATCATGAGGCTTAAAGGATAAGGCTGGAAAGGGGGGGAATATACAGAGACTTTTGTTCGATAACTGTTAAGTTATGCCTACGTATCCTCTCGTGCAATGAGGAAGTCAGAACACCGTAGTTCGACCCAAAGAGACTGAAAGATGAATTGACTTGTGAACTGCTTGCTTGTCAATGCTCAAGTGTATGACCTGTCTGGCTCAGGTGCAAACTGTCTTGCATTTGACGGAAGAAGCAAGTTCTCGGTTGTGAGTGAATGAGATGAGAAAAGAATCCCGAAGGAGACGATTATTGTTTGTTTTTGAGTTTTCAGTCTTTTATTGCTTTTGAAAGTTGGTCATAAGTTAATGAGCCTAAGCCTAAACCAATGGGTTAGTAAACTCATCACATCTTCCCTCTGATTAGGGGTAATGAGAATACCTTAAGTGTGAAGTCAGCATCTCACACTTAATCACCATGATGTAGGATTAAGATCATTAACCTACTTGTGATTACTTAGATGTTTTTGTTGTTTTTGTTTAGTGTTGAGTAATGAGATTAAGCCATAATCAGGGATTAAACAGACTCATTACACCATCCTAATAGAAGGATAATAGATGAGAATGTTTAAGCTGAGGAATGCTCCTCAACTTAATCCATGATTAGGGGTTAAACTCATGAAAAAACAAAACCTTTATTAAGTGGATTTTAATTAATGGTAAGATGATGAAGTGAATTTTATGATTTGTAAGACAACTTGAGGGGGACTTGTCCATTAACACTAGGGTTAGTCCTTCTTAACCAATTAAGGAAGAATTAGAACCCTAATGCAAGGCCCAAGTTACAAGCTTGATGTCTTGGTGATTATTAAGTGAATTGATTAGAGGATTTAAACACATTAAGGGTTTAACACTTAGGATTAAAGTTATACACTCCATCCTAATAGAAGGATGCAGGCATAAGCTTAATCACAAAGCCTTAAAGCCTTTAGGGTTTAGTCCCTGATTATGAGATGAGAAGAGAAGACTCAAAGAGACACAAAGGTAAAACCAAGTGGGGAGACTAATGAATACCCTAATCATTGTCATACTTGGTTGTTCCTAAGGTTTGTGAGGTTAACAAGAGAAATCTTCAGAGGAACTACCAGGAAGCAGATGAAAGGAGCAAAGGAAGCAAAGTAACTTGCTTCATTTAAGAAGACAAGTCACTTGAGGAAAGAAAGTAAGAAGAAGAAGAATGAGTAAGCTCAATCTCAAACACAAGTCAAAATGCAGCAGTGATGCATAAGAGAGATGAAAAGAAATTGTGAGAAGTGAAGGCAAATTCACTTCTCAAAGTGACTTACCACCTGAAAAGTTAGTGAATGAAATGCAATGCAATGCAAAATGAAATGAAATGGCATGATGCAAAACAAAATCAGAAGCATGTGAGTGATGATAATGATGCTATGAGATGATGCAAACATGAAACAAGGCATGGGGATGATCATACAAACAAATGAATGCAAGAGAAGCATGCTTAGAAACATGGATGTACATGAAAAGTTATGGAATGCAAATGACATAAAACATGGAAAATGAAAGATGCAATGATCAAACATACTTCTAACATGTCCTAAGATGTATTATGAATCATGTAGATTCACAAAATGTCATGACAAGTCAATGGATGCAAACAAATGTAAGATGAATGCAAAGGGAACCCCAAATTAGGGTTTATGATCAATGCAACAAACAAAAATCAAAACCAGAAGCAAACATCATGATAAAAAATTGAAGATGCACTCAAAGGAACCCTAACCCTATACAAACTCACTGCCCAAAGGAGGGGTTCTAACTCTTAACCTAATGAAAGTTATGAATTTCCTAAGATTTCTAGGGTTTTAGGGTACCTTGACAAGAAAAATGTCAAACAAATGGGAAATTCAAGATCAAATCATGCCAATTTAATCCTACAAACTACATGATATGCAAGACACAATGCAAAAAGAATCAAAGTCCAACTCTCAAAGACTAGGCAGAAATGAATTTTTGAACATTGGATCAAAATGATGCTTTGAAATAGAATTAATTCCATGAAAAATTGTCAAAATGCATCAAGATCAAAAAAGAAATTTGGTTTGAGGGTTGGACAATGTTTCTAAATGATTTTAAAGGTTTCATGAATTTTTTTGGTGATTTTTAAATACCTAAAAGTATTTTTAATTAATTAATTCTCATTAACTAATTAAAAATAAACTTTTAAATGATTTAAAAATATTTTTTAATGCAAAAAATAAAAATAAAAATGTTTTTGGTTTCTGAAAATTAATAAAAGTTTGTACAAAAATTCTCAGAATTTTTATAATTGTTTTACTATTTTAAATTAAATGAAGAAGACAAATGAAATAAAAAGAAAATAAAATTGAATTTAAATGGAAGTATGCTGATCCTAAGGCTGAGGTTTAAACTGGGAACGCGCGCGTTGACTAGCGCCAGATCTAAGGGCTGATATTCAAACTGGCCAGATTAATTTATAAAACCTAATTAAATGGATAATGACGTGGATTAGGGTTAAGTGAGGGCATCCTGGCCATTGAGCACGCGCGGGAGTTGACCAAGTCAGCCCATCCAACACACCAGATTCAAACTTGCATTAATTACAGGGATTAGCCCTAATTACTTTCAGGTGGCCGGAGAAGACTTCCGGTCGTCTTCTCCGGCAAGACCCTCACCTGAAAGTTGCTAAAATCCCCAAAACTTCATGAAAATGAAAACTAAAAGCCCAGAAATCATCCCCATGCGAAACTAAATCAAAACCCCCACTCAAACATCATTTTTCATTCATCAATCAGCCAAATCGAAGCAAAACATTTCTAGGGCAAAAAATTTCAGGGCATTCATACATCCTGGTTTCTCAACCATTTTCAAAAATAATCATATCCCCATGATCAGGGGAGTGCATAGAAGCATCTAAGAACTTAAAATGGAGCTTCTGGAAAAAAAGTTTGAGATGGCTACCTGAACTGAAGCTTTGGTTTCTGGTACTTTCTGGCTGGTTTCTTGCCTTCAATCAGCTCCAATGGACCCCCTGAGAAGCTTTCAATGCTTGTTTGAAGTTTATAATGGGTGGTTTGAGAGATGGCAGAAGTTCTGTTCAAGGTGGGGTGGAAATCGTATTTGTGATTCAGGGAGTTTTAGGCTATGGTGATGGGTGGTTTTTGATCAGTGAAGTGTGCTGAGTATGTTTGTGAAGTTTGTTTGAGTGTTTGCAGCTTGTAGAGAGTTTTTCGAAAGCTTTTGCAAGATGAGGTGAAAATGAGAGAGCTGTGTTGGAGAGAGTTTCAGGCTTGGTTTGTATGTGTTTTGGCTTGCTTTTTGTTTGCATAAACTAATGGGATTGGTCAGATGAGTTGATGTGTGCTTTAGTGATTGGTATGGCTCAAGTTGCCAAAATGTCAAAGTTGTGTAAGAGAGGCATGGGCTACTAGCTAGCCAAGGACAGATGGGGTGTCCTGCGCAGCAAGTTGTGTGGAGAGCCATAGGATGGTTTGTGGAGTCAGCAAGCAAGTGGATTCACACTTGAGTGAGTTTTTGCAACTTGCCTCACTTTTGTTTCCTTTGAGAAATCTTGCTCCATAAGCCATAAAAATGAGTGATCCTTTGGTGCAATCTGACTTTTAGGTCTTGGTACATGTTTGTATGAAGATTAGAGGTTTGTTTGATAGCTCATTTTGCCTTGACAAGTGAATTTGCAACTTTGCCTCTTTGGTAGAAAACTTCAAATTTTGTGATTTTTGCCAACTTTGACAAGCCATAACTTTTGATCCAAAATGAATTAGGTCATGTTCTTGTACTTTTTGAAAAGGGAATGATCCATTATACAACTTCCATGACCAAAGTTTTTCCATTTGAAGCATTTTTTAATCAAAAAGCAAGGGTTGAAAAAGTTTCCCAAAATGGCAATTTCATTAAAAGTCAAACTTTCCCAAAAAGTCAACTTTGCAAAAGACTTGAAATTCTTCAATTTTGTGAACTTCCAACTTCTTCTATGATCAAATAAAGATCATACACAATCAAAATGATGGAGAACACCCTTTGGTTGGGTCATTGGGGGCCTCAGATGCCCTGATTTTACACTGACTTGCTTGAAAAGTCAACTCTTGATCAGATGACTTCCCCATGGAATTTCTTCATGAAAATTGATATGCATACTCCCCATACCATATAGAGACCAATAGAAACAATAATGACCAAAAAATTTGGAGTTATGGCCCTTGAAACCAAAACCCTAATTCTAGGTCATTTGTGCAGTCAAACCTGGCTCTGCTTCCATGCCATTTTCAGTTCTTGTGATTCTTTGACATTCTTGACTTTGAAAGGATATAATATGATGTTTGAAAATACATGGACCCCTTTGAAGTGATTTATGACCTTTGGAGTGGCTCAAGAAGCTCTTGGATTGCTCAGATCGCAAACCCTAGATGCAGATGACTTTGAACCAATGCAATGAATCAAAAAATCTGGTATGAGATGCTATGATTGGATTTATGCATATGAAAATGATCACAAGCCATGGTGTGAATGGTTGAGGGCAAATTTGGGGTGTTTACAACAAGGTTCACAAAGTTCACAAATAGTCAGAAGAATTAACAATTCCCTCAGACAATGCACCTCCTAAGCAGTGCATCCAAAACTAAGGTTTTGACTTTAATCAGGCTAAATGAACTTCCAATACTTCAAGTGAGCTTCATAACATCTTATATGTGTGTAAGAACCCCCATGACAAGTTTCAAGACTTTTCTCAAAAGTTTGCTCAATCAAATGATCAGATAAGTCAAAATCAGTCAAAGCAGTTAAAAAGTCAAACTAAGGTCAACTGTGGTCAAAACAAAGTCAAACTTCATGATTTTTTGCCAACATTAAGTATATGAAGTAAAATTCATCATTTGATCAAGGGTTGATCATGATTCATCAAGGATATTTCAGATCATCAAGAATCAGGAGTTTCTAAATTAGGGCTTCCTTAGTAAAAGTCAACTGAACTTTGACCAGCCATAACTTTCACATGCTTCATCACCAATTCTCCATCCAAAGCTCATTTTGAAGAAAATTGAATTCTCTACAACTTTGTGTCTCACAAGCCAAGCCCAAAAATGCTTCATTTGGAAGGTATGAGCTAAGACATTATAGGTCCTTTTGAAAGTCAACAAAAAGTCAACAACTTCAAAAGGGCATAACTTGAGAATGGTAAATGATATGAACATGAAACCAGTGGGGTTGGTTAGAGGACTCTTCAAGCTTTCCAAAATATCCAATAACACCCTCATAGCATTAAAATTGAAGGATGTGTGCCCTTGCAAAGTTGGGAAATTTTTGGTTGGTTTATGAAGAAAATGGAGGTTTAAAACTAATTTTTTCTAAATGGGCTTGCCATATGATGACCCAATCCACACCAAGACCTCATGCACGACCCAAGTCTATAAAAATCAGATTTTTTATCATTTTATTTTATTTATTTTGATTTAATTCATTTAAAATCATTTTAAATTAAAATAAAATATAAAAGTCAAAGATTTAAAAGGGATTGAGCTTCTAGAAATTCATAAAGGTGATTGGTATCAAAGTGGTAAGAGAATCATGATGATTGGCTTGAAATAGAAGGTGTTCATACAAGAATATTTGAATTTTAAAGCCTTATCTTTTTGAATCTTTTCTAATCAATTTTTTCACACAATGATCAATCTTTTCTGACCTAATCCATTGCACTATAAGTATAGAACATAACCCTACTCATTGCACACGAAAATTCTGCCTCAAGAGTAAGTTCCAAATCTCAAAAAATTCTTCAAAAGTGAACTTTCGGTTTTGATCTTAGAGAAGGTAAAAATGTATTCTATGGACATAGACATGATCCCTGGACCTCCTTGATGCTATTTGCACTCTCATAAGCATCCATAGCTTCATAAATTGGATAACCCGAATGCATTTTTTTTTTTTTTTTGACTTTCGATTACATTCATTTATCAATTACCAATTGATTTTGTGCCTCTAACTTTGTTTGTCATCATGTATAGAAGGTTTCTGGGTGCAAACATTGAAGAAACCGTGACTAAACCTTGAGATGCCATAGTTAGGGTTTGGCCCAAGCTTTTAGGGTTTCTTAATTAAGAACATATAAATTAATTTTGATGCCATAATTGAATTGTACAGGTCACAAGGAGTTTAACAATGTCTTTAATTTAATGAAATCGCACTGTTTGTGTATGATTGAAAAACACAGGTTTTGAGCGCAGGAAAAGTCGTAGGAAATTTCCCAGGAAGTTTCGCAGGAAATCCTACGAATTCAAGGAAGAAGATGAAGTGGGCTGCGCGCGAAAAAAAAAATTCAAAATTTTTTTTAAAAATATTATGTTATTATTTCTGTTTATTTATCACACATGAACATGTGTCCCAGTGGTGAATGTATGCACGCAGGAAGTCAGTGTCCTGAGTTCGAATCCTGGCTTCCCAAATTTTTCTTGTTTTTTTCAGTTTAATTGTTAGGCATAATATATTATGTATTATAGTTGCTATGTTGACAGGTGCGCTCTCCCAACTGGAATGGTTAAGGTGTTTGTGTGATGTTTGAAGGTCCTGGGTTCGATCCCCCCAGGCCTTTTGTTTTGTTTTATTTTTCTTTGATTTTCAGGAACAAGGCATAAAACAAATTCTTCTCCTTTCCTTGGCATCAGGCGCGCGTTGACCTAGTGGTTGCTGTTGTTGGCTGGGGTTCTTGGAGGCAAAGGGGTTGGGTTCAATCCCCAGCCCAGGTAAGTTTTTTTTTAATTCTGTATTATTTATTTTATTAATTGTTTATTATTGAATATTATTTATATGATTAATATGTAAATATATTTAAATGAATATGTAAATATTATATGTTATAAAAATAATTTCTAAAATAATAATAATCATATTTTCTAAAACTAATTTCTTTTTATTAATATGTATATATATAATTTATTTGTATAATTAGATTAATATTTAATATTTAACATTTTTTTTATATAAAACCTAATTTATTTTTATAAACCCTAAAAAACATATTTTTTTCAAACCCTAATTTTTCTTCTTCTATTTATTTAATATTATTATTTGTATATATTATATTCATGACTTAATTAAAATTCTTAATTTAATTTTTGTTAATAAATTGTTTATAATTTAAATTTCTTGTATGTAAATATGATTAAAAATTAAAATTCTTAATATGATAATATGACATAATTTGTTTATAATTTAATTTTGCATGTAAATAATTTTTATTATATGTTTAAAAATTGCTAATTTAATTTTTGTAATTATAATCTATTTTCATAATATATTCATAATTAATTTTATAATTTACATATAACTTAAAATTCTATAATAATTGTTCATATTTTCTTATTAACCTTTAAAAATTTTGTTTATTATAATATTCTTGTTTATTTCATTATTATTATTAATTATGTTTATATGATTATTACTAACCCCATTTAATTTAGTATTATTTTTATTATTTTCACTAACCCAATTATTATTATTATTATTTTGCTTATTTATTTAAATTGCTTTTATTATTATTATGTAATTGCTCCTTGGTGTAATATTTATTTATAATGTTTATTAGTTATATTTTATGCTATGGTTAGTAAATAGGGAGTGTAAATATACTTGTAATTTAAAATTAATTTAGACCATTTAAATTTAAAGATAAATATTAAACTGAACACTCACACACGTAAGTCGATCTTTGATCGCCATCTCACTTCCTTAGGGATACCTCTCATGTTGCCTAATCAAAAAGGTCAAGTAGGGTGTATAAAGCAAAAGTCCCTCAAAATAAAGTCATCTAGTCCCTTAACAGATAAAAGATCAAGTCTCTTTTGAATGCTGTCTTCGTAATGATCTTGTCCCCTTCGAATAAAGATGATAGTCCCTCCAAGAATTGCTTATACACCCCACAGTTGCCTACATAACAGATGACCCTTCACTTGTCCCTCACATCCAAGGTAATGACTACCTATTACTTAATAATAGGGATAGTCTTACCATTTAAAGGATTCAAGAACAGAAAAGACTCAAACTTAGGGTAGATTCCTCATAGTTACTTGCTCACTCTTCAAAACTTTTCAAACACTTCACATTTTCAAACAAATTTTCAAAACAAAGGTTTTTTACGCATCCGTACATGGATCATTATCAAACTCTTAAGAAAATTTCTATTCACACACTCCACATTTTCAAAAACATTTTAAAGTGAGCTAAGTAACTAAGAGCCCATGGATAACCATGGATGTAAAGGGTGCTAACACCTTCCCTTTACATAACCTACCCCCCGGACCCAAAAATCTTTTAAAAGGTCTTTCCTGTTCTTTTATGCCTTTCCTTTGGATAAAATAAAAGTCGGTGGCGACTCTTGCTATCCGCAACATAACTAAAGTCAGTTCTCCCACCGTGTTACAGAACTGACGACTCTGCTGGGGATTTAATATTAAAGAGGGGTACCCTTAGGAATTAGATCACTTTAAAATTGTTTGCCTTGTTTGCTTTATACTTATCTGTTGGGTGCTCTTATGTGTGAAAGATCCTAACCCGGATCTAGTGTACCTTAGGTAAATGGCAATAGACCAAGGAAACTGTACGGCGTATACCGATATGGTTGATCTGGTGGCCATAGTTAGTGTGACTTCTTGGTTGGTGCTTATGTTCCTTAAGTCAAGTTGAGGATAATATGAGGCTGCCATATGTTGTCAATGCACTAACTAACTTTTAGAACCCTAGTCATCCTATCTTGGCCTTTAGAAAGTAGTGAGATAACCGGCTTTGGTGAAGACTGAAGTTGGTTGATACTCGATGCTACACTCATTGAGATCTTAAACTTGGATGGTTTTGGTTGGCAAGTAAGTTGCCTACTGAACAACCACCCTTGTGAAGGATCAATGATATTGAGATCCCTTAGAACCTGGTTACTTTTGTAAGACAGGATGAACCAACTAAACTTCAGGGGAGGGTACTTACCTTTGAACCTCATGCAAGCCTTTAAACCTAGGGCTATTGCGTGACTTGTTTGTGTGTGCCACATGTTTGTGATTGAACATAACATCATGACATCATCATGCATCATAAGCATAGCATTTTCACTAAACATTTCAAGGACCAAAGGATTTATCTTTGTTCTTTGTTGCAGGTCATGGCTTCTGCTCGTAGAAACACCATCAGGATCAACTTTGTGGGCATACTTGCTAAGCTTAAAGAATTGGTTTCTCAAGTGTCTGATCATTCCCAGTTTATCAAGAGACATGGTCACCTATTGGATCTAGTCACCTCAGGGTTCAATGAAGACATGATGAGTGTTCTATTTCAGTTCTTTGACCCCAAGCACCATTGCTTTACATTTCCTGACTATCAGCTGGTTCCTACAATGGAAGAGTTCTCTAAACTTCTGGGTATACCTGTTCTTGATCAAAGACCCTTCACAGGCTTGGAGAAGGAGCTTAAACCAGAGGTTATTGCTGCAGCTCTACATCTGAAGAAGTCTGACATTGTTCTAGAAACGAGAAGCGGAGTTAAGGGTATTCTTGCTAAGGTATTAGTGGATAAAGCTCAAGTGTTCTTGAAGGCCATGAGCTATGATCCTTTTGAGGAGATCTTAGCCTTGCTGATTTATGGCTTAGTATTGTTCCCCAATCCAGATCAGTTCATAGACGTTCATGCCATCAACATATTCCTGAGTCACAATCCAGTGCCTACATTGCTTGGAGACATTCTACATTCTCTTCACACCCATACTACAAGGGCAAGAGGAACTTTGATGTGCTGCATACCTTTGCTTTCTAGGTGGTTTATTATCACCTTCCTCGCTCAGTAATGAAGAATGAGCAAGGGTTCAGATGGTCCAAGAGGATCATGTCACTCTCGCATTCAGATATTCATTGGTGCTCCAGATCTATGGAGAATGTCACTATCATTGATCGTTGTGGGGAATTCCCTAATGTGCCACTTCTAGGCATAAGAGGAGGCATCACCTACAACCCCTCTCTAGCTTTACGACAGTTTGGTTATGCTCGGAGTGATGGTCCACAGGACATGTTGATTCAGGGTATTGTGTTTGACTACGACAACGATCTTCAAGGTTACCGTCAGAGATTCATACGAGCATGGGGAAAAGTAAACAAGGTTGACAACAAGACTCTGGAACCTAAGTACACTATTCCTATGGAAGCTTATCTCAGATGGGTGCGATCTCGTGCTCAGACTCTCATGATGCCATATACTGCTATCCTGCCAGTTACCATGGAACCTGTTGCTAAAGGAGATACTGCTTATACCATCCTTCACCCAGACATGCCTACTGACATGGAAGACTTACAGAGATCCTGGATCCAGTTGAAGGAGCAAAGGGATACTTTCGAGGCTCATTACAAAGCAAGCCAAGAAAGAATCCTAGAACTAACAAAGCAACTTCACGAGGAACGGAATCTCAACTCATACCTCAACACAAAGAGGAAACGTCCATGGGAGACTTAAAACCCCATCTCTTGTATTTTTTTCATTTCATTTTCTGTAAGCCCAAGAGGCAAAACAAATTTATTACTAATAAAAGTTTACCTTCTTGTTTGTTTAAGCAAATTTAAATCCTGCGGTCCTTGAAAACATTGCATATGCATTCACATATCATTTCATTACATCACAGGTTTATAATTGTACACAGGTTTCTCATCTTCTCGTTGTTTATTTCAGCAGTGGCTCTTGAACAAACAGTTAAGGATCTCCAGGCACAAAATGCACAGTTCCAAGAGCTGATCCTGAACCTGACCAAGGGGCAGGATGAATTGAAGACACTGCTGGCCAAGAAGACTAAGAAGACCAGAAGGTCAGGTGGCCTGATCAGCATGGGAAGAAGGTTCAAAGGTCTTGCCAAGACCAAAGAACCAGTTGAAGATTATGAGTCTGAAGAGTCTGAAAAAGAGGGAGGCAGTCTCCACAACACTATGGGGGACTCTGATTCTGAGGCTAATTACTACCATGAGCATAATGAAGACAAATTCAAGATGCTGGTGGATAGAATGGATGCTATGGAGTTGCAGAAGTCTTCTGGGCTGGATTTTGAAGATTTGAGTCTGATATCTGGGGTAGTCATACCCATTGGTTTCAAGGTTCCTACCTTTGTTGTTTATGATGGGGTCTCTTGTCCCAAGCTGCATCTGAGGTCTTATGTCAGAAGAATCCAACCTCACACTGCTGATAAGAAGTTGTGGATCCATTTCTTCCAAGAAAGCTTATCTGGAGCTCAATTGGAGTGGTACTATCAGTTGGAGAGTGTCAACATCAGGGATTGGAATGATCTTGCTGAAGCTTTCTATAAGCAGTATCAATACAATGCTGATTTAGCTCCCACTCGCATGCAGCTGCAAAGCATGTCTATGGGTGCCAAAGAAAGTTTCAAGGAGTATGCTCAGAAGTGGAGAGATTTAGCTGGAAGAGTACAACCCCCTTTAACTGACAGGGAATTGGTTGATATGTTCATGTGCACGCTGAATGGTCCTTTTTACAGTCATCTCATTGGAAGCTCATCATATGGCTTCACTGAGTTGATAATGACAGGAGAGCGCGTGGAAAATGGTATAAAGAGTGGCAAGATTCAGGTGGGTACTTCTTCATCAGGTACTGCAAAGAAGCCTCCCACTGGGAAGAAAGAATCCAATGCTGTTTATGGTCAACCTGATCGTAATAGAAGGCATCAGTCTGTGAGTGCAGTTCATATTTCAAATCCAACTCCTACAACAACAGAGCAGCCACAGGGCAACCAACAGAGGGCTAGAAGACAGTTCACTAAGATCAACATGTCAATGGCTCAGGCATTGCAACACTTGTTGAAGGCTGAACTTATTACTCTGAAAGAGGCTCCTCAGAATCCTAATGTTACCTCTCCCAGGTACAATCCCAATGCACGATGTGCATATCATTCAAATTGTCAGGGACATGATACTAATAGCTGCTGGGTCTTGAAGAACAAAATTCAAGATATGATTGAGGCTGGAGAAATTGAGTTTGACCCTCCGGGTACTCCAAATGTGATTACTGCTCCCATGCCAAATCATGAGAAGACTGTCAATGCAATTGATGAAGATTTACATATTTATTCAGTTGCAGAGTTGACCACACCGTTGTCTGTTATCAAGAGGTAGTTAGTACAAGGTGGGTTCTTTCCAGGTTGTCGTGAAGATTGTTTGTATTGTACCTATAAGCCGGATAGTTGTTGGAGATTGAGAGATGGAATTCAACGTCTCATGGATAAATATACCATAGTGTTTGAGAGGACTCCATCGTCTGTAGAGAGTATGGTGGATCATATTACTAAAGGTAGGAAGACTGAAGAGGTTGATATGGTTGATAAAGTGCCGGTAAGGATCACTTCCAAGGGACCTGTTAAAATCACTCATAAGGGTCCAATTAAGATTACTGCTGAAGGCCCTGTGAAGATTGTTGCTGAAGCTAGAGTGGCTCCTCTGGTCATTACCACTCCTGGTCCTATTCCGTATACGTCTGATAAAGTTGTGCCTTGGCATTATGGGTCTGATGTTTATATCCATGGTGTTAAGCAGGAACCCTTAGCTGATATGCCTGTTGATGTTGATAATATTGCTGGGTCTAGTAAGATCACACGAAGTGGAAGAGTCTTCTCTCCTCCAGTCACTTCCAAGAATGCAGTTGCTCCTGCTGTTACCTCCACCACTGATGCTCGGGGCAAAGGTCCTGTCATTGAACCTATACCTACTGATGTGCCAGCTGCTGATGATCTCTCTAAGCAGATGGAAGAAGTATTGAAGATCATTCGTAAGAGTGATTATGACATTGTTGATCAATTGGGGCACACTCCCTCCAAGATTTCCATGTTGTCTTTGTTGTTATGTTCTGAAGCTCATGCCAAAGCTTTGATTAAGTTTCTAAAGACTGCTCATGTACCCAATGCAATTTCTGTTGACCAGTTTGAGAATTGTGTTGCCCACCTGACCTATGATAATGGGTTAGGTTTCTCTGATGCTGATTTGACTCCTGCCAAGAGAGATCATAACAGGGCTCTGCATATCTCAATTGAATGCAGGGGCACTACCCTGTCACATGTATTGATAGACAATGGTTCCTCTCTGAATGTGTTGCCCAAAGAAGTCCTGAATAAGCTGAGTCCTGAAGATGCTGTGTTGAAACCCAGTAACATAGTAGTGAAGGCTTTTGATGGTTCGAGAAGAGTGGTGCATGGAGAAATTGATCTTCCAATCAAAGTTGGTTCTCAGGTTTTTAATGCTACATTTTATGTGATGGATATTCGTCCTTCGTACTCTTGTTTGCTTGGTCGTCCCTGGATCCATGGGGCAGGTGCTGTAACCTCTACATTACATCAGAAGTTGAGATATCCGGTAGAAGGAAAGGTTGTTACTGTCTATGGAGAGGAAGAATATTTTGTCAGCCATGTGAACACCTTCAGGTATCTGGAAGTGGAAGGTGAATATGTTGAAACTCCATGTCAGACATTTGAAGTGGTTCCCTGGATTGTTAATGATTATGAAGCTCCTCCTGTTGTCAAGAAAGTTCCTGTGGTCACTAGAGTACCTCCAACAATGGCCTCCCTTAAAGATGCTAGAGCTGTGGTGGATGAAGGTGGTTGTACTATTTGGGGTCAGCTTCCTGATATCCCTTACAAGTCTGACAAATTTGGTTTGGGTTTCACTGCAGAGTCCCAGAAGGCTGTTCGTCGTGCTCGTGTTGTTCGGATCACCAATCAGGGGATTGTGAAAGACCAGATCAATGCTGTGGGTGACTATGATGAAGACTACAACTTGGATGCTTGGATTTTTCCTACTGTGGGTGCTGGACTCAATAATTGGAAAGCTGAAGATGTTATTCCTATCTCCTTTAGTCAGGAGTAAATACTATTACTGTGTTGTTGCTTTTTAAGTTTGTAATTTCTTGAACAATTGAACTCTTAAGCCTTGTGCCTTACCCGGGGCACAATGGTGTGCTTGTTACGGGATGTCATTTCATTTGCATACTTCATTCAATAAAAATCAGTGGACGTTTCGTTTTCGTAAATATTGTGTTCCTTGTCTTTCTTTTCTTTTTACTTTATCAGCTATGTGTTCTTACACACACCCACATCACTAAAATGCAGATCCTCATCCACTCTGGATCCTGTTGATAACAGTTCTACTATTGCCAATTATAATTTCGAGAATCCGATCTATCAAACTGAAGACGGAAATGAGGACGATTGTGAAGTACCTGTAGAGCTTGCTAGGTTGTTACAACAAGAAGAGAAAGCTATACAGCCACATGCAGAGCTGTTGCACCCCAAAATTTGCCCTCACAATACAAGACTTTGTGTGCTAAGAAGGTTCACAAGGTTCACAAGTTTCCCAATGTTTACAAGACCTTTCATGAGGTTCATGAAGTCTACAAGTCACTTTATGAAGGTTCACAAGGTTCACAAGTTTCCCAATGCTTTCAAGACCTTTCATGAGGTTCATGAAGTCTACAAGTTACTTTATGAAGGTTCACAAGGTTCACAAGATTCACAATGCTTACAAAACCTTTCATGAGGTTCATGAAGTCTACAAGTCACTTTATGAGGTTCACAAGGTTCACAAGGTTCACAATACCTCCCATGAGGTTCACAAGACATTTTATGATGGTTCACAAGGTTCACAATACCTCCCATGAGGTTCACAAGACATTTTATGATGGTTCACAAGGTTCACAAAATTCACAATTGGTCAGAAGAGTTGACAATTCCCTCGGACAATGCACCTCCTAAGCAGTGCATCCAAAACTAGGGTTTTGACTTTAATCAGGCTAAATGGACTTCTAAGACTTCAAGTGAGCTTCATAACATCTTATATGTATGTAATAACCCCCATGACAAGTTTCAAGACTTTTCTCAGAAGTTTGCTCAGTCAGATGATCAGATAAGTCAAAATCAGTCAATGCAGTTAAAAAGTCAAACTGAGGTCAACTGTGGTCAAACCAAAGTCAAACTTCATGATTTTTTTGCCAACATTAAGTATATGAAGTAAAATTCATCATTTGATCAAGGGTTTGATCATGATTCATCAAGGAGATTTCAGATCATCAAGAATCAGGAGTTTCTAAATTAGGGTTTCCTCAGTAAAAGTCAACTAAACTTTGACCAGCCATAACTTTCACATACTTCATCACCAAGTCTCCACTCAAAGCTCATTTTGAAGGAAATTGAATTCTCTACAACTTTGTGTATCACAAGCCAAGCCCAAAAATGCTTCATTTGGAAGGTATGAGCTAAGACATTATAGGTCCTTTTGAAAGTCAACAAAAAGTCAACAACTTCAAAAGGGCATAACTTGAGATTGGTAAATGATATGGACATGAAACCAGTGGGTTTGTTTAGAGGACTCTTCAAGCTTTCCAAAATGTCCAAGAACACCCTCATAGCATTAAAATTGAAGGATATGTGCCCTTGCAAAGTTGGGAAATTTTGAGTTGGTTTATGATGAAAAAGGGGGTCTAAAACCAATTTCTTCCAAATGGGCTTGCCAAATGATGACCCAATCCATACATTGACTTCATGCACGACCCAAACCATTAAAAATCAGAATTTTTATTATTTTATTTTTATTTATTTTGATTTAATTCATTAAAAATCATTTTAAATAAAAATAAAATATGAAAATGTAATATTTGATGGAGATTGAGTTTCTAGAAGATCTTAAATGATGATTGGAATTGAAGAGGAATGAAATCACAAGATTGGTCCAAAAATAGTAAGCCTTCATACAAGAATATTGGATTTTTAAGGCATGATCAATTTGAATCTTTTCATATCAAAATTTCCACACAACCATTCAATGTTATGACCTAAATTCATTTACCTATAAGTACTAAACACAACTCAATCACCAAGACAAAGAAAAATTTTCTGCCTCCCAAGAGTAAGTTTCATAAACCAAAAAACCTCTCAAAAACTCACATTCGGTTTCAATCTTCCAGGACATTTGAAGGTAATTTGAGAACACAGCCATGATCCTTGGACCTCATTGAGTGGAAACCAACACTTATTTGCATCCAAAACACTCCATAATGCATGAACCGAATCATCCATGTGCTTCATATATTTTTTTTCGAATCATCATATTTACTTATTGATAATGAATTTTAATGATATATTGATGTTTGTTATTGGCTATAGATGAAGTCTGGATAGTTTGGTGAAGAGTTATGGCCGAATCATGAGTATACCATGTTTAGGGTTTAAAGCTCTAAATTTGGGTTCTTCAATTTACACAATATAAATGAATTTGGTTGACATAATTGGATTGTACAGGTTGCAAGGAAGTTAAAGATGTTTTTAATTTGATAAAATTGTGCTGTTTGAATAGTGTTTGATGTTCGCAGGTTGTATTGGTAGGAATAATCGCAGGAAAAGTTGTAGATAAATTCGCAGGAAAACCTGCGAACCCAAGGTTGAAGATGAAGATTTTCGCGCGCTTCAGATTTTTGAATTTTGATTTGTATATTTATTGTGTTGTTTGTATATTATTTCATAGGATGATAAGTGGCCTGGTGGTTGGTACGCGCATGAAAGAAGCTAAGGACCCTGGTGGTATGGCATGGGTGTTGTCAAGCAAGGCATCCTGGGTTCAATCTCTGCCCCAGGTAAGTTTCAATTTTTTTTATTTATTTCATTGTTTTGTTAATTATATTGTTATATAATCATGTTTAGTATTTTTAGATAATTTTATAAAAAATAACATGTAAATGTTTTCTAATTCTAAACTTAGTTTTTATAATTATACATTTAAAATTAAAAACATGTATATAATAATAATTAGATTTATATTTTGTTGTATATAAAATTTAATTTATTTTTGCAAACTCTAATTTAATCATAATATCTTTTTAAAACCCTAATGCAATTTTATAAATTATTAAATCCTAATTATTTTCAAAACCCTAAAATATTTTTCTAAAAAAAACCTAATTGTAATTCTCGTTTATATTTTAATTAGTGAATAAAATTTTATTATAATCTTTAAATTTGTAAATATAATTGTATGATCATATCTTCATTCATGTATCTATCTTCTTAAATTTTGTAAATATAATCATAATTGATCCTATTTTTATAATATGTAAATATGACCTACATTGTTTATAATTTAAAATTTTGTACATAAAATCTAAAAATTAAAATGTTTAATTTTTTTTTTTATAATATGTAAATATTCTATAATTGTTTATAATCTAGTTATGTATGTAAATAATTTTTTTAATATATGTTTTAAAAAATAATTAAAACTTGTTAATTTAATATAATTTATTTTCATAATCTGTTTATAATTAACTTAATTTTTATAGCATTTAAGACTTTATGATAATTAATTGTTTATATTTTCTTCGCAATCTTAAATAATAATTGTTCATAAAAATTTGATCTTGTAATTATTATGCTAATATTCTTATTTATTTTATCATTAATGCTATTTATTTTCATATTTATTATCATTATTACTAACCTCATTTAGATATATTGTGATTTATTATTATTATTATTACTAACCCCATTTATAGATATTGTGATTTATTATTATTATTATTACTAACCCCATTAAATTTGATATTATTTTTATTATTATTATTTTCACTAACCCAATTATAATTATTTATTTATTTTGCTATTTATTTAATTTGCTTTATTATTATTATTGTAATTGCTCCTGGATGTAATATTTTGTAATATTTAAATTATTTATTTTTATGTCATGGTTAGTAAAAATAGGGAGTGTAAACATGTATGTTATTTAAAATTAATTTAGATCACTTAATTCAAAAGATAAATATTTAAAATTGTACACTCACACACGTAAGTCGATCTTTGATCGCCATCTCACTTCCTTAGGGATACCTCTCATGTTGCCTAATCAAAAAGGTCAAGTAGGGTGTATAAAGCAAAAGTCCCTCAAAATAAAGTCATCTAGTCCCTTAACAATAAAAGATCAAGTCCCTTTTCGAATGTTGCCTACGTAATGATCTTGTCCCTTTCGAATAAAGATGACAGTCCCTCCAAAAGTGCTTAATACACCCTACAGTTGCCTTCATTAAACAGATGTCCCTTCATATGTCCCTCACATCCAAGGTAATGACTACCTATTCCTTAATAATAGGGATAGTCTTACCATTTAAAGGATAAAGAACAGAAAGACTTAAACTTTAGGGTAGGTTTCTCATAGTTACTTGCTCACTATTTCAAAACAAATTTCAAACACTTTACAATTTTCAAACAATTTTCAAACACAAGTTTTTTACGCATCCGTACATGGATCATTATCAAACTCTTATGAAAATTTCTATTCACACACTTCACCTTTTCAAAAACAATTTAAAGTGAGTGTCGCTCCCGACAAATGACAACGGATCAAATGAAGGTACAGACGCGAACGGTCGGCGAGGGGAACAGTGAGAACACACGGCCGTGAACTCACTGGAGGATGAATAGAGTCGCCAGCTAGGCATTTTTATCCCGGAGGAAAGGCAATGCTGCATAGGCCTAGAAAGAGATGGATAAGACGGTTTGCGAACCAGAGAGACTGAGAAAGGGGGTTGGTTACAACCTGGGAAGGTATTAGCACCCAGATTGTCCGTCGTACTCGACGGGATCCACGCTTAAAAGATTTGTGTTTTAAAGGGGTAGTGTCAGTGCAATCTGTGTGTAAAATAGCTGGAAAAGATGTACAGGTGTCAGTGTAAAATGTATAAGTGATGTGAAGTATGAAAGTGTCAGTGTGAGATCAGGAATGAAATGAATTGCTCATGATAATGAGGCTAAGAGAAAGGAACTGGAAGAGGGGGAATGTACAGAGACTTTTGTTCGATAACTGTTAAGTTATGCCTACGTATCCTCTCGTGCAATGAGGAAGTCAGAACACCGTAGTTCGACCCAAAGAGACTGAAAGATGAATTGACTTGTGAACTGCTTACTAGCCTATGCTCAAGTGTATGATCTGTCTGGCACAGATGCAAACTGTCTTGCATTAGACGGAAGAAGCAAGTTCTCGCTTGTGAGTGAAGGTGATGAGAAAAGAATCCCGGAGGAGACGATTATTGTTTGTTTTTGAGTTTTCAGTCTTTTATTTCTTTTTGGAGTTTGTCATAAGATAATGAGCTTAAGCCTAAACCAATGGATTTGGTAAACTCATCACATCATCCCTCTGATTAGGGGTAATGAGAATTACCTTAAGTGTGAAGTCAGATTCTCACACTTAATCACCTTTGGTGTAAGATTAAGATCATTAACCTACTTGTGATTATTTAGATGTTTTTGTGATTTTTATTTAGTGTTAAGTAATGAGGTTAAGCCATAATCAGGGATTTAACAGACTCATTACACCATCCTAAAAGAAGGATAATAGATGAGAGAGTGTAAGCTGAGGAAAGCTCCTCAACTTAATCCATGATTAGGGATTAAACCCATGACAAAACAAGTCTTTAATTAAGTGGATTTTATTTAGTGGTATGATGATGAAGTGTTTTTTTTTATGATTTGTAAGACAACTTGAGGGGGACTTGTCCATTAACACTAGGGTTAGTCCTTCTTAACCAATTTAGGAAGAAATAGAACCCTAATGCAAGGCCCAAGTTACAAGTGTGATGCCTTGATATTTATTAAGTGAATTGATTAAGAGATTTCAACACCTTAAGGGTCCAAGACTTAGGATTAAAGTTATACACTCCATCCTAAAAGAAGGATGCAGGCATGATCTTAATCACAAAGTCTTAAAGCCTTGAGGGTTTAGTCCCTAATTACGAGATGAGAAGAGATGACTCAAGGAGAGACACAAAGGTAAAAGCTATGGGAAAGACTAATCAAAACCCTAATTCATTATCATGCTTGGTTGGTCCTAATGTTTGTGAGGTTTTCAAGAACAATCTTCAGATGAACCACCAGGAAGCAGATGAACAAGATCAAGAGAAGCAAAGTGGGAGAAGGAAGAATGAGCAAGCTCAAACTCAAACACAAGTAAGAATGCAGCAAGGTATGCAAAAGAAGATGAGAAGAAAAGTTATGAGAAGTGAAGGCAAATTCACTTCTCAAGATTACTTACCACCTGAAATGTTAGAAACAAATGCAATGCAATGCTAGATGAAATGAAATGACATGATGCAAAGCAAAACCAGAAGCATGGTGATGATGATTATGATGTTATGAAGTGCTGCAAACATGAGGCAAGGCAAAGGGATGCTCATACAAGATCATGAATGCAGATGATGCAAGTTAAGAAGCATGAATAAGCATGGAATGTTATGAATCATACAAGACAAATGGCATGGCAAATGTGTAATGCAATGATCAATGATGCTTCATACATGTCTTAAGATGTTAAATGAATCATAAGAATGCACAAAATGCAATGACAAGTCATGTTATGCAAGGAAATGCAAAGGGGATGCAAGAAAAAGCCCAAATTAGGGTTTACAAAGCAAACATCAAACACAAACCAAAAACAGAAGCAAACCTTAACATAAAAAATGGAAAATGGTACCCAAGGAAACCCTAGACCTATAATGAATCACTGCCCAAAGGGGAATTCTCAACTCTTCACCAATCTCAAGTTATGATTTTTGCAAGTTATTAGGGTTTTTTAGGGTTCTCAATAAAACAAATGCCAATCAATTAGAAAATGCAAGATCAAATCATGGCCTTTTTATCCTTGAAAGTACATGTCAAATGGAAAACAATGCAAAAAGAATCAATGTCTCAACCTTTACCAAAAGACAGAAATGAATTTTCAAACATATGATCAAAATAATGCATAAAATATGATTTAATTCAATGAAAAATTCTTAAAATGCATCAAGATCAAAAAAGAAATTTGGTTTGAAGGTTGGACAATGTTTCTAAATGTCTTAGAACATCTCATGAATTTTTTTGTAATTTTTAAATACCTAAAAGTATTTTTAATTAATTAATTCTCATTAATCAAATAAAAATAAACTTTTAAATATTTAAAAATACTTTTTCAGTGATAAAAAATAAAATAAAAATATTTTTGAGTCATAAAAATTAATAAAACCTTAAAGAAAAAGTTTCATAATTTTTATGATTTTTTAACTATTTTAAATAAATTGTACAAATAAAATGGAAAGAAAATGAATTAAATTTAAATAAAATGAAAAGTATGCAGAATGGACGCATGAGATTGATCCTGGTTTTAAACATGTTGACCAGCGCGCAAATGAAGGGCTAGGATTGCTTCAGATTAAATTAAATAAAACATGGATTAATTAACCCTAACACGTGGATTAGGGTTAATCAAACGCATCTGGGCCACTCAATCTGGAGGGAAGTCAATGGGTCAACGCGTATCCACGGCCAGAATTCAAACTTGACTTAATGACTGTAATTAGGGCAAACTAAACTCAGGCGGCCGGAGAAGACTTCCGGTCGTCTTCTCCGGCCAGAAGGTCACCTGAAAAATCTCAAAACCCCTCAAAACGTAATATAAATGGAAACTAAGATCATGGAAACGTTCCTCTCATCCTCACGAATCAAAACCCTATCCTAAAACAAATTTATCTAACCTAAATAAGCTGAATCGAAGAAACTAAGTTCTAGGGTTCGTGAGCTTCAAACAGCAATTAAATTCTCAAAACACATCCATTTCAAAAACTAAAAGCATCAGCATGATCAGGAGAGCATAAGGAACAAGTTTGTAACTAAAAAAAGAGATTTCTGGAAAAAATTATTTGGAGCTACCTGAGATTTGCAACCTCTGATTTAGGAACTTTCAGGCCCTTTCTTTAAGTGCAAGCTGCTCCTCTTGGCCCCCCAAAGATGTCTGGATGCTCAAATGGAGTTTAGACTTGCTGGATGATGAGTTTCGAAGAGAACTGCTTCAGTTCAGCCAACAATGGCAGTTGAGATTTTGGCACTTTCAGGCTATGAGAGATGGTTGTTTGTGATCTATGAAGTGTGTGGAGAAGTTTTGCAAAGTTTGTTTTGATGTTTGTGGGCTATAGAGAGAGTTGCAAGTGAAACTGCAAACTGAGGTGAGAGATGGCAGTGAAGTGTTTTGGTTGTTTCAAACTCTGGTTCTTGATGCTTTGTGTTCTATGGATCAAGGTGAGATGAATGGAGGAAAAAGATTTTGTGTTTGCAGGCTGTGTAATGAGATTCGATAGAACTTGCAAGTTGGGAGGTTTTTGTGTAAGTTGTGAATGAGTTGGTTTCAGCCCTTGTTCTTGATATGTTTTGCTTGCAAATTGTACATGTGACTCTCTCTCATTGGCTGACTGATGTGACTTGTGCTTTTTGGATTGGTAGGTTAACTTTTGCAACTTTGTCAACTCTTGTGTAAGAGAAAGCATGGCTTGATCTAGACTTGGTACAAGGGTGGATACTGGCGCAGCATGGGTGAGGGAGAGGCCTAGCTTGGTTCAACACTCAATGCAGCAAGTTGGCACAATGTTATGAGTGGTTTTGCAAGTTGGCTAGCCTTAGGTTCACATGTGATCTTTTGTCCAACCAAGCATGAAACCATGAGCAAACTTAGTCCAATTCTGATTTTTAGGACTTAGAGAAAGTTTGTGTAATGGTTTGACATGAATTAGAGGCTGCATTTTGACTTAGTACATGGTTTTGCAAAATTTCCTTTTGATGCATAACTTGAAAAACAATGATTTTTGGCAACTTTGCATGGCCACAACTTTTGATCCAAGAAGAGTTTGATCATGTTCTTGTACTTTTTGAAAAGGGAAAGATGAGATCTACAACTTTCATGACCAAAGTTTTTCCATTTGAAGCCTTTTTGGATCATAAATCAAAGCTTGAAAATTGACCTAAAATGATGCATTCTTGAAAAGTCAACAAAACCCAAAAAGTCAACTTTTGCAAAAACCCTAAATTCTTGATTTCCATGAACTTCAAACTTCTTCCATGATCAAATAAAGATCATATACACTCAAAATGATGAAGATCACCCATTGGTTGGGTCATTGGGGGCCTCAGATGCCCTGATTTTGCACTGACTTGTCTGAAAAGTCAACTCTTGATCAGATGACTTTCCCATGGAATTTCTTCATGAAAATTGATATGCATACTCCCTATACCACATAGAGATCAATGGAAACAAGAATGACCAAAAAATTTGGGGTTATGGCCTCTGAAACCAAAACCCTAATTTTCAGTCAACTGTGCAGTTCATCCTGGCTCTGCATCCACTCAAACCCTAATTCTTGTGATTCCTCTGCATTTTTGACTTTGTGAGGATGTAATATGACATAAGAACACACATGAACCCCTTTGAGTTGATTGGTGGTCTTTGGAATGGCTCAGGAGGCCCTGAGGTTGCTCAGATCACAAACCCTAGGTGCAGATGCCTTAGAAGCTATGCAGTGAATCAAAATGAGATGTGAGATGATATGTTTTGTGTATATGCATATGAGATGATCACAAGCCATGGTGTGAATGGGTGAGGGCAAATTTGGGGTGTTTACAGCTGCCCCTATTCAAACATGAGTTAGCTGTGCAGGCTGTAAGCGACGGCTTAATAGGCCAAACAAGATAACTTGTGGTTGAATACCAAAGACAGTCCAAAATTTGCACTCACAAAAATGAAGAAGAAAAGGGATATAGATTGTAAAAGTAAAGTAAAGTATATTGTAAAGTGTGGGCGACGGAGGACGACCGCCGAGCAGAGGACGACTGCTGGGTAAATAGCAATGACGGGGACGGCCGACATGCTGGGAGAAGTGTGTAAAATAAAGCGATGACGGGGACGGCCGACATGCCGGGGATAAAAGGTAAAGCTAAGACGGGGACGGCCGGCTAGCTGGGAAAATAAGATCATGATGGGGACGGCCATCAAGATAAAGCAAGATTTTCTCCGGGAATTAATGAAACATGACGGGGACGGCCATCAAGTTCACAAAGGTAAAGTAACCAACGATGGGGACGGCCATCGGGCTAAAAAGGAAAAGGGACCACGACGGGGACGGCCATCGGGTTAAAGAATAAATGAAATAAACAGATGATGGGGTACGGCCATCAAAGGTGAAGGACGATCACCTAGAAGGGGACGGCTGCTCTGTTGGGCATAAAAGAAATATGATGGGGACGGCCATCAAAGGTGGAGGACGACCACCTGGCAGGGTACGGCTGCCGAAAAGTATCACGACGCAGGACGAATGCCGGATAGAAGAGGTCAACGATGGGGACGGCCATCGGACGAGCATGATGGAGGACGACCATCAAGAAGTGGAGGACGACCACTCAGCAGGGTACGGCTGCTCTCAAAGTTCATCATAACACAGGACGAGTGTTAGATAACTAAAATCAACAATGGGGACGGCCATTGGATAAAGTGATGAAGGACGATCATCAAAGGGTGGAGGACGACCACCTAGCAGGGGACGGCTGCTAAAAATCAACGATGGGGACGGCCATCGGATGAGCATGATGGAGGACGACCATCAAGAAGTGGAGGACGACCACTTAGCAGGGTACGGCTGCTCTCAGGGTTATCATAACACAGGACGAGTGTTAGATAAAAGAAAATTTGTTTGTAATCTACTGGGGATGGTAAACACGGACGAGTGCTTATATCCAAGAAACAAAAAGTATAAGTGTTTTGACGCTGGTGTATAGATCAAAGATGCGGACGAGCATCATTAAGACTATGATACGGACGAGTATCAGGTAGAAACAAATACTGACACGTGTTTAGAGATGATGATACGGACGAGTATCAACTGGTTAATAAAGAACACGGACGAGTGTTGCATCTGAAGGGATTCTTCTGGGGAATAATAGACACAGACGAGTATCTATATTCAAGAGGATATAAGTGTTTGACACGGTGTATGGATTAGAGATGCGGACGAGCATCCTTAAGACTATGATACGGACGGGTATCATGTAGAAACAAACATTAGACGCAATGTTCTGAGATGATGGTACGGACGAGTACCAACTGGTTAACAAAGAACAAGGACTATTGTCGAATCTGTGGGGATATGAGTGATGTATACAAGATACGGACGAGTATCTGTATAAGCGTACCATGAGTAGTGAGTATTGTATTGTATAGACGTTTATCTGCTGGGGAGAGTGACACGGGTGAGTGTCAAAAGAGAAAAGTATAAGTACATGGGTGCTGGGGATATGACACAGACGGGTGTCAAGAAAGTGTATATATATGTATAGGCGACCATGCTGGGGATATGACACGGACGGGTGTCAAGGATTGTGTATAGGTATATGTGAGTGCAAAGAGGATGTCTTTGGCTTTCTGCTGGTGATTTGACACGGACGGGTGTCAGGAAATATCTGCAATACTGGTGATCTTGTTTGTAAAGTATATTCAGGCAACCTGCTGGGGAAAGATGACACGGACGGGTGTCAAAAGGAGTATACTGATGTTTGTGATTTGAGAGGCAACTGTTTTTGCGGGGACTCTGGTGGGGATGTTGTATGCAGATTGTCATTATTTGCAAATGCTCAAATCACAACATGACTTATGATTATGCTATGCATTTGATTTTTGCCGTAATGCTCCGTATTAGACGGAATGCTACGCTCTGGGGGTGAATATGATGCGAATGCTATGATTATGCAAAGAGGCACCGATCCGGGATTCGGATCCCATTGCTGTGAAGATCTCTGGTCAATCTGCTTGAAGTGAACATCCCAGCTGGGGATGAGATCATTGATGGATCTAATGATGTATCTGCTTGGGGGATATAGGCCACTGATTGACATATCTTTATAATACGGGACCCAGCTGGGGTTTGTAGAAGCTTTCCTCTCTGTTGTGACTTCTCCGTGCGTTGCTCTTCTGAATAGAGGCTTGAGGCTCTGTGGGGAGATGATTCCCTGATCTTGTATTTAACTGGGGAAAGACAGTTGGTTCTTCAGCTGGGGGATGCTGTTGGTAACTCAGCTGGGGAGAGAGCATCTCGGATGCTGATATATTTTGTTGATGTGCCCACTGGCTGAGATATACCTTGCGTGCCCCAAGTTGCGTTCTGGATACCTGCAATCCTGCAAAAATAAGGAAACACACAAAGGTCCCGAGGTATCCTTTACTGAATCTTGTCATAGGAGATAAGTACTTTCGAGAGTAGGTATATTCCCTGCAAGCATGTATTTTACTTTTAGAGAAAAGCATCTGTACTTATGCAATTGTATTTTTAGAGATATCAGACAACTCTTTGCAAAACATAAATGTAAAAAAACGAAACATGACTGAAAATCTGATTTCTATTAATTCATGTGCCCTGAATTGGCAAGATACAGTCAAAGAAACAAATCTCCTGAAATGAGGAAATTGTTACAAATTGAGAAACAAAATGCTGGCAGTGTTGATGACGCTTTGAGAAGCTTCCTCTCCCGCTATGACTCGTATGACAATGACGTTCTTCTCGTCTTGCTTTCTGGAGAAAGTTGATTCTGATCGGAGCTTGATTCTGTCAAAGCTTTCCAAGTTGTAAGTGATACAGACGAATTCAGAGTGCAGTTGTTCGCTTATTCCCTTATTCTGCATGGATCGCCCTTTCGGGTTTTCAATCCATCGGGATACCCATTTTTGCCTGAGCTGTCCAATGCGGCTTTTCAACTCAGCGGGTGTACATTTTTATTTATTTCCCTTTTTTTTGCCCGAGTCTTTTATTCTGTTTTTGACTCGCCGGGATGCCCTATTTTTGCCTGGACTTACATTCTGTTTTTATGTCCAGCGGGTCATTTTATGCGAAGTATTTTTTAACCGCATCTGAATTCACAGGGGATGGAAAATCTTCACCATCCATGGTGCTGAGCATCAGTGCTCCACCAGAGAAAACTTTCTTGACGACGAATGGTCCTTCATAATTCGGAGTCCATTTGCCCCTGTGGTCTGTATGAGGAGGGAGGATTCTTTTTAGCACAAGATCTCCCACTTGGTATTCTCGATGCCTGACTTTCTGATCGAAGGCTCTCTTCATTCTCTTCTGATATAACTGCCCGTGACAGATCGCAGCCAATCTTTTCTCTTCGATCAGACTCAGTTGCTCGTATCGGGACCTAACCCATTCTGCTTCACTCAGTTTGACATCCATTAATACCCGTAGCGAGGGTAATTCAACTTCAACAGGTAGGACCGCTTCCATACCATATACAAGTTGATACGGTGTTGCCCCAGTGGATGTTCTGATTGATGTGCGGTATCCATGCAAGGCGAATGGTAACATTTCATGCCAGTCTCTGTAAGTGACTACCATCTTCTGCACAATCTTCTTGATATTCTTATTTGCCGCCTCAACAGCGCCGTTCATCTTTGGCCTGTAAGGAGAAGAATTGTGATGTTGGATCTTGAAGTCCCGGCATAATTCAGCCATCATTTTGTTGTTGAGATTGGAACCATTATCAGTAATGATTCGCTCGGGCACTCCATATCTACAGATGATATCTCTTTTCAGAAATCGCGCTACCACTTGCCTTGTGACATTTGCATATGAGGCTGCTTCAACCCACTTCGTGAAATAGTCGATGGCGACCAGGATGAATCTGTGGCCGTTCGAAGCAGTTGGCTCAATCTTGCCAATCATATCAATGCCCCACATAGCAAAGGGCCATGGTGAAGACATGATGTTCAAAGGGTTGGGAGGCACATGCACTTTATCTGCGTAGATCTGGCATTTGTGACATTTCCTGGCATAGGCACAACAGTCTGCATCCATTGTGATCCAGTAATAGCCTGATCTTAACAACTTCTTAGCCATTGCATGTCCTCCAGCATGGGTACCAAAAGAGCCTTCATGCACTTCATGCATCAGTAGATCTGCTTCCGTCTTGTCAACACATCTGAGGAGTACCATGTCAAAGTTCCTCTTGTATAAAGATCCATCAGTATTCAGGAAGAAACTTCCAGCAAGCCTTCTCAAAGTCTTCTTATCATTGGAAGATGCCCCAGGTGGGTATGTTTGATCCTCCAAGAAGCTTTTAATATCGTGAAACCAAGGCTTATCATCCTTGACAACATCTGCTGCGAATACATATGCTGGTCTATCAAGTCTTGATACTGAAATCTGAGGTACAAAGTTAGCAGCTTGAACCTTGATCATGGACGAAATGGTAGCCAAAGCATCTGCAAACTGATTCTCGTCCCGAGGGATATACTCAAGCTTGACTGTTGTGAAGAAAGTCAGTAACCTTCTCGTATAATCCCTGTAAGGTATCAGATGATCTTGGTGGGTGTACCATTTTCCGTTGGTCTGATTGATTACCAAAGCTGAATCTCCGAATACGGTCAATGTCTTGATCCTGAGGTCAATGGCTTCCTCAAGACCCATAATACAAGCTTCGTATTCAGCTTCATTGTTAGTGCAGTTGAAAGTGAGTTTTGCCGAGAAAGGCATGTGAACTCCTTTGGGTGTAATGAGTACTGCACCAACACCACGGCCATTCATGTTAACAGCCCCGTCAAACATCATAGTCCATTCTTCTTCTGGGTCAGGCCCTTCAGTGTGAACAGGCTCTTCATGATCTTTTGCTTTAATGAACATGATGTCTTCATCAGGGAAGTCAAACCTCATAGGCTGGTAATCATCAATGGGTTGCTCAGCAAGATATTCAGATAGTACACTGCCCTTGATGGCTTTCTGAGAAGTGTACTGTATGTCGTATTCTGTGAGAATCATCTGCCATCTTGCAACCCGTCCGGTAAGAGCTGGCTTCTCGAAAATGTATTTGACTGGGTCCATTTTTGAGATTAACAAGGTAGTGTGGGTCAACATATACTGTCTCAGTCGGCGAGCAGCCCACGCTAAAGCACAGCAAGTTTTCTCGAGCAGTGAATAACGCTGTTCACAGTCGGTAAACTTTTTGCTTAGGTAGTATATTGCATACTCTTTTCGACCAGACTCGTCATGCTGGCCCAGCACACACCCCATTGATTCTTCTAATACTGTCAAATACATAATCAGAGGTCTTCCTTCAACTGGAGGCATAAGGACTGGAGGTTCTTGTAAGTACTCCTTGATCTTGTCAAAAGCCCTTTGGCAATCTTCGTTCCACCTGACCGTTTGTTCCTTTCTTAACAGTTTGAACAAAGGTTCACAGGTTGCAGTAAGGTGAGATATGAACCTTGAAATGTAGTTCAATCGACCTAAAAACCCTCGAACTTCTTTCTCAGTTTTCGGTGCAGGCATATCTTGGATGGCTTTGACTTTATCAGGGTCAACCTCAATCCCTTTCTCGCTTACAATAAAGCCCAGCAACTTACCGGATCGCACCCCGAATGTGCATTTGTTGGGGTTCAGCTTCAGTTGATACTTCCTCAGACGCTTGAACAACTTCAGCAGATTTACCAGGTGTTCTTCCTCTGTAAGGGACTTGGCAATCATGTCATCCACATAACATTCTATTTCCTTATGAATCATATCGTGGAATAATGTTACCATAGCCCGTTGATATGTTGCACCAGCATTCTTCAGTCCGAATGGCATCACCTTATAACAGAACGTGCCCCAAGGTGTGATGAATGTTGTCTTCTCCATGTCTTCAGGTGACATCTTAATCTGGTTGTATCCTGAAAATCCATCCATGAAGGAGAATACTGAGAACTGAGCCGTGTTATCAACCAATACGTCAATGTGAGGTAATGGGAAATCATCTTTCGGGCTTGCTCTGTTCAGATCCCGGTAATCAACACACATTCTTACTTTACCGTCCTTCTTAGGTACAGGTACTATGTTAGCGACCCACGGCGGATAGCTAGTCACAGCAAGGAACCCGGCGTCCCATTGCTTTTGTACCTCTTCCTTGATCTTCATAGCCATGTCTGGACGGGTACGGCGTAGCTTCTGTTTGACTGGTGGGCACTCTTCTCTCAAAGGCAACTTGTGCATGACAATATCGGTATCCAACCCTGGCATGTCCTGATACGACCAAGCAAACACATCAACATACTCTTGCAGCAGATCTATCAGTTGCTTCTTCACTGAGTTTTGCAGGCAGGCCCCGATCTTGACTTCTTTCACATTTTCTTCTGTACCAAGATTAATCACTTCAACCTCCTCCTGGTGAGGAGTAATGACCCTTTCCTCTTGCCTTAACAACCTAGCTAGCTCTTCAGGAAGCTCATATTCTTCATCAACCCCTTCATCAGCTTGATTGATCGGATTGTCAAAGTCATACGATGTCATAGCTGTGCTGTTGTCGGTGCGGTCAGGATGGCACTCTCTGCAAGGGTTTAACTGGTTCATTTTAGTGATCTGATTTTAGTCTTATTTAGAAAAGTGAAATGAAGTTGTCATTTTGAAAAACACTGCCATTTATTTTTGTACAAAAAGAAAAATGGAAAAACAGTGAGCATAAAAGAAAAAGACTCGTTTGCAAAAAGATTGTCTGATATTTCATTAATTTAATCTTGTTTGCACAAAAGTACAGATGGCCCTGATTACAAAATGAGTCTTGTCATCTTGGGCAAGATGCAAGACTTTGATGCATGCTTAAAAATACAGGAAATAATAATTACTCTGCTCGAGTAACACTTATAATTCCCTGGGAAGACCAGTTCGAGACACTGCTCCCCGGGATCTTCGGACGAATCCAATTCTCCAGGTTGCGCTCCTCTTCCAGCTCGTCTTCCAGACAGTTGATAGCATCGGGGGTAAGCATCCCCCCACTGACAAAACCAGGCTCTCCAGCAGCCTTCACTTGGCGTTGAGTTGGTTTGTAACCCAACCCAAATTTGTCCTTCTTTTCCTCCACAGCTAAGACCTTGCCCCAGCCTAGGGCAGTTCCTTCCTCAACAACCTTCCGGGCTTGTTGGTATGACGACATGGAGATCCCCGAAACAGCAGATGCTTCATTCACATTCAAGGCTTCAAAACCTTGGCTCATGGTTTCAACGATCTTTCCATCCATTTCAATATACTTGTAAGTAGCCAGATGGCTCACAAATATATCCTCTTCCCCGCAAATTGTGACAACTTGGCCTTCCCACTCATATTTTAACTTTTGGTGAAGGGTAGACGTTATTGCGCCAGCGGCGTGAATCCAGGGTCTACCCAACAAACAGCTGTAGGCGGGCTGAATGTCCATCACATAAAAGATAGTTTTGAAGGTCTGCGGGCCAATTGTCACAGGCAGCTCAACTTCTCCCAGAACCGATCTCTTCGAGCCATCAAAAGCTCTAACCACCAGGTTGCTGGGTCTCAATGCCAGTCCATCATATTCGAGCTTCACCAGAGCCTTCTTTGGTAGGACATTCAGGGAAGAACCTGTGTCCACCAGCACATGTGAAAGGACAGCTCCTTTGCATTCCATAGTTATGTGCAAGGCTTTGTTGTGATTGCGGCCATCCACTGTCAGGTCAGAATTGGTAAACCCTAGCCCATTGCTAGCAGTAACGTTTCCAACAACGGTTTCCAATTGGTTGACAGTAATCTCCTCGGGCACGTAAGCTGCGTGCAGTACCTTCAGTAGTGCATTCCGATGGGCTTCGGAGCACATGAGCAGTGAGAGGATGGAGATTTTGGACGGCGTCTGATGAAGCTGATCCACAACTTTATAATCACTCTTTTTGATGATCCGCATAAACTCATCAACTTCCTGATCAAATGGAGTCTTCAGGGCTTCTTTGACAGCTGGATCTTCCTGCACCGGGCCTTTTCCCTTTGCCTTGGCAGCAGCTTCTGCTTCGGCAGTAGGTCTTTGGACTTGTGAAGCAAAGAGACGTCCGCTTCGGGTGAAGCCTCCGCCTCCGCCCACATTATCAATTTGCGGTGCAGGTGCTGATGTTTCCAGAGTGATTCTTTTTCCCTCGCAATACAAGTCAGAGCCATAGTGCCAGGGGATGGCCCTATTGCTTTCATACGGTACAGGTCCAGGTACTGTGACGGTAACCGGACTGATTGATGCTGCTGAAGGGACTGCAATTGTTTGTGGATCATAAAAGATAGTAACTGGTGCTCTAGTGGGAGCAGCACCCTCTGAATGGTAAGTGGAGTTATTTTCTGGATCGTAGAAGATGGTAACAGTAGAGACATCTTCATGATCGTTTGCTGGAGTTGTAGGAGGTCCTGATGGAAGGACTGTTGTTGTTGTAGATGGAGAGTCGAAATGGAATGAAGCTGATGTTGTAGCAGGAGAAACTGTTGAAAACTGGTCATTTGGAAGGACAGATGAAGTACTTGCTGATGTGGTTGTTGAATTATTGGGAACAATAGTTGTTGCATTTGTGGGAGGGTCTGAAACCGTTGTTGATGAAGCTGCCGGATGTGCCGGAAATGATGTAGTGATTTGTAAGAGGCCACTCTTGATAAGGCTGTCAATGCCATTCCTCAAGTCTTCACACCCATTCCATGAAATATTGCAATAAGGGCACCCCAGTTCACACCCCGGAAATATGTCATTTTCACGGAGCTGAGCCTTGATTTCCACCAACGGTGTCCTGATCTGATCCACACTAGTTATCAAATAAACCTGTTGGTCTTCTTCAATGGCATTAATTCGGGGACCACCATGGTGTGGCATTGGGTTTTTGTTGACATTGGGTGGAGGTGCAAAGTTCAGAGCCTTGGAGTCCACTAAGTCTTGTACCTTCATATGCAGAGCTCTGCATTTTTCTGTACTGTGACCAGGTGCGTTCGAATGAAAAGCACACCTAGCATTGGAATCGTAGTTCCTTGGTAGACTGTTAGGATCCGGTGGTGCCAACGTTCTTAGCTCAACCAGGTTGAGTTTCAGAAGTTGTGGCAATAAGGCAGCATACGGCATTGGAATCGGGTCTATCACCCTGTTAGCTTGAGAGGGTCTCTGCTGAAATGGCCTCTGTTGATTGTTGTTGTTGGAGTTGTTGTTGTAGTTGTTCCTCGGAGGATATTGATTCTGATACTGAGGTTGTTGTTGGAAATTTTGTTGAGGAGGTTGATATACTGGTAGAGGAGGAGCTGGAGCAGGAATGGTGACTGCTGCTATTGTTCTGGGAACATACTGGGGTCTGCCCCTGTTGGTGTGAACGGCATTGGTCTCGCCAGATCTTCTCAGGCCTGTAAAAGGCTTTCTTGTACCACTGGACGAGCTTGCACCATTATCAGATATCTTACCCATTTTCAAAAGGCTTTCGATTCTTTCCCCAGCTATGACAACATCGGCGAAGCTGGTGGACGAGAAAGCAGCCAACCTGTCAATATACGTTCCCTGGAGAGTGTTCATAAACATGTCTGCCATTTCTCTCTCAGACATTGGTGGTTGAACGGCAGCAGCCAATTGCCTCCATCTTTGGGCGTATTCTCGGAAACTTTCCCTTGACGACTGCGACATTCCCATTAGGAGAGTCCTATTAGGTGCCATGTCTAAGTTATACTGATACTGACGGATGAAGGCCTCTGCCAGGTCCTTCCAGCATCTTACAGTTGCCCTTGTCAAGTGGGAATACCATTCCCTTGATGCTCCAGTCAAGCTATCTTCGAAGTAAAACATCCAAAGTTTCTCATCCATTGTATAGGCCTTCAGTCTTCCCAGAAATGACTGCAAATGAGTCCGGGGGCATGAAGTCCCATTATACTTTTCGAAACAAGGAGGCTTGAACTTGTGGGGGATCCTGACCCCGTCTACCAGCCCCATGTCCATGACATCGAAGCCCAAAGAATTTTGAGACTCCAATGACCTCAACTTTTCAGCTATTTCATCCAATCGCCTATCATAGGCCTCTTCTCCAGCACCCATGACTGTGAATTGGTCCTCCTGAGGGTCCTCTTGAAGCACTCTGGCTGCAGTAGCCGTTCCCTGAACGTTTGCGGGGATGTGGATCTCAGGATGTAAATGTGGGCCAAACACTGGGGGATTAACATGTGGTTGCACCCTTTCGTTGTTACTGGTGCCAGCAGTTCCCACATGGGGGTCCTCTTGAGTTCTTCCCTCTACCAAAACTCTAAGCCTCTCCTGACTTTGAGCTAAGTTATTCATCACTTCCATGAATTGAGTGATCTGGGTTCTCATCTCCACCCTTTCGTTAGCCATCTGGGTTCTGGCCTCGTTGAGATCTTGCTGCAACTGGTCCATTTGGATGCCCGGAAGGTTGCTTCTAGTTGGGTATCTGTGTGGCCTGTTGAGAGGAAACACCCGGCGACGAGCAATTCTGCCTGAATATCACAACAGAGGTTAGTATCAATAAAACAAAACCTACAAAACAAACAAAAGGGTTAGTATGCAATGCAGTTGTGCTTATTTGCTATCAAGGGTATCCGGTTTGGTCTTCAGTTTTGACCCTTCCAGACCCTCGAGGATGATGCTGTTGAAGTTGCTTTTGAAGTGAACCCAGATGGAGACAAACACAAATATATTACAGAGGACAACATAATACAATTTGTTCATTTTTACAACACCAGCCCTCTAGGGGTCAAAATACATAATCAAAAAGCAAAAGTACATGAAAAGGAATAGCAACAAGCAAATGATCAAACTCCGAGGCCAAACTCATCCTCACGAACTTCCTTAAGAAGTGCTTCGGTCACAGGATCAGTCGGACGCTCCGTGAGACTTCTGATGAGAAGGTTCCTTGTTGCAACAGCTGCAGTCAACTTCTTGTTCTGACTCTGATCTTTGGATTTCTTCACTCCAGCTTTGATTCTTAGCTCTGAATTTTCCTCCTGGGCTGCTGCCAGGGCTTTTTCCATCTGCTCCATCTTATCTTGAACTCTCTTGTCTTCTAGAGTACGGGCCTCAGTGATCCGGACCCATCTGGCCTGACTCTCTTTCAAGTACAAGTCTGTTCTTGCTCTCTGGAGCTGGGCTTCTTTACAAGCATTCTTCAGAATCTGCTCACCAGCTTTAGACTTGTTGATGTACTCTCCAGACTTCTCAATTTTAGTCAAGTGCTCAACTCTCAGCTTCTCCAATCTTTCAATCTCCCTCACACCTTCACTTCTTTCCCGGAGGGTCTTCTGTAAGGCTTGAGATAACTTCTCATTTCTTTCCTTCAGACTTTCAAACTCTTCCAGGCTGATAGTAGCAGGGGGTGGTGCTGATGATGACTCAGGCATGTCTTTGATGGTGAAGGGCAATCCTGAGATTTGGGCCCTAGCATAGGACCACTCATGATATTGGGCTGATGCCACATTATTACACTTCCCAAGAATGGTGACTCCCTTGGTTTGAATATGATCCCAGGCCCAAGCAGCCTGCCTAACAGTTGTCAAACTGACCTTGTTCTCACAGTAGAGGGTCTCAGCCAAGTCCTTTTCCCTAGGAGCATGAACCAGTGCATAACCCAATTGCCTCTTGAACAGCAGGGGGTTGTAATTGATACTTCCCTTGACTCCTACCAAAGGCACATTAGGAAAATGCCCACAGTTAGTGATTATGTCTTTGCCCTTGGTACTTTGATTGCACCACCTGATATCTGCTGTAGTTAGGACAGAAAGTCTCCTTGCCCAGTTGCTTTGCTGATGAGGGTTTAGGAATGCATCTGTCCTAGGTAGATGCTTGAGAAGCCAGGCATGGAATAGTGGAGCACAAATCCTCACTAACTTCCCTCTCTGTTTCTCATTCCTCTGGTGTACTGAGTAATAGAGATCACCCAACAAGGTAGGCACTGGGTTCTTCAAGATGAACAAATGGATTGCACTTTTGCTGATGAATCTGGGCTCATCTGCAAATAGCACAATTCCATACACACCTAAAGCCAACAGAGCACAAACAGCTTTCCACTCCCCCAGGGAGGCCTTCAGACTAGCTTGAGAGATTAGGAAGTCCAGCTGAAATCCAGGGACACTAGATTTAGAGGTCATGTGTTGTTCAATCAAAGCAGGCTCCAGGTGCAAAGCTTTGGCTATCTCCCCATTGCTGGGAAAGTCCATTTCAGGGTTGAATGGGATCTCCCTCTTGATAGGCAAACCAGTCAAAGATGAGTATTCTTCCAAAAGAGGACCCAACTGGAAGTCTTGAAATGTAAAGCATCTCAATGGGGGGTCATAGAACTGGATGCAGGTGTGGATCAGGCTCCTCTGAGATGGGTCCATGTCCATAACTAGGTCAAGTATGTCCCCATAACGTTCCCTGAACAAAGGGATGTAATCTGGTGTAATCAGGGTTTGGATCCTCCTGAGGTCTAACAAATCTGGCTGGAAGAAATGATAAGTGATGTTGTTCTTCTTTGGAGCCATGAGGCTGAATGCTGAGTAGAGTGCTGATGATAGTGCTGAAGCAGAGAGAGCCACTGACTGGCTGGTGCTGAAGCAGATAGCTAAAAACTGAAACAGATGCTGGTGAAGATGGGTCAAATCTGCAGATGGGGTCAAAACCAAAACCTGATGAAAAATGGGTACCCTGAAAAACAAATAAGCACATGTTAATATGATGCAATGAGTATGTATGCAAATGATATGCAAGGGTTTGTGACTGAGCTGGATCTGAATAACTGCCTTGGTATAGGTCCATGTGTGTTCAAGAATTCCAGATGGAGGCCTATAAATCCAGTAACCAAGGTAGGGGACTCAAATAAAGAGCCATATGTCCAGGGTTTTAGAATCACAAGAACTATCCAACATGGAGCATTCTTATCAAAGTCAAAGTAACAGGGTATTCTGAGGTCAAGGTACCTGCAAACCTGTAAACAGCCCAACCCCCTCACAGGTAGTGATCTAGAACAAGGATCCTCAGACTTGGATCAGTTATGAGAAGTGTAAACACTTCTAACCCGGAGGTACAGTGTTTACAATTATCATAACAATTCCTCCTCTAATTCACCTCAGTTTCTGAAGGTCAATACTAAAAGGTCATCCAGACTTAGCAGGCTTCCCAGATCCCCCTAGCATTGCAGGAAATCTGCAACACAGAGTTCTCAAGAAGAAACCCATATCTGAACCGTGTTTCATATTCCCGCACCAGACTGAAAATTGACTGGGAAAGAATATGATTCACTCTAGCCTAGGTGTCACTCAGGTCCCAGGTATAGGACCTAAACTCTCAATGGAACCCCACCCACCAAAACAGAGAAACCAGATCCAGCCAGCAGCAGTATGACAACATGATATATATACAAATGCAAATAAAGAAAGCAGTAAAAATAAACTGTACATAAAGCAATAAACAAATATAAGCACGAATAAGCACATAACACCCCAGTAAACACAAATCAAACAAGCGCTAGGAGGAACCCACAAAAAGAACCAGAAGCCCTGGTTGCAGTATAAGGGAATTCCCCAGCAGAGTCGCCAAGCTGTCGCTCCCGACAAATGACAACGGATCAAATGAAGGTACAGACGCGAACGGTCGGCGAGGGGAACAGTGAGAACACACGGCCGTGAACTCACTGGAGGATGAATAGAGTCGCCAGCTAGGCATTTTTATCCCGGAGGAAAGGCAATGCTGCATAGGCCTAGAAAGAGATGGATAAGACGGTTTGCGAACCAGAGAGACTGAGAAAGGGGGTTGGTTACAACCTGGGAAGGTATTAGCACCCAGATTGTCCGTCGTACTCGACGGGATCCACGCTTAAAAGATTTGTGTTTTAAAGGGGTAGTGTCAGTGCAATCTGTGTGTAAAATAGCTGGAAAAGATGTACAGGTGTCAGTGTAAAATGTATAAGTGATGTGAAGTATGAAAGTGTCAGTGTGAGATCAGGAATGAAATGAATTGCTCATGATAATGAGGCTAAGAGAAAGGAACTGGAAGAGGGGGAATGTACAGAGACTTTTGTTCGATAACTGTTAAGTTATGCCTACGTATCCTCTCGTGCAATGAGGAAGTCAGAACACCGTAGTTCGACCCAAAGAGACTGAAAGATGAATTGACTTGTGAACTGCTTACTAGCCTATGCTCAAGTGTATGATCTGTCTGGCACAGATGCAAACTGTCTTGCATTAGACGGAAGAAGCAAGTTCTCGCTTGTGAGTGAAGGTGATGAGAAAAGAATCCCGGAGGAGACGATTATTGTTTGTTTTTGAGTTTTCAGTCTTTTATTTCTTTTTGGAGTTTGTCATAAGATAATGAGCTTAAGCCTAAACCAATGGATTTGGTAAACTCATCACATCATCCCTCTGATTAGGGGTAATGAGAATTACCTTAAGTGTGAAGTCAGATTCTCACACTTAATCACCTTTGGTGTAAGATTAAGATCATTAACCTACTTGTGATTATTTAGATGTTTTTGTGATTTTTATTTAGTGTTAAGTAATGAGGTTAAGCCATAATCAGGGATTTAACAGACTCATTACACCATCCTAAAAGAAGGATAATAGATGAGAGAGTGTAAGCTGAGGAAAGCTCCTCAACTTAATCCATGATTAGGGATTAAACCCATGACAAAACAAGTCTTTAATTAAGTGGATTTTATTTAGTGGTATGATGATGAAGTGTTTTTTTTTATGATTTGTAAGACAACTTGAGGGGGACTTGTCCATTAACACTAGGGTTAGTCCTTCTTAACCAATTTAGGAAGAAATAGAACCCTAATGCAAGGCCCAAGTTACAAGTGTGATGCCTTGATATTTATTAAGTGAATTGATTAAGAGATTTCAACACCTTAAGGGTCCAAGACTTAGGATTAAAGTTATACACTCCATCCTAAAAGAAGGATGCAGGCATGATCTTAATCACAAAGTCTTAAAGCCTTGAGGGTTTAGTCCCTGATTACGAGATGAGAAGAGATGACTCAAGGAGAGACACAAAGGTAAAAGCTATGGGAAAGACTAATCAAAACCCTAATTCATTATCATGCTTGGTTGGTCCTAATGTTTGTGAGGTTTTCAAGAACAATCTTCAGATGAACCACCAGGAAGCAGATGAACAAGATCAAGAGAAGCAAAGTGGGAGAAGGAAGAATGAGCAAGCTCAAACTCAAACACAAGTAAGAATGCAGCAAGGTATGCAAAAGAAGATGAGAAGAAAAGTTATGAGAAGTGAAGGCAAATTCACTTCTCAAGATTACTTACCACCTGAAATGTTAGAAACAAATGCAATGCAATGCTAGATGAAATGAAATGACATGATGCAAAGCAAAACCAGAAGCATGGTGATGATGATTATGATGTTATGAAGTGCTGCAAACATGAGGCAAGGCAAAGGGATGCTCATACAAGATCATGAATGCAGATGATGCAAGTTAAGAAGCATGAATAAGCATGGAATGTTATGAATCATACAAGACAAATGGCATGGCAAATGTGTAATGCAATGATCAATGATGCTTCATACATGTCTTAAGATGTTAAATGAATCATAAGAATGCACAAAATGCAATGACAAGTCATGTTATGCAAGGAAATGCAAAGGGGATGCAAGAAAAAGCCCAAATTAGGGTTTACAAAGCAAACATCAAACACAAACCAAAAACAGAAGCAAACCTTAACATAAAAAATGGAAAATGGTACCCAAGGAAACCCTAGACCTATAATGAATCACTGCCCAAAGGGGAATTCTCAACTCTTCACCAATCTCAAGTTATGATTTTTGCAAGTTATTAGGGTTTTTTAGGGTTCTCAATAAAACAAATGCCAATCAATTAGAAAATGCAAGATCAAATCATGGCCTTTTTATCCTTGAAAGTACATGTCAAATGGAAAACAATGCAAAAAGAATCAATGTCTCAACCTTTACCAAAAGACAGAAATGAATTTTCAAACATATGATCAAAATAATGCATAAAATATGATTTAATTCAATGAAAAATTCTTAAAATGCATCAAGATCAAAAAAGAAATTTGGTTTGAAGGTTGGACAATGTTTCTAAATGTCTTAGAACATCTCATGAATTTTTTTGTAATTTTTAAATACCTAAAAGTATTTTTAATTAATTAATTCTCATTAATCAAATAAAAATAAACTTTTAAATATTTAAAAATACTTTTTCAGTGATAAAAAATAAAATAAAAATATTTTTGAGTCATAAAAATTAATAAAACCTTAAAGAAAAAGTTTCATAATTTTTATGATTTTTTAACTATTTTAAATAAATTGTACAAATAAAATGGAAAGAAAATGAATTAAATTTAAATAAAATGAAAAGTATGCAGAATGGACGCATGAGATTGATCCTGGTTTTAAACATGTTGACCAGCGCGCAAATGAAGGGCTAGGATTGCTTCAGATTAAATTAAATAAAACATGGATTAATTAACCCTAACACGTGGATTAGGGTTAATCAAACGCATCTGGGCCACTCAATCTGGAGGGAAGTCAATGGGTCAACGCGTATCCACGGCCAGAATTCAAACTTGACTTAATGACTGTAATTAGGGCAAACTAAACTCAGGCGGCCGGAGAAGACTTCCGGTCGTCTTCTCCGGCCAGAAGGTCACCTGAAAAATCTCAAAACCCCTCAAAACGTAATATAAATGGAAACTAAGATCATGGAAACGTTCCTCTCATCCTCACGAATCAAAACCCTATCCTAAAACAAATTTATCTAACCTAAATAAGCTGAATCGAAGAAACTAAGTTCTAGGGTTCGTGAGCTTCAAACAACAATTAAATTCTCAAAACACATCCATTTCAAAAACTAAAAGCATCAGCATGATCAGGAGAGCATAAGGAACAAGTTTGTAACTAAAAAAAGAGATTTCTGGAAAAAATTATTTGGAGCTACCTGAGATTTGCAACCTCTGATTTAGGAACTTTCAGGCCCTTTCTTTAAGTGCAAGCTGCTCCTCTTGGCCCCCCAAAGATGTCTGGATGCTCAAATGGAGTTTAGACTTGCTGGATGATGAGTTTCGAAGAGAACTGCTTCAGTTCAGCCAACAATGGCAGTTGAGATTTTGGCACTTTCAGGCTATGAGAGATGGTTGTTTGTGATCTATGAAGTGTGTGGAGAAGTTTTGCAAAGTTTGTTTTGATGTTTGTGGGCTATAGAGAGAGTTGCAAGTGAAACTGCAAACTGAGGTGAGAGATGGCAGTGAAGTGTTTTGGTTGTTTCAAACTCTGGTTCTTGATGCTTTGTGTTCTATGGATCAAGGTGAGATGAATGGAGGAAAAAGATTTTGTGTTTGCAGGCTGTGTAATGAGATTCGATAGAACTTGCAAGTTGGGAGGTTTTTGTGTAAGTTGTGAATGAGTTGGTTTCAGCCCTTGTTCTTGATATGTTTTGCTTGCAAATTGTACATGTGACTCTCTCTCATTGGCTGACTGATGTGACTTGTGCTTTTTGGATTGGTAGGTTAACTTTTGCAACTTTGTCAACTCTTGTGTAAGAGAAAGCATGGCTTGATCTAGACTTGGTACAAGGGTGGATTCTGGCGCAGCATGGGTGAGGGAGAGGCCTAGCTTGGTTCAACACTCAATGCAGCAAGTTGGCACAATGTTATGAGTGGTTTTGCAAGTTGGCTAGCCTTAGGTTCACATGTGATCTTTTGTCCAACCAAGCATGAAACCATGAGCAAACTTAGTCCAATTCTGATTTTTAGGACTTAGAGAAAGTTTGTGTAATGGTTTGACATGAATTAGAGGCTGCATTTTGACTTAGTACATGGTTTTGCAAAATTTCCTTTTGATGCATAACTTGAAAAACAATGATTTTTGGCAACTTTGCATGGCCACAACTTTTGATCCAAGAAGAGTTTGATCATGTTCTTGTACTTTTTGAAAAGGGAAAGATGAGATCTACAACTTTCATGACCAAAGTTTTTCCATTTGAAGCCTTTTTGGATCATAAATCAAAGCTTGAAAATTGACCTAAAATGATGCATTCTTGAAAAGTCAACAAAACCCAAAAAGTCAACTTTTGCAAAAACCCTAAATTCTTGATTTCCATGAACTTCAAACTTCTTCCATGATCAAATAAAGATCATATACACTCAAAATGATGAAGATCACCCATTGGTTGGGTCATTGGGGGCCTCAGATGCCCTGATTTTGCACTGACTTGTCTGAAAAGTCAACTCTTGATCAGATGACTTTCCCATGGAATTTCTTCATGAAAATTGATATGCATACTCCCTATACCACATAGAGATCAATGGAAACAATAATGACCAAAAAATTTGGGGTTATGGCCTCTGAAACCAAAACCCTAATTTTCAGTCAACTGTGCAGTTCATCCTGGCTCTGCATCCACTCAAACCCTAATTCTTGTGATTCCTCTGCATTTTTGACTTTGTGAGGATGTAATATGACATAAGAACACACATGAACCCCTTTGAGTTGATTGGTGGTCTTTGGAATGGCTCAGGAGGCCCTGAGGTTGCTCAGATCACAAACCCTAGGTGCAGATGCCTTAGAAGCTATGCAGTGAATCAAAATGAGATGTGAGATGATATGTTTTGTGTATATGCATATGAGATGATCACAAGCCATGGTGTGAATGGGTGAGGGCAAATTTGGGGTGTTTACAGTGAGCTAAGTAACTAAGAGCCCATGGATAACCATGGATGTAAAGGGTGCTAACACCTTCCCTTTACATAACCTACCCCCCGGACCCAAAAATCTTTTTAAAAGGTCTTTCCTGTTCTTTTATGCCTTTCCTTTGGATAAAATAAAAGTTGGTGGCGACTCTTGCTATCCGCAACATAACTAAAGTCAGTTCTCCCACCGTGTTACAGAACTGGCGACTCTGCTGGGGATAATATAAAAGAGGGGTACCCTTAGGAATTAGATCACTTTAAATTGTTTGCCTTGTTTGCTTTATATTATCTTGTTGGGGTGCTCTTATGTGTGAAAGGTCCTAACCCGGATCTAGTGTGCCTTAGGTAAATGGCAATAGACCAAGGAAACTGTACGACGTATATCGATACGGTTGATCTGGTGGCCATAGTTAGTGCGACTTCTTGGTTGGTGCTTATGTTCCTTAAGTCAAGTTGAGGATAATATGAGGCTGCCATATGTTGTCAATGCACTAACTAACTTTTAGAACCCTAGTTAACTCATCTTGGCCTTTAGAAAGTAGTGAGGTAACCGGCTTTGGTGCAGACTGAAGTTGGTTGACACTCGATACTACGCTCATTGAGATCTTAAACTTGGAGGGTTTTGGTTGGCAAGTAAGTTGCCTTCTGAACAACCACCCTTGTGAAGGATCAATGATATTGAGATCCCTTAGAACCTGGTTACTTTCATAGGACAGGATGAACCAACCAACTTCAGGGGAGGGTACTTACCTTTGAACCTCATGCAAGCCTTTAAACCTAAGGCTATGGTGTGACTTGTTTGTGTGTGCCACATGTTTGTGATTGAGCATAACATCATGACATCATCATGCATCATAAGCATAGCATTTTCACTAACCATTTCAAGGACCAAAGGATTTATCTTTGTTCTTTGTTGCAGGTCATGGCTTCTGCTCGTAGAAACACCATCAGGATCAACTTTGTGGGCATACCTGCTAAGCTTAAAGAGTTGGTTTCTCAAGTGTCTGATCACTCCCAGTTCATCAAGAGACATGGTCACCTATTGGATCTAGTCACTTCAGGGTTCAATGAAGACATGATGAGTGTTCTGTTTCAGTTCTTTGACCCTAAGCACCACTGTTTTACATTCCCCGACTATCAACTGGTTCCAACCATGGAGGAGTTCTCTAAACTTCTGGGCATACCTGTTCTTGATCAAAGACCCTTCACAGGCCTGGAGAAGGAGCTTAAAACAGAGGTTATTGCTGCAGCTCTACATCTGAAGAAGTCTGACATTGTCCTGGAAACGAGAAGCGGAGTTAAGGGTATTCTTGCTAAGGTATTAATGGATAAAGCTCAAGTGTTCTTGAAGGCCATGAGCTATGATGCTTTTGAGGAGATCTTAGCCCTCTTGATTTATGGCTTAGTATTGTTCCCCAATCCAGATCAGTTCATAGACGTTCATGCCATCAACATATTCCTGAGTCACAATCCAGTACCTACCTTACTTGGAGACATCCTGCATTCTCTTCACACCCGTACTACAAAGGCAAGAGGAACTTTGATGTGCTGCATACCTTTGCTTTCTAGGTGGTTTATTTCTCACCTTCCTCGCTCAGTAATGAAGAATGAACAAGGGTTCAGGTGGTCCAAGAGGATTATGTCACTCTCGCATTCAGATATCCATTGGTGCTCCAGATCTATGGAGAATGTCACTATCATTGACCGTTATGGGGAGTTTCCTAATGTGCCACTGCTAGGCATAAGAGGAGGTATCACTTACAACCCCTCTCTAGCTTTACGACAGTTTGGTTATGCTCGGAGTGATGGTCCACATGACATGTTGATCCAGGGCATTGTGTTTGACTACGACAACGATCTTCAAGGTTACCGTCAGAGATTCATACGAGCTTGGGGAAAAGTAAACAGGGTTGACAGCAAGACACTGGAACCTAAGTACACTATTCCTATGGAAGCTTATCTCAGATGGGTGCGATCTCGTGCTCAGACTCTCATGATGCCATATCCTGCTGTCCTGCCAGTTACCATGGAACCTGTTGCTGAAGGAGACACTGCTTATACCATCCTTCACCCAGAAATGCCTACTGACATGGAAGACTTACAGAGATCCTGGATCCAGTTGAAGGAACAAAGGGATACTTTCGAGGCTCATTACAAAGCAAGCCAAGAAAGAATCCTGGAACTAACAAAGCAACTTCACGAGGAACGGAACCTCAACTCATACCTCAACACAAAGAGGAAACGTCCATGGGAGACTTAAAACCCCATCTTTTGTATTTATTTCATTTCATTCTTATTGTAAGCCCAAGGGGCAAACAAATTTATTACTAATAAAAGTTTACTTTCGTGTTTGTTTAAGCAAATTTAAATCCTGCGGTCCTTGAAAACATTGCATATGCATACCATATCATTGCATCACAGGTTTCTTGTGCACAGGTTTCTTATCTTCTCGCTGTTTATTTCAGCAATGGCTCTCGAACAATTTGTCAAAGATCTTCAAGCTCAGAATGCCCAATTTCAAGAAGTGATTCTGAATTTGTCCAAGGGGCAAGAAGAGTTGAACGCACTCCTCTCTGAGGACATGAAGAAGAAGAATCCTGAGGACAACAAGGATGATCAGCTGAAACAACTACAAACTGAGATGGCAGAGATGAGGATCCAGATGAATGGCCAAATGACTCTTATCCAGAGTTTGGCCCAGGGGCAAGAAGAGTTGAGAAGCTTTGTCAATAAGCTTCGACATAACGGAGTTAGGAATCTAATCATCAGTCAACCTCCATTGAAGCAAGCCGACTTGGTTGAAAGGAAGATAATGATAAAAGAAGGAAAGAGACAGGCTACTCCTGATCATCCTTCAATTGAAGAAAGAAGACCTTTTAAGGATAATCCACTTCGATACAAGGAATGTAGAAGACAATTCATCCGGTTCAGCACAAAAATGTCACAAGTTTTGCAATGCCTGTTGGAGATGAAGCTGATTTCCTTGGAAAATTCTCCTAAAAATCCTAATACCTCTTCTCCTCGCTATAATCCCAAAGCAAGCTGTATGTACCACTCCGACAGTCCCGGACACGACACAAATAACTGTTGGGCATTGAAGAATAAGATTCAAGACCTAATTGACGAAGGAATACTCGAGGTTACGCCAGAAGGCCAGGTTGAGTTCTTCTATCGTCCATCAAGCATCAAAGCTTCCAGATAACTGGAGTGACAAGTTTAGAGGAAGATACTTTGAGAACATTTGAATTTTCATTTGTAATTTCTTTTATTTGTTTGAACACTTATTATTATGTTAAACTTTTGTTTTCATTAATACATTGCATATGTTTGTCTTGAATTAATCCATTCGTTCCACTATATTTTGAATTATGCTTCTTATTTCTATCTTGTGATATTTAACTCCTGATAAAGCTATAAGCCTGTAGAGGGAGGATGACGAAAACAATACCATAATCTTATGCAGTATGCTTTTGAACAGACTATGCTGACGATGTACAGGCATTGTTTCAATTCCTAAACAGTGGAGATATAAGGAAGTTAATCCCTAGTCAACCCTTTTGAGCCTATGAAGTAGGAGTTTTTATTCTCGCACAAATTAAAACCTTTATTCATAACCCGGGGCAGGGTAGTTACTCGGTTAACTCAAATATGCCAATTATTTGTGTTGTACACAACTAATGATGGTTCTCTATAATCATGAAACCTGACAGTCAATATCCAGCAAAAAGAAAAACCCACTAAGTCAAAACCTATGAAGGAGACTTAGTAAAAAAATTAAGACATCCCGCTGACTGTAACTTTGAAATAAACAGTTCAGGAAAAAAGAAGGGATAACAAAGTCAAAAGAAAAAAAGAGGTCACTATGAATCCTCAACAAAGAAAGATGACTGAATGTTCAAATAAATTTAGAGTTTCTGAACCATCACAAATGTCATGTTACAATTCCAAACTCATTTGAGCCTCAATGCATAAGTTAACTGAGTATAGGACTGAAGAACATCATGGAGAATGGGTTGGGTACAAATAAAATTTGAGCCTTTATCCTTTGTTTCTTAAACCGTGACCCAGGCCACATTATAACCCTTTAAAAGTCCTAACTGAAGCATGGTTAGTTCGAAAGCGTACTGCTACAAAAAGGTATCCTGACTCCTTTAGGGCTTGTTATAAAACTTGAGTTAATATCACAGTTTCTACAAAAAATGTTTTTCTAAAATAACTTTTTTTTTTTCAAAAAAAAAAAAAAACTTCAAGACAGACATAAGCATTGCATTTTTGAATATATTTGTTTGCATATACCTGAATGTTTGATAAACAGAGAAACTTACAGGATGAATGTTCAATAAACCAAAGTCCTTCCGATAAACAAAGTTGCTTCTTGGATCAAAGTCCATGTATACAAAGGGGCATAATTATTATCTCCCAATCAAGGGGGCAGGCCATGATACTGCCTAACTCATGTGGGGCAATCAGGTTCAGATTCAACCATGCTTAATAGTCGGGGGCAATTTTCCTCATACAGTTGGATTACTAAAGGTAACATTACAGAGTTCACAATGCCAGGGGCATATGCTTATGGAGCATTCTGCTTGTTTCTCTTGAGTAGAAGCTATTATGGAAATTAATTGTCTATGCCAGTAGCATCAGATGGTGTCAGTATCATGTCTTCAGATCCAGCTATGAGGATTTCAGGGAAGGTATTCAGGAAAGTTAAAAATTTCAGGAGCTCCAAATCCAATTGGTTATACACTCTCGAAGTTGAAACGTTTCTGTTCTCAAGTTCAGCTTTACTTTTCCCTCTGAATCCAGATTTACTTTTACCCTATTTTACATAAGCGAAACGTCCATTAGTTGGGTTTGAATGCATGTGTGCTTAATATGATTGATGTTTACCAGAAATGCATAAAAATGCAGTAATAGTATTTACTAAGGACGAACGAGGGAAGGATTTCAACGAAGCTTCACTGGTTCATCTTTACAAGACAGTTACAAAACTCTCAGTAGGACAAATCCATCTTCATAAAGTCATGTCTCCCTTGGAATTTATATCCATCTCTTTTATCCTCATACGGATATTCGGGAATTTACTTTCCAATAAGAGTACGACGAACGAAGACGGGAGGTTATATCTGCCCTACTATCAAACGAAGACGGGAGGTTATATCTGCCCTACTATCAAACGAAGACGGGAGGTTATATCTGCCCTACTATCAAACGAAGACGAAGGTTATGTATACCTTACTATCCTCAGCAGACGGGAGGTTATATATACCTTACTATCCCCAGCATACGGGAGATTGTCTATACTTTGTTGTCCCTAGCATACGGAAGGTTATGTACAATATCTTATCAAACAAGATGGGAATAAGTTCCTCATATCCTTCAACAACGAATCGGGATTTATTTTCCCTGGCCAGCAGTTGTTATACGAAGATATCCAGACGCTTCAGGCAGCATCATTTCATACATACATCATTTACATCATACCATAACATACATATCCATAAATACATAATACATTTACTTAGGTGCATCATACTATGCATGCATACATATAACATAAACTAACATTCTCCTTGCAGGAAGGTTATATGCAGATAAAGTTATATCAACAATTCACAACAGATCATAAGTGATCCATACACTACTCAAGATGTCCTTGAATAGCAGGCAAACGGTCTGTAAAAAGATCCATTTCCTGGTTCAAGACATTCCTCAGAAGAACAAATCCTGACGTTCTTTTGAACCTTAAGAGCAAATCCTGACGCTCTTTTGGCCTCTGGTTCAAGACATTTCACTCAGAAGAACAAATCCTGACGTTCTTTTGACCCTTAAGAGCAAATCCTGACGCTCTTTTGGCCTCTGGTTCAAGACTCTTTCAGAAGAACAAATCCTGACGTTCTTTTGACCCTTAAGAGCAAATCCTGACGCTCTTTTGGCCCCTTGTTCAAGACTTTTTCAGAAGAACAAATCCTGACGTTCTTTTGACCCTTAAGAGCAAATCCTGACGCTCTTTTGGCCCCTTGTTCAAGATTTTTTCAGAAGAACAAATCCTGACGTTCTTTTGACCCTTAAGAGCAAATCCTGACGCTCTTTTTGCCCCTTGTTCAAGACTTTTTCAGAAGAACAAATCCTGACGTTCTTTTGACCCTTAAGAGAAAATCCTGACGCTCTTTTGGCCCCTTGTTCAAGACTTTTTCAGAAGAACAAATCCTGACGTTCTTTTGACCCTTAAGAGCAAATCCTGACGCTCTTTTGGCCCCTTGTCCAAGACTTTTTCAGAAGGACAAATCCTGACGTTCTTTTGACCCTTAAGAGCAAATCCTGACGCTCTTTTGACCCCTTGTTCAAGATACTTTTTCAGAAGAACAAATCCTGACGTTCTTTTGACCCTTAAGAGCAAATCCTGACGCTCTTTTGGCCCCTTGTCCAAGACTTTTTCAGAAGAAAAAATCCTGACGTTCTTTTGACCCTTAAGAGCAAATCCTGACGCTCTTTTGGCCCCTTGTTCAAGACTTTTTCAGAAGAACAAATCCTGACGTTCTTTTGACCCTTAAGAGCAAATCCTGACGCTCTTTTGGCCCCTTGTCCAAGACTTTTTCAGAAGAACAAATCCTGACGTTCTTTTGACCCTTAAGAGCAAATCCTGACGCTCTTTTGACCCCTTGTTCAAGACTTTTTCAGAAGAACAAATCCTGACGTTCTTTTGACTCTTAAGAACAAATCCTGACGTTCTTTTGACCTTGGAGAGTATGCAAACGGTCTGTATAAAGGTCCGCTCCCTAGTCCAAGATATTTCCAGAAGAGATAATCGCCACGAAGATTTATTTCTACTGGTCCATTCAACAAGTCAAATCATGTTGCATAAATGATTCAGAGACGGCCTATACAAAGACCTAGTACTGAGATCCAGTATCAACACAAAGCTATCATCATATCCAGTTCTTTAGATGGCATCTCTAAGCCCATCTCCAGTTCTTCCAAGTGGCATCTTTAAGCCCACTCAAGTATATTCAACTAGCCATCTGTATTACTCTACGCACTGGTGAGTGCAAATTTTTGGGCTTTTGTGTTCAATCCCCTTCAACCTTCCAGGTCACGACTGACAAATATACCAATCTAACCCCTCAGGTTTCAGAAAATTGAACAGGGGCAGCTGTTGCACCCCAAAATTTTCCCTCACAATACAAGACTTTGTGTGCTAAGAAGGTTCACAAGGTTCACAAGTTTCCCAATGTTTACAAGACCTTTCATGAGGTTCATGAAGTCTACAAGTCACTTTATGAAGGTTCACAAGGTTCACAAGTTTCCCAATGCTTTCAAGACCTTTCATGAGGTTCATGAAGTCTACAAGTTACTTTATGAAGGTTCACAAGGTTCACAAGATTCACAATGCTTACAAAACCTTTCATGAGGTTCATGAAGTCTACAAGTCACTTTATGAGGTTCACAAGGTTCACAAGGTTCACAATACCTCCCATGAGGTTCACAAGACATTTTATGATGGTTCACAAGGTTCACAATACCTCCCATGAGGTTCACAAGACATTTTATGATGGTTCACAAGGTTCACAAAATTCACAATTGGTCAGAAGAGTTGACAATTCCCTCAGACAATGCACCTCCTAAGCAGTGCATCCAAAACTAGGGTTTTGACTTTAATCAGGCTAAATGGACTTCTAAGACTTCAAGTGAGCTTCATAACATCTTATATGTATGTAAGAACCCCCATGACAAGTTTCAAGACTTTTCTCAGAAGTTTGCTCAGTCAGATGATCAGATAAGTCAAAATCAGTCAATGCAGTTAAAAAGTCAAACTGAGGTCAACTGTGGTCAAACCAAAGTCAAACTTCATGATTTTTTTGCCAACATCAAGTATATGAAGTAAAATTCATCATTTGATCAAGGGTTGATCATGATTCATCAAGGAGATTTCAGATCATCAAGAATCAGGAGTTTCTAAATTAGGGTTTCCTCAGTAAAAGTCAACTGAACTTTGACCAGCCATAACTTTCACATACTTCATCACCAAGTCTCCACTCAAAGCTCATTTTGAAGGAAATTGAATTATCTACAACTTTGTGTATCACAAGCCAAGCCCAAAAATGCTTCATTTGGAAGGTATGAGCTAAGACATTATAGGTCCTTTTGAAAGTCAACAAAAAGTCAACAACTTCAAAAGGGCATAACTTGAGATTGGTAAATGATATGGACATGAAACCAGTGGGGTTGTTTAGAGGACTCTTCAAGCTTTCCAAAATGTCCAAGAACACCCTCATAGCATTAAAATTGAAGGATATGTGCCCTTGCAAAGTTGGGAAATTTTGAGTTGGTTTATGATGAAAAAGGGGGTCTAAAACCAATTTCTTCCAAATGGGCTTGCCAAATGATGACCCAATCCATACATTGACTTCATGCACGACCCAAACCATTAAAAATCATAATTTTTATTATTTTATTTTTATTTATTTTGATTTAATTCATTAAAAATCATTTTAAATAAAAATAAAATATGAAAATGTAATATTTGATGGAGATTGAGTTTCTAGAAGATCTTAAATGATGATTGGAATTGAAGAGGAATGAAATCACAAGATTGGTACAAAAATAGTAAGCCTTCATACAAGAATATTGGATTTTTAAGGCATGATCAATTTGAATCTTTTCATATCAAAATTTCCACACAACCATTCAATGTTATGACCTAAATTCATTTACCTATAAGTACTAAACACAACTCAATCACCAAGACAAAGAAAAATTTTCTGCCTCCCAAGAGTAAGTTTCATAAACCAAAAAACCTCTCAAAAACTCACATTCGGTTTCAATCTTCCAGGACATTTGAAGGTAATTTGAGAACACAGCCATGATCCTTGGACCTCATTGAGTGGAAACCAACACTTATTTGCATCCAAAACACTCCATAATGCATGAACCGAATCATCCATGTGCTTCATATATTTTTTTTCGAATCATCATATTTACTTATTGATAATGAATTTTAATGATATATTGATGTTTGTTATTGGCTATAGATGAAGTCTGGATAGTTTGGTGAAGAGTTATGGCCGAATCATGAGTATACCATGTTTAGGGTTTAAAGCTCTAAATTTGGGTTCTTCAATTTACACAATATAAATGAATTTGGTTGACATAATTGGATTGTACAGGTTGCAAGGAAGTTAAAGATGTTTTTAATTTGATAAAATTGTGTTGTTTGAATAGTGTTTGATGTTCGCAGGTTGTATTGGTAGGAATAATCGCAGGAAAAGTTGTAGATAAATTCGCAGGAAAACCTGCGAACCCAAGGTTGAAGATGAAGATTTTCGCGCGCTTCAGATTTTTGAATTTTGATTTGTATATTTATTATGTTGTTTGTATATTATTTCATAGGATGATAAGTGGCCTGGTGGTTGGTACGCGCATGAAAGAAGCTAAGGACCCTGGTGGTATGGCATGGGTGTTGTCAAGCAAGGCATCCTGGGTTCAATCTCTGCCCCAGGTAAGTTTCAATTTTTTTTATTTATTTCATTGTTTTGTTAATTATATTGTTATATAATCATGTTTAGTATTTTTAGATAATTTTATAAAAAATATCATGTAAATGTTTTCTAATTCTAAACTTAGTTTTTATAATTATACATTTAAAATTAAAAACATGTATATAATAATAATTAGATTTATATTTTGTTGTATATAAAATTTAATTTATTTTTGCAAACTCTAATTTAATCATAATATCTTTTTAAAACCCTAATGCAATTTTATAAATTATTAAATCCTAATTATTTTCAAAACCCTAAAATATTTTTCTAAAAAAAACCTAATTGTAATTCTCGTTTATATTTTAATTAGTGAATAAAATTTTATTATAATCTTTAAATTTGTAAATATAATTGTATGATCATATCTTCATTCATGTATCTATCTTATTAAATTTTGTAAATATAATCATAATTGATCCTATTTTTATAATATGTAAATATGACCTACATTGTTTATAATTTAAAATTTTGTACATAAAATCTAAAAATTAAAATGTTTAATTTTTTTTTTTATAATATGTAAATATTCTATAATTGTTTATAATCTAGTTATGTATGTAAATAATTTTTTTAATATATGTTTTAAAAAATAATTAAAACTTGTTAATTTAATATAATTTATTTTCATAATCTGTTTATAATTAACTTAATTTTTATAGCATTTAAGACTTTATGATAATTAATTGTTTATATTTTCTTCGCAATCTTAAATAATAATTGTTCATAAAAATTTGATCTTGTAATTATTATGCTAATATTCTTATTTATTTTATCATTAATGCTATTTATTTTCATATTTATTATCATTATTACTAACCTCATTTAGATATATTGTGATTTATTATTATTATTATTACTAACCCCATTTATAGATATTGTAATTTATTATTATTATTATTACTAACCCCATTAAATTTGATATTATTTTTATTATTATTATTTTCACTAACCCAATTATAATTATTTATTTATTTTGCTATTTATTTAATTTGCTTTATTATTATTATTGTAATTGCTCCTGGATGTAATATTTTGTAATATTTAAATTATTTATTTTTATGTCATGGTTAGTAAAAATAGGGAGTGTAAACATGTATGTTATTTAAAATTAATTTAGATCACTTAATTCAAAAGATAAATATTTAAAATTGTACACTCACACACGTAAGTCGATCTTTGATCGCCATCTCACTTCCTTAGGGATACCTCTCATGTTGCCTAATCAAAAAGGTCAAGTAGGGTGTATAAAGCAAAAGTCCCTCAAAATAAAGTCATCTAGTCCCTTAACAATAAAAGATCAAGTCCCTTTTCGAATGTTGCCTACGTAATGATCTTGTCCCTTTCGAATAAAGATGACAGTCCCTCCAAAAGTGCTTAATACACCCTACAGTTGCCTTCATTAAACAGATGTCCCTTCATATGTCCCTCACATCCAAGGTAATGACTACCTATTCCTTAATAATAGGGATAGTCTTACCATTTAAAGGATAAAGAACAGAAAGACTTAAACTTTAGGGTAGGTTTCTCATAGTTACTTGCTCACTATTTCAAAACAAATTTCAAACACTTTACAATTTTCAAACAATTTTCAAACACAAGTTTTTTACGCATCCGTACATGGATCATTATCAAACTCTTATGAAAATTTCTATTCACACACTTCACCTTTTCAAAAACAATTTAAAGTGAGCTAAGTAACTAAGAGCCCATGGATAACCATGGATGTAAAGGGTGCTAACACCTTCCCTTTACATAACCTACCCCCCGGACCCAAAAATCTTTTTAAAAGGTCTTTCCTGTTCTTTTATGCCTTTCCTTTGGATAAAATAAAAGTCGGTGGCGACTCTTGCTATCCGCAACATAACTAAAGTCAGTTCTCCCACCGTGTTACAGAACTGGCGACTCTGCTGGGGATAATATAAAAGAGGGGTACCCTTAGGAATTAGATCACTTTAAATTGTTTGCCTTGTTTGCTTTATATTATCTTGTTGGGGTGCTCTTATGTGTGAAAGGTCCTAACCCGGATCTAGTGTACCTTAGGTAAATGGCAATAGACCAAGGAAACTGTACGACGTATATCGATACGGTTGATCTGGTGGCCATAGTTAGTGCGACTTCTTGGTTGGTGCTTATGTTCCTTAAGTCAAGTTGAGGATAATATGAGGCTGCCATATGTTGTCAATGCACTAACTAACTTTTAGAACCCTAGTTAACTCATCTTGGCCTTTAGAAAGTAGTGAGGTAACCGGCTTTGGTGCAGACTGAAGTTGGTTGACACTCGATACTACGCTCATTGAGATCTTAAACTTGGAGGGTTTTGGTTGGCAAGTAAGTTGCCTTCTGAACAACCACCCTTGTGAAGGATCAATGATATTGAGATCCCTTAGAACCTGGTTACTTTCATAGGACAGGATGAACCAACCAACTTCAGGGGAGGGTACTTACCTTTGAACCTCATGCAAGCCTTTAAACCTAGGGCTATGGTGTGACTTGTTTGTGTGTGCCACATGTTTGTGATTGAGCATAACATCATGACATCATCATGCATCATAAGCATAGCATTTTCACTAACCATTTCAAGGACCAAAGGATTTATCTTTGTTCTTTGTTGCAGGTCATGGCTTCTGCTCGTAGAAACACCATCAGGATCAACTTTGTGGGCATACCTGCTAAGCTTAAAGAGTTGGTTTCTCAAGTGTCTGATCACTCCCAGTTCATCAAGAGACATGGTCACCTATTGGATCTAGTCACTTCAGGGTTCAATGAAGACATGATGAGTGTTCTGTTTCAGTTCTTTGACCCTAAGCACCACTGTTTTACATTCCCCGACTATCAACTGGTTCCAACCATGGAGGAGTTCTCTAAACTTCTGGGCATACCTGTTCTTGATCAAAGACCCTTCACAGGCCTGGAGAAGGAGCTTAAAATAGAGGTTATTGCTGCAGCTCTACATCTGAAGAAGTCTGACATTGTCCTGGAAACGAGAAGCGGAGTTAAGGGTATTCTTGCTAAGGTATTAATGGATAAAGCTCAAGTGTTCTTGAAGGCCATGAGCTATGATGCTTTTGAGGAGATCTTAGCCCTGTTGATTTATGGCTTAGTATTGTTCCCCAATCCAGATCAGTTCATAGACGTTCATGCCATCAACATATTCCTGAGTCACAATCCAGTACCTACCTTACTTGGAGACATCCTGCATTCTCTTCACACCCGTACTACAAAGGCAAGAGGAACTTTGATGTGCTGCATACCTTTGCTTTCTAGGTGGTTTATTTCTCACCTTCCTCGCTCAGTAATGAAGAATGAACAAGGGTTCAGGTGGTCCAAGAGGATTATGTCACTCTCGCATTCAGATATCCATTGGTGCTCCAGATCTATGGAGAATGTCACTATCATTGACCGTTATGGGGAGTTTCCTAATGTGCCACTGCTAGGCATAAGAGGAGGTATCACTTACAACCCCTCTCTAGCTTTACGACAGTTTGGTTATGCTCGGAGTGATGGTCCACATGACATGTTGATCCAGGGCATTGTGTTTGACTACGACAACGATCTTCAAGGTTACCGTCAGAGATTCATACGAGCTTGGGGAAAAGTAAACAGGGTTGACAGCAAGACACTGGAACCTAAGTACACTATTCCTATGGAAGCTTATCTCAGATGGGTGCGATCTCGTGCTCAGACTCTCATGATGCCATATCCTGTTGTCCTGCCAGTTACCATGGAACCTGTTGCTGAAGGAGACACTGCTTATACCATCCTTCACCCAGAAATGCCTACTGACATGGAAGACTTACAGAGATCCTGGATCCAGTTGAAGGAACAAAGGGATACTTTCGAGGCTCATTACAAAGCAAGCCAAGAAAGAATCCTGGAACTAACAAAGCAACTTCACGAGGAACGGAACCTCAACTCATACCTCAACACAAAGAGGAAACGTCCATGGGAGACTTAAAACCCCATCTTTTGTATTTATTTCATTTCATTCTTATTGTAAGCCCAAGGGGCAAACAAATTTATTACTAATAAAAGTTTACTTTCGTGTTTGTTTAAGCAAATTTAAATCCTGCGGTCCTTGAAAACATTGCATATGCATACCATATCATTGCATCACAGGTTTCTTGTGCACAGGTTTCTTATCTTCTCGCTGTTTATTTCAGCAATGGCTCTCGAACAATTTGTCAAAGATCTTCAAGCTCAGAATGCCCAATTTCAAGAAGTGATTCTGAATTTGTCCAAGGGGCAAGAAGAGTTGAACGCACTCCTCTCTGAGGACATGAAGAAGAAGAATCCTGAGGACAACAAGGATGATCAGCTGAAACAACTACAAACTGAGATGGCAGAGATGAGGATCCAGATGAATGGCCAAATGACTCTTATCCAGAGTTTGGCCCAGGGGCAAGAAGAGTTGAGAAGCTTTGTCAATAAGCTTCGACATAACGGAGTTAGGAATCTAATCATCAGTCAACCTCCATTGAAGCAAGCCGACTTGGTTGAAAGGAAGATAATGATAAAAGAAGGAAAGAGACAGGCTACTCCTGATCATCCTTCAATTGAAGAAAGAAGACCTTGTAAGGATAATCCACTTCGATACAAGGAATGTAGAAGACAATTCATCCGGTTCAGCACAAAAATGTCACAAGTTTTGCAATGCCTGTTGGAGATGAAGCTGATTTCCTTGGAAAATTCTCCTAAAAATCCTAATACCTCTTCTCCTCGCTATAATCCCAAAGCAAGCTGTATGTACCACTCCGACAGTCCCGGACATGACACAAATAACTGTTGGGCATTGAAGAATAAGATTCAAGACCTAATTGACGAAGGAATACTCGAGGTTACGCCAGAAGGCCAGGTTGAGTTCTTCTATCGTCCATCAAGCATCAAAGCTTCCAGATAACTGGAGTGACAAGTTTAGAGGAAGAGACTTTGAGAACATTTGAATTTTCATTTGTAATTTCTTTTATTTGTTTGAACACTTATTATTATGTTAAACTTTTGTTTTCATTAATGCATTGCATATGTTTGTCTTGAATTAATCCATTCGTTCCACTATATTTTGAATTATGCTTCTTATTTCTATCTTGTGATATTTAACTCCTGATAAAGCTATAAGCCTGTAGAGGGAGGATGACGAAAACAATACCATAATCTTATGCAGTATGCTTTTGAACAGACTATGCTGACGATGTACAGGCATTGTTTCAATTACTAAACAGTGGAGATATAAGGAAGTTAATCCCTAGTCAACCCTTTTGAGCCTATGAAGTAGGAGTTTTTATTCTCGCACAAATTAAAACCTTTATTCATAACCCGGGGCAGGGTAGTTACTCGGTTAACTCAAATATGCCAATTATTTGTGTTGTACACAACTAATGATGGTTCTCTATAATCATGAAACCTGACAGTCAATATCCAGCAAAAAGAAAAACCCACTAAGTCAAAACCTATGAAGGAGACTTAGTAAAAAAATTAAGACATCCCGCTGACTGTAACTTTGAAATAAACAGTTCAGGAAAAAAGAAGGGATAACAAAGTCAAAAGAAAAAAAGAGGTCACTATGAATCCTCAACAAAGAAAGATGACTGAATGTTCAAATAAATTTAGAGTTTCTGAACCATCACAAATGTCATGTTACAATTCCAAACTCATTTGAGCCTCAATGCATAAGTTAACTGAGTATAGGACTGAAGAACATCATGGAGAATGGGTTGGGTACAAATAAAATTTGAGCCTTTATCCTTTGTTTCTTAAACCGTGACCCAGGCCACATTATAACCCTTTAAAAGTCCTAACTGAAGCATGGTTAGTTCGAAAGCGTACTGCTACAAAAAGGTATCCTGACTCCTTTAGGGCTTGTTATAAAACTTGAGTTAATATCACAGTTTCTACAAAAAATGTTTTTCTAAAATAACTTTTTTTTTTTCAAAAAAAAAAAAAAACTTCAAGACAGACATAAGCATTGCATTTTTGAATATATTTGTTTGCATATACCTGAATGTTTGATAAACAGAGAAACTTACAGGATGAATGTTCAATAAACCAAAGTCCTTCCGATAAACAAAGTTGCTTCTTGGATCAAAGTCCATGTATACAAAGGGGCATAATTATTATCTCCCAATCAAGGGGGCAGGCCATGATACTGCCTAACTCATGTGGGGCAATCAGGTTCAGATTCAACCATGCTTAATAGCCGGGGGCAATTTTCCTCATACAGTTGGATTACTAAAGGTAACATTACAGAGTTCACAATGCCAGGGGCATATGCTTATGGAGCATTCTGCTTGTTTCTCTTGAGTAGAAGCTATTATGGAAATTAATTGTCTATGCCAGTAGCATCAGATGGTGTCAGTATCATGTCTTCAGATCCAGCTATGAGGATTTCAGGGAAGGTATTCAGGAAAGTTAAAAATTTCAGGAGCTCCAAATCCAATTGGTTATACACTCTCGAAGTTGAAACGTTTCTGTTCTCAAGTTCAGCTTTACTTTTCCCTCTGAATCCAGATTTACTTTTACCCTATTTTACATAAGCGAAACGTCCATTAGTTGGGTTTGAATGCATGTGTGCTTAATATGATTGATGTTTACCAGAAATGCATAAAAATGCAGTAATAGTATTTACTAAGGACGAACGAGGGAAGGATTTCAACGAAGCTTCACTGGTTCATCTTTACAAGACAGTTACAAAACTCTCAGTAGGACAAATCCATCTTCATAAAGTCATGTCTCCCTTGGAATTTATATCCATCTCTTTTATCCTCATACGGATATTCGGGAATTTACTTTCCAATAAGAGTACGACGAACGAAGACGAGAGGTTATATCTGCCCTACTATCAAACGAAGACGGGAGGTTATATCTGCCCTACTATCAAACGAAGACGGGAGGTTATATCTGCCCTACTATCAAACGAAGACGAAGGTTATGTATACCTTACTATCCTCAGCAGACGGGAGGTTATATATACCTTACTATCCCCAGCATACGGGAGATTGTCTATACTTTGTTGTCCCTAGCATACGGAAGGTTATGTACAATATCTTATCAAACAAGATGGGAATAAGTTCCTCATATCCTTCAACAACGAATCGGGATTTATTTTCCCTGGCCAGCAGTTGTTATACGAAGATATCCAGACGCTTCAGGCAGCATCATTTCATACATACATCATTTACATCATACCATAACATACATATCCATAAATACATAATACATTTACTTAGGTGCATCATACTATGCATGCATACATATAACATAAACTAACATTCTCCTTGCAGGAAGGTTATATGCAGATAAAGTTATATCAACAATTCACAACAGATCATAAGTGATCCATACACTACTCAAGATGTCCTTGAATAGCAGGCAAACGGTCTGTAAAAAGATCCATTCCCTGGTTCAAGACATTCCTCAGAAGAACAAATCCTGACGTTCTTTTGAACCTTAAGAGCAAATCCTGACGCTCTTTTGGCCTCTGGTTCAAGACATTTCACTCAGAAGAACAAATCCTGACGTTCTTTTGACCCTTAAGAGCAAATCCTGACGCTCTTTTGGCCTCTGGTTCAAGACTCTTTCAGAAGAACAAATCCTGACGTTCTTTTGACCCTTAAGAGCAAATCCTGACGCTCTTTTGGCCCCTTGTTCAAGACTTTTTCAGAAGAACAAATCCTGACGTTCTTTTGACCCTTAAGAGCAAATCCTGACGCTCTTTTGGCCCCTTGTTCAAGATTTTTTCAGAAGAACAAATCCTGACGTTCTTTTGACCCTTAAGAGCAAATCCTGACGCTCTTTTGGCCCCTTGTTCAAGACTTTTTCAGAAGAACAAATCCTGACGTTCTTTTGACCCTTAAGAGAAAATCCTGACGCTCTTTTGGCCCCTTGTTCAAGACTTTTTCAGAAGAACAAATCCTGACGTTCTTTTGACCCTTAAGAGCAAATCCTGACGCTCTTTTGGCCCCTTGTCCAAGACTTTTTCAGAAGGACAAATCCTGACGTTCTTTTGACCCTTAAGAGCAAATCCTGACGCTCTTTTGACCCCTTGTTCAAGATACTTTTTCAGAAGAACAAATCCTGACGTTCTTTTGACCCTTAAGAGCAAATCCTGACGCTCTTTTGGCCCCTTGTCCAAGACTTTTTCAGAAGAAAAAATCCTGACGTTCTTTTGACCCTTAAGAGCAAATCCTGACGCTCTTTTGGCCCCTTGTTCAAGACTTTTTCAGAAGAACAAATCCTGACGTTCTTTTGACCCTTAAGAGCAAATCCTGACGCTCTTTTGGCCCCTTGTCCAAGACTTTTTCAGAAGAACAAATCCTGACGTTCTTTTGACCCTTAAGAGCAAATCCTGACGCTCTTTTGACCCCTTGTTCAAGACTTTTTCAGAAGAACAAATCCTGACGTTCTTTTGACTCTTAAGAACAAATCCTGACGTTCTTTTGACCTTGGAGAGTATGCAAACGGTCTGTATAAAGGTCCGCTCCCTAGTCCAAGATATTTCCAGAAGAGATAATCGCCACGAAGATTTATTTCTACTGGTCCATTCAACAAGTCAAATCATGTTGCATAAATGATTCAGAGACGGCCTATACAAAGACCTAGTACTGAGATCCAGTATCAACACAAAGCTATCATCATATCCAGTTCTTTAGATGGCATCTCTAAGCCCATCTCCAGTTCTTCCAAGTGGCATCTTTAAGCCCACTCAAGTATATTCAACTAGCCATCTGTATTACTCTACGCACTGGTGAGTGCAAATTTTTGGGCTTTTGTGTTCAATCCCCTTCAACCTTCCAGGTCACGACTGGCAAATATACCAATCTAACCCCTCAGGTTTCAGAAAATTGAACAGGGGCAGCTGTTGCACCCCAAAATTTTCCCTCACAATACAAGACTTTGTGTGCTAAGAAGGTTCACAAGGTTCACAAGTTTCCCAATGTTTACAAGACCTTTCATGAGGTTCATGAAGTCTACAAGTCACTTTATGAAGGTTCACAAGGTTCACAAGTTTCCCAATGCTTTCAAGACCTTTCATGAGGTTCATGAAGTCTACAAGTTACTTTATGAAGGTTCACAAGGTTCACAAGATTCACAATGCTTACAAAACCTTTCATGAGGTTCATGAAGTCTACAAGTCACTTTATGAGGTTCACAAGGTTCACAAGGTTCACAATACCTCCCATGAGGTTCACAAGACATTTTATGATGGTTCACAAGGTTCACAATACCTCCCATGAGGTTCACAAGACATTTTATGATGGTTCACAAGGTTCACAAAATTCACAATTGGTCAGAAGAGTTGACAATTCCCTCAGACAATGCACCTCCTAAGCAGTGCATCCAAAACTAGGGTTTTGACTTTAATCAGGCTAAATGGACTTCTAAGACTTCAAGTGAGCTTCATAACATCTTATATGTATGTAAGAACCCCCATGACAAGTTTAAAGACTTTTCTCAGAAGTTTGCTCAGTCAGATGATCAGATAAGTCAAAATCAGTCAATGCAGTTAAAAAGTCAAACTGAGGTCAACTGTGGTCAAACCAAAGTCAAACTTCATGATTTTTTTGCCAACATCAAGTATATGAAGTAAAATTCATCATTTGATCAAGGGTTGATCATGATTCATCAAGGAGATTTCAGATCATCAAGAATCAGGAGTTTCTAAATTAGGGTTTCCTCAGTAAAAGTCAACTGAACTTTGACCAGCCATAACTTTCACATACTTCATCACCAAGTCTCCACTCAAAGCTCATTTTGAAGGAAATTGAATTATCTACAACTTTGTGTATCACAAGCCAAGCCCAAAAATGCTTCATTTGGAAGGTATGAGCTAAGACATTATAGGTCCTTTTGAAAGTCAACAAAAAGTCAACAACTTCAAAAGGGCATAACTTGAGATTGGTAAATGATATGGACATGAAACCAGTGGGGTTGTTTAGAGGACTCTTCAAGCTTTCAAAAATGTCCAAGAACACCCTCATAGCATTAAAATTGAAGGATATGTGCCCTTGCAAAGTTGGGAAATTTTGAGTTGGTTTATGATGAAAAAGGGGGTCTAAAACCAATTTCTTCCAAATGGGCTTGCCAAATGATGACCCAATCCATACATTGACTTCATGCACGACCCAAACCATTAAAAATCAGAATTTTTATTATTTTATTTTTATTTATTTTGATTTAATTCATTAAAAATCATTTTAAATAAAAATAAAATATGAAAATGTAATATTTGATGGAGATTGAGTTTCTAGAAGATCTTAAATGATGATTGGAATTGAAGAGGAATGAAATCACAAGATTGGTACAAAAATAGTAAGCCTTCATACAAGAATATTGGATTTTTAAGGCATGATCAATTTGAATCTTTTCATATCAAAATTTCCACACAACCATTCAATGTTATGACCTAAATTCATTTACCTATAAGTACTAAACACAACTCAATCACCAAGACAAAGAAAAATTTTCTGCCTCCCAAGAGTAAGTTTCATAAACCAAAAAACCTCTCAAAAACTCACATTCGGTTTCAATCTTCCAGGAAATTTGAAGGTAATTTGAGAACACAACCATGATCCTTGGACCTCATTGAGTGGAAACCAACACTTATTTGCATCCAAAACACTCCATAATGCATGAACCGAATCATCCATGTGCTTCATATATTTTTTTTCGAATCATCATATTTACTTATTGATAATGAATTTTAATGATATATTGATGTTTGTTATTGGCTATAGATGAAGTCTGGATAGTTTGGTGAAGAGTTATGGCCGAATCATGAGTATACCATGTTTAGGGTTTAAAGCTCTAAATTTGGGTTCTTCAATTTACACAATATAAATGAATTTGGTTGACATAATTGGATTGTACAGGTTGCAAGGAAGTTAAAGATGTTTTTAATTTGATAAAATTGTGCTGTTTGAATAGTGTTTGATGTTCGCAGGTTGTATTGGTAGGAATAATCGCAGGAAAAGTTGTAGATAAATTCGCAGGAAAACCTGCGAACCCAAGGTTGAAGATGAAGATTTTCGCGCGCTTCAGATTTTTGAATTTTGATTTGTATATTTATTATGTTGTTTGTATATTATTTCATAGGATGATAAGTGGCCTGGTGGTTGGTACGCGCATGAAAGAAGCTAAGGACCCTGGTGGTATGGCATGGGTGTTGTCAAGCAAGGCATCCTGGGTTCAATCTCTGCCCCAGGTAAGTTTCAATTTTTTTTATTTATTTCATTGTTTTGTTAATTATATTGTTATATAATCATGTTTAGTATTTTTAGATAATTTTATAAAAAATATCATGTAAATGTTTTCTAATTCTAAACTTAGTTTTTATAATTATACATTTAAAATTAAAAACATGTATATAATAATAATTAGATTTATATTTTGTTGTATATAAAATTTAATTTATTTTTGCAAACTCTAATTTAATCATAATATCTTTTTAAAACCCTAATGCAATTTTATAAATTATTAAATCCTAATTATTTTCAAAACCCTAAAATATTTTTCTAAAAAAAACCTAATTGTAATTCTCGTTTATATTTTAATTAGTGAATAAAATTTTATTATAATCTTTAAATTTGTAAATATAATTGTATGATCATATCTTCATTCATGTATCTATCTTATTAAATTTTGTAAATATAATCATAATTGATCCTATTTTTATAATATGTAAATATGACCTACATTGTTTATAATTTAAAATTTTGTACATAAAATCTAAAAATTAAAATGTTTAATTTTTTTTTTTTATAATATGTAAATATTCTATAATTGTTTATAATCTAGTTATGTATGTAAATAATTTTTTTAATATATGTTTTTAAAAATAATTAAAACTTGTTAATTTAATATAATTTATTTTCATAATCTGTTTATAATTAACTTAATTTTTATAGCATTTAAGACTTTATGATAATTAATTGTTTATATTTTCTTCGCAATCTTAAATAATAATTGTTCATAAAAATTTGATCTTGTAATTATTATGCTAATATTCTTATTTATTTTATCATTAATGCTATTTATTTTCATATTTATTATCATTATTACTAACCTCATTTAGATATATTGTGATTTATTATTATTATTATTACTAACCCCATTTATAGATATTGTGATTTATTATTATTATTATTACTAACCCCATTAAATTTGATATTATTTTTATTATTATTATTTTCACTAACCCAATTATAATTATTTATTTATTTTGCTATTTATTTAATTTGCTTTATTATTATTATTGTAATTGCTCCTGGATGTAATATTTTGTAATATTTAAATTATTTATTTTTATGTCATGGTTAGTAAAAATAGGGAGTGTAAACATGTATGTTATTTAAAATTAATTTAGATCACTTAATTCAAAAGATAAATATTTAAAATTGTACACTCACACACGTAAGTCGATCTTTGATCGCCATCTCACTTCCTTAGGGATACCTCTCATGTTGCCTAATCAAAAAGGTCAAGTAGGGTGTATAAAGCAAAAGTCCCTCAAAATAAAGTCATCTAGTCCCTTAACAATAAAAGATCAAGTCCCTTTTCGAATGTTGCCTTCGTAATGATCTTGTCCCTTTCGAATAAAGATGACAGTCCCTCCAAAAGTGTTTAATACACCCTACAGTTGCCTTCATTAAACAGATGTCCCTTCATATGTCCCTCACATCCAAGGTAATGACTACCTATTCCTTAATAATAGGGATAGTCTTACCATTTAAAGGATAAAGAACAGAAAGACTTAAACTTTAGGGTAGGTTCCTCATAGTTACTTGCTCACTATTTCAAAACAAATTTCAAACACTTTACAATTTTCAAACAATTTTCAAACACAAGTTTTTTACGCATCCGTACATGGATCATTATCAAACTCTTATGAAAATTTCTATTCACACACTTCACCTTTTCAAAAACAATTTAAAGTGAGCTAAGTAACTAAGAGCCCATGGATAACCATGGATGTAAAGGGTGCTAACACCTTCCCTTTACATAACCTACCCCCCGGACCCAAAAATCTTTTTAAAAGGTCTTTCCTGTTCTTTTATGCCTTTCCTTTGGATAAAATAAAAGTCGGTGGCGACTCTTGCTATCCGCAACATAACTAAAGTCAGTTCTCCCACCGTGTTACAAGAGCCAGTCGAAGTTGTGAATCTGGGAACTGAAGAAAACATGAAAGAAGTCAAGATAGGGGATGATTTAGAGGATAGTGTCAAATCTATGCTGATAAAGTACATATACCGCCATCACCATTGAATGTGTTGACTGCTCCTTGGCCTTTTTCCATGTGGGGCATTGATATGATTGGTGAAATCAAACCTACTGCTTCTAATGGGCATCGTTTCATCCTGGTTGCTATTGATTACTTCACGAAGTGGGTAGAGGCAGCTTCATTTCCATCTGTTACTAAGAATGTTGTGGCTCGATTCATTAAGAACAATCTCATATGTAGGTATGGCATCCCTGAAAGGATTATTACTGACAATGGCTCTAATTTGAACAACACTATGATTACTGATCTTTGCACGCAGTTCAAGATTAAGCATCATAACTCTTCTCCGTATCGTCCGAAGATGAATGGGGCAGTTGAAGCTGCTAATAAGAACATTAAGAAGATTATACAGAAGATGACTGTTACTTACAAGGATTGGCATGAGATGTTACCATTTGCTCTTCATGGTTATCGTACTACAATACGTACTTCAACAGGGGCAACCCCATTCTCCTTAGTCTATGGTATGGAAGCAGTTCTGCCCATTGAAGTTCAGATTCCCTCCTTAAGAATTATGAAGGATGCAGACTTGGATGAAGATGAATGGATTCAGACTCGACTTGACCAGATAAACTTGATTGATGAGAAGAGGTTAGAAACAGTTTGTCATGGCCAGATGTACCAGAAACGAATGATCAAAGCTTTTAACAAGAAGGTTAAGCCAAAGGTATATTAGGCTGGTGATTTGGTAATCAAGTGTATCATATTACCACAGGGTGATCCTAGGGGCAATTGGACTCCTACATATGAAGGACCATTTGTAGTCAAAACAGTATTCTTAGGAGGTGCCATGATACTTACTACTATGGATGGTGAAGACTTCCCACAGCCTGTAAACGCAGACATAATTAAAAAATACTACGCATAAAAAGAGACCCGCTAGGTTGACAGGCCTAGGCAAAAATAAGGGCATCCCGGCAAAGCAAAAGGGTTTGGGCAAAAATTAGGGATATATATAAAAAGATGTACACCCGGCAAGTCGAAAACCTGAAAAGGCGGCTTGGGCAAAAAAGGGTATCCCGGTGGATTGAAAACCTAAAAGGGCAATCCAGGAAAAAGTTAGGGATTAAAGCATATGACTATGTCTCGTTTGGATCACCCATGAAACTGCAACCAGTTGTGTTACTTACTCAAGCTCGAACTGATAAAGCTCAATCCAATTGTTTCCGTCTCAACAGCAGAAGATGAGATACTTGAAGATAATGGCAATAGTAGAATTGAAACTCAATAGGATTATTTCCCACATAGCTGATTCTCTTTGTTTTATAAAACTTTATGACAAAATCCTCTTACTAGGGTTTATGTCTCCTTGTACAAACTTACCCATGTATGGGTCACTTTTTGATATAAATAAAATTCTATTTTTGAATCCAGATTTACTTTTACCCTATTTACATAAGCGAAACGTCCATTGGTTGTGTTTGAATGTATGTATGCTTTTGAATATGATTGATGTTTACCAGAAATGCATGTATGCTTAATATGATTGATGTTTACCAGAAATGCATAAAAATGCAGTAATAGTATTTACTAAGGACGAACGAGGGAAGGATTTCAACGAAGCTTCGCCGGTTCATCTCTACAAAACAGTTACAAACCCTCAGTAGGGCAAATCCATCTTCATAAAGTCAAAATCTCCCCTGGAATTTATATCCATCCCTTTTATCCTCATACGGATATTCGGGAATTTACTTTCCAATAAGAGTACGACGAACGAAGACGGGAGAGTATATATACCCTACTATCGAACAAAGACGGGAGGTTATGTATACCTTGCTATCCCCAGCAGACGGGAGGTTATATATACCCTACTATCAAACGAAGACGGAAGGTTATGTATAATATATTATCAAACAAGACGGGAACGAATTCCTCATATTCTCCAGCAACAAATCGGGATTTATTTTCCCTGGCCAGCAGTTGTTATATGAAGATATCCAGACGCTTCAGGCAGCATCATATCATACATACATCATTTACATCATACCATACATATACATAGATACATAATACATCACTTAAGTGCATCATATTATACATGCATACATAATACATAAACTAATATTACCATACAGAATGCTACCTTGTTTTCAGGTTAATGCTCCAGCAGACAAATTTCATCAACAAATTGTGACTATTGGGCCGTTGTTTATCTTCCCAAAAGTTATCATTTCCTCAGGACGTTGTTATCCTCCTGAAAGCATATCATTCCCTCAGGACGTTGTTTATCCTCCTGAAAGCTTCTTATACCTCAGGATGTTGTTTATACTCCTGAAAGCATATTATCTCCTCGGGACGTTGTTTATCCTCCTGAAAGCATATCATCACCTCGGGACGTTGTTTATCCTCCTGAAAGCATATTACCTCCTCAGGACGTTGTTATCCTCCTGAAAGCTATCAATCCCTCAGGACTGCTTTATCCTCCTGAAAGCATATTATCTCCTTGGGCCGTTGTTTATCTTCCCAAAGGTTATATCAATCCCTCAGGACTGCTTTATCCTCCTGAAAGCATATTATCTCCTTGGGCCGTTGTTTATCTTCCCAAAGGTTATATCATTACCTCAGGACTGCTTTATCCTCCTGAAAGCATATTATTATTTTGGGCCATTGTTTATCTTCCCAAAGGTTACCACTTCCTCAGGACGTTATTTATCTTCCTGAAAGCTATCACCCCTACCTCAGGACGTTGTTTATCCTCCTGAAAGCATATCATTCCCTCAGGACGTTGTTATCTTCCTGAAAGCATATTATTACCTCAGAACGTTGTTTATCTTTCTGAAAGCATATCGTTACCTCGGGACGTTGTTTATCTTCCTGAAAGCTATCATTATACCTTCATATTTTGGACTGCTTTATCCTCCAAGAAATGTACCTGAAGAATTTTTCTTCAAGTGGCATCTTTAAGCCCACTCAAGCATATTCAACTAGTCATCTGTATCACTCTATGCACTGGTGAGTGCAAATTTTTGGGCTTTTGTGTTCAATCCCCTTCAACCTTCCAGGTCACGACTGGCAAATATACCAATCTAACCCCTCAGGTTTCAGAAAATTGAACAGGGGCAGCTGTTGCACCCCAAAATTTGCCCTCACAATACAAGACTTTGTGTGCTAAGAAGGTTCACAAGGTTCACAAGACCTTTCATGAAGTTCATATAGTTTACAAGACACTTTATGAGGTTCACAAGGTTCACAATACTTACAAGACCTTTCATGAGGTTCATGAAGTTTACAGGACACTTTATGAGGTTCACAAGGTTCAAAAGGTTCACAAGACCTTCCATGAGGTTCACAAGGTTCACAAGACATCTTATGATGGTTCACAAGGTTCACAAAGTTCACAAATAGTCAGAAGAGTTGACAATTCCCTCAGACAATGCACCTCCTAAGCAGTGCATCCAAAACTTGGGTTTTGACTTTAATCAGGCTAAATGAACTTCCAAGACTTCAAGTGAGCTTCATAAAATCTTATATGTGTGTAAGAACCCCCATGACAAGTTTCAAGACTTTTCTCAAAAGTTTGCTCAAACAAATGATCAGATAAGTCAAAATCAGTCAAAGTAGTTAAAAAGTCAAACTAAGGTCAACTGTGGTCAAAACAAAGTCAAACTTCATGATTTTTTGCCAACATCAATTATATGAAGTAAAATTCATCATTTGATCAAGGGTTGATCATGATTCATCAAGGATATTTCAGATAATCAAGAATCAGGAGTTTCTAAATTAGGGCTTCCTTAGTAAAAGTCAACTGAACTTTGACCATCCATAACTTTCACATGCTTCATCACCAATTCTCCATCCAAAGCTTATTTTGAAGAAAATTGAATTCTCTACAACTTTGTGTCTCACAAGCCAAGCCCAAAAATGCTTCATTTGGAAGGTATGAGCTAAGACATTATAGGTCCTTTTGAAAGTCAACAAAAAGTCAACAAATTGAAAAGGGCATAACTTGAGAATGGTAAATTATATGAACATGAAACCAGTGGGGTTGGTTAGAGGACTCTTCAAGCTTTCCAAAATGTCCAAGAATACACTCATAGCATTAAAATTGAAGGATGTGTGCCCTTGCAAAGTTGGGAAATTTTTGGTTGGTTTATGAAGAAAATGGAGGTTTAAAACTAATTTTTTCTAAATGGGCTTGCCATATGATGACCCAATCCACACCAAGACCTCATGCACGACCCAAGTCTATAAAAATCAGATTTTTTATCATTTTATTTTATTTATTTTGATTTAATTCATTTAAAATCATTTTAAATTAAAATAAAATATAAAAGTCAAAGATTTAAAAGGGATTGAGCTTCTAGAAATTCATAAAGGTGATTGGTATCAAAGTGGTAAGAGAATCATGATGATTGGCTTGAAATAGAAGGTGTTCATACAAGAATATTTGAATTTTAAAGCCTTATCTTTTGAATCTTTTCTAATCAATTTTTTCACACAATGATCAATCTTTTCTGACCTAATCCATTGCACTATAAGTATAGAACATAACCCTACTCATTGCACACGAAAATTCTGCCTCAAGAGTAAGTTCCAAATCTCAAAAACTTCTTCAAAAGTGAACTTTCGGTTTTGATCTTAGAGAAGGTAAAAATGTATTCTATGGACATAGACATGATCCCTGGACCTCCTTGATGCTATTTGCACTCTCATAAGCATCCATAGCTTCATAAATTGGATAACCCGAATGCATTTTCTTCTTTTTTTATTATTTTCGATTACATTCATTTATCAATTACCAATTGATTTTGTGCCTCTAACTTTGTTTGTCATCATGTATAGAAGGTTTCTGGGTGCAAACATTGAAGAAACCGTGACTAAACCTTGAGATGCCATAGTTAGGGTTTGGCCCAAGCTTTTAGGGTTTCTTAATTAAGAACATATAAATTAATTTTGATGCCATAATTGAATTGTACAGGTCACAAGGAGTTTAACAATGTATTTAATTTGATGAAATCGCACTGTTTGTGTATGATTGAAAAACACAGGTTTTGAGCGCAGGAAAAGTCGTAGGAAATTTCCCAGGAAGTTTCGCAGGAAATCCTACGAATTCAAGGAAGAAGATGAAGTGGGCTGCGCGCGAAAAACAAATTCAAAATTTTGTTTTAAAATATTATGTTATTATTTCTGTTTATTTATCACACATGAACATGTGTCCCAGTGGTGAATGTATGCGCGCAGGAAGTCAGTGTCCTGAGTTCGAATCCTGGCTTCCCAATTTTTTCTTGTTTTTTTCAGTTTAATTGTTAGGCATAATATATTATGTATTATAGTTGCTATGTTGATAGGTGCGCTCTCCCAGCTGGAATGGTTAAGGTGTTTGTGTGATGTTTGAAGGTCCTGGGTTCGATCCCCCCAGGCCTTTTGTTTTGTTTTATTTTTCTTTGATTTTCAGGAACAAGGCATAAAACAAATTCTTCTCCTTTCCTTGGCATCAGGCGCGCGTTGGCCTAGTGGTTGCTGTTGTTGGCTGGGGTTCTTGGAGGCAAAGGGGCTGGGTTCAATCCCCAGCCCAGGTAAGTTTTTTTTTAATTCTGTTTTATTTATTTTATTAATTGTTTATTATTGAATATTATTTATATGATTAATATGTAAATATATTTAAATGAATATGTAAATATTATATGTTATAAAAATAATTTCTAAAATAATAATAATCATATTTTCTAAAACTAATTTCTTTTTATTAATATGTATATATATAATTTATTTGTATAATTAGATTAATATTTAATATTTAACATTTTTTTTATATAAAACCTAATTTATTTTATAAACCCTAAAAAACATATTTTTTTAAACCCTAATTTTTCTTCTTCTATTTATTTAATATTATTATTTGTATATATTATATTCATGACTTAATTAAAATTCTTAATTTAATTTTTGTTAATAAATTGTTTATAATTTAAATTTCTTGTATGTAAATATGATTAAAAATTAAAATTATTAATATGATAATATGACATAATTTGTTTATAATTTAATTTTGCATGTAAATAATTTTTATTATATGTTTAAAAATTGCTAATTTAATTTTTGTAATTATAATCTATTTTCATAATATATTCATAATTAATTTTATAATTTACATATAACTTAAAATTCTATAATAATTGTTCATATTTTCTTATTAACCTTTAAAAATTTTGTTTATTATAATATTCTTGTTTATTTCATTATTATTATTAATTATGTTTATATGATTATTACTAACCCCATTTAATTTAGTATTATTTTTATTATTTTCACTAACCCAATTATTATTATTATTATTATTTTGCTTATTTATTTAAATTGCTTTTATTATTATTATTATGTAATTGCTCCTTGGTGTAATATTTATTTATAATGTTTATTAGTTATATTTTATGCTATGGTTAGTAAATAGGGAGTGTAAATATACTTGTAATTTAAAATTAATTTAGACCATTTAAATTTAAAGATAAATATTAAACTGAACACTCACACACATAAGTCGATCTTTGATCGCCATCTCACTTCCTTAGGGATACCTCTCATGTTGCCTAATCAAAAAGGTCAAGTAGGGTGTATAAAGCAAAAGTCCCTCAAAATAAAGTCATCTAGTCCCTTAACAGATAAAAGATCAAGTCCCTTTCGAATGCTGCCTTCGTAATGATCTTGTCCCTTTCGAATAAAGATGATAGTCCCTCCAAGAATTGCTTATACACCCCACAGTTGCCTACATAACAGATGACCCTTCACTTGTCCCTCACATCCAAGGTAATGACTACCTATTCCTTAATAATAGGGATAGTCTTACCATTTAAAGGATTCAAGAACAGAAAAGACTCAAACTTAGGGTAGATTCCTCATAGTTACTTGCTCACTCTTCAAAACTTTTCAAACACTTCAGATTTTCAAACAAATTTTCAAAACAATGGTTTTTTACGCATCCGTACATGGATCATTATCAAACTCTTAAGAAAATTTCTATTCACACACTTCACATTTTCAAAAACATTTTAAAGTGAGCTAAGTAACTAAGAGCCCATGGATAACCATGGATGTAAAGGGTGCTAACACCTTCCCTTTACATAACCTACCCCCCGGACCCAAAAATCTTTTAAAAGGTCTTTCCTGTTCTTTTATGCCTTTCCTTTGGATAAAATAAAAGTCGGTGGCGACTCTTGCTATCCGCAACATAACTAAAGTCAGTTCTCCCACCGTGTTACAGGAAGGATACAACAATTTTGAAGCATGAAGAGGACTGGTCTAAGGAAAAAGATGATATTGCTCTTGGAAACTCCAAAGCATTGAATTCCATATTCAATGGAATTGACAAAATTATTTTCAGATTAGTTAACACATATGTTGTGGCTAAAGATGCTTGGGATATTCTCAAAACTACTCATGAAGGTACTTCTAAGGTAAAAATGCCTAGTCTTCAGCTACTTACTACTAAATTTGAAAATTTGAGAATGAAAGACGATGAGAGCATCGATGACTTTCATATGAACATTCTTGAAATAACTAATTCCTCCAGTGCTCTAGGAGAAATAATGTCTGAAGAGAAGTTGGTAAGAAAAACTCTCAGATCTCTACCTAAGATATTTGACATGAAAGTCACTGCCATAGAAGAAGCTCATGACATTAGCAAGATAAAAGTGGATGAACTTATTGGATATCTTCGTACTTTTGAGATAGACATGAATGACATATCTGACAAGAAGAATAAAAAAATTACTCTTGTTTCCAACACTGAAGATGGAATAGAAGAATGTGATATGGATAATGATGAAGGCCTATCAAATGCCTTAGTGGTTCTTGGAAGGCGGTTTAATAAAGTGATGAGAAGGATGAAGAAGAAGACAAGACCAAATGTCAAGAACATTGCATCTGACATCAGCAGAGAAACAAGAGATGAAGAGAGCTCTGCTCAAGGAAAAGGAATACACTGTTATGGATGTGAAGGTTTTGGTCACATTAAACCTGAATATCCCACACATCTCAAGAAACGAAAGAAGAGTCTTATTGTGGATTGATCTGATGAGGAACCTGGAAGTGAAATTGAAGAAGGATCTACTAAGGGTGCTACTGCTCTAACTGGGAGATATTACTCAGATTCTAGTGATGATGAATTGTACTTTGAAGAACTGGCAGCCTCCTATAGAAAGTTGTGCCTTAGAAGTGAAGAAGTTTATCAACAAGGAGATAAACAAAATAAACTCACAATCCAACTGGAGGCTGAAAAGGATGAACATATTGAAACTATATCCAAGCTGGATAATGAGGTAACAATGCTAAAGTCTAAACTTAATCAAATGACCAAGTCTGTCAGGATGCTGAACAGTAGTTTAGATACTTTAGATGAGATTCTACAAGTTGGAAAGTTAGTTGGAGATGTTACTGGTCTAAGGTTTAATAGAGGAAAAGAATCTATCTCAGATCTTGTTCACTCTGAGATCAAACAAAAAATGATGAATCAAATGTCTCAACATCATGACAGAAGACAAGGAAATTACAAAAGAAAAAAATTTCAGAAATGGAAATGTCATTACTGTGAGCGCTTTGGTCATATAAAGCCTCTCTGCTACATATTATATGGACTCCCTAAGCTTGTCTTACAAACTAAGCCTAATCAAAACATCCCTATGAACAAAAAGCAATCGATTCCTAGGGTTGATGCTACTAGTCTAATAGTTCATACTTCTTTCATGGCTGCAAATAAAGAGGCCTGGTATTTTGATAGTGGTTGCTCTAGACACATGACGAGGATTAAAAATTTATAAATAGACATGAAGCCTCTTCCCACTAATCATGTAATATTTGTTGATGGAGCCAAGGTTCAAATCAAGAGGGTTGGAAAGCTAAATTTCTCAGGAGTCCCAAGTCTTGATAATGTGCTGCTTGTCAAAGGTTTGACTGCCAACCTGATTAGCATCAGTCAATTGAGTGATCAAGGGCTCAATGCCAACTTCACTAAATTTGAATGCTTAGTTACTGATGAAATGACTGAAGTTGTCATGAAAGGAATCAGATCTAAAGACAACTGTTATTTATGGATTCCTAAAGATTCTAGTCATTCCACCATATGTATTCTAGCAAAAAAAAGAAGGAAGGGCATGTAGTGAATGAAAAATTGGAAAGCAAACCAAGAAGTCACACCAGAATATTAAACATTTCACTACTTCAAAGGTGGTGAAACTTCTTTATAGGGACTTGATGGAACCTATACAGATGATGAGTCTTGTTGCTATTAGTGCTAGTGCTGATGATAGGAAGAGAAAAATAGGAGTTTGCTTATGTGTACAGATCAATGGTATAAATTGGTTTATTAAGAAACAAAATTGTGTCTCTTTGTCTACAACTGAAGTTGAGCACATAGCAACTAGAGATATATGTTCACAAGTGATATGGATGAAACAATTTTTGGATGATTATAATGTCACATAGGATGTCATGACATTATATTTTGACAATATGAATACTATAAACACCTTCAAAAAGCCTAACCAACACAGCAGGTCCAAACACATTGATCTCTGTCATCAGTTTATAAGAAAGTTTGTTAAAGAAAAGGTGATTGTCTTAGAATGTGAGACTAGAAAGAAGCAATTGACTGACAACTTTACTACAACTTTGGATGCAAATTTAAGGGGTAAACTATGAATCTTCATATTTGAGAGATTATAGAACTTAGCAGCATGTGAGAATATCACTGGAGGGTATATTTATTTTAAAAAATTAAAAAGGCATTTAATGTTATATGAAAATGTCTTTAGCTTTCCTTGTGTTTCCAACAAAAATCTCACCATTATCAACCTCAATCATTGCAAGATTTTCCTTGTCTGTCTCTCACATGTTACCTTAATCTCACAAGTTCTCACTCCAACCACTCCCTCACTCTCCATACCTCCAAAAATCCTTTGTGTAATCTCACGAAACATACCCTCTCACACCTTGTGATGTCTCAACAATAGACTTCACCTTCCTCAAAATCCTCTGATTCTGCTTCAAGGGTTAAGGAATAAATGAACATTTCTTTCGATGAAGCTCTGGATGTGGCTCCTCTTTCCATGGTTCCTTATGGTGATGGTGATACGAAGAAGTCCAAAATTGTTCCATCAAAGCTTTTGGAGGCTCGTCTAAAGGTAACTCGTCCAATACCCCTTTTGATTCGTCTATAGATAACAAGTACAAAGAGGGTAGTGCATATGTGGATAACTCTCAGGAAATTTCTTACTAGAATTTTGTATGAAGGACACAATGTTGCTGAATTTCCACACCTCTCTCTGTGGGTGCATGTCATTCTCCAGAGGCTGATGTTAACTCCTCTCGTTCTGAGAAGGGTTTTGATAATGAAAATCTGCACAAGCTTGCTATCTATGTGATAAATGATGTTGGTACAAATGTTGAAACATCTTCTGCTGGGAAGAATGTGGTTTCTAAGTCTCCTGAAAGAAAGACTAATAACTCTGAAGATATTATTGATCTGGATGATATCCCATCGGATGATGAGCCGCTGATAAATGTCAACCCTAGTGTAGCCAAGAGATTGAAGAAGAGAAAAGGTAAATCTGTTACTGAAATTTCCCCTGTTAAAGGTATCAAGAAGAAGGTTGTTAGTCCTCCTAGTTCTGGGAGAAAGGATGCTACCAAGAAAAGGAAGGTTGTTGTGTCTGATTCTAAATCAGAGTACAATATTGAAGATGATGTTGAGGATATCACACCTGTGCAAAAAACTATTATTGGACCATCAAAATCCTAGAGTAAGGTGATGATCAAAAAAAGGAAAATTATAGTTGAATTTTTCTCTGATGATGATGTTGAAGATGATGTCGAGGACATCACACCTATTAAAAAATCTGCTATATAGAAGACTGCAGTAAAGGTTCCTAATGCTCCTCTGGATAATATATTTTTTCACTATGCTGCTAGTGTGAGCAAATGGAAATATATGTACCAAAGAAGGCTAGCTCTTGAAAGAGAACTTGGGCCTGATGCTTTGGAATGCAAGGAGGCAGTGGAACTTATATCCTTTGTTGGTCTATTAAAAATTGTTACTCGGTTTTCCAAGTGCTATGAGATTCTAGTGAAAGAGATTATTGTCAACCTTACTGAAGATTATGCTGATGGGAAGTCTAAGGATTTCAGAAGAGTGTATGTTAGAGGAAAATGTATTAGCTTTTCTGTTGATGTGATCAATCACTATTTAGGTAGAAGTAATGATGCTCGACCTGAACTAGAAGTCATTGATAATCAAGTATGTAAATGAATAACTGCTAACCAAGTCAAAGCTTGGCCTATGAAGAATAAACTTTCAGCTGGTATGCTTAGCGTGAAGTATGTAATGCTACAAAGAATTGGTGCTTCCAATTGGGTGCCTACCAACCTCACCTCAACCATTGCAATTGGGCTCGGAAGATTCATTTATGTTATTGGGACCAAGACTAAGTTTGATTATGGTTCCTATATCTTTGACCAGACTATGAAGCATGCAGATACTTTGGCTGTGAAGTTTCCTATAGCTTTTCCCTCTCTTCTCTATGGAATTATCTTAAGTCAGTACCCTGGAATTATTATTGACACTGACTATGTATGCAAGAGAGAGATTGTTTTGTACTTTCACTATAAGTTATTTATAGGAACACATGTCCCTAATATTGTTGTGAAAGCTGCTGGAAGACAAGTTATTTGGTTTTTTGTTTGTGGTTTTAGAATGTTTTTGGTTTCTTTTGACTATAGTTCATAATTTTTTGTTTTGGCTCTATATGAGCATGGTTTGTAATCCCTATAACTTGATTTCTACACTATGTTCTTGGTTCTCTCTTATGGATGGCTCTAGTTTGTATTCTCTTTTGCTTTTGGCCTTTTGGTTGCTTTTTAATAGATGACCCTATTTTATTAATTTGTCTAATTATGGCTAAAAAGGGGGAGAACTGCTTTGTTTGTGTTTGAAGCTATGGTTGATGTCTAACCAAATGTTCTAACTTGTGCTTATCATTTTTTGTTTTTTTTTTCTGCTGCTGGTGTTCTCTAATTTGTTGGTTGCTCTAAATTATCTTAGCCAAAATTCGCCAAAGAGGTAGATTGATAGTTATGTGATTGGAAGAAATTTTGATAAAACAAGATATTATCCCAAGATGTCATGACTGATGTCTTGACATGTGGTTCTAAGAATTATGCAGGTGTGCTGGTGTTGTTGTAGAAATATTTTCATGATGTCAAGTCAGATGTTCTGACATGTGATAACAAAACATTCAGTCAAAATTTTATGTTTATCTGCTGCACAATTATCTCTAGTGTGTTGTTGTTGAGTGATTTAATGTGCATTTTATTGGTGATAAAATTAGAGCATGGTTCTTATTTTGGAAGGTTCAGATATTTCTTTTTCAGAAAATTTGGTATTAGAAGATTTGAAGTTCAATCAAGTTTTATTGAAGATCAGATCTATTTGATTTCATTACTTCATCAGATATATCTGGATTCCTTTCCCAAGCCCAAAAAGATCGTTCTTTATTTAACATTGGTGCAACCTTAATTAGAGGCTGGGAGATTAGAGTGTGAAAGTTGTGTTTTCTGTTTTAGGGTTTTTAAGTTTAAGATTGTTAATTGTTAGCCACTTTATTATCTTTCCGATATTGGGGTTGGATTGTTGATGAGTTGTATGTTGTTCACTCTAAGATTTTAAACATGAGTGTTTTTGTTCTTGATTGAAGCTTTTATGCAAGATCAAGTTTTGTCTAGGAAGAATGTTCTTCTTTCTTTATAAGGTTCAGTTATTATCATAGTGTGTGATTGAGGGGGAGTGAGAGGTGTCTTTTATCTAAAAGTTCTTAGATAGAAATTACATTGGGTTGTCATTAAGTGAAGAGTGTAAACAGGTTGGTTTAACTCTTAATTGATACTACTGATAGTGGATTTCCTTCCTGGCTTAGTAGCCCCCAGAGTATGTGTGATTACACTGAATCGGGTTAACAATTCCTTGTGTCATTGTTGTTTTACTTTATACTTTATTTACCTTGTTAATGTTCAGATATTAATGTTGTGACATATTATTTGACATCTCATATCTGATACCAGAATTTCAGCTCACTTGAGTGATACTCATTCTGACACATATTCTCGATTAACATTTTCAACTATTCATCTATATTTGTCCTCAAGGTACCTCCAGTTGAGGCGTCAATTCTTGTTTGAACCTTTAATCCACTGATTAAGTGAGCATTTTAGTAATATCACTCAAGAGATTTTTTCTCTAATTCCTTCTAAGTTTGAATAGTAACCAATCCTTCATGCGGCCGATCAAAGGAAAACTAAACAAACATAATTTTACTTGATCGTCAGTGATGCCACCATACGACTTACACATCAAGCATGCCTCGGAATTTAGTGATATACTCCCAAAGATATCTAATTGCTTGTACTTCAAAATGGTTCTCCTTCAAACATGTAAGTACAAAATTCTTAATGTCAAAGGTTACCGGATAAGATGATTGGAATCATAAAAGAAGAAATAAGCTCTTCCACGACCAAACGAAAAATAAAAAACATCCAAAAAGTTTGCTTACTTCAGGCCCTTCTAGATACGCATCTCCTCTATCGGCCCCCCATTAACCAAGATAAAGAGGTTATCTTAAAATACACAATAATAAATCAAAGCCCTTCAATTATCACTTAACCCAAAATTCTTAACATATTATTCAGGAAAGATCATCTGACTGAGTCATAAGTCTTCTCAAAATTCACTTTGAACATAAAACACTCTCGCTTAGACAACTTTGCAAGATCTACAATATCATTAAGAGCAACTACTCCATCCAACAACTATCCTCCTAAACAAAGCTTATTTCTCTATCGATATAAGCTTCCTCATCACATTTGTTAACCTAAAAACCAACATTGTAGCCATCCACTTATACAAACTACAAAGAGAGGAAATAGGTGTAAAAATTCTACCTTCAAGATGAGAGCGATAAAAAGAACACACCAAGCTCTTTGGAAACACCATATTATAAAAAAACTAGTTGGACATCACATAAACCTCCTTATTAACTAAGCTCTAAAATTTGTTATAGAAAGAAAAACTGAAACCAATCGAACTCGTACTATTTGACCCATAAATCTTATCTACCACTTATCCAATTATGAAGGCCAAAATCTATCAGAAAGGAACTCAGTCTAAGCTAAAGACAAACAAAGAATAGAAATCCCATCTAGGATAGGCCTACGAGGCTTGGAATAAAAAAAAATACTCTTTAAAATACTTTGAGATCTCCTATTGAACCTAAAAAACCTTATCAAATCATAGATCTCTCACTTGCGAGTAATGAAACTATTGCTCCTAGTCCTTTGCTTTACACAGGAATGCAAAAACTATGTAGTATCATATCCCTCCTTTAACTAAGCTAATTTGGACCTCCGAAACATTTGGAAATCACGACACTTGATTAGCTCTCACAATTCCTAACTAACAAACGATCAATAATCTGACTCCTCTTGAGAAACAAACACAAATTATGTCCTCAACTCCAAACTCTCGAACTTATCTAAACTAACTACTATGCCACTCTATTTTTCATTGCTCAAGTGAGTATAATTCAGGTGATCCCAGCCCCGGCCTTTCAGATAATTGTAATTTGGAGGAGGACGCTTCCTCAAGATACTCATGTGGATTGGTCCTTTATTGTGACTCGTTAATTGATACGGATGTGAACCAATGTAATAACAGGGTTTTAAGGAGATAGGATGAGTTTCCATTAAAGGTATGGAATACGATTAAGAAACATGGTATTGAAGGCCATGTTGGTGAAGATGTTTGTGTTGGGATTATTAGAGATATTTAATCTAGAGATAAAGAGACGTGTGAGACCTTGAGGGATGTTGAAATCAAGTTACCATGAATTTAGTATCCTACAATGTGTGTGGGTGTTGTAGCTCCATCAAGAGAAAAAGGTTATCCAAAACTGTTTTGTTGGGCGAGGTTGATTTATGCTTGATTTAGGAGACTAAGTACCAGGGTATGGAGGTTTCTATTGTTATAAGTATTTGGGGGTCGGATAATTTTGATTGGTCTGCTAATAATTTGGTGGATCGATCAGGTGGGTTATTAACAATTTGGAAAAAAAAGGTGTGTTCTGCTCTGTTTTTAGTTTAGTGGCACTGGTTTCTTAGGTGTCAATCTATTGTGGCGTGGTTTTAATCTGTACATTGTTAATGTGTATTCCCCGTGTGGGATGTCTGATAAACAGAAAGTTTGGAAGGAGTTATCTGATCTTAAGAACCGATTACCTATTAGTGGTTGGATATTAGGGGGTGATTTTAATTCTATAAAATATATGGAGGAGAGGATAGGTAGGGGTACTCCTAATTTTACTTAGATGACAAAATTTATGGCATTCATTGAAGGGATGGGTCTTGTGGACCTTCCAGTTGTAGGTAATTATTTAGCTGGTTTAATTCGAGTGGTTCGTGCCGTAGGAGGCTTGATAGGATTCTTGTTAATGATAGTGTGATCAATTTGTGGGACTTTAAAGTGAAATTTGTTGGCAATAGTGATGTGTCCGATCATCGCCCGATTTGGCTAAAATCCAATTCCGTCAACTGGGGGCCAAAACCCTTCAGGTTTTTCAATAGTTGGTTAGACCATAAGGACTTACAATCCTTTATTAATAATTGTTGGAACTTTGTTGTTGTTTATGGTTCTCCTAGTCATTTATTGCAGGTTAAGTTTAAGGTGTTGAAGAGAGATTAAAATGGTGGAATCAAAACATATTTGGGTGGATAGATCTTAATATCCATGATAAGATCGAGGACCTTAATAAATTTGAATTGATTATGGCAGAATTTAATGGAACCCGGCCTGCTGATGTTATCATCCAAAGGTTGCAAGTCGAAGAAGATATGTAGAGTAAACTTTGTTTCAAAGAATGTATGATTTATCAAAAAGCCAGACTGAAGTGGGCTGTGGAGGGTGACTTGAACTCTCATTTCTTTCACGACTCGCTTAAAGCTCGCACTAGAAGGAATTTTATATCTGTTATTAGATAAGGTAAAAACCTTATTGAGGATCCAACATGTATCAAAGTTGCTGCACTAGAAGCTGATTTTTCGAGGGAGGGTGTTTATGAAGTGGTTTGTCAAATCGACGCTAACAAATGTCCTGGAACTGACGGGTTCAATTTTAATTTCTTGAAACAGTGTTGGGACGTAGTTGGTTTTGACGTAACAAACTGCGTTTTACACTTTTTCAAGACTGCTGCTCTGCCCAAAGATTTTGTTTCTGCCTTTATCACTTTGGTGCCAAAAGTAGATAACCCTCAAGGTTTCCATGACTTTAGACCTATAAACCTGATTGGATGCATCCTGATGATTATTTCAAAATTATTGGCTAGTAGGTTGAGCCGATGTATTGATAGATTGGCATCGTCTTCCCAAATTGCGTTTATACTGAGGCATCAAATTCTGGATAGTATTCTAGTCGCTAATGAAATTGTTGACTTGGAAAAGAGATCAAAGAGAAGGTGCATGCTGTTTAAAGTTGACCTCGCACAGGCTTGCGACTGCGTTGAATGTGATTTTCTTGTTGATTTTCTTAGGGCTATGGGGTTTGGTCAGAATTGGTTGTGGTGGATTAAAGGGGTGGTTTGCAATAGTTTTATGTCAATTCTGATTAATGGCATCCCTTTGTCGGATTTCAAGGCATCGTGGGGCTTAAAACAAGGAGATCCCTTATATCCTCTCCTTTTTGATATTGTGGCTGAAAGGTTGGTTGTTATGGTTAGGAGAGTTGTGGGTTTGAATATTCTGTCCAAGTTCAACCTTAACGGTAATGACGAAATCAATATTCTCCAATTCGTGGATGATACGTTAATGATATGTGATGACGCCTATTCTAACCTTTGGGCTTTTAAATCAATTCTTCGCGGATTTGAATTAATAACAGGATTGAAAATTAACTTTGCTAAGAGTTGTCTTTATGGAGTAGGAGTCGAGGAGGAATTTCTTCAGGTTGTGGAAAGATTTCTTTTTTGTAAATCAGGGGTGTTACCTTTCAAATTCCTAGGTATTATGGTGGGTGTCAATCATAGAAAGCTCTCTTTCTGGAATCTTATTATTTTGTGCTTGAAGGCGCGTTTATCGACTTGGATTGGCCGTAATTTATCAATAGGTGGCATGGTCACTCTCATTAATTCTATTTTATTCAATCTGCCCATTCATCATCTCTCCTTTTTTAACTTCGCGGAAGATTGTTAAGGAAATTATAGCAATCCAATGCCAATTTCTTTGGTCCGGATCGGCTAACACCAAAGGCATTGCTTGGGTTAGTTGGAGTTCAATTTTCAAATAAAAGAAAGATGGTAGGTTAGGTTTTAAACATGGAGGTAAATTCAATACGACTATGATTTTGAAGTGGCTATGGAAGTTTATGCAAGACGGTAACGAAATTTAGAGGCCCATTCTAAAATTCAGATACGACAATCTAGTTAACCGGGTGCTAATTGATTATGATGCTACTAATTATCGTAAAATGTCGTTGTGGATGCGTGACTTATTGTTGGCTAAGAAACCGTATAATGAGGTTAACTTTTCTAAATTAGTTTCTGCCAAGATTAGTTGTAGTGATGTTGTCTCGTTCTGGTCCTGCAAGTGGAATTGGAGTGTTGCTTTGTGTTGTGTCTATCCGGATCTATTCGATAGTACAAAATCCAAAGGTTGGATGGTCCATGATATGGGAGTGTAGGAGGAAGGGATTTGGAGGTGGGATGTGAGGAAGACTCAGTTTTGTGACTACCCGAATCTGGAAGGCGACTTGACGAAATTGGAAAATGTATTGGCTGTTTCCTGACTGCATCAGTTTCGGGAAGACTCTCGGTTATGGAACTTGGAGGTGAGTAAAACTTATTCAGTAAAATCGTATTATGAGCATTTAATGAATGCTGAAATTTTTGTGTCGTTGGAGGAATCGATTCTAGTCGCTTTAGATTTATTGTGGAAGTGTTATGTCCCTTTGAAAGTCCAAATTTTTGCTTGGCGGTTGTTTCTCAATAGATTACTGACCTGTATGAACCTTGCGATTAGGGACATTGTGGAATCTAATCACGATAAGGTGTGTGTTTTATGCTTCAATAGTGTCGAGGATATTGACTATGTATTCTTCTTGTGTCACAAAGCTCAATTAATTTGGAAGAGGATATTTGATTTGGTCGGTTTATCTTGGTTAAGCAAAGTCAATGCGTATACTCATGTTATGTTGTGGTTCTTGAAATTGTTGAAAAAATACAAAGTAGATTATATTTGTTCCATTTGGTTTATAACTTGCTGGAACATTTGGAGAGCGAGAAATCGTCGCATTATATTGTAATAGCTTACTAACATTTGGTGTCTCCCTCTCCAAACATTTGTAACTGGGTAGATTATATGGTAAAAAATACTTATAATATATATCAAAGGAAATACTATTTAAGGAGCATGTTTAAACTTTTTTGACTTCGCATAATATAGGCTTTAGTTATCTTGTTTTATCTTTGGTTTATAATTTAGTGTACTTAGATTTCCATCTCTTTATTTTATTTAATATATACTGTTAAAGTATGCTCAGGCATACCTTTAAACTTAGATTAAATAAAAGATAGAATTATGGTAAGTATTTCCTTTGAAACAAAATTCATATATATATATATATATATATAAAATAAAATTGAACCAAATATATTGATGAGAAACAGTATGTATCCTATTCAATTTTCTTCTTGTATCATATAAGCAAGCTATCAGAGTGATATACTTTTTGTTGCTTGCAAGTAAGGCAAAGTTATAAGCTATACTATTTAATCCGATTTTAATCATAGTTATAGCATATAAAAATAACAATATTAGAGATGTGAAACTATAATTTCAGTTTTTTCCTCACAAATTTGCTGTCATCTATTCTGAGCTAGGATTGAAAAATGAAACCACACATATTATAGGGGCCTAGAAGCCTATACAACTTGAACTCAAACACAAGCCACCATATTTAGTTGCGTCGAAATGTGATATTGCACGTTCTTATGTTACAAACACATCTCACACTAATAATAGAAAAATCATCATTAATCTCTATATAGTCAAATCTATCATTATTTATTGCTTTGAAATTTTGAACTTATATTTGTAATCTTTTCAATGAAAACAAATTTCAGATTAGCCTGCGTGAATATCAATTTACTATTAAAAGCAAATAAAAGTTTTCAACGCATGGAAGCTATTACTATATAAGTAATAACAATCATCATATTTTCCAAATAAAAGAAAATGTATAAAATCATCATTTTATGAAGTTCTAGCAAATTAGAGTCACGGGCTTAATTAGGTTTGCCAAAAAGACTCCACCGCCACTTTCATCATTAATCTGTAAATTGACATGCTTACTTTGAAATAACAAAATTTAAAAGTGTTAATTATTAAAATTTGAACTAATTCGCCTTTATAACTGATATCATTCTATTTTTTTTTTAAATATTTTTTAATATTTTATATTTAATTTATGTAAGATTTGAGATCTTTCAAATATATTCCATCACGTCCAATATGAATTTAAATGATAGAGATTTATGATCTGATCGATATATTTTGATATTATATTAGAATTTGATCTAATTCATTCTTACAAATCAATTTTTAAAATTTAACCTATGTCAATACTATATTTCTAACTGGGCTCAGATCTTTCTAATATTAATATTTATTTTCCCTCACTACCATGTTTGGGTATATTTAAAAAAATTATCTATAAAGAAAAAGTTAGATTTTTCTTTATCATGTGATATGATTTCATTCTTTTGATCCTTCATATCATTTCCAATACAGGTTGCTTAGTGTCTATAGAAATATTAGTTTTGCTACTTAATTTCTTTTAGCATTGAAACGTATAGACATGAATCCAATATAAATTCGTAAGCCCAAATATAAATTGTTTCTTTAGAGTAAAATTGATAAAAGTAGCCTAAAGAATAATTGATTCAAGCAATTAAAATTAATTTTCTCAAAGATTTTCTCAACAAAGCAAGTCACTAACGTGATAATATCACATGAGTTATAAATAATAGTAAATAAATATGAATTTCATTTATCCAATTTTCTATATTCCTTAATTTTTATGAGTTAATTTCCTAACTTTTGTGTATTCTTTAAGTTAATGGTTATTTATTGGTTATGTACTATAAATAAGATTCACATTGCAATGTAAAGTATATTTTTACAGAATATAATATAATGTTACTTTCTCTATTATTTTTCTCTCTTTGATCTTTATATAATTTTAGTTAATTTTATAACAATATTATCAGCACGAAACTTTACCATATGAATGTTAATCAATTGTCTTGAAGTGATACAAATAATTTGATAATGAAGCTCTAACTATACGAAGCTCCAAGTTTAAAAATGTAACATTATTATTTTTTTGTTTAAAAATATATATATATATATATATATATATATATATATATATATATATATATATATATATATATATATATATTGTGTATTATGTATTGATATATTGTTTAGAAGTAGAAAACATAAATGATTTTTATGCAACCCAGAAGGATTTGATAATATCTGAAAAACTATAAAATAATGTGTTTGTTATATAGTTCCTGAATAACTTAACAAATATCCTTGAAAGATGAAAAAATAATAATTTATTATATAGTTCTTGAAGAACTTATCAAGCAACCCTGAAGGATATTAAAATAATATTTTATTTTATAGTTCTTGAAGAACTAATTAAAATCCCTGAATAATAGAAAAATAATAATTTATATATTTCTTGAAGAACTTATAATGCATCCCCGAAAGATTACACGAAAATTATTTATCTTTATCATTGTTTGAAGATCTATGATCTATCTCTCGAAAAAATTATATATATATATATATATATATATATATATATATATATATATATATATATATATATATATAATAATAATAATAATAATAATAATAATAATAATAAAGGATCCCTAGAGGATTGTTCGAAGAATGAATTACTTTTATTCATTCATCAAAGAATAATTTATTAGAATATTTTAATAATTTAATAATATATTAATATTCTAATAATTATGTGGCCAAATATATTTATTTAACTATATTAGTTATTTTATCAAATAAAGCGTCTTAAATAAATTATTGATCAAATAATGTTAAAAGACTATTTAGATTTTATTTAGGATTTATTTAATTAATTAATTAATTGATATAGATTCAAATATGAGTGGGTGTCGGGATGACCCATTTGGGAATAATGAAAACTCTAATTGATCATCACACTATACATAGGTTATGATCCCCAATATACCGTAAACAAACAAATTATCTCTTCTCTCCATCTAAAGAGAATTAAAGGCATACGAAATACCGATTAAGGAAGAACCACAAAAGCCATTAACTTCAGATTTCAGGATTACCACGAGAAATTTCTCAATGATTACAGGTATTCCTATAATCAATATAACGATTCTTTTAATATTATACATGTTTGTTTTTCACGCCTAAATTATATATTATAATTTTTTCGAATATGTATATTGAAATGATTTAATTCTAACAAATGATATACGAGCAGGTTTTGAAATTGCTTATATCTGAACCGAAATTAAAACTGGACAATTGTATTGGTTTGTCGTAAATGAATATACACTAGGATTCTTTTATAAAATCGTTGTATTGTAACTTCAATGAAATTTATTCACATATTTTTGTATGTGTGCTTACGGTAAGGTTATGTTTTGTAAGTAATTTTTGTTCTATTCAAATTAAAACCCACGGCATAATTTCGTACGATTCACTTTTGACAACTTGCAATGACAACCTAGATTATTAAACTGATGGCATCCCTTATATTTATATTTATATATGTTTGCAACAGGCAAGTGTAAATAAAAGGACAATATATATATATATATATATATATATATATATATATATATATATATATATATATATATATATATATATATATATATATATATATATATATATATATATATATATATATATATATTTTTGCAGTATCATATATTATATAATGGGTTTCATTATTTTCTTTTGTCTACATTAACGGTGCTAAAATAATGATATTATGGATTGTTTGTGGTTTAACTATTTTTTTGTGGGTTGATTATATATTATATATAAATTTGCATCAACATAATTGTATTATATTATTTATTATTATTATTATTATTATTATTATTATTATTATTATTATTATTATTATTATTATTATTATGTTAGTTTGATTTTTTTACACCCTTCGAGTACAACCGATTTATTATATTGATATGTATATGATATAAACATAATCAGGTAAGCCTACAATTTTGATTTTACATTTGCAGGTGATGTTTATGTGAATTTTAAAGATCTTCTCATTTAATTTATTAAATTAAAATTGTCCAGTAATTTTGATTGAATTAGTTGAAACAGCAAGTTGCAAAAGTAACCCCTGTTATTTAAATTTAATTCAATTCAAATTACAAAAGATGTAGTGTGTAATTTTTCATGCGAACTGTTATGGTCGGCCAAAAGGAAGACATAGTTTGGCCGAAAATTTGCATACCTGTTATGGTAAATATGTAGTCATTATCAAGTTTATTCATGTGGCTAATGATTGATGTCAAGGCATCAATTATCTGATAGGACTTATTACTAATGTTTGATCGTTATGTGAGAGTACCGCTTACAGTTAATTCTTACAATCAAAGATTGGGAATTGGTGGTATTTTTGGTATCTTGTCTAGGTCTTATTCAATTTGCATATAAAGAATATTATCCATGTCTATATGGTTATTTGACATGCCTACTAATGTTATTGTATGTTTGTTGTTCTTTTCAATTAAACCAGTTGCTGCTGCTACCGCTCCAAACTTTGTGTCTCAGATTAACTCTATCACAATGCAGAGTGGGATGAACTTTAAAACTTGGAAAGAATTTGTGGAGATCGTTCTTGGATGCATGAATTTAGACTTATCTTTGAGGGAAGAGCGTTCCACCGCCACTTCTAAGAACCCAAATGAAACTAAAATATAAAAATGGGACCGATCTAACTGAATGTCCCTTATGATGATCAAAAGATCCATACCTGAAATGATTTGGGGCTCGATTGCTGAGAGTGAATGTGCCAAGAAGTTACTTGAAATCGTGTAGCAATTCTTTGCTAAAAATGATAAGGCTGAGATAAGTAGTACCTTGTCCAAACTCATTTCAATGGTTTATAAAGGCAAAGAGAACATAAAGGAGTACATCATGGAGATATCTAATCTCACATCAAAACTCAAGGCATTGGAGTTAGAACTTCATAAGGATTTGATTGTACACTTGGTTTTGATCTCTCTCCCAGCACACTTTGGGCAATTCAAAGTGAGTTACAATACTCAAAAGGACAAATGGTCTCTCAATGAGCTCATATCTCACTATGTGCAAGAGGAAGAAAGGCTAAAGAGAGAGAGAAGACTGAAAGTACTCACTTGGCTACCAATTCTCAGAATAAAAGGAAGAAACATGCGAAATTTTTTTCTCAAAATAAGAAGGCAGAGTAGCAACCTACAAAGACCACTTTCTTCTTTTGCAAAAGGGCTGGACACATGAAGAAGGAGTGTTCCAAGTATGTCGCAAGGCGTGAAAAGAAGAGTAATTTTATCTCTTTTGTTTGTTCTGAAATTAATTTAGTTTTTGTACCTAAGGATACTTGGTGGGTAGATTCTGGTGCTACTACTCACCTTAGTATGTGTAACACCCCAAATTTTCCCTCTTCCTTTTAGCATCATCATCATATCATAATCATCATCAGCATGTCATATCCTTAGCATCTCGCATAGAAAGATGAGGCATAACACTTGCATGTTCTAGCATAAGGCATATGATCAACCATCCGGGAGATTTGAAGCACTACAAGGCAAAATCAAGAGCATGGTGACCAGGCAAGAAGCTCACAAGGCATGTTATACAAGCTTGGCATTATTGTCAAGGCCCCTAAAAAAGATGGAGGATCGAAATCAGATCAAAACGGTTGGCGCCGAGTTATTATTGAGGTTTACCACCAATTGGAGGGAGATTTCAAAATTCACTGGCGTTAACCGGTTAACGCTTTGGTTAACCGGTTAACGGCTGCGAATTTTGAATTCCAGCAGCAAATTCAGCATGTATTTTTGGCTCCAACTTTCCAATTTTCCAATTTTTATTCATTTGAATTAATGAGAAGGATCTAGAGCATTTATCCAAGCCTAATTCCAATGTTAGGTCCTAATCACTTTCTAAAGCCAATTCCAAACCATATATTTTGGATCCCAAGCCAAAATTTTGGGCCCCAAACCTAAACCATATTTATTCCATTTCCCTCTAAACCAAGAAAGAAAAACTCTCTCATAATTCACTCCTCTTCATTTTCTGAATTTTGATCTCTCTCACCATTTCTCACTTTTTTCTCTCAATTTTCCAAATCGCACAAAGTTCCTCTTTGAAGATCACATAACTTTTCCTTAAAGTGTGTAGATCTTGGAACTAGACCTCCATCCATAGTTTCTTTGCATCATTTTGCTGGTTTACTTGGTGGTTCAGATCTGGTTTGGAAATTAGGAGTGTTTTGGAGCCAAAATTCTGCATCAAGACCCTTTGCTTGCATTTATTTTGCATGGAGTGTGAAGCTTAGCACCGGATCTTCAAAGTTTTCCAAGAAATCTCTCATTTCCAGCTCAAACAACAACTACCAAAGCATACCTCAGCTTTGTAGGTTGGTTAAATTCAAATCTAGCTCTGTTTTAGCTTATTTGCATGCTTATGCTTTAGATCCACCATGTGCTTGTGTTGCTTGAATTGATTGGTTGATTTGTAACCGGATTCGTGTGCTAATGTTCATGAGCTTAATGATGTTAATTAATGTGAATTGATCCATTTATTTCATGCTTAATTGATTGCTGGTCTGGTGTGAAATTATTTGGATAAGCTGGATTTGAGCTGATTTTCTGCAGGAAATTGCTGCTGTTTTTTTAGTGTTAACCGGTTAACGCTTTGGTTAACCGGTTAACGCACCCTTTTTCTGCGTAATTTGCTGCAGGTTTGAACTGGTTAACCGGTTAACGCTTTGGTTAACTGGTTAACGCTGATGCAGTATGCCATGTTTGAGCTGTTTTGAGCTTGTTTGATCCCCTTACTTGTTTTAATTTCCATGGATCATTGTATGATCATTGAATATGTTAGTTTAGGGTGATTTGCTTGTTGTTTGATGCATGCCTTCATGTTCTCGACATGTAAGTCATGTATTCACAAAGTTTGGCATGTTTGTTTGATCTTTGTTGATTTGAATTTTGAGCATGCTAATTCCATGGATTGTGTCGATCAACTTGCTGGAATTTTGCTGACATTGCAGGGGCTCATGGTAAGAGAAGTGTGGATGTTCATCCACATTTCAACTCTTCCCCTTTTCTTTTTAATTTGCTTTCTCTTTGTGGTTTTTGATGTGCCTTATGCCATCGTGTGATTCTACTCTTTTCCTCCCCCTTTAGGAGCAACTTATCTCCTTTAGAGGAGTAAGTTGCTTGCTAGCTTTCTTCTCCTCTATTTTTCTCCTCTTTGGTTCTTCTTTTCTCTTAGGATAGTTGAAACCTCACTAACCTTAGGACCACTTTTGCATGATAATTTTAGGTTTAGTCTTTTCCCATTAGACTTTTGCCTTTTGCGCCCTTGGTTCTCTTTCTCTTCTCATCTCAAAACAAAACCTAAAATAATATTAATAAAGAAAGAAGTGACTTCTTGTGTAATAGCCTTATTCCATGGGGCATATGTATTCATTCCATCTTGGAATAGTGCATTTGTCTAGCATGACACACAAGTCGGATCATGAGGTCATCTTCATTAAGAAAAACCCTAAAAAACACTTCTTCATTTTTAATCACTAAAACACTTAATAAATTCAACAAGTCAATGAATTTAGGCCCTTGCCCTTGGAAACAAGTCTTGGATAAATTCTCCTTACTTGGTGTGCTTGTTCTATTATTCCATCTTGGAATGTAGTAGCAAGTACACATTCCATGAAAGAGAGTTTGAGTTCATTCTCTTGTGCCACACCCAATAAAAAACTCATAAAAAACACAAACAAACAATAATCGTCTCTTGTTCGGGACTTCTTTTCTCATCTCCTTTGATTCGTCCGCGAACTTGCTCCTTCTTGTCATTCTGCAAGACGGTAACACATTCGTCGTCCGAGCTTGAAACACCTGAGCATTGACATAGGCAGTTCAAGCCTTAAGACACAAGCAATATTTTCCACCCCTAATTAGGGGAACTACGGCGACTCTGATCCTCATGTCCAGATGAGGTACGTAGGCAGCAGGGTAGGGCCCGTTCGAGCACACCCTTTTATTTTCCCTACATTTTTTCCCTTTTCTTTTCTTTTATCCAGTTCAGTTCATTTTCGGTGCAGCATCTTTCATTTCTTCACCCTTTGAAACATTTTCTTTGCAAGCGTGGATCCCTTCGGGTACGGCGGACGATCTGGGGTGCTAATACCTTCCCAGGTCGTAACTGACTCCCGAACTCAGTCTCTTTGGTTCGCAGGACCCGTGTCCTTCCTTTTATTTTCTTCGGTTTGTGCAGCATTACCATTCCCGTTCCTTCGGGATAAAAATGCCTGACTGGCGACTCTAACCTCTTTCTGCGCCACTTTCGCGTTTGTACCAGGATGGAAATCCAGGGAGCGATAGTATGTCCCTGCAGAGTTGCATGTGAGTCGTCCGCCAAGTGATGCTGAAAGATTCATCTATGTGGGCGATGACAATAAATTTGCAGTAGAGGTTATAGGGACTTTTAAATTATTATTATTAATAATGACCAGTTTTCATTTGGATTTGATTGAGACTTTTGTTGCACCGTTTATTAGACGAAATTTAATTTCTATTTCTATTTTGGACAAATGAAGTTATACTTGTTCATTTGGAAATAATAAATTTAGCCTCTTATATGATTCAAATGTTGTTGGTTATGGTTCTTTGAATGATAATCTTTATGTGCTTGATATTTAATGTCCTTATAACAAAATATTGCAAATAGAGTCGCATGGTACAAAACAAAAATTAAATGAGAATTTCGCCACTTTATGGCATAAGAGATTAAGACATATATCCAAACAAAGAATTCAAAGGCTTATGTAGGACAATATTCTTAGACCCCTTGATTTGTCAGACTTCAAGTCTGCATTCAGTGTATCAGGGATAAGCAGATAAACAAGAGGAATTTCCATGCTGAAAGAGCTAAGGATGTCTTAGAACTAATTCATATCGATATATGTGGTACTTTCCCTACAGGTTCTTGGAATGGACAACAATATTTTATTATGTACATAGACGACTACTCGAGGTATGGCTACCTATATTTTATTCATGAGAAATCTCAATCTTTGGACGTGTTCAAGTCATTCAAAGATGAAGTTGAACTTAAACTTGGAAAAAAATAAAAGTTGTCAAATCTGACCGTGGTGGTGAATACTATGGTCGGTATGATGGATCTGGGGAACAACATCCAGGTCCCTTCGCGCTTTTCCTCTATAAGTGTTCAATTGTTTTGCAATACACAAAGCCGGGAAAACCCAGCATGAATGGAGTTGCAGAACGAAGAAACCAGACTCTTAAGGATATGGTAAGAAGTATGATTAGTCATTCTTCTCTACCAGAATCATTTTAGGGATAAGCATTAAAGATTGTAGTTTATATCCTTAATAGAGTACCTAGTAAAGTAGTAGATAAGACCCCTTATGAGCTTTGGACTGGAAAAATCACAGCGTTAGACACCTGCACATTTGGGGATGTCCAACTGAAGCGAGGCCTTATAGACCTCATGAAGGTAAGTTGGATGCAAAGACAGTTAAGTGATATTTTATTAGATACACTTAACGCTCTTATGGGTACAAGTTTTACAATCTCATCACTAGAAAAATATTTGAAATGGGAAATGCAAGATTCCTTGAGGATGTAGAGTTCGGAGGGGAAGGAAGCATAATGAATGTTGTCTTTGATGGAGAAACTATTTCTCACAATAATCAAGTCTTTGTACCTATCTTTATTCCAGAAACAAATCCTGAAATAAACAACGATGTTATTCCTAACATCCCTCAAGAATAAGCCAATACTGAGTTTCTTCCTCAAGCACCACCTATAGTTCAAACTCAACAACCTCAAGATCCACCATTAAGAAGATCCACTAGAGAGAGGAAGAGTGCAATCTCAGATGATTATGTTGTATTTCTTCAGGAACATGAGGATGACATTGGTTTGACTGAGTAAGATCCGATTAACTTTAGTCAAGCTACGCGAAGTTCAAACTCTCTTAAGTGGGTTGATGCCATGAAGGATGAGATGAAGTTGATGGATGAAAATGATGTTTGGGATCTCATTAAATTACCCGAAGGAAAGAAACCCATTGGTTGTAAATAGATATTTAAAACCAAAAGGGATTCAAAGGGAAAAATTGAGAGATATAAAGCTCGTCTTGTCGCAAAAGGCTTTACTCAAAAGGAAGAAATTGATTATTAAGAGACTTTCTCTCCAGTTTCTTCAAAGGATTCTCTTAGGATCATGATGGCATTGGTAGCTCATTTTGATTTAGAGTTGCATCAGATGGATGTAAGTACTTTGTTTCTAAATGGAAACATTGAAGAGACAATATATGTGGTGCAACCAAAAAACTTTGTGTCAGGAAACCAAAAGTCCATGGTTTGCAAACTCAAGAAATCCATCTATGGCCTTAAACAGGCTTCCTGTCAATGGTATTAAAAATTTCATCAAGTAATATCCTCATTTGGTTTTGAGGCTAATCTGGTTAATAATCGTGTATACCAAAAGTTCAATGGGAGTAAGTTTGTTTTCTTGGTACTATATGTAGATGATATCCTTTTGGAAAGCAATAATATAGGCTTATTGCATGAAACCAAGAGATTTCTCATAAATAAATTTTAGATGAAAGATCTTGGGGACGCCTCTTTTGTCCTAGGAGTTCAAATACTTAGAGACAGTTCTCAGGGTATTTTAGGATTGTCACAAAGGAGCTATATTGATACAGTTTTGGATAGATTCTCCATGAAAGATAGTAAACCAGGAAACACACCCATTGCTAAAGGAGACAAGTTTTGTCTCAAACAATTCCCCACAATAGATCTTGAAAAGGAAGAGATGCATAAGGTTCCATATGCTTCAGTTGTGGGAAGTCTTATGTATGCTCAAGTTTTCACTCATCCCGACTTAGCATTCATTGTAGGAGTTCTTGGAAGATATCTAATTAACCCTGACATGCAGAACTGGATAGTAGTCAAGCGTGTAATGCGCTACCTGAATAGAACAAGAGACTTTGTGCTCACTTATCGGAAGTCAGATAACTTGGAGATTATTGGGTATTCTGACTCAGATTTTGCCGGATGCCCGAACAGCAGACGTTCTACATTTGGTTACATCTTTCTCTTGGCTGGAGGAGCCGTCTCATGGAAGTATTCCAAATAGACTTTAGTGGCTCCCTCCACCATGGCAACAAAATTTATGGCTTGCTTTGAGGCATCAAATCATGTATTTGGCTGCGAAACTCTGTCACAAGCCTATGAATCGTTGGGAGCATTGAAAGGCCCTTGAAGGTTTATTGTGACAATAGTGAAGTTATGCTCTACTCCAACAAAAACATGAGTTCTACAAAATAAAAATTTATTGATATCAAGTATCTTGTTATGAAATAAAGAGTTCAAGAGAAACAAATTTTGATAGAACATTTAGGGACAAACTTAATGTTAGCTGATCCACTAACCAAAGGTTTAACACCTAATGCTTTTCATGGGCATGTTGCTCATATGTGTCTTGGTTTTGAGATTGCCTTAGATTAGTGGGAGTTTTGCTTTTCCCTTAATTTTATATGTTATATGCTTTGGTTTTATTTTGGTATAAACTTTATGTTATATTTAATTTTCTGCATAAATAAAAACTTATGAGGTATTATTGTTATAACAATATCAAGTTATTTTTTGTTATGTGAAAATATTATGAATTTGAATTACACCTAAGGAACTTCAGTTTGATCTCACTAAAGACTCCAGTAGGACCAGTTGGAAATATGCATGATTCAGAGATCACATTGCATGAAATTTCCATGTCACTCATCCATATCGATTTATGTCATCAAGTATATTGATGTGGTGGTCGTTGGGGTTCCATCACGTTGTAACACCCCAAAATTTGCCCACTTATTTATTACCCTAATTGGCTTATACTTCACAGTCATCTGCATTTCTCCATTAGGTCATAACATTTGCAATCCCGCATTTCATTAAACTTCTATGACATGGGATCAAGGAATTTTCTCGTGGTTTGAGTTTTATATATTTAGAGGTGATCTACTTAGCTGTTACACCCAAGGTTGAGACAAAGGTTGGACATCCAACATCATAAGCATTTTCTTATCGAAGTATCAAGTTTATTTCCTTCATGACTTCTTAAGAGTACCAGGTGTTTAGGGTTTTATCAGTAATTCAGATGAGAAGGCTTGGATTAGGGTTTTAGACCTCTTCAACTTTTCAGGGCACTTATTCAATCGTGTATACTCAAAGGAGGGAACGTCAGGGTTTCTTATCTGTCATGTGGTTTTGTTAACCTTTCGTCAGCTGAGTTGCATCAGATTAAGGTTTCTACATCAAAGTTTATTTTGGTCATTCATCATAGCTTGAGGTTGTCATTTCTAAACTCATTATTCTTCATCATTTAAATTCAAATGCAAAGTCAAAAGTTCAAAACCATATTCGAATGTCAAAACCAATATCCATTTTCACTCTTTGAACTTATTCGAAATCCAAACACATATTCAAATTCATTTTTTCAAGTGTCCATGTTCGAAATTATGTCCAAAGTTCCTATTTCAGTTAGTCTAATTCAATCCCCTGTCTATTTTAAGCCCAAACTATTATTTTTATCATTTCTCTCAAAATTAATTCAATTCCATGTCTGTTTTAAGCCCGAAATATTCTTTTTATCATTAATTCAATTCCAAAGTTACATTCAAAAAGGAAAATCCGCAGCTCCATGTTTGAGAACAGAAGAAAATTATATATTAGTAAAAAGAGAAAAATGAGAGGATAATGGAAAAGTCCCTAACTGAATTCATAAGTTACAACTGAAAATACTTCTAACTGATTTTTTTTTATAACAAAAATTTGGTTACAAAATACAGAAAAATAACAAGGGAGAAAAACAGAATGGAAGGAAAAAATCAGTTGCAAAAAGTTATAACATAAGGATCATAGCGACATCCTCTCTTTCTCTCTCTCTCTCTCTCTCTCTCTCTCTCTCTCTCTCTCTCTCTCTCGAGATTCAATCTCACTCTTCATGTTTTCACTCAGTAATAAAAATCAATAACAAAAACAAAATTCGATTATTCTCTAACATCTCTATAACAGAAGAAACTGAATCTTAACAAACTCTGAGATCTATCTATCAGAAAAAACTTCTCTTCATCCTCCTATACAATCTCCAAGCTCTCTTCCAGAAACTCTCTAATAGAAAACTTCATCAGTTCAATCTCTTCAATCTTCATTGAAGCAAGAACCTTGATCATCATAACTAACTTTAATCAATTCTATTGATCTCTATCAATCACCATCAACAAAGATTCTTCTAACTTCCTCATCTCTGCAACATAACCGCTAGAATTTTCAATTCAACTCTTCAACAACTATAACAGAAGAAAAAACTCTGAGAATAACTTCATAACAAACTCTCTCTTGAACCTCTCCTTGGATCCACTTCTCTGCTTCGCCATCATCATATTCACGCCATCACCATATTCGCATCGTCATGGTCATCGCGGATCGACAACAATGGATCATAGCAAGAACACGCAACCTGCAAATCGAATCCATAAACGACGAAAATCAACACGAACCGCAACAACGATTCAGAAGAGAAGCAGAAGGAGTGCAAGAACATTGTAACCGTAGCGGTTATCAACAACGAGAATCTTACCAAGAAGTTTCGTCGCCTTCATCTTCATCGGGTAGCGGCAACTTCGAAAGATTGCCACAGAAGCTTGAATTCAGATCGAGAAAGGGAAAGAATAGGATGAGAGTGAATGTTTTAAGAGAGCGCTTGAGAAAGAATTTCGGGTAACGGTGTCGCCACCGGTGTGTTGTTATTGTGAAGGAGAAGAAGAATGACTTGACGGCGGTGTATTGAAGATGATGGAGCCCGGAGACGACGGAGGAATGCGCGTTGCCGCCGGCAGTTTTGGTAAGGGAGAGGGAAGCCATCGGTTACTCAAGATAAAGTGAATACATTTAATTTTGTCTTAGGGTTTTATGTGAGGGTTAATGCAAACTTGGACTGGGCTTCGTTTCCACCATGGATCACTATCAACACCACCATACTTCAATTTCGCACCACTCATGCGCTGATGATAGTGGATTGGGCCTCAGATTCCAATTTTCCTATTGGTACCAACCGCCTTCCTCATTGCACCCCCTGTGTGCTAGTATGATGAAAATGTAGGAGTGTTCATTGGTTCGGGCAAATCCGAACCAAACCGGAATCCAAACCAAACCAATGTGTTTGGGTTGGACATTTTTCCAGTTCGGGCAAAAACCGAACCAATTAAAATCGATGTTAATTGGTTCGGGCAACGGATTCCTAATTTGCTAACCGTAAACCTAAACCAAAACAATAACAATCAACATAATTAATTCATATAATAAACTTTTAATTTTAATTGAGTTATTACTTATTTATTTGAATGAAGATAATAATTGTTATAGCAATTATCAAGTACAAATCATAATGAAAGAAATAAAGAAGCATAATTTTTAGACATTTTCAATGAAAAATGAAACAACATCTTTTAAATTATCACAAGCATATCAACCAATGATGAAATATAGAGAAATGAAACATTAAAAGTCACAACCATTATAAATCAAGCTAACAAATTGCAAACTACAAGTATCTGTAAACCACAAGCCTCTTCTCAAATCGCAAAACTTCAAATCACAAGTATCTACAAACTATAAACCTTCAATTTTATATTATGAAATGGAGTATGAGTATGCAATAAAATTATTTTAAGTTACTAAATATTTAAGTGAAATACAACAATTATATGACTATGGTGGTCATAACATATTTAAAAATATGTGTGTGTCATGTGTTCAATATTTATTTTTCATATTTTAGCGTGTAAACAAATAATTTAAAAAATATATATTTTTGTATATTTATTTTTAATATATCCGATCAATTCAATCCAAACCAATCCATTATTTTTCGGATCGGTTTGGTTTGGACTTTATTGCAAAAATATAGAAATCCAATCCAAACCAATCCATTTATTTTTCATTGGTTCGGGTATCAGATTCTCTCGAAACCGAACCAAACCGGCCCACGAACACCCCTATGAAAATGGGTCTTGGACTAGTTTTATTATTTACACCTGATATTCTCTATTACGGCACCCCCTGTTTCTCTATTTTAATTTTTATTCGTTGGTGAAATTTCTTATTAAATAAATGGTTGAATAAGTTCTTGTCAATATATTTTTGTTTCTTGTTAATTTTTAATTGAATTTTGTTGTTAATTTTAATTATTATGGTGAACTAATTTTGAATTAAAGTGTTCACGGTTTTTGATCGATGTGGATCGATTTCAATTATGGTGGATCTTCAAGAAGTAACTATGGAGGATAAGCATTTATTTTTCTTATGGGAGATTACAAGACCTTGCATGAAATTTTTGGGTTTCTTTTATGTGAGGAATCGACACTTCAACCAAGTAAGAAATCTCGACTTTCTCGACTTTAATGCATCATTCTAGTTGTATGCGGCTTAGGATCATATAATGTAAGGTGCATATTGAGGCCTCCCACCTGAGGCACTAGATTTATTTGTGATTTATGATGATATGTATCGATATCGGAGCTTAGGGATTAGGTTACGAATAATAGAATTCGCTCTCATCGCATTTTCCCTTAATCACCATTTTTGCCTGTTTCGTCGCAATTATTAAAAATAGTTTCGGGTGTGATAAAATTATGGAAAATTCATGAGTGATCCTTATCCTCTTAATTAATTTTGTTTATTTTTTTATTCCAGATTTGGATGGTTTTAGTAATTAATTTGGATTTTTCATTCCATGTTGTCCCAAAATGAATGGTTTTGACATAAGGGATCAAAAACATTTTTTTCCAATAGATATGAGACCTATTTTTTTGTGTGTGATTAACCACTGGAATTTGTGACATTTGGATGCTACTTGGGAATTTTTTCCATAATTTTTGGTGTCATTTTGGATCCACTTTGTGGAGTTGTTTTTCGGCGATCATGCCTTGTTCTCTTACTTGTTAAGTGAATTGTTTTGGCAGTTTGGTGAATAATTTTGTGAAATCCTTTTATAAAATGTAAGCTACTGTCTTCACCATTCCAGGGATTTAATTTTATATTTTTTCAAGTCTTTTTTTATATTTTTCATGTCACCTAGATTATAGGTCCATTTGTGTGCTTATTTGCCCCATACCCTAGATGTTATGAAGACATTCATGCCATTTGTTTGAGATACTTTATGGTAACCTTTAGGAGTTAATTATATGTCACTTTTAGGTCCTTAATTAAAGTTATAGGTCACTTTTTGAACCATCTTCATTTGGTTTGTTTTAATGTTTCAAAATGCATCCTTACTTGAAGATGTTTAACCTAAACTTGTTTCTCTTCTCCTCTAAATGTTAACATGACTTACGTGGGAATCATAAAAGTCTATCCATGCATTCTAATTACACTTAATAACTTGTATGCTACTGACCCAAAATCATCTCATGCATATTCTCATGTCATTCATCCCTAACTTGCATCATTGTTAATCATATACGATGTTTGTTCCATTTCTTCTTCTTCTTGCTCCATATACTTAAACCATTACATCTATGATGGTATGTTCATTCATCCATATTCATAAGCATTAACTACTGACTTTGATACTCATTTCATGTATTAATTCATACTTGTACGCCATATGCACTCATACTTCATCCATGAACCCTAACTTGCATTCATGTGAACTTATGTGAACTTTTTGTACATAGTTTGACATAGTTTGAACTTGTGAGGTATCCTAGCATCATTAGGGACCTATATAATGTAGATAATGACTTTATAAGTCATATAACCTTTAAGTACCTTCAACTTTAGACTTAGGTCTTATTTTTAACCCTAGTTCCATTCTAGGACGTGTGTGGTACTTACTTGTGCTTTTTCCTTGCTTATGCTTTCAACATGCATTGTTAAGCTAACCTTTGTTTTGTAGGGAGGTTGAGGTAATATTTTTTCATACAACTTCTTCCTTTATCATCTTTGTGCTTACAAATTATGCTTTGTTTGTACAACTTCATTCATTCCCTCTTTAGAAACAACTTAACTTCTTTAGAGAAGTAAGTTGCTTTCTAGTTTCCTCTTCTTTTCCTTCCTTCTTTTTAGGATTAGAAAACTTCACAAACCATAGGATCTCCTTTGAACAAATAACTTAGGGTGAGTCTTAGTTTCCCCTAGTTTTGTCCTTTCTCGACTTTAGTCATCTTTCTCCCCTCAAAGAAAAGCTAAAAATCACTTTAATAAAGATTGAAGTAGTCTTAGATGCAAAGACTTATTCCATAGAGCACTTATATTCATCCCATCTTAGGATAGTGCAAGTTTGTCTATCATGATGTACAAGTCTGATCATGAGACTATTTTCACAAACAAAAGCAACAGAAAACACTTCTTCTAAAAGACGGTAAACAAACAACATACGTCTTTCCTGCGAGAATTCTCTTCTCATCTCACTCACTCTCAACGAAAGAACTCGCTTCGACTTGCCTCTCGCAGGACGATAAACGCACTCGCCCCAGACGAGCCTGCAACACCCGAGCATTGGCATAAACAGATTAATCTCTAAAAAAACACAAACAAAGTTCCCGCCTTAGTTATGCGAACTAAGTTGACTCTGATCCTCATTTTCCTGATGAGGTACGTAGGCAGCGGGATAGGGCCCGTTCGAGCACATTCTTTATTTTCCCTACATTTCCCCGTACCTTTTCGTTCTCTTTTTCCAGTTCTCTTTCTCATTCCAGTTATAGTTAGCAGTTCTTTTGTTCAGAAGCATTTTATTTCTCACCCTTTGAAATAGGCTAACAATCATGGATCCCGTCGGGTACGGTGGACGATCTGGGGTGCTAATACCTTACCATTTCGTAACCGACTCCAGAACCCAGAATCTCTAGTTCGCAGGACCTTGTCCTTTCCTTTTCTCTTAGGTTTGTGCATTATTACCTTTCCCATTCATTCAGGATAAAAATGTCTGGCTGGCGACTCTACCTTTTTCGCGCCACTTTCGCATTTGTACTAGGATGAAAATTTTGGGAGTGACAGCTGGCGAATCTGCTGGGGACCGAACCCAGAATCTCTGGTTTCCCTTTTGAGAGTCAATCCTAGCGATTGTCTATTTTTATTTCTTTGGGTGTTTAGTTGTTTGTTGTTGTGTGCTTTTAGTATAGCTTTACTTCTTTTATTTACATCTTTACTTTACAACATTTATTTTCCATTGATTAATCTTTAATAACCATGGATGGGATTTGTAAATTCGTTCAATGTGGTGTAAACGTCTGCTCCTCACTTATTTAGGGTAAAACAAAGTTCTTATGTTGATTAATAAAAAATAGCTTTCACTAAAATAAACCAACAAACTTTTACCCGAACTATGATTGCTCTGATTTTTTCCTTGTAAGGGAACATAGGCACTTGATTGCGAAGTCTTGGTGAGCACCCTAATAATAAAAACCTTTTTAGGTCCTTTCTCATTATTAAAAATATAAAAAACATTTCTCTTCTCTCTTTTTTCCCATCCAATAGGTAGAAGATTATAAACTAACATTCATTCAACCCTAAATAAATGGTTTCTATTGAGTATAATGGACGTGAGGGGTGCTAATACCTTCCCCTTGAGCAACCAATTCCCGAACTCAGATATTGGTTGCGATGACCATATCCTTGTCTTTTGTTTAGGGGTTTTATTCTATATTTTCCCTTTACCTATATGGGAATATATTAAGATCAGTGGTGACTTTGTTAAGTACATCTCGCGAGTGTGCGGTTGTGCTCTGTGAGGTCGTTCTCATATTTTGAGGTACGAAAGATGTCAACTTTGGTGGGGAATTTCCCATCCCTAAGTGAGTCAAGCCTAGTTTAGTTAAATGTTTTTGTATGTGTTAGCTTGTTTGTTTTTTTCTTCTCTGATTACATGTTTTCTTCATTCTTTATCACATTGTTTATATTCATGTGTGGACAATGGGATGTTGATACCTATCATACCTTAATTTTTACCCCTAAGATTTCATATAATTTGCATAACATTTAGCATTACATATATGTGTGTGTGTGTGTGTGTGTATTTATGCATCACTAACCCATTGAAAAATACAAAAATATGTGCTTGCTTGCTTCATAAGTTAGGTTTGGCCTCAAGATGTTCAAGCAAATGATTAATCAAGAATTGGTGTGATCTTCAACATTTGAAGCCTCTCATTCATTCAAAGTGATCAAGAGTTTCCCTTAATCAATAATCAAGTGCAAGATTGCATCATTTCAAGTTGATCAAACCCCAAAATCATCAAATGCATCAATTAGGGTTTTGATCCAAGAAGACTTGCAGTTGAGTTTTTTCGTTTGATCATGATCTCATTCCTTAAGACATGATTCAAGGGACTCAAATAAAGATATCACCATAGTTGTTTGTTTCAACTGTGATTAAATAACTTTAAAAAAATAGGCGTATCCAGTTTACGATATTACAACGGTGGAAAGCATAATCGTAATAGTATTATGTTATCGAATGCCTATTTTGTAGTAGTGAAGGTTGCACACAAATATTTGAAGAAGAAAGATTACAAGGCTCTCTTTTTAATCCATCAATATGTTGAACTAGACAACTTTGAGAAAGTTGGTGATGTAGATTCAACAAAGAAAGTATGAGACATCCTAGAAAAAACATTTGGAGGCGCTGAGAAAGTGAAGGAGGTGGAGTTACAAATTCACAAACAAACGTATGAATTATTTCAGATGGAAGACAATGAAAATGTGACTAATTTCTTTACCAGAGTAATGAAACTGGTGAATTAAATCAAAACATGTGGATAAATGTTGACATCAAAATTTGTAGGGTCATAAATTTTGAAGTCAATGGCTCCAGAGTTCGATCATATGGAAGTAGTCATAGAAGAATCGAAGGATTTATCAAGTATGACAATAGAAGAGCTTCAAGGGATGCTTGAATCTCACGAACAAAGAATGGCTGAAAGAAATACAAGCGAGTCAAAGACTGTCATGGCTTTGCAAGCTCATCCGACTAAGAAAGGCATAAGAAGATGAAATTGTAAAAAGCGCAGAGGAAGTTACAATAATTTGAATGGTGGAGAAAACTATCAAGAAGGTTGTTCATCGAATCAAATAAAATCTTTTAACTATGGAAATTATAGAGGTGGTGGTGCAGGTAGAGGAAGAGGTGATGGAAGAAAACATGATAAAAATAATATTGAGTAGGGGTGTACACATGTTGGGTTGGATCGGGTTTGGCTAAACCCATTACCCAACCCATTTAAACTTCAATGGGTTGGGTTCATCGTCCAACCTATAATTTCATTATTAAAATCGACCTGAACCGAACCATTCATTTATGAGTTGGGTTGGATTTGCGAGTTCTGTTTCAAATGAACAATATTTTTTTATGATTATTTTTGTCGCTTTAAAAAAATATAACACAACTCAATACAATCATACTCATTTATAACACTCAAATTTGATGAAACACATAATATAATATCTAATAAAATTCTTCATCACGACATAACACTTGATAATATTATAAAATTCAACAAGACACGTTATTTCCATAAAATACATAAGTTGGAAATGATACAAAACAAAATAAGAAACAACATTTAATCTTAGAATTATGTAAACTCATTGGTTTAATAGTATTATTGGTGGAGAATAAAACGTTTTTTTTAAAATTTTATGGTTATTATTTAAAATAATAAGAAATTACTAAAGTCAAATCAATGTGTTGCTTCAACGAGTTTGCGGGTTGTAAAACTCAAACCCGACACCCCAACCAAAACTACACAGGTTGTTATAGGTTGGTTCAGTTTGGATCAAAAGGTTCATGGGTCGACCCACACCCATGAACACCCCTAATATTCAGTGCTACACTTGTAAAAAGTATGTTCATTATGCAAATCAATGTCGAGGAGGAAATAAAGATCAAGAAAGGGATGCAAAGCTTGCAGAAAACAAAGTGATGCTAATGGTCACAATAAAAGAAGAAAAAATATTCAAATATCAATGGTATCTTGACTTGAGCTGTTATTGCACACGACTGGAATAAAAGATTGGTTTATCAACATCAGTCCATCATCGAAGAACAAGGTAAAATTTGTAAACGACAATACCCTATATGATGAAGGTATTGGTGATGTTCTGATTAGGAGAAAGGATGGTATATGATTAGTAATTTCAAATGTGATGTATATACCTAGCATGAAAAGTAATTTGCTAAGTCTAGGTCAACTGGTTGAGAGGAATTACAAAGTATTGATTGAGGATATAATGATGAGAGTGATTGACTCAAGAAACAGGTTTATCTTGAAGGCTCATATGTCTAAAAATTGAACCTTTAGGATTGAACTTTATGTGTTAGAACACAAGTGACTAGCGACTGCAGCTAGTAGAGATGAATGGTTATTGTATTATAGATTTAGTCACTTGAATTTTAATGGAATTAGTAATCTAAAGAGGAACAACGTGGTTTTAGCCCTACCAAAAATCCATATTCTAGAAGAAATGTGTGAAGAATGTGTTAAAACAAATCAAAACAAGAATATCTCCAGAAAGGATGCAAGAAGCATATTGAAATCCACTCTCGATATAATCTACTTACACATGTGTGGTCCTCTCCATGTATATTCACTTGGAGGTAAAAAGTACTTTGTTACAGTTATTGATGATTATAACAAAAATTTGTGGACCTACTTAATCAAGAAGAAAAATGCCATAATAGGTGTTTTCACCGAGTTCAAAGCAATGTTCGAAAGATAGAGAAGTCATAAGATTGAGGTTCTGATGACATATGGAGGTGGAGAGTGCGTGTTGAAAGACTTTGACATACTATGTACAAAAGAAGGAATTGTGTATGAGTTGGTGACTCAATACACTCCTCAACAAAATGGTATTGCTGAAAGAAAGTGCATAATCATTATGAATATGTTGAGAAATATGTTAAAAGGAAAACATCTCCCAAATGAGCTATGAGGCGAGGTTGTGTCGATTGCAACATACAAATTGAACAAATGTTTGACAAAGACGCTCGAAGGTGTCACACCAGAAGAATGTTGGTTTGGTGAAAAACCTAGTTTAAGCCACTTGTAGTTATTTGGATCCATAGCATATAGACATGTGACAGATCATCTAAGAAGAAAGTTGGATGATAAGTTGAATGAGATGATCCTAGTGAGATATTATTCTATTGGTCGATATAAAATGTTCGAACGAGTGAACAAGCAAGTCGTGATCAGTAGGGATGAGATCGTAGATGAAATTAAGGAGTGAGATTGAACTAAGAACATCAAGAAGAATTAAATGAAAATCTTGTGTGATGAACCAGTTAGTTAAGTTGTTAGAGATGTTCGACAAGCTGTTAGAGAAGTTTGAGAAAAAAAAGTCAAAGGTCAAGCTAGCACAAGAAAACCTCTGAGAACCAAAAACATGCTTGCAAGGCTGCAGGAATGGGTAATCACATCATACAATGTGGTCAATTATGAAGGCAAGTTAGTACAATATACCTTATATACAGATACTGAGCCACTCAATGTGGCTAAAGCATTGAAATACCAAAGGTGGATGAAAGTTATGGTGGATGAGATAAAATCCATATAAGATAATGATACTTGGTCACTAGTCGAATTTTCAAAAAGGAATAAGGTAATTAATGTGAATGGGTATAAAAACTCAAGCTAAATCCAAGAGGTGAAGTAATTCAACACAAGGCATGACTAGTAGTGAAAGGGTTTCTTTAGAAGGAAGGAATCGACTATGACGAAGTCTTTGCACCACTATCTAGAATAAAAACTATCAGGTTGGTTGTTGGTCTAGCAAATATACATAATTGGTCGATATGTCAGATGGACTTGAAATGTGCATTCTTCAATGACCCTCTAGAAAAAGAGGTGTATGTAACACAACCATTTTGGTTTGTGAAACAAGAACAAAAAAGGAAAGTATACATGTTGCATACAACCCTGTATGGACTGAAACAAGCTCCAAAAGCTAGGAAAAATAAAATAGATAGCTTTCTAAGACATAAAGAGTTTGAGAAGTGCACGACCGAGAATGGTGTGTATGTCAGGAGAAGCAGAAGTGAGTAACTTATACTATGTCTTTATGTCGATGAACTGCAGATAGCAGGCAGTTGCACAAAGGAGACGAAGATTTCGAACATGACTTAAGTAAGAAGTTTGAAATGTCAGACTTGGGAAATCTCATATACTTCCTTAGTATCAAATTCTACAATAGTATTAGAGGCCTGATGATGCATAAAAGAAGATATACAGGAGAAATACTCAAGATATTTGAGATATAATATTGCAACCCAACATCAACTTCAGTTGAGCCCAGATTGCAACATATAAAAGATTCGACTAAAGATGATGTCGATCCAACACAATACAAAAGACTCATTAGATCACTTTGATACCTCTGGCACATAAGACATGATTTAGCTTATTGTGTAGGCATGGTCAACATATTCATGCAGAAGTTAAAGGTATCCCATCATGCAGTCGTAAAAAGGGTACTAAGGTATCTCAAACTAACACTTGACTATGGTATTTTGTTTCCTTTAGTCTATAAAGTAAGAGAATGCAAGATTGTGGGATATATTAATTATAGTTGGTGTGGTGATGTTGAAGATAGAAAATCGACAATAGGATATGTGTTCATGTTAGGGGGTGCGCCGGTTACATGGAGTTCGAGAAAGGAACCAATGGTAGTTTTTTCATCATGTAAGGTTGAATACATATTGACTTTGCTATGTGCATTCCAAGCAACATGGATGATGAATCTAGTTGAATAAATTACAAGGAAGAATCATGGAGCAATGATTATGAAGATCGACAACATATTGACTATCAACCTAGCAAAAAAAAGGCAGCGATTGAAAATTTCTGCCTAGAGCAATGCAGATTTGAGAATTAGACTGCAAATATAATGATGAAGGTTGTGCATGTTGAATTGTTCAAGAGATTAAGAACAATAATGAATGTAGATAGCTTAGACAAAATGAATTAGGTGGTGTATTAAATTTGTAATTCTTTGTGTCGAAGTCGAAATAATGTATTTGTATTTTGAAGTCAAGTGTAAAAAAATATTGTGTAGCTTCTGAAATCGCAGTTGTGATTAAAACACATTATCGAATATTGTTTCTAAACTAAATCAATTCATATAAGATATATATATATATATATATATATATATATATATATATATATATATATATATATATATATATATATATATATATATATATATATATATATATATATATATATATATATATAATTGAGCCGAATATAGATAAATAACAGAGAAAGAAAATATTGTTGTATTTAACAATTTCTATTATTCTACCTCTTACAACTCTCATGTTTATTCAAAATTTAATTAAATATAATTAGTTGATTAGACATATAACATATATGAGAAATGCTTGAAACACACTTAAATTCATATTCATAAAAACATTAATAAGAAGTGGAAAAATTTTAAATTTATTTATTTTTAATTGAAATTATGAGATGGTTGTAATATGAAAGTTTTTATTTTTTACTTAATAAAAAATTGTGATTGATTATATATATATATATATATATATATATATATATATATATATATATATATATATATATATATGTGTGTGTGTGTGTGTGTGTTATGATTGCTTCTTTCTAACAGTTTCCGAATCTTATTCCTCAATACATATTTCCTTATTTCCATTTCCTCGTAATGGGTACTCTCCCTCAAACGCAAACGCAAATCGTTCCAGATGCATGGGATTCCAAGGGTCATCCTGCAGACAGATCCAAAACTGGTGGTTGGGCATCATCTGCCATGATCTTAGGTACTTTATTTTCTTCATACAATATTACCCACAACAATGGTTAGACACTAGCATAATATGGAGTTTTTGGTGATATATAAATTTCAGGATCAGAAGCATGTGAGAGATTAACAACAATGGGTATAGCTGTAAACTTGGTGACATATTTGACTGGTACCATGCATTTAGGAAGTGCTACCTCTTCCAATATCGTCACCAACTTCGTCGGAACGTCTTTTTTGCTCTGTTTGTTTGGTGGTTTTGTAGCTGACACTTTTTTCGGAAGGTTTGTTTTCAGAGATCACTAAAAAAAATTAATCTGTGTTCATTTATTGTATAATAACCTCAAAAGATTACATATACATATGATTTTCGGATAGTTTTTATGACGCCTCCATGCACCTTAATGGGGTCGTTGTAGACACTACTGCATCCCCAATTTATAACTAATTCTTTGCCTAATTTGTTTGACAGATACCTTACCATAGCCATCTTTGGAACTATTGAAGCAATTGTAAGACATTTTTACCTTCAATAATACATCAATAATTATTTAAATAAATAAATAAATTAAACATAATCGGATATGGACATACTTTTTTAGAGGTGTTTGTTCCTACAGAGCTTAAATTTAAAAAAATTTCTTGATACATATACTAGGGTGTTATATTATTGGCAATATCAACACAAATTCCAAGCCTTCATCCACCAACATGCTCACAAAACAGTCTCAATTCTTGCGAACCAGCAAACCAGCTACAACTAGCAGTTCTATACACGGCTCTTTACGTACTCGCACTTGGAATCGGTGGTATAAAATCAAGTGTCTCCGGCTTCGGTTCAGACCAATTCGACGAATCAAACGAAGGAGAGAAACAACAAATGGTGAAATTCTTCAGCTGGTTCTTTTTTTTCATAAGCATGGGTTCATTACTAGCAGTGACGGTTCTTGTCTACATACAAGATCATCTTGGAAGAGCTTGGGGATATGGTATTTGTGCGTGTGCTATCATCGCGGCTTTGCTTGTGTTCTTGTCGGGAACAAAGAGGTATCGGTATAAGAAACTTGTGGGGAGTCCTTTAACTCAGATTGCGGCGGTTTTTGTGGCGGCGTGGAGGAAGAGGAAGTTGGAGTTGCCGCCTGATTCGTCTTTGTTGTATAATGTGGATGATCTTAAAGATCAAGACATGAGGAAGAAGAAAGAAATGTTGCCGCATAGCCAGCAATTCCGGTATGAATTTCGTTTGCTTTATAATTATTTGTATACATCAATTACTATCTACTAACACAAGCATAGACATTCCGAATACGATCCTGACAATGACACGGTGATATTTTGTTGAAAATGTGAAACAGATTCTTGGACAAGGCAGCAATAAAGGATCCAAATATAGATGGTAATGTGGTAAGAAAATGGGATATATCAACGCTAACAGATGTTGAAGAAGTGAAACTAGTAATAAGGATGTTACCAATATGGGCGACAACAATAATGTTTTGGGCAGTACATGCACAAATGGTGACATTCTCAGTATCACAAGCAACAACATTAAAACGTAACATAGGAAAATCATTTCAAATCCCTCCAGCTTCTTTAACTACTTTCCTCACAGGTAGCATCCTCGTAGCAATCCCAATTTATGACAGAATCATTCTTCCCATAAGAAGAAAACTCTTCCACAAATCACAAGGACTAACACCTTTACAAAGCATTGGTCTTGGCTTAGCCTTGTCAATTTGTGGAATGGTTGCAGCAGCACTCATTGATTTAAAACGTACGAGGATGGCACATTTGCATGGTTTGACACATAATTCTTCTAATTTGGTGATTCCCATGAGTGTGTTTTGGTTGGTCCCACAGTTCTTCATTGTGGGGTCAGGTGAGGCTTTTATTTATATGGGACAACTAGATTTTTTCTTAAGGGAATGTCCTAAAGGGATGAAGACTATGAGCACAGGATTGTTTTTGAGTACTTTGGCTTTGGGATTTTTCGTTAGCTCTTTGTTGGTAACTTTGATTCAGAAAGTGACAGGTCACCATCACCCATGGCTTACAGATAACATTAATCAGGGGATGCTTTATAACTTCTATGGGCTCTTGGCTAGCTTGAGTGCTATAAATTTCGTTATTTATTTGTTTTGTGCTAAGCGGTATGTTTATAAGGATAAAAGACTTGCTGAACAAGTCATAGAATTAGAGGATGCAAATCATGCATAGGTTTTTCTTTTCTTTAACTATGTATGCAAATTTGAATTTTTATTTATAGTACAATAAATATTATATAGAGATGCCCTGTATGGGGAAAAATCAAATTTACTTTATAGAATTATTGTATCTCAGGATTTTTATGAGGTTGGGATATTTATTTTTTTGGACTAGTCAAGAGAGTCGTATGGGAGTTCGGACATAACACATAGGCCGACCCCTGATAGATGCCGGATAATTGGGTTAGTAGTCTGCCTTAACGGTTAAGAGGCAGACTAAGGATCACATGAAGGTTACAAAATTAATGTTAGAACCGTTATAATTTGTTATATATTGTCATATATTAGTGAGAGGGCGGACGTTACCTCCAACGCTCAAGCTTTAGAAATGAATGGATTGCTCATTATGACTTAGAGAGATATAATGAAGGCTATATAAATGGCGTCAGGGGAAAGAAAAAGGGATGACCGATGGATAAATAGCACAAAAAGGAATGAAAACGTATGAAAACCTTGGACCACCAACATTCACCACTAGAAAAATAGTATTTAGCGTCAGCTGGTTTTGGACGCTAAACGGAAAAAATCGACGCAACTTGTTTAGCGTCGGATTAACGTCGATATTGGGGCAGTATAAATTGTTTGAATTTAACACCTTAGTGTCGGTCATTTATAGTCGTGTCTATAATGGCATTGTTTAGATCGTGTCTACATCGAGACTAACTCACAACCAACGTTAAAAAGCCAATTGATTCAACAAAAATCAACCATACAACTAGCTGTGACCAGACCACGGCTAAAGTCAACTATAAAAAGTCAAACCTTTGTTAGCTTCAGATACATCAAGGTTAAAGTTAACTTTAAAAAGTCAAGAAATTCTCTATTAGCTGCAGTCTGGTCGATGCAAAGGTCAACTATAAAAAGTCAAGGAATGCATTAGCCTCGGTTGAACGGAGGCTAAAGTCAACTTGAAAAAAATCAAGAGAGCTCTCTTAGATGCGGTCTTGCCGAGGCTAAAGTCAATTATAAAAAGTCAAGAAATGTTGTAGCTTTGGCTAGACCGAATGGTCTAACAAGCAACAAACCATCCTTTGGTTTGATATTCCTTAAGCCTTCAGTAGCTTCTCCCAAGGATTCATACAGTGACCCTAAGATCAGTTGGCTGATGCAGATGTCCTTTCCCTCGTGCAATTGATTGGCGAGATTCAAATATCTCTTTGTCACTTTAAAGGATCTCACCAAAATATGCATCTCAATAACCACAATGCAAGGAATGCAATGTGTTCTTCAGTAGTGACTTCAATGGTGACGGTGGCATGGTAGTCTTCGATGTACCTACTTAATCTGGCATGATTGCTGTTGAAATCGATGTTGTCGTCATCATTTTCGTTGGTGTCAAAGTTGTCTCCAGTAGGGTGAAGACCAATGATGGCTGCCACATCAAAGATTTTGGGCGTCAACATTCCACAAGGAAGTTGAAAAATATTGGTGGTGTTTTCCAAATAGTAAAGGTATGCGATCAACATGTTTTGGCATTATGCCATACCGGCTCTTGATAATTGGATCTAGTCGAAGATACACATTTCTTTCCATACTTCATTCATTTTGGATTCTATCTTATCTAGCCAAGAAATGTACTAATCATGTTTTTTGGTTGGACGAGCTAAGCGAAAGGCTGGCAGAGTGGTAGTCAGGTATTATAGATTCATGGGTCCCTTAATGCTAACTAAGGGTTTTGTCATATGATAAGTGAATAAATCCCTAAGCTTAGTGAGGTCCTCTAAAGGGTCATGCATAAGACCCATAAGAGCATGGTTTGCTCCAGAAATTGTGTAAGGGATGAGAAACTGTGATTTATAAATGCATAGTTTTTCCTCGTAATTTGGAGGCTTTGGAACATACTCTGGATTTTCAAACACAGTGGCACAGGTCAGCATGTTGGCCATGGGGAGTGGTTCCTTGGTGGCTTTGGTATTCTTATTTGAGGGAGTCATTGCTGGAGAACTTTGAAATTCTGAAAAAGAAGGCATTTTATAGAAAGAGTACAGAAGAAGATGGTGGAAAAGTGAAGAAAGAAGAAAGAAATGCTATTTACAGTGAAGGAAGAAAGACTATTCACTCTTTACATCTAAATAAATGGCATGAAGTAGGTGGCGCGTGGAACCTCCCCGGAGGAAGGATCGAAACGGCCTGGTACAAATAACAACGCCGCCCTACAAAATCTGAGCCATGATGAGGAGAGTTATGGAATTTTGGGAAGCACATGTTTTTTAGGTAACGATTGAAAGAAACGTCATGATGATTGTGATGTCATCTGATTAGGAGAATAATGTTTGAAAGAATAAAAAATGCCCATATCTCCTAGGTTTTTCGAAAGAGGCCTTTTGGGGAGCAATTTGTTAGTTGAGATTTTGACAAGGGTAAAAATCTTAACTAAAGAAAAGAGAAAAAGGTGCATTGATGACATGTACGTAAGAAGAGTCTTGGGTCAACCCGATTTGGGATTTAGGATTTTGTAGAATGTTGTAAGAACATTTCGACCGCATGGGATTTCGACAACATCAAGTGTGTCGAAGAGGCGGTTATTTGAGCGCGCATATGTTATGTTCAAATCTGAATAACTACTTGTGGGTTCCTTTTTGAAGGATACATGGAAAAAACGCAGATACGAGCTGCATGCAAGCAAGGTCGGCCCAACAAATATTGAGGCTTGAGACTGATCTTAAAATGAGGCCTTTTAAGTTATTTTTTTTTATTTTACGAGCTTTTTGAGACACTAAATTATTTATTAAATTATTGTAATAGATTTTATTTAGTATATATTTTTCAATTGATAATAAAGTCAATCCATTGTATATTATTACTAATAGAGTTTACTGTAAATAATATATCATACTAAATAATCATGTCAAATAAAAATTCAAAATTTTCAAACTCATCACTTAATAAACATTCAACTTCACTTTTTATTTTAGATTCATCGGTAATTTCACATTTTCGAATTGACATTCTCATATTCTAAAATAAAATTGACATTATTATATTCTAAAATAGAATAATAAATATTTTGCAGGACATACTAGTAAAAAACAAATAAAATTCACCAATAACAAAATAAAAACAAAAATAAAAATATTATAAAAAATAAAAATTAAACAATAAAATATTAAAAAAATAATACTTGTTTTGTATAATGTTTCCTTAATCTTGTCTTTTATTGTTCTTTATTACAATTAGTTTTTTTTTATAATATTTATTTTTTCTTTGCAAAACTAGTATGAGAGTATGATATATGAGAGAGACACAAACAAATGATGGGATGGGATGAAAGTAGAGAAAAAGAGAGATACACTACAAAGCGTATAGTAATTTTTGTGTGTATTATTTAATATGAATTTTTATTTGGAAGGCAAAGAAAGATATTATATTGAGGCCAGACATAAGGAATGTCGTAGAGTACATTAGAATCCAAAATACAGGCACACATTCCCCAACCAAAACAGAACCAATACAAGGTCACGCTAACAAACTCCAATCTTAATTGCTCAAAAACCAAAACAAAGTTATAGAGCAAGAACACATAATATATTATTCCTCCAGCCCATCCCAAAACTCCTATACCTAAGAACCTGCAAATAAACCCAACGAACCGACAAATAGCCACCACATAGCCGCCAAAGACACTTCTTAATGTAACACTCCAGAAATTTAAATTAATTATTTAATTGGTAATTTAATTGATTTAGCGCGATTTGGTGAGTTTAAGTGATGGTTGATGGTTATGACGCATGATGATATAATAATATGATATAAGAAGGTGTTGAAATAAGAATATAATTCGAGGATAAATCCTAAGTTATTATTTTAGTAAGATTATTTTGATTTAATAGAGTATTAATCTAAATAATTAGATAAATAATAATACTAGGTATTTTTATGGATAAAGAGGTAAATATGGATTGAGTTAGTAAGGATAAAAACAAGATCGTATAAAAAGGCCCAAGGAGGGTAAGAGAGGAAATAATAAAATCAGATTTTTGGAAGAATTTTGGAGATCGATCATACTTTGGGAAAACTGCTCTGAGGAACGTAGGCAGAAAGACGAGGACTCAGAGGTTTCTTGAAGACCTCGAGGTAAGGGAATTCAAGGTTTGACATATAAGGTATGGGGGGTATTACCTTTCATTATATTTGATATAGGATTTAGATTGTGTGTGGATGATTTGGGATTTTTAAGGTTTATGGGGACCGGTGATGATTTTGATGAATGTTGTGTTCTATGATAAAATTGATGTTATACAGATTTTATTGGTGTGCAATTATTATTACAATTGATTTAGATGACATATACTGTTAGATTGTTTGAGTTATAAGCGATGATGATGATGATTTATTGAGTTTGATGAGTCTGATGAGAATAGGTAGAGATTGAAGAAATAATTGTGACTATAGAGTAGAAATAGTGGTGATTGATATGTGCCAGAATAGTGCTATGACGGCACCACAAAGAAATTGGAGACAGGAAAACTGGTTTTAAGATGAAGGTGGTGTGTGCCACCAAGAACATGAGTGGCGAGTGCCACTAGTGGGTGCAAAGGAAATTAATAAATATATTATTATATATTATGTAACTTTATTGGTAATTGAAAAGTTAATATATCATATAACTTTAATTGTGATGATATAACCTTAATGGTGATGGAAAACTAAATAAAATTAGTGGAAAAAGGGTTGCTCCTGCCACTAGTGTGAATCAGCCACCTACATAAAAGGTGGCACCATCCACCTAACATCAACATAGATGTGGCGCAAGCCACCCATTTTTGGGGAAGGGTGTCATTAATTTCGTTCTTTGTTTATCTGACATAACTTCTACACCGTAAGTCTGTTATTCGAGTAGTCTGAAGCAATGGTAAGATACTATTGTGAGCTACATTATAGGAAGTAAAATAATGAAATTAACTAGTAACTGTGTATTAAGGATTAAGTGATGAGTTTGTGTGCCACTCGCAGTATTTGTGTGCCTCACAGAGGGAAAACCTTACTGAGTAAAGTATGATTTCTGAGAAGGATTATTATTGGTGGTTATATACTGGGATGGCAATAGTGTGTGTGAATGGTGTATAATAATATGTGATATACGTGATCCTAACTTTTGAATCGTGAGTCGGTTTTACATTTCGTTTAAAGCGTTGGAGAGATATCGCAACAGTCGAAATTCTATTAAAATAATAAGAAGCATAAGATGTGATTATTTAGTGATTGTGTCGTGAATTAGGTGACGAGATTACATGTCGAGTAAATTGTGTGTGCTTTGTTGTATAAATTGTTATGATGATGTTTTGAAGTGAATTGTTTGGTGTTTGTTATGATAAGTGATGATGTGATTAATATGATTTGTGTATATGAAGTATATGACGTGAATATGATGATTTGAATGAATGATGATGTGTTGTCTATGATGTGTGTATATATGATGTATGTGAAGAGAATATGACGATTTTGATGATTAAGATGTTTATGACGAATATGATGATTAAGATGTATATGACGAATATGATGATTAAGATGTCTATGACAAATATGATGATTAAGATGTTTATGACGATTATGATGATTAAGACGTTTATGAGATATATGATGGTATTTTGATTAATGATGATGTGTTTGACTCGACGTGGTCGTATTTATTTGTTGTTTCTCATCATGCATTCATAGCACTATTTAGGACGAATAGTCCAGTGACGTTTTGTAGGATGATGATCCAGTGAAGAATTGTAGGACGATAATGTCCAGTGGTGGCCTTAATGCCATTTTGCGAATTAAGTGAAATTTGTGACGTGCTCTGGTTCCAAGAGGGAATAGATCCTATTGGTGGGGATCTTTGGAGATACCGATGACTAAGTCATCAGTGATGTTTCAGTACCGCATGCATGAGTCTATATGATATTACATTTGCATTGTTTGTGGCATTGCATGATGTTTTGTGATAAGTGAATTATTTTATTACTCCTTAGAGTATGATGTTTTATGATGAATATGATGTTGTTCTTGTTTTCAGGGTGAGGCATATGATTGTTATGTTGTAGTGATTTAATAGTTATACATATGATATCTATTTCTTATATCTTGTATAATGATTTTTGATTACTCAACGTACCTGTTTGAATGTTGCCTCTACGTGGGTAACGTGCAGATATCCAAGATGAGTTCACGATGCGTGAAATCTTAATTGGAAGTCGTTTAGCTTAATGCTAGAGTGTCTGATGTCTTTCTTTGGTAGATGTAACATCGGGGGGGGGGGGGATAAAACAATTATATGTTTATTTGTTGTTCTGTTAGGATGAGTTTTATGAGTTTTTATATGTTGAATTTAGTCGAATGACAATTGTTGTCACTGACCAAAAAGGTTTTTTTATGTTTTAATGAGATAAGAGGAAATCTTTTGATTATATGATTTCGCTACGAAGTTTTGACATTATAGAAAGTATTAAAATAAATAAAATATTTTGAATTGATGTTTTATGTAGAAAATGTGACACCTTCTATGAGTACTCTGATTTATTTCAGTTTATTTATCGTGAATATTATGTGGGGTTAGAAGGACGTTACATTAGTGGTATCATAGTAGGTCCGTCCAGCCAAGTTACTTGTGTGTTGGTGTTCTAACTGTTTGTTTCCAAGAATTGGTTTGAATCAAGTGGGGGAGAACTTGCTTCTCGGGGATGTTTCTGGTATGAGGAGTTGATTCAAGGTGATATTGATGGTAAGCGTACAAGTGTTGTTGGAGTTGTAATGTTGCGAACCGACGAGAGTACGGATTCATAAATTCTTAGTTGTCGGTCAAGTTTAAGATGCATTGAGGAAGAACAAGCCGGTATGGTTGATGTTACTTCTTGGAGGATAGAGAGCAATGTGACGAATAATGATATGTAAGTGATGCATAATTTTTTATGTCTCTTGATAATTTGATGGACCAATTTGTAGGCTAGTATGTATTGAGTGTAATTGGATTGAAGTCGAATTAATTTCAGAGTTGGGTGAAAAACAAGGATAGTTGGAAGATCTTAGAAGCACGAGAAAGAGGTGGAACTCATGTTCATCGATTTCGATTTTTCAGTTTTGCATTATGGAACATCCTTCAGTAAAATTGGCATAACTTTTGACTTGTAACTTCTATTGAAGCGGTTCTAGACTTATTTGGAAAGCTTACAAAATTCGATGCAGTTTACATATAGACTTTGTCTGTTACATATTTTTTAGGAGAGAGAAAAACGTATTTGAATATTTGTGTTTAGTGCTTATTTTAGTGGAAGTTTGTATACAGGATTTCTTGAGCAACCTCCATTGCAAGGACGATAACTTGTTACTCATAACTCATATTTAAGCGGTTCTTGAAGTTCTTGAATCTACATGAAATTTCCTTCATTTTGGAATATAATTTTGTGTCTGGGAGTGTTGTACCCCAAAAATTTCCCTCACACAATCAAGACAATTTCTCTCAAGACTTCTAAATGATCATAAGGTTCTCAAGACTCCCAATTGATCAAGAAGTGTGGAAGTTTCCCTAGATAATGCCTCCTCCTAAGCAAAGTGTCCAAAACTAGGGTTTTGGGTTTCCTCATATTAAAATGACTTTCAAGGCTTCAAGTGAGTTTCATATAATCCCATATAACTTCAAGAATCTCTATGTCAAGTTTCAAAGTTTTCTCAAAGAGCTTGCCCAGTCAGATAATCAGATATGCAAAAATCAATCAAAGTAGTTAAAAAGTCAAACTGAGGTCAACTGTGGTCAAATCAAAGTCAAACTTCAATATTTTTTACCAACATCAATATTATGAAGTCAAATTCATCATTTGATCAAGGGTTGATCATGATTCATCAAGAAAGTTTAAGATCATCAAGAATCAGGAGTTTCTAAATTAGGGTATTCTTAAGAAAAGTCAACTGAACTTTGACCAACCATAACTTTCACATATTTCATAAAAAATTTCCCATCCAAATCTCATTTTGAAGGAAATTTAATTCTCTACAACTTTGTGTCTCACAAGCCAAGCCTAAAAATGCTTCATTTGGAAGGTATGAGCTAAAACATTACAGGTCATTTTAAAAGTCAACAAAAAGGCAATTTCTTCCAAAGGGCATAATTTGAAAATGGTAAAGGATATGGACATGAAACCAAAAAGGTTTGTTAGAAAACTCTTTAAGATTTCCAAAATATCCAAGAACACCTTCATATCCTTAAAATTGAGGTATTTATGCCTTGTCAAAGTTGGGAGATTTTCAAGGGGTGTATGAAGAAAATAAGGGCTTAAATCTAATTTTTTTTCCAAATGGGCCTATCATTCTGCAACTCAATCTTCATGATAACATCAAGCACGACCCAATTCAAATACTTTCTTATTTTTATAATTTATTTATTATTTATTTGGATTTTATTCATTAAAATTCATTTTAAATCAAAATAAAATATGAAAATACAAATATTTGATTTGATCCTTCTTCTAGAAGCTCTTAAATGACATTCAAGTTGATTTGATCTCATCCAATTTCGTGTACTACCAATTAGGAAGGGTATCATTTGATTTTTGGACAAAATTATGAGAGGGATTTCTTCACACTCAAGGTATCCACAAGCCCACAAAACCATTTGATTTTTTGACCTAATTTCACTCCTCTATAAGAGCATAACTTATTACAAACACAAGGACACGAAATTTGCAGCCAAAATCATCACATTCAACTTCAAAAAATCACACAAAAAAGCTTGATTTGGTTTCAACCTTAGAGGCAATCTCAAAGCATTTTTAAGGTCTAAACATGATCTTTGATCATCCTTGATGTTATCCCAACCCTCATTCGCATCCAAATCATGCTAATATCAATGAACCGAATTCAAACTTTCTTGCATTTTATTTTTTTCGATTTCGTTTATTGGTGTATTATTAATGATTTCTAACCATATATTCTTGTTAATGATGATGCTTAGATCGTTTCTGGGCAAAGATATGAAGCTTCCAATGGACGAATTTGATAGATGCCATAGTTAGGGTTTCGGCCATCACTTTAGGGCTTTACATTTTACATCGTTTATGAGCATTCTAAAGATATGGCTATAACGTATAAATTATGAGCAATTGATCTGGGTTATTAATTTTTATTATTATTATTATGGTTTTCATGACGTTTCAAAAACATAGGTTTTTCTGGTAAAAAATGTACGCAGGTAAATTCGTAGGAAAGGGCCTAGCTGATTTCGCAGGTAAAATGAAGAAGATGATGAAGGTTGACGCGAAAACAAAAAAATTCAAATATTGTTTATTTCTTTTATTTTACTTGTTTCATTGGATTAGCATCACGCGCGCAGTGGTTCAGTTGGCAAAGGCATGCACGCAAAGTGTTGAAGGGCAAGGGTTCGAACCTGGGTGAAACCATTCCTTTTTCTCATTTTTTAGATATTTAGCATGTTTAATATATAATGATTTGTTGCTATTATGTTAACAGACGTGCCCTATGTGGCTTGATGGTTAGAGGATTGGTTGACATACGTGAGGTTGGGGGATTAAATCCTGGTTGCAGCAATTTTTTTTAATTCATTGGAATTTCTTCAAGCTTAAAATATAATGAATTTGTTGCCAACTTCTTTCATCAGCGCATGTAGCTTAATTGGTTTTGTGAAGCATTCTTTGAGGTATAGGGCCTGGGTTCAAATCCCAGGTCCCTTTATTTTGGTTTTTTATGTTTTTTTTTTTCATATTTAGCTTGTTTTATTTAAGTTTTTTTTTCAAAAAAAATAAATAACTAATTATAATTAATTCTTATTAAATCATTATTAATCTAATTAACAACTTTGCTTAATAATTTAACTTCTCATGATTTTCTTTTAATTATACACATAATCAAGTTTCTTTTTTTTTCACAAATTAATAATAACTTTCTTATAATTGTTTCTTATTTAGTTTTGCATATAATTAACTTTTTAATATCTTGTATAAAATAATTAACATCCTTTTAAAAATCAATTTTTCTTTCTAATTCTTAATCTTAACTTAATTTTTCTTAATTAAAATTTTAACTTAATATCATCTTAATTATGTAAAAAAAATTAAACCTTATTTTAATTAATTTGTAAAATTGTTAATAGTAATTAAGATTTATTTTTCTTAATAAATTCAAAAACTTAACCCTAATATTTCCCTAAACCTAATTTTTTTATTATAACTTTAATTTATTTTTTAATTTTAGACCTTAAATTTCTCTATTTAATCTTATTATTATTTGTGCTTTATTATTATTGCTTTATTACTATTGTTTATTTATTATTTTTATTATATCTATTATTATTGCTTTATAATTCCTTTTTATTTGATTATTTTGTATCTGCCCAGAAGCCTTGTAATAGTTTAGAATTTTCTTTTCGCTTCTTATTTTTTAATATAAATTGCATGGTTAGTAAATAGGGTGTGAAAACATATTTGTGGTTAATTTGATTTAGATAATTAATTTTAAAAAAGATAAAATATCTGAAAAATAACACTCACACACGTAAGTCGATATTTGATCGCCATCTACACTTCCTAGGGTATCCCTCTTGGTTGCCTTATTTAAATGGTCAAGTCCCTCGAATATAGGGGTGTTTAAGCAAAGTCCCTTCAAAAGAAATCATCATTGTCCCTTTAAAGATATTAAAAGATCAAATCCCTTCGAGGTTTCCAACGGAATAATAATCTTGTCTCTTTGGTAAATATGATGATAATCCCTTCAAATTGCTAAAGATACCCCTATATGTTGCCTTCATTGACTATACAATGACCATACGCCCGTCCCTTAATAAATCCAAGGTAATGACTATCTATTCCTTAATAATAGGGATAGTCTTACCCTCGAAAGGACATATAAGAACATGAATGACTTAGTCTAGGGTAGGTACCTCATAATTACTTGCTCACTCTTCAAAAATACTTTTCACACCTCACAATATTTTCAAATATTTTCAAACAAGGCTTTGTATACATCCACACGAGGATCGTTATAAAGTATTTAGAAAATTTCTAAACACACACTACACTTTCTTTTCAAAAACAATTAAAGTGAGCTAAGTAACTAAGAGCCCATGGATAACCATGGATATAAAGGGTGCTAACACCTTTCTTTTATATAACCTACCCCCCGAACCCAAGTCTTTTCAAAACGGTTTTTCTTGTTCTTTTGTGTCCCTTCCTTATAGATAAAATAAAAGTCGGTGGCGACTTTTGCTATCCGCAACATGACTAAAAGTCAGTTCTCCCACCGTGTTACAGAACTGGCGACTCTGCTGGGGAGTTACTAAGTAAAAGAGGGGTACCCTTAGGAATTAGATCACTTAATTGTTTGCTTTGTTCGCTTTATATTACTTGTTGGGATTTTTGTGTGAAAAATCCTAACCCGGATCTAGTGTACCCTAGGTAAATGGCAATAGACCAAGGAAATTGTACGGCGTATACCGATATGGTTGATCTGGTGGCCATAGTTAGTGTGACTTCTTGGTTGGTGCTTATGTTCCTTAAGTAAGTTAAGGATAATATGGGGCTGCCAAATGTTTTCAATACACTAACTAACTTTTAGAACCCTAGTTATCACATCTTGGCCTTTAGAAAGTAGTGAGATAGCCGAATTTGGTGAAGACTGAAGTTGGTTGATACTCGATGATACGCTCATTGAGATCCTAAACTTGGAGGGTTTTGGTTGGAAAGTAAGTTTCCCACTGAACAACCACCCTTGGGAAGGATCAGTGATATTGAGATCCCTTAGAACCTGATTACTTTTGTAGGAAAGGATGAACCAACTAAACTTTAGGGGATGGTACTTACCTTTAAACCTCATGCAAGCCTTCAAACCTAGGGCTATTGTGTGACTTGTTTGTGTGTGTCACATGTTTGTAATTGAGCATAATATCATGACATCATAAGCATAGTATTTTCACTAACCATTTCAAGGACCAAAGGATTTATCTTTGTTCTTTGTTGTAGGTCATGGCTTCTGCTCAGAGGAATACAATTCGGATCAACTTTGTAGGGATACCTTCTAAGCTTAATTAATTGGTCTCTCAAGTTTCTGAAAACTCCCAATTCATCAAGAAGAATGGTCACCTATTGGATCTAGTCACTTCAGGGTTCAAGGAAGACATGATGAGTGTCTTATTCCAGTTCTTTGATCCTAAACATCATTGTTTCACATTCCCCGATTATCAGCTGGTTCCTACAATGGAGGAGTTCTCCAAACTACTGGGTATACCTATCCTATATCAGAGACTCTTCACAGGCTTAAAGAAGGAGCCTAAACCTGAAGTCATTGTTGCAGCCCTACATCTGAAGAAATCAGACATTGTCCTAGAAACGAGAAGCGGAGTTAAGGGTATTCTTGCTAAGGTATTGATGGATAAATCTCAAGTGTTCTTAAAGGCTATGAGTTATGATGCTTTTGAGGAGATCCTAGCCCTATTGATCTATGGCTTAGTGTTGTTCCCTAATCCAGACCAGTTCATAGACGTACACGCCATCAACATATTTCTGACTCGCAATCCAGTGCCTACGTTACTTGGAGATATCCTACACTCTCTTCACACTCGTACTACGAAGGCGAGGGGAACTCTGATGTGCTGCATACCTTTATTGTCTAGGTGGTTTATTTCTCACCTTCCTCGATCAGTGATAAAGAATGAACAAGGGTTAAGATGGTCTAAGTGAATTATCACTTTCTCATTCAGACATTCATTGGTGCTCTCGATCTATGGAGAATGTTACTATCATTGGCCGTTATGAGGAGTTCCCTAATGTGCCACTTCTAGGCATAAGAGGGGGCATTACCTACAACCCTTATTTAGCACTACGTCAGTTTGGTTATGCTCGGAGTAATGGTCCTCATGACATGCTTATTCAGGGTATTATGTTTGACTACGACAACGATCTTTAGGGTTACCGTCAAAGGTTTATACGAGCTTGGAACAAGGTGAACAAGATTTATAGCAACACTTTGGAGCCAAAGTATTCTATTCCTATGGAACCTTATTTCAGATGGGTGCGATCTCGTGCTCAGACTCTTATGATGCCATATCCTGTTGTTCTACCAATCACTATGGAGCCTGTTGCTGAAGAAGATGTTCCTTATACCATCCTTCATCCAGACATACCCACTGATTTGGAAGAATTGCAGAAGTCCTGGATTCAGTTGAAGGAGCAAAGGGATACTTTTGAGACTTATTTCAGAGCTGGTTAAGAAAGAATTCTGGAGCTGACAAGGCAACTTCACGAGGAGCAAAACCTCAACAAGTACCTCCACACAAAGAGGAAGCGTCTATAGGAGACTTAAAACCCCATATATTTATCTCTTTATTGTTATTTCCTTGTAAGCCCAAGGGGAAAATTTATATTAAACACTTACTAGTAAAATTTTGTTTTTGTTTTCTTTAAACAAATTTAAATCCTGCAGTCCTTAAAAACATTGCATAAACATATACATATATCATTACATCACAGGTTTCTTATAAACAGGTATCTTATCTTCTCGCTATTTATTTCAGCAGAAATGACTCTCGAACAAACTGTCAAGGATCTCCAGACTCAGAATGCACAATTTCAAGAAATGATTATGAATTTGTCCAGGGAACAAGATGAGCTGAAGGCACTTTTGGCCAAGAAAAAGAAGAAGACCAGAAAACCAGTGGGCTTCATTAACATGGGTAGAAGATTCATTGGTCCAGTCAAGACAGATGAAGAGGTTGAGAATCTTGGGTCTGAAAATTCTGAGAAAGAAGAAGGCAGTCTCCATGATACTGTGGAAGATTCTGATTATAAGGAGAACTATTATCATGATCCTACTAGTGAAGAGAAGTATAAGATGCTGGTGGACCGAATGAATGTTATGGAACTACAGAAGAATTCTGGGTTTAACTTTGAAGATTTGAGTTTGATTTCTGGAGTCTCCATCCCTATTGGTTTCAAGGTTCCTACTTTTGTTGTGTATGATGGAGTGTCTTGTCCAAAATTGCATTTGAGGTCTTATGTCAGAAGAATTCAACCCCATAATCCTGATAGGAAGTTATGGATGCATTTCTTTCAAGAGAGTTTGTCTGGGTCCCAACTGGAATGGTATTATCAACTGGAGAGTACCAAAATTTGCAACTAGAATGATCTTGCTGAGGCTTTCTATAAGCAGTACCAATACAATTCTGATTTAGCACCAACTCTCATGCAACTCCAAAGCATGTCCATGGATGCCAAAGAAAGTTTCAAGGAATATGCTCAGAAATGGAGAGATCTGGCAAGTAGAGTTCAACCCCCTTTGACTGACAGGGAATTGGTTGATATGTTCACGAGTATGTTGACTGGTCATTTCTATAGTCATCTCATTGGAAGCTCATCATCTGGCTTCACTGAGCTGATAATGACTGGAGAACATGTTGAGAGTGGGATACAAAGTGGAAAGATTCAGATAGTTGCTTCTTCAAGTACCACCAAGAAGCCCCCAAATGGGAAGAAGGAATCCAATGTTGTGTATGGCCAACATGGTCGTAATAATCGTAACCAATCTGTGGGAGCTGTTTTGATTTCTAATCCTACACCTCCACCACAAGAGCAGCAACAAAATAATCATCCCAAGCCTAGGAGGCAATTTACCAAGATCAATATGTCGTTGGCTCAGGCTTTGTAATACATGTTGAAAAGGAGAATTGATTACTTTGAAGGACCCTCCACAGAATATCAATACTTCCTCTTCTCGTTACAATCCCAATGCAAGGTGTGCATACAATTCTAATAGCCCTGTCCATGATACTAACAATTACTGGGCATTGAAGAACAAAATTTAGGATATGATTGAGAATGGAGAAATTGAGTTTGACCCTCCGGAAACTCCTAATGTTATTACTGCTCCTATGCCTAAACATGAGAAGACTGTTAATGTTGTTGATGAGGTTGTTTATGTTCGTACTATGGCTGAAATAACTACTCCTCTATCTATTGTCAAGAAGAAACTTATGCAAGCCGGTTTATTTCCGGGTTGCAAGGAAGATTGTTTTTACCGTGCCTACAAACCTGATAGTTGTTGGAGGCTGAGGTCAGGTATTCAACGCCTGATAGATAACTATACTATACTATTTGAGAGGACCCCTTCTATAGAGAGTCTGTGTGGAGGTTTGGTTCAAGACTTAAAAGTTGAAGATGTGGCTATGGTCGATAAGATTCCTGTGAAGATTACTTCCAAGGGTCCAGTAAGGATCACTTCTAAGGGTCCTGTGAAGATTACTGCTGAGCCAAAGGTGGCTCCAATGATTATTACTACTCCTGGTCCTATCCCATATACTTCTGACAAGGTTATACCCTGGAATTATGGTTCTGATGTTTATATCCATGGTGTCAAACAAGAGCCTTTGACGGATGCACCTGTTACTGACGCTAATCTTGATGTTGACAATATTGTTGGGTCTAGTAAGGTTACCAGGAGTGGAAGAATTTTCTCTCCAGAAGATACATTAAAGACTGCTGCTACTCCAGTTCATATCTCTAACTCGGAGCCAAGTACTGAGGCTCGGGGCAAAGGACCATTGATTGAACCTATCCAAGCTGAGGCACTAGTTAGTGAAGACCTCTCTAAGCAGATGGAAGAAATACTGAAGATCATCCGCAAGAGTGATTATGATGTTGTTGACCAGTTGGGGCATACTCCCTCCAAAATCTCCATGTTATCTTTGCTATTGTGTTCTGAAGCCCATGCCAAGGCTTTAATCAAATTCCTGAAAACTGCTCACGTGCAACATGAAATCTCTGTGGACCAATTTGAAAATTGTGTTGCTCATCTAACTAGTGATAATGGTTTGGGTTTTACTGATGCTAATCTGACTCCTGCTAAAAGAAACCATAATAGAGCTCTGCACGTCTCCATTGAGTGTAGGGGCACTACTTTGTCTCATGTATTGGTGGATAATGGTTCTTCATTGAATGTATTACCTAAGGAGGTTCTGGACAAACTCAACTTGAAGGATGTAGTGTTAAGACCAAGTAATGTGGTGGTGAAGGCCTTTGATGGTTCAAGAAGAATGGTGCATGGAGAGGTGGATCTTCCAATCAAAGTAGGCTCTCAAGTTTTTGATTCCACTTTCTATGTGATGGATATTCGTCCTGCGTACTCCTGTTTTCTTGGGCGCCCCTGGATCCATGGGGCAGGTGTTGTAACTTCCACTTTACATCAGAAATTGAAGTATCCGGTGAATGGAAAGATTGTCACTGTTTATGGTGAAGAAGAATACATGGTCAGTCATGTGAATACCTTTAAATATGTTGAGATGGAGGGTGGATTTGTCGAGACTCCTTGCCAGATATTTGAAGTGGTTCTTCAAGCCGTTCCTGCTACTAAAGCCATCCCCGCTGTTAAAAGAGTTCCTATGATTACCAGAGTACCTCCTACAATGGCCTCCCTCAAATATGCTAAAGCTATGGTTGAAGAAGGTGGTTGTACTATTTGGGTTCAGCTTCCTGACATTCCTTACAAGTCTGACAAGTTTGGTTTGGGTTTTACTGCAGAATCTCAGAAGGTTGTCCGTCGTGCTCGTTGTTGCACCCCAAAATTTGCCCTCACCTAGACCAGACATTGTGTACCAAGGTATCCTAAGAGGGTCACAAGGTTCACAAGATTCACAAGGCATCTCAAGAGATTCACAAGGTTCACAATTAGTCAGAAAATGTGACAATCCCCTCAGACAAAGCATCCTCCTAAGCAATGCATCCTAAACTAGGGTTTTGAGTTTCATCAGGCTAAATGGACTTCCAAGGCTTCAAGTGAGCTTCATACCCTCCTATATGTCTTCAAGAATCTCTATATCAAGTTTCAAGGCTTTCCCAAAAAGGTTTGCTCAGTCAGATGATCAGATAGGCTAAAATCAGTCAAAGTAGTTAAAAAGTCAAACTGAGGTCAATTGTGGTCAAACCAAAGTCAAACTTCTTGATTTTTTGCCAACATCAAGTATATGAAGTAAATTCATCATTTGATCAAGGTTTGATCATGATTCATCACTTAAATTGTTTGCTTTGTTTGCTTTATATTACTTGTTGGGCTTTTTGTGTGAAAGATCCTAACCCGGATCTAGTGTACCTTAGGTAAATGGCAATAGACCAAGAAAACTGTACAGCGTATACCGATACGGTTGATCTGGTGGCCATAGTTAGTGTGACTTCTTGGTTGGTGCTTATGTTTCTTAAGTAAGTTAAGGATAATATGAGGTTGCCATATGTTGTCAATACACTAACTGACTTTTAGAACCCTAGTCATCCCATATTGGCCTTTAGAAAGTAGTGAGATAGCCGGCATTGGTGAAGACTGAAGTTGGTTGATACTCGATACTACGCTCATTGAGATCCTAAACTTGGAGGGTTTTGATTGGCAAGTAAGTTGCCTACTGAACAACCACCCTTGTGAAGGATCAATGATATTGAGATCCCTTAGAACCTGGTTACTTTATAGGACAAGATGAACCAACTAAACTTCAGGGGAGGGTACTTACCTTTAAACCTCATGCAAGCCTTCAAACCTAGGGCTATTGTGTGACTTGTTTGTGTGTGCCACATGTTTGTGATTGAGCATAACATCATAGCATCATCATGCATCATAAGCATAGCATTTTCACTAACCATTTCAAGGACCAAAGGATTTATCTTTGTTCTTTGTTTCAGGTCATGGCTTCTGTTCATAGGAATACTATTCGGATCAACTTTGTAGGGATACCACCTAAGCTTAAGGAATTGGTCTCTCAAGTTTCTGAAAGATCCCAGTTCATCAAGAAGCATGGTCACCTACTTGACTTGGTTACCTCAGGATTTGATGAAGACATGATGAGTGTCTTGTTTCAGTTCTTTGACCCTAAACATCACTGTTTCACATTCCCCGACTATCAGCTGGTTCCTACAATGGAGGAGTTCGCCAAGCTACTGGGTATATCTATCTTTGATCAGAGACCTTTCACAGGCTTGGAGAGAGAGCCTAAATCTGAAGCCATTGTTGCAGCCCTACATCTGAAGAAATCAGACATTGTCCTAGAAACGAGATGTGGAGTTAAGGGTATTCTTGCTAAGGTATTGATGGAGAAAGCTCAAGTGTTCCTGAAGGCTATGAGTTATGATGCTTTTGAGGAGATCTTAGCCCTATTAATCTATGGCCTAGTGTTGTTTCCTAATCCAGACCAGTTCATAGACATACACGCCATCAACATATTTCTGACTCGCAATCCAGTGCCTACATTACTTGGAGACATCTTACACTCTCTCCATACTCGTACTACGAAGGCACGAGGAACTCTGATGTGTTGCATACCTTTATTGTCTAGGTGGTTTATTTCTCACCTTCCTCGATTAGTGATGAAGAATGAACAAGGGTTAAGGTGGTCCAAGAGGATTATGTCACTTTCTCATTCAGATATTCATTGGTGCTCTCGATCTATGGAGAATGTTACTACCATTGACCGTTGTGGGGAGTTCCCTAATGTGCCACTCCTTGGCATAAGAGGGGGAATTACCTACAACCCTTCTTTAGCACTACGTCAGTTTGGTTATGCTCGGAGTGACGGTCCTCATGACATGCTTATTCAGGGTATTATGTTCGACTACGAGAACGATCTGCAAGGTTACCATCAAAGGTTTATACGAGCGTGGGGTAAAGTGAACAAGGTTGACAGCAAGACTCTGGAACCAAAGTACACTATTCCTATGGAACCTTATCTCATATGGGTGTGGTCTCGTGCTCAGACTCTTATGATGCCATATCATGTTATCCTTCCAGTTATCATGGAGCCTGTTACTGAAGGAGATACTCCTTATACCATCCTTAATCCAGACATGCCCATTGACATGGAGGAGTTACAGAGGTCCTGGATCCAGTTGAAGGAGCAAAGGGAAACTTTTGATACTCATTTCAAAGCTAGTCAAAAAAGAATCTTGGAGCTAACAAGACAACTTCATGAGGAGCGGAATCTCAACTCATACCTCAACACAAAGAGGAAGCGTCCATGGGAGACTTAAAACCCCATCTTTGTATTCATTTCATTTTTGTTGTAAGCCCAAGGGGCAAACAAGTTTATTGCTTACTAATAAAAGTTTACTTTCTGGTTGTTTAAACAAATTTGAATCCTGCGGTCCTTGAAAACATTGCATATGCATCTACATACCATATCATTGCATGACAGGTTGTCACAACATGTTTCTCATCTTCTCGCAGTTTATTTCAGCAGAAATGGCTCTCGAACAATCTGTCAAAGATCTTCAAGCTCAGAATGCTCAGTTTCAAGAAGTGATTCTGAATTTGTCCAAGGGACAAGAAGAGTTGAAAGCACTCCTCTCTAAGGACATGAAGAAGAAGAATCCTGAGGACAACAAAGATGATCAGCTGAAACAACTACAAGATGAGATGGCAGAGATGAGGATCCACATGAATGGCCAAATGGCTCTTATCCAGAGTTTGGCCCAGGGGCAAGAAGAGCTAAGAAGCTTTGTCAATAAGCTTCGGCATAACAGAGTTGGGAATCTAATCATCAGTCAACCTCCATTAAAACAAGCTGACTTGGCTGAAAGGAAAGTAAGGATAAGAGAAGGAAAGAGACAGGCTATTACTAATCATCCTTCAATGGAAGAAAGAAGGCCTTGTAAGGTTAATCCACTTCTATACAAGGAATATAGAAGACAGTTCATCCGGTTCAACACACCAATGTCCCAAGTTTTGCAATGCCTGTTGGAGATGAAGTTGATTTCCTTGGAAAATTCTCCTAAAAATCCTAATACCTCCTCTCCTCGCTATAATCCCAAGGCAAGGTGTATGTCTCACTCCGACTGTCCTGGACATGACACTAATAACTTTTGGGCATTGAAGAATAAGATTCAAGACCTAATTGACGAAGGAATACTCGAGGTTACGCCAGAAGGCCAGGTTAAGTTCTTTTATCGTCCATCAAGCATCAAAGTTTCCAGATAACTGGAGTGACAAGTTTAGAGGAAGAGACTTTGAGAACATTTGAATTTTCATTTGTAATTTCTTTTGTTTGTTTAAACACTTACTATTATGTCAAACTTTTGTTTTCATTAATGCATTGCATATGTTTGTCTTGAATTAATCCATTCGTTTCACTATATTTTGAATTATGCTTCATATTTCTATTTTGTGATATTTAACTCCTGGTAAAGTTATAAGCCTGTAGAAGGAGGATGACGAAAACAATACCATAATCTTATGCAGTATGCTTTTAAACAGACTATGCTGACGATGTACAGGCATTGTTTCAATTCCTAAACAGTGGAGATATAAGGAAGTTAATCCCTAGTCAACCCTTTTGAGCCTATGAAGTAGGAGTTTTTCATTCTCACGCAAATTAAAACCATTATTCATAACCTGGGGCAGGGTAGTTACTCGGTTAACTCAACTATGCCAAATGTTTGTGTTGTACACAACTAATGATGGTTTCCTGTAATCACTAAAGTTTGCAAGTCAAAAGAAAATCTCACTAAGTCAAAACCTATGAAGGAGACTTAGTAAAAAATTAAGACATCCCGCTGACTGTAACCTTGAAATGAACAGTTCAGGAAAAAAGAAGGGATAACAAAGTCAAAAGAAAAAAGAGGTCACTATGAATCCTCAACAAAGAAAGATGACTAAATGTTCAAATAAATTTTTGGTTTCTGAACCATCACAAATGTCAGTGTTACAATACCAAACTTCTTTGAAGCTTCAATGCATAATTTAACTGAACATAGGACTGAAGAACATCATGGAGATTGGGTTGGGAACAAATAAAATTTGAGCCTTTATCCTTTGTTTCTTAAACCTTGAACCAGGCCACGTTATAACCCTTTAAAAGACCTAACTGAAGCATGGTTAGTCCGAAAGCGTACTGCTACAAAAAGGTATCCTGACTCCTTTAGGGCTTATTATAAAACTTGAGTTAATATCACAGTTTTCACAAAAATTGTTTTTTCTAAAATAACTCTTTTTCAAAACTTCAAGACAGACATAAGCATTGCATTTTTGAATATATTTTTTTTACATATACTTGAGTGTTTGATAAAACAGAGAAGCTTACAGGATGAATGTTCAATAAACCAAAGTCCTTCCGATAAACAAGGTTGCTTCCGGGATCAAAGACCATGTATACAAAGGGGCATAATCATTATCTCCCAATCAAGGGGGTAGGCCATGATACTGCCTAATTCATTCGGGGCAATCAGGTCCAGATTCAACTATGTTTAAGTAGCCAGGGGCAGATCTCCTCATCTATCTAAATTACCAAGGGTAACATTACAGAGTTCATAATGCCAGGGGTATAGTCACTGTTTCCCAATCAAGGGGGCATACCAAGTTACTGTTCAATTCATTTGGGGCATCAGGTCCAGATTCAACAATGCTTAATAGCCAAGGGCAGCTCTCCTCATATATTTGAATTACCAAGGGTAACATTACAAAGTTCATGATGTCAATGGCATATTATTGTGGGGCATTCTGCTTATTTCTCTTGAGGTAACTACATTCAGATACTTCCATTATAGGACAATTCATCCTCAACCAAGGGGCAATGCTCACTTTTCAAATCTAATACCCGGAGCATATATGGTCCATCACAATTTGAAGATATGTTCCTCTCATTGTATTACCTTGATATTGGATTCTCAGCAGAAGCCATTGTGGAAATTAATTGTCTACGCCAGTAGTATCAGATGGTGTCAGTATTATGTCTTCAGACCCAGCTATGAGGATTTCTGGGAAGGTATTCAGGAAAGTTCAGAATCTCAGGAGCTCTAGATCCAATTGGTTATACACTCTCAAAGTTGAAACAACAGTTTTCGAGTTTAGCTTTACTTTTCCCTCTTTATTCAAGTAGGAAATGCTTTCCAGATTCAGCTTTACTTTTCCCTAAAGCAAGAAATGTCTGTTGGTTATATTTGAATGTGTGTATGCTTTTGAATATGATTGATGTTTACCAGAAATGCATAAAATACAATAAAGGCATTTACTAAGAACGAACAGAGGTAGGAATTAAACAAAGCTTCGCCGGTTCATCCCCACAGAGTAATCTCTACGGATATCCTTACGAAATACCTCAAGCAATATCTTACAGTTCCAACTTTACAAAGTCTCCAGGCAGTTTCATATCCTCCGAAGAATTAAGTCTCCCGGATCTGTGTTCATCTCTTTTATCCTCAGTCAGGATACTCAGGAACCTATTCCTTCAATAATAAGTACGACGAACAAAGACGAGAAGTTATCAAACAAGACGGGAACGAAGTCCTCATATTCCTCAGCTACGAACCGGGATTTATTTTCCCTAGCCAGCAGTTGTTATACAAAGATACACATACACTTCAGGCTACATGATTCATACATACATCATTTACACCATATCACAGCATACGCATCCATCATCCATATGACATTCTTACTTAAGAGCATCATGCTATACATGCATACGTTAAATAATCTTGCATAAGCTAACCTTTCCTTTTCAAGATAGTTGCAGGCAGATAAACACTATCAAGTAATTCAGAGATGATCTATACGAAGATCAGATACTGATATCCAGTTCAGGGATAATCACCACGAAGATTTAATCCTGATATTATTTTTGTCCTTGGGAAGGTATGTAAATGGTCTATACGAAGATCTATTACCTAATCCGGGATATTGCCAGAAGAGATAATCGCCACGAAGATTTATTTCTAATGGTCTATGCAGCAGTTTATCCGTGGAAGGGTACGTAAATGATCTATACGAAGATCTAGTGCTTAATCCAGGATATTTCCAGAGGAGATAATCGTTAACGAAGATTTATTTCTGATGGTTAACTATTTTTGGGATAGTGTGTAAATGATCTATACGAAGATCTAGCAATTAATCCAAGAGATTCTTTCAGAAGAAGTTCAGGGATAATCGCCACAAAGATTTAATCCTGATATTCTTTTTGTCCTTGGGAAGGTATGTAAATAGTCTATACGAAGATCTATTACCTAGTCCGGGATATTTCCAGAAGAGATAGTCGCTACGAGGATTTATTTCTAATGGTCTATGCAGCAGATTATCTATGGAAGGGTACATAAATGATCTATACGAAGATCTAGTGCTTAATCCAGGATATTTCCAGAGGAGATAATCGTTAACGAAGATTTATTTCTGATGGTTAACTATCTTTGGGATAGTGTGTAAATGATCTATACGAAGATCTAGCACTTAATCCAAGAGATTCTTTCAGAAGAAGTTCAGGGATAATCGCCACGAAGATTTAATCCTGATATTCTTTTTGTCCTTGGGAAGGTATGTAAATGGTCTATACGAAGATCTATTACCTAATCTGGGATATTTCTAGAGGAGATAATCGTTAACGAAGATTTATTTCTGATGGTTAACTATCTTTGGGATAGTATGTAAATGATCTATACGAAGATATAACACTTAATCCAAGAGATTCTTTCAGAAGAAGTTTAGGGATAATCGCCACGAAGATTTAATCCTGATATTCTTTTTGTCCTTGGGAAGGTATGTAAATGGTCTATACGAAGATCTATTACCTAATCCGGGATATTTCCAGAGGAGATAATCGTTAACGAAGATTTATTTCTGATGGTTAACTATCTTTGGGATAATATGTAATGATCTATACAAAGATCTAGCACTTAATCCAAGAGATTCTTTCAGAAGAAGTTCATGGATAATCGCCACGAAGATTTAATCCTGATATTCTTTTTGTCCTTGGGAAGGTATGTAAATGGTCTATACGAAGATCTATTACCTAATCCGGGATATTTCCAGAAGGGATAATTGCTACGAAGATTTATTTCTAATGGTCAGTGAAACAATTTATCTGTGGGATGGTACATAAATGATCGATACGAAGATCTTGTACTTAGCCCAACATATTACCAAAAGCAATGCAGAAAAGATCACCACGAAGATTTGATTCTGATGCTTAATTTAAAAGTATGTTCCTAAAGATGGTTCAGAGTCGATCTATACGAAGATCTAAGCACTGACACTTAATAAAGGATATTTTTCCCCCAGAGATAATGCAGAGACGATCTATACGAAGATCTAGTGCTGACATTCAATTCAAACCATGTTACAGAAATGATTCAGAGACGGCCTATACGGAGACTTATTGCTGATATCCAGTGACAACATAAAGATACTACCATCTTCTGATATTATGGATGGCATCTATAAGCCAATCTCCAGTTCCTCTGAGTGGCATCTTTGAGCCCACTCCAGCATATACAACCAATCAGCAGTATTACTTTACGCACCGGCGAGTGCAAATTTTTGGGCTTTTGTGTTCAATCCCCTTCAACCTTCCAAGTCACGAATGGCACACAGGCCAATCTAACCCCTCAAGTTTCAGAAAATTGAACAGGGGCAGCTGTTGCACCCCAAAATTTGCCCTCACCTAGACCAGATATTGTGTACCAAGGTATCCTAAGAGGGTCACAAGGTTCACAAGATTCACAAGGCATCTCAAGAGATTCACAAGGTTCATAATTAGTCAGAAAATTTGACAATCCCCTCAGACAAAGCATCCTCCTAAGCAATGCATCCTAAACTAGGGTTTTGAGTTTCATCAGGCTAAATGGACTTCCAAGGCTTCACGTGAGCTTCATACCCTCCTATATGTCTTTAAGAATCTCTATGTCAAGTTTCAAGGCTTTCCCAAAAAGGTTTGCTCAGTCAGATGATCAGATAGGCTAAAATCAGTCAAAGCAGTTAAAAAGTCAAACTGAGGTCAACTGTGGTCAAACCAAAGTCAAACTTCATGATTTTTTTGCCAACATCAAGTATATGAAGTAAAATTCATCATTTGATCAAGGGTTGATCATCATTCATCAAGGAGATTTCAGATCATCAAGAATCAGGAGTTTCTAAATTAGAGTTTTCATAGGAAAAGTCAACTGAACTTTGACCAGCCATAACTTTCACATGCTTCATAAAACATTTCCCATACAAAGCTCATTTTGAAGGAAATTGAATTCTCTACAACTTTGTGTCTCACAAGCCAATCCCAAAAATGCTTCATTTGGAAGGTATGAGCTAAGACATTATAGGTCATTTTAAAAGTCAACAAAAAGTCAACATCTTCCAAAGGGCATAATTTGAAAATGGTAAAGGATATGGATATGAGACCAAAGAGGTTGGTTAGAGGACTATCTAAGCTTTCCAAAAAGTCCAAGAACACCTTCATATCCTTAAAATTGAGGGATTTGTGCCTTTGCAAAGTTGGGAAATATTTGGGAGGTTTATGAAGCAAATAGGCCTTAAAACCAAATTTCTCCAAATGGGCTTGCAATTTTGTGATCCAATCTTTACTATGACATCATGCACGACCCAATTCTCATTTATTCAGATTTTTATAATTTATTTTATATTTATTTTGAATTTATTCATTAAAAATCAATTTAAATCAAAATAAAATATGAAAATTCAATATTTAAAAGTGATTCTTCTTCTAGAAACTCTTAAAGACCATTTAAATTGATTTGATGCTATCCAAATTCGTGCTAAGGCATTATGGCATGAAAATATTTTATTTTTTTTGACTAATTTGGCAAGAAGATTCCTTCACATTCAAGTCATCCAAAAGCCCACAAAAGTTATATGTTTTTTGACCTAATCTAACTTTACTACATAAGGATAACATGACCAATACACAAGAGGAGGAAAATTGGCACAAAAGAGGCATTGTTCAAACTCAATTTTTTTCTAAGAAATTTCAAATTCGGTTTACTACTTGGAGATCATATCCAGTTGTTTTGAAGGTTCAAACATGTTCTTTGAACATCATTGATGCAATCCCAACCATTCATTGCATTCAAAACATCTTGAATTGCTTAAACCGAATTCGTTTCTTTTTATTTTTCTTAATTTTCGATTTCAAATATTTATGCATTATAAACGTGATTTGATCTTATATTATGGTTTGTTTGAATGTTTAGAGTGTTTCTGGACCATTTGATTGAAGCTTACGTGCATAAACAAGGAGGTGCCATGGTTAGGGTTTCGACTATGTTTTTGGGGTTATACGATTCAGGCCGTTTGGAAGCTTTTTAAGGACATGGCTAAACCGTACAAACCATGGGCAATTGAATTGAGTTGTTAATTTTTACTATTATAATGGTTTACGTGATGTTTCAAAAAACATAGGTTCTCTGTTAAAATCATGCGCAGGAAATTTCGCAGGAAATTTCGCAGGAAACGTTGTAACAAAATTCGCAGGTAAGTTGAGGAAGATGAAGTTGGAAGGCGCCAATCAGAAATTCAAAAACCTGTTTTGTTTTTTATTATATTTATTGTGTATATGTTTCAAATCGTACAAGTGGTCCAGTGGATGGAAGCGTTTTGTTGGAGCAAGGAGGCGCAGGTTCGATCCTGGCCAGAAGCATCTTTTTTTTAACTCATTTATTTTCGCAGGTTTAATATTTATTAAATGTTACTTGTTTAAACATCAAGAAACACACGCAACCTAGTGGTACCCCATCAAACTGGTAATGGGGAGGTCCTGAGTTCAAATCCAGGTCTCCCCCATTTTTTTAAAACTTGTTTTTTTTTCTTTCTTTTTTATAGTTTAATTATTATATTATTATATTATTATTATATTATTATATTATTATCTTATTAATTAATTAATTAATTAACTAATTAAATAATCCTAATTTTAACTTAAATATATTATATCATAAAATATTTTTTGTAAATAAATATTAATTATTCTTTCTAATATTTTTTATTAATCTTTATTATGTGTAATTTGTAAATAATTTATTTAAATTTTAATTAATTTCTAAACCTAAATTCTTAACCCTAATTTTCTTAATTAAAATGCAAACCCTAATTTTTCTATTTACCCTAAAATTAACTTATTTTTTTCAAAACCCTAATTAATATATTAATCTTTATTTTTATGTAAATAGTTTAATATTTTGTTTATTATTATCAAATTTGTTATATTTTCTTAATTAACTTCTAAAAAATTTCTAATGTTTATTTAACCTAAAAATAATTTTCTCTTTTAAATTTTTATTTTCTTTATTTCTTATTCTAACCATTATTATTGCTATTATTTTATTATTACTAATATTTAATTATTGCTTATTTATTATTATTATATTTATCATTATTATTATTTCTCGATTATATTGTAATTGTCCCAAAGCCTTGTAATATTTATAGGTTTATATTTTTTGCTTTATTTATTTAAAATATATTTATTGTATGGTTAGTAATTTAGGGTGTGTATAACATGTTTGTAATTAAAATCAACTTAGAATAATTAACTTAAATAAGATAAATATTTGAATATGAACACTCACACACGTAAGTCGATCTTTGATCGCCATCTTGCACTTCCTAAGGTTGCCTCTCAGTTGCCTATTTCAAAAGGTCAAGTAGGGTGTCTTAAGCAAGTCCCTTTCATAAATATCATCAAGTCCCTTCAGTTTATAAGATCAAGTCCCTTCGAGGTTGCCTACGATAAATGATCTTGTCCCTTCGAATAAAAGATGATAAGTCCCTACGAATTGCTAAAGACACCTTACAGTTGCCTACATACAGATGTCCCTACACATGTCCCTTATACATCCAAGGTAATGACTACCTATTCCTTAATAATATGGATAGTCTTACCCTGTGAAAGAATGTAAAAGAATAAGAAATACTTAATATAAGGTAGGTTCCTCTTAATTACTTGCTCACCTTTCAAAATATTCCTTACACCACACTTTTCAAACAAAATTTTCAAAAACAAGTCTTTGTATACATCCATACGAGGATCATTACAAAGTACTTAGAAAGTTTCTAATCACACACTACACCTTTTCAAAACAATTCAAAGTGAGCTAAGTAACTAAGAGCCCATGGATAACCATGGATATAAAGGGTGCTAACACCTTCCCTTTGTATAACCTACCCCCCGAACTCAAGTCTTTTAAAATAGGTCTTTCCTGTTCTTTTATGTCCTTTCCTTTTGGATAAAATAAAAGTCGGTGGCGACTCTTGCTATCCGCAACATTATAGAAAGTCATTTCTCCCACCGTGTTACACTTGTGCTGCTCGTATCACCCATAGAGGAATCATAAAGGACCAAGTCAATGCTGTGGAAGATTATGATGAAGGTTACAACCTAGATGGTTGGGTCTTTCCTACCAGGGGTGATGGACTCAACAATTGGAAGGCTGAAGACGTTATTCCTATCTCCTTTAGTCAGGAGTAAATGCTATTTTATTTTTCTAAATTTAATTTTTGTAACTTTGAACAATTAAATACTTTTAAGCCTTGTGCCTTGCCCGGGGCACAATGGTATGCTTGTTAGGGTTGTCATTTCATTTGCATATTTTCATTCAATAAAATCAATGGGCGTTTCTCGCTTTCGTAAATATTGCACTCTTTTCTTTCTTTTACTTTTTCCTTTTATAAAAAAAAAGAAGCTATGTGTTCTTACACACACCCACATCACTAAAATGCAGATATTCATCCACTCTGGATCCTATTGATAACAATTTTGCTATTGCCAATTATGACTTCGAGAATCCGATCTATCAAGCCGAGGATGGAAAGGAAAAAGATTGTGAAGTGCCTGTAGAGTTGGCTAGATTGCTACAACAAGAAGAGAAAGTTATGCAACCACATGAGGAACCAATCGAAGTTGTGAAATTGGGAACTGAGGTAAGCAGGAAAGAAGTCAAGATAGGTGCTAAGTTAGAAGATGGTGTTAAGAACGGGTTGATTCAGATGTTACATAACTATGTGGAAATTTTTGCTTGGTCTTATGAAGATATGCCAGGGCTGGATACAGATATTGTGGTTCACCGTCTACCAGTGAAAGAGGATTGTCGCCCAATAAAATAGAAAGTTCGTCGTATGCGTCCTGATATGTCAAAAAAGATTAAGGAAGAGGTGATGAAACAATTCAATGCAGGGTTTTTAGCTGTTACTTCTTATCCTCAGTGGGTTGCAAACGTAGTGTCAGTGCCTAAGAAAGATGGTAAAGTACGCATGTGTGTAGATTACAGGGATTTGAACAAAGCCAGCCCCAAAGATGACTTTCCACTTCCACATATTGATGTTCTGGTAGACAACACTGCTCAACATAAGGTATTCTCTTTTATGGATGGTTTCTCTGGGTACAATGGGGCACTTTCTGTTATAAGGTGATGCCATTTGGATTGAAGAATGCTGGGGCAACATATCAGTATGCTATGGTAGCTTTGTTCCATGACATGATTCACCGTGAGAAATAGGTATATGTGGATGATATGATAGCGAGATCTCAAACTGAAGAAGACCATCTTGATCATCTGCACAAGTTATTTGAAAGGTTGAAAAAATACAAATTGAGATTGAATCCAAACAAGTGTACTTTTGGAGTTAGATCTGGTAAACTTCTGGGTTTTATTGTCAGTGGTAAAGGTAATGAAGTGGATCCTGCAAAGGTAAAAGCTATACAAGAGATGTCTTCTCCTTGTACTGAGAAAGAAGTTAGAGGTTTCTTGGGACGACTGAATTACATTGCAAGATTTATTTTCCAGTTGACTGCTACTTGTGAACCAATCTTCAAGTTGTTGAAGAAAGATCAAGTAATGGAATGGAATGACGAATGCCAGGTAGCTTTTGATGAGATCAAAAGGTACCTACAAGAACCTCCTATATTGATGCCACCAATTGAAGGAAGACCCTTGATTATGTACTTGACAGTATTGGATAACTCAATGGGGTGTGTGTTGGGGCAACATGATGAATCTGGTCGAAAAGAGCAGGCAATATACTACCTTAGCAAAAATTTTACCGACTGTGAAACAAGATACTCACTGCTTGAGAAAACTTGTTGCGCTTTGGCATGGGCTGCTCGCCGACTAAAACAGTATATGTTGACTCATACCACTTTATTGATTTCAAAAATGGATCCAATCAAGTATATATTTGAGAAACCTGCTCTCTCCGGACGAATAGCAAGATGGAAAATGATCTTGACAGAATATGACATACAATATACTACTCAGAAAGCAATCAAAGGAAGTGTAATAGCTGACTATTTGGCTCATCAAGCAGTGGATGATTATCAATCTATGAATTTTGAGTTTCCAGATGAGGATATTATGACTGTTGCTAAAGAACCTAGACAATATGAAGGACCTGGACAAGGATCCCGGTGGACTATGGTTTTTGATGGAGCTTCTAACGCGCTTGGTAATAGTGTTGGTGTTGTGATTATCTCTCCTAAAGGTTGTTATACACCATTTACTGCAAGGCTTTGTTTTAAATGTACCAATAATATGGTTGAGTATGAAGCGTGCATCATGGGTATCAAGGTTGCCATTGAGATGAATATCCAGTTCTTGAATGTATATGGAGATTCAGCCCTGGTAGTTAGTCAAGTTAAAGGATATTGGGACACCAAGCATCCTAATCTCATCCCTTATAGAGAGCATGTGTTGTCTTTGATCCCGTACTTTGAAGAGATTACCTTTGGACATATTCCACGAGAAGAGAATCAGTTGGCAATTGGCAGATGCATTATGGAGTGAGGCATATACCAGTGGAGAATTATTAAAGTGTGTATATATATATATATATATATATATATATATATATATATATATATATACACACACACACACACACATATCTTTGAGTAATGATAGATAGTAAGATGGATTATGTGTTATGGATGATATGGTATCATCATGTTTCAGAAAATTTTAGAGTTTCTATCACCAACCAGATGATGTGATGGTATGTTGATATTGTGATTAGAATGAGACCCAAGTGTGAAACTATATGGATTATAGAGGTCATGAAATTAAGAGAAAGACGAGGGATGTGATAGTGTTATTAAAGTTCTTACTTTGGATAAAGGTTTCAATTGGAGTAAACCGATTTGGATTGTATTTGGTGTCGTAGTAGTTCTGATATTGGGGAAATAATCAACAATTTTGTTGTGCTACGAGCGTGTCTATAGAAGAATATGTAATGTATTTTTGGGCATTTATGTGCCATTGGTAAGGTTGAAAAAAAGGAAAATAAGAAATCATTGGGAAGCCTTAGAGGGGTTGGAATCATGCTTGTATTGAAAAAGTTTCAAAGTATGATAGAACGAATTAGAGGAGTTTCTATCATCGACCGTATGTGGAAATAGTATTATCGAGAGTATGATTTGGATGAAATTCAAGTGTGAAAATATATGGATCCTCGATGGAGTGAAATTTAAAGGATGTTTTTAGACCCTATTTTTTTAATTAACGTTGAAAACAAATTTGAGAGGAAACACTATTGTAAGTTTAGTAACAATGGTTTATACTCCATCATGGTTGTCGGTTACCTATTGAAAAATTGAGGAACTGATCACCCTTAATATCTTGTTGATTTTAGATGGAATCATGTCGGATGTGATAGACTTGTCTTGCCAACTAGTTAGTATGTGTAGTAAGTTGGTATTCTACCAAGGAGATGGTTGGTCACTAGTTCGTGTGAACCTAATGGAAGGTGACTAAGAAATAGTTGGGATATATTAGACAATTTGGAAAATTGAGTTGTTATGTGAGCTAACGCCACAGAATGGGAGATTGAGGATATAAAAGTGAACGATGATTTTTTGGTGAATATTAAAGAGATTCAAAAGCTAGATGTGAGATTTGTGAAGGTGATAGATAATGGGAATAATATTGAGTGGCAGAATTGTTGATATTATAGGTTAGGTTGATGTTCATATGACAATGTGCATAGTGATGGTAATGAACTTGTGGTGTTCCGGCCTAAGAGCGGATGAGGTTATAAAGTAAGGAGACGAGGCGTGGACTGAATTTACACATTCATAACTCGGTAGCATTACATCTTGTTGGATTGTGTTAATTAACAATGTGGAATTTGAATTATGGTGTTTGAATGGTTGTCAATACGATATAGAATTAGAGATAAGGATGCGGGAGCCGTATCCAGAGTGGATTACCTCAGATAATTTTCAGGGACGGAAATTCATTAAGTGGGGGAGAGTTGTAACACCCCAGAAATCAAAATTAATTATTTAATCAGTTATTTAATTGATTTAGCGCGATTTGGTGAGTTTAAGTGATGGTTGATGGTTATGACGCATGATGATATAATAATGTGATATGGGAAGGTGTTGGAATAAGAAATTAATTCGAGGATAAATCCTAAGTTATTATTTTAGTAAGATTTTTTTTATTTAATAGAGTATTAATCTAAATAATTAGATAAATAATAATATTAGAGATTTTTATGGATAAAGTGGTAAATATGGATTGAGTTAGTAAGAATAAAAACAGGATTGTATAAAAAGGCCCAAGGAGGGTAAGAGAGGAAATAATAAAATCATATTTTTGGAATAACTTTGGAGATCGAACATATTTTGGGAAAAGTGATCTAAGGACTGAAGGCATAAAGACGAGGACTCAGAGGTTTCTTGAAGACCTCGAGGAAAGGGAATTCAAGGTTTGACATCTAAGGTATGTGTAGTATTACCTTTCATTATATTTGATATATGATTTAGATTGTGTGTTGATGATTTGGGATTTTTAGGGTTTATGGGGACCGGTGATGAATTTGATGAATGTTGTGTTCTATAATAAAATTGATGTTGTATAGATTTTATTGGTGTGTAATTATTATTACAATTGATTTAGATGATAGATACTGTTAGATTGTTTGAGTTATAACCAATGATGATGATGATTAATTAAGTTTGATGAGTCTGATGAGAATAGGTAGAGATTGAAGAAATAACTGTGACTATAGAGTAGAAATAGTGGTTATTGATATATGACAAAATAGATGCTAGGAAGGTACCACAATGAAATTGAAGACCGGAAAACTGGTGTTAAGAGGAAGGTGGCGTGTGCCACCAAGAATATAAGTGGCGAGTGCCACTAGTGGGTGTGAAGAAAATTAATACATATATTATATATTATTATATATTAGGTAACTTTATTGGTAATTGAAAGTTAATATATTATATAACTTTAATTGTGATGATATAACCTTAATGGTGATGGAAAACTAAATAAAATTAGTGGAAAAGGGTGGCTCCTGCCACTAGCGTGAATGGCGCCAGTTACCTATATAAAAGGTGGCGCCAGCAACCTAACATCAACCTAGATCTGGCGTAATCCACCTGCATTTAGTGGTGGCACAAGCCACTTGGTAAAGGGTGGCGCAAGCCACCCATTTTTGGGGAAGGGTGGCACTAATTTCGTTCTTTGTTTATATGACATAACTCACCATAAGTATGTTATTTGAGTAGTCTGAAGCAATGGGAAGATACTATTGTGAGCTACATTATAGGAAGTAAAATAATGAAATTAACCAATAATTATGTATTAAGGATTAATTGATGAGTTTGTATGCCACTTGCAGTATTTGTGTGCCTCACAGAGGGAAAACCTTACTGAGTAAAGTATGATTTTTTAGAAGGATTATTACGGGTGGTTATATACTAGGATGGCAGTAGTGTGTGTGAATGGTGTATAATAATATGTGATATACATGATCCTAACTTTTGAACCGTGAGTCGGTTTTACATGTTGTTTGAAGCGTTGGAGAGATATCGCAACAATCTAAATTCTAGTAAAATAATAAGAAGCATAAGATGTGATTATTTAGTGATTGTGTCGTGAATTAGGTGACGAGATTACATGTCGAGTAAATTGTGTATGCTTTGTTGTATAAATTGTTATGATGATGTTTTGAAGTGAACTGTTTGGTGTTTGTTATGATGAATGATGATGTGAATAGTATGATGTATGTATATGAAGTATATGACGCGAATATGATGATTTGAATGAATGATGATGTGTTGTCTATGATGTGTGTATATATGAGGTATGTGAAGAGAATATGACGATTTTGATGATTAAGATGTTTATGACGTATATGATGATTAATATGTTTATGACGAATATGATGATTAAGATGTCTATGACGAATATGATGATTAAGGCATTTATGAGATATATGATGATATTTTGATGAATGATGATGTGTTTGATAGTAGTGGTCGTATTTATTTGTTGTTACGCATCATGCATTCATAGCATTGCTTAGGACGAATAGTACAATATCGTTTTGCAGGATGATGATCCAGTGAAAAATTGTAGGACGATAGTGTCCAATGATGGCCTTAATCCCATTGTGCAGATTAAGTGCTATTTGTGATGTGCTATGGTTCCAAGCGGGAATCGATCCTATTGGTGGAATATTTAGAGATACTGATGACTAAGTCATCAGTGATGTTTTGGTACCACATGCATGAGTCTATATGTGTAGACATTGATTTTTGACGATGCTTATATAAAAAGGAAAATGTTGGTGAAAGGGAGATTTCGACGCATACAACAAGAAAGGGTATTTTTTACATCTTTTTTCGACAAAGATGAATAAGAGCTTATGTTTCGTTAACATGACATGGTCTTCAGTCGAAGGAGTTTGTTTGTAATAATTTCGAAGGATGTTGAATAAAAGACATCAATTCAAATTGAAAGAAGAAATTCAAAGTGTGAAGTTGCAACGATTGACAAAAAGGACGCGTGGAAGCATCTAGAGGAATGAAGGCATGTCGAAAAGCCAAGTGTCAAGTTATTGGAATTCGCTCGTTAGTGGCAGTTAGTTTAGTTTCCTATATATATAGGATAGTTATTGTTAGTTTGTGTGTGATATATTTGTAAAAATTCCTATTGAACTCAAAGTACCCGTGTGAGAGAAAAGAGTGTGAATTTGGAAAATGTACGTGTGAAAAACACCATATTTACTTTCTTTAAGTTTTCAATAAAATTTCAAGTTCATTTAAATTCCTTTATCATTTCATAGTTTTTTAGTCAATTATAAGTCTTTCATTTCGACGCATTACGTTACTTGTCTTCCATTACTTTAACACATTCTTAGAAGTTATTTATTTAAATTGTGTCAAGTTTATTCTACTTTTGTTCTTTATTCTTATGAATCGTACAAACGTACTTAAGATAATTGAATGAAAGTGAAATGATTAAGGATGACACAATCAATACATTCGACCAGATACAGATAAAATATGCACTTATGTCCTAGGATTTGTATGATTGATCCTGCAAGTAAACTAATTTAGACGTTGAATTAGAAATCAGCGGTTGTTCGTCGGAAAACCAGCGAACAATACGATGTTGCATTTGCCTTGTTTGTGGTATTGCATGATGTTTTGTGATAAGTGAATTATTTGATTATTCCTTAGAGTATGATGTTTTATAATAACTATGATGTTGTTGTTGTTTTGAGTGTGAAATCCACTACGATAGATCACAATTAAAACCTTTTCTCTTTGACTTAACCCAATTCTAAGACAAAATCTGAATATCATCTAAGTAACTTAGATTACCGTGATCCAATGATTTGAAAATCTTATCATTCCTCTTTCTCCAAATGGACTATATACAAGCGAACCAAATAACTACGAATCACTCTCTCATAGTTTTATCTCCAATGCAAATACCAGCATAATGAACAAAATTCTGCATAGCAGAATTGTGAGAAACATACGATATATTGAGCCATCGTAGGACCTTGCTCCATGCCAACACAACTGACGGACAGTCGAAGAAAATGTGATCAACATTTTTTTCTTTATCGCAACCTAAAGGACATAAATTTTGAGTTGAAACTAGAATTCCTCTTTTGACTAAATTTTCTCTACTAGCGATTCTATTCTCCCATATTCTCCAAACCAAAACCGAGACTTTAAGCGGAACCAATTTACTCCAAGCTTGCGCCAATTCCTGGTTTTCTCCACTTTGAATCATCAACCCTTCCATGATCACACCATAGGCTTCTCTGACCGTGTAAACATCATTGTACCACTTCCACCTATATATCTCGCCATCCCTTAAACATATGTTATTTAGCTTATCTTTGATTTCTCCCTTACTCCTCTCATTTTCACCATCTAAATTACCCTCCCAATTTCCATTCCACACTGTATCGATGCCTTCACGCCTTATCACATCTCTAACTGTGATATCATTATCCATACTCCCATACTTACATTCTAATATTCTAACCCAAAGTCTATCATTTTCGGTAATCTGTCGATGTGTTAAATCCAATTAGTGAGCTTTTGTGAAAATTGATCTTCAGCTTTTGTGAAAATGATTTAATATGAATTGATTTTGAGAGAGAGTTTGATATTAATGAATGAAGTCATTGTATTAAAAAGCTTCAAGTAACAATGTACATAAAACTATTAAAACTTATCAAAGTGGCTTTTGGCTTCTTTCAACGGTTCAGTAATAATGCATTTGTAATGATTAATTAATGGAATATCTACAGTACGTTATATGTATAGGTAAAAGAATTTTTTTTGCTGAAGTTAATCCTATGGTTGGTTTCCTGTTATTTAGGATTCTCTGGCCTATTATTTTCTATAAAATTACTTGAGCAAAAAAATAGTTTATTTGAAATTCATTAAGATCTTAGTTCTATGGCTGGGTAAATTATCATTAAATATTATACAGTAGTTTGACCTAACTCACTCTACAAAACCGGTTGGTAAGGTGGGAAGTGTCACTCTATTTAAACCCTTTATGAGTTATATATTTAGCCAATATGAGACTTGATTTTTCCAATAAGTCCATTGTAGTTACTAGTACTACATATTCACATGTAGTTATTATTACATACAACAAAATTGCAAGCAGTGGTCTATTTAGTGATCATGTTATTCTTCTGCCTCTAATTATAGGAGCTGAAAGTCTTTCAGTATGGCAGGAACGTGATCCAATACAAATCTGTCTTGGAATGATTACACAAGAAATATTCAGGTCATCGTACTATTATGTGGCCTTGGATCCTTTAGAAACTGATAGATTCCTCAGTACTTTTTATTTGGTGTCTCTAAAGGGTTCCAATGCATGATTTAACAATAGGATCATATGTGGTTGTTGGTGTTGGAGAGGTAACAAGTTTTGAAATTTTAATTACTTGGATAAATTCATTTGCTTCAAATTCTAGAAAGTGAAAAAATAATCGCTGCCGTTTTTAAGGCTTTCAAATAGCTAAGCAATATTCTTTTACTGCAATCATAAATTGGTTCATAAATTGAACTGAATCGGATCATTACGGTGGTTCAATGTAATTTTTTATAATCACTTTAATAAAAAATGATTAATCTATTAAAATAGTTATAATTTAGTTTAAAACTGTATTTTAAAATTGTGAAAATGTATTTTTTTTCACAATTAATAATGGATTAGAACTGGTTTGAACAATTTTATAAACTGTTTTTTCTTTTATAATTAATTTTATAAACAGTATGTTAAAAATTCATAGTTTCAACAACTTACAATGTTTTTTTATTTTAGTTTGAACAAGTATTAAAAATATTGAGGTTAGGCTAGAGATTCACAATGTTAAACTAAAAATTTTGAAATAATTTTCAACACTAATAATTTATAGGATATTTGCAACGTCGTGTGTTGTATATTTACACTATTATATAGATGAGTTAAATAAGTTTTAGGTCCTTATAAATATTTCACTTTTTAAAATTGATCCCTCCAAAAAATTTCTTCAAACATTGGTATTTCCAAAGTTTTCTGCTTTTAAATGTAGTCTTTCCCGTTAGTTTCAACTAACGGGGGTGATGTGACAAACCATATGTGTCTAATTTATTTGTTGAAGTGGGTGAATGAGGCCAGAGTGGAATATATGTTAAAATTAAAAGGTACAAAATAAATGGTAATTCAAAGAGACATTTCTTACCTTTCTTCAGTAATGCCCTAGTAACAGAATCAAAGTCTTCTCCTTTTCTACTTTGGAAACGTTTGTGCAAGTCAACGAAGATTGCAACTGGTGTAGTGGTCCCAAGCAAGCATTGTTCGTATCCTAGAAGATGGTCTCAGGTTAGTAACTCTTGTCTGTCATTGTTGTACTCGCGTGGTCCCATTATGTTGTATTCTTTAATAGTGTTTGTTTTCTATTTATGTTGTATGATGCTTTAACTGAATGATTTTACTACTGTGAGTAAATAATTAGGGCATATCAACATGTTGTGGTTTTTGATGTAGAATTGGTAAAAAAATTAGGGTTAATGTAATGTTTGATTCTGAAATTAGTAAATGATATTAAACATAGGTTAAATTATGTCTACAGGTTAATGGATAAGTTCAAGATAGTTTTTTTACACAAATGGTCGTTTTGTAAAAGACATTAACCTAAAATATGAGGGTGGGGATATATATGCCTTTAGTGGACAAGATCCAGATTATTGGAGTTTCTTTGAGGTTGTTGATTTAGTGAAAGTGCTTGAACCAGAGTTTGATTTACTTCAGTTAAGTTGTGCTGGAAGCATAAGGGAGGATTGCTTGAAGAAGATTTAAAAAAATTTAGGGATGATGGAGATGCACATGAGTTAGCCTTGTATGCTATTGGATACAAGTGTGATGTTGAGATTTATTGTGAGCCTAAGTTTGATGGAGAGGAAACTTTTATGACTAAGTATATAGAGAAAGGGAAAGGATTAAGTGTGAAGACAAAGCTGAGATTTTGAGTGAATCAAGTAGTGATTCTAGTGATAATTTTGTGGAAGGTGTGCACTTTGAGGATAGTGAAGATGAGAGGATGGCTGGTTTTGAAGAAAGATTTGTTGATGTCACTGTCAATAGGGATGATGAAGTCAATAGGGATGAGGTAGTAAACAAGATTGAGAATGCTGAAACTAAAGAGGGAAATAGTAAAGAAGATAAGAAAGTATTTATAACTGAAGAGATGTGTAAGGAACATTTGGTTGAGGATGAATATATGACAGATGAGCTTGATAGTGATGGTGATGATGATAGTTGTGATGAAATGCCTTGTATTTTGAGGTATAATAAGGATGATACATTATGTAAGGATTATGATTTCAAAGTTAGAACAGAGTCTTCATCTCTTAGACAATTCAAAGATGTTATTTTAGAACACATTGTGTTGAATGGAAGGGAGCTTAAGTTTGAAAAAAAATGACTCAAATAGATGTAGGATTGTGTGTAAGGACAAGAAAAAATGTGACTATATTGTGTTATGTAGTAGGGTACTCACCTCCACCATATTTATAATCAAAACCTTGTATGCAAAACACAAATGTGGAAGGAAGTTTTTTAACAACAATGCTGGAGCAGAATGAGTGGCTAAAGTTATTGTTGATGGTTTGAAGAATAACTCTAAGATGAGGTTAAGTGGGGTGGTAGCTGATGTGAGGCAAAGGTATGCAACAGTGATCCCATCATGTAGGGCATTCAAGGCAAGAGAGATTGCAAGAGCCATTGTTGAAGGTGACTCAAGCAAACAATTTAGTTTTCTATGGTCTTATGTGGCTGATTGAGAAAGGCATCAACTGGTAACACATTTAAAATAGGTACTAGTGCTCCAACTGAAGGGATGAGTCCAAGATTTCAGAGATGTTACATGTCCCTAGATGGAACCAAGAAAGCTTTGACAAGATCATGTAGGCCTTTCATTGGATTGGATGGTTGTCACTTGAAACACAAATATAGAGGGATTCTTTTGATTATTACTGGGAGAGATCCTAATGATCAATATCTACCAATTGCATTTGTTGTGGTTGAGATGGAGAGTAAGGATTCTTGGAGTTGGTTCATGAAATTGCTAATTGAAGACATATGTGATGGAAGGCGGTGCTTCATTTTTGAATTACAAAAGGTAGTCTTAGTATTTATTTCATTGCATTTACTTTTAACATGTTTTCATATTGTACTGATAATGGCTGCTCAAATAGGGTCTGGTACAGGTGTTTGAAGAGGAGTATCCAACATATGATCATAGGTTTTTCTTGAGACATCTTTATGCAAACTTTAAGAAGAAATTTGGAGGTGGCACCTTGTTTAGAGATCTCATGATGGCTGTTACAAAAGCTACCTATTTTGAAGCACATGAGGCAAATATGATAATGATTAAAGAGATCAGTTTGGAAGCATATGAGTGGATTGAAGCAATTCCAAAGAACAAATGGTGTAGGCATGCTTTTCCAATTTTTTCAAAATGTGATGTCTTAATGAATAATTTAAGTGAGTCATTCAATGCAACAATTTTGTAGGAAGCACCAATTCTGTATGAACCAGAACCAAATGTGCAGGAAACATAGCCAATTGTCCAGGAACCAGAGCCAAATGTGATTGAGAATGAGAACCTATGGTGAAGGAACCCGAGCCAAAATGAAGCAGTCTTTGAGAATGAAACAACTATTGAGCCAGAACCAGAGCCAATTGTCATGGAGAACTCTACAACATTGGATGAGACCTTAGCTGCCCTACAAACTGGTGGTGAAGTATTGGACATTCAACCTCTGAGAATTTATAAGTCACCTCTCAAGTCATCTATCAAATCACCCTCTAAGCCAAGTGGAGCGAGAGTCTTTTTTGGGAAGAAACTAAAATTGTTTAGACCAACTCCTTTCAAACCACCTGGAATAAGAACTACTCTGTCAAGGCCATCTAGCGGTGAACCAATCAACCATATGACACAAATCAAGTACAAATCCACAAGTAACGTGTTACCTCAAAAAAGGCATAGTGAGAGGTTGAGGACTTTGAAGTCCAAGAACATACCAGGCCCAGGAAAACAACCTGATGATCCATTGGTGATACAAGAAGATGAGTGCACTAGTAAGGGTCAAACTGAATGAAGTGAAGATCTTATGAGCTTTGTTTTTTTTTGTTTAAGTATCTAAGAAACAATTATGGTGTGAAGTACTTCTTGTTGTTTTGTATTCTGATGTAATGTACTTGTTATTTTGTACTTTTTGATGTTTTACAATTCTGATATTTTGATGTAACACACTTCTTGTTTTGGAATCTGGTGTAATGTACTTCTGGTGTAATGATATACACTGATATTTTAATGTACTAATTACATTATGGCACTTTGATCTACAATGAAATGAAAACTCTTTTGGTATTTTGATGTAATACTCATATCACTGTTTGTATATGCCTTTTTATGTTCACATTACTGGTTAAACCAAATATGTATCATAACAGAACAAATTTGTATAGGCCTTTGTATTTCAAATCAACAACTTAACTTAAATTTGTATATCATAAGAGAAACATATGTTGCAAAAGGAAATACTTCATATCAAACCAACATAGAAAATTATATTTCATAACACCTAAACATTATAAAAGGACAAGTACCTAAACATTAAAAAAGGACTTGTACCTAAACATTACAAAATCACTTGTTCAAAACAAAACAACATTAACATGTCATCTTCAACAGTTACATCTAAGAATAAAATACATGTTGACTAACATTGAAATTACAACACATATGGTCTTGAACTTTCCATATAATTCCTCCTTCTTTAACTTCAACTTCAACCTAGTATTCTTCTTCATTGATGCTTTATAAAGCTCCTTAAATGTATCGACAAACTGCATATCTCTCTTATCTTTGTTGCATTCAAATTCCAACATTTTGACATCTTCCTTCCTTAAACCATACTCATCATCCCAAACGAACATATTACAAGTTCATGCGTTCTTCCAAAATAGGAATCTCCAGAACAATCTCTCTTGATTCTTTCCCTTCTTGCACATGTATGCAATCAAAGTACCCTTGCATCCACACTTTTTCCCTTCATTGTTGGTGGCAATGATAGAGTGTTGTGACAATAAATTGCTTACCCTTGATGAATAAGACATGACGAAATGGAAGGAGAAAAAGGATTTGGGGAAGAAAAGTCAAAATCTGGAGAAGAGATGAAGAGAATAGATGAATCCCAAATGACAATTTGTGGAGGAAGAGGGGATTTAGGGTTTGACCGAAAAAAGAGTTATACTGACTTGAACTATATTTCATTTCATTTCACACGTGGATCACATCAATTACGCCATGGTAAATGAATTAGACACACATGGATTGTCACATCACCCTCCATTAGTTGAAACTAACGGAAGGGACTACATATGGAAACGGAAAACTTTGGGAGGACCAATGTTTGAAGAAAACATTTAGAGGGACCAATGTTAGAAAGTGGAATATTTGTAGGGACCTAAAACATATTTAACCCTATTTAGATTATACAATGATTATCGTTAAATAAAATTTGTTAATTATTTAAAATCAATTATTTAATTGACTCTTGTTAAAGTTGTTTTTAAAGTTGTTTGTTGTTAAAGTATGAGATTGAGGCTTAAAATAAAATCGAGTAAGTAAAAAAAACAAGATAGAATCAAAATCTAGATTGAAGCTGAATGTGAGTTTGAGAAAAAAATATTTTATGAAATCAATTTGAAATTATAGAATTCATAATAATGGTTTGGAAAAAACTGTTTAGATTTAGTATTTTGTAATCTCAATTAATAAAGTAATGTAAAAATGTTAATAATATGTGAAAGTGCACGTAACGCAAATATAATTGAAAAATATTAGAAACTTAAAATAAATATATTTATCTTTTTCATGTAAGGACGGCCCCCATCCGCGCGCAAATAAGAGAGTGATTCGTAGGATGCAAGAGCGGTCGATTTCGGCGCGATAGCGGTTCTTGGATAGCGCTCTGCTCCCTTGGCGGAGCGTTTTTTTCACTCCGACTGTGTTTCTCTGATTGATTTGCATATGCGATGGACAGATGGTGACGGAGAAAAAAGAGAGAAGAAAGTTAGTGGCGGCAGAAAAGAAAGAGAGAAGAAAGGTAGGGATGATTGAGAAGAAAGAGAGTGGTTGATTTTGCTTAAGTATAGGTCGACACATAACTTGTTCAAGTCGACCTCTATGCCTCAATAATGAAATTTTTCTCCACTTCCTTCAGGTTGCCTTAGATAGGTCGACATACGGCTTACATAGGTCGACCTATTGCCCTCAAAAATTAAATATTTGTTTTTCCTATCAATTTTTCTTGCATTACTTTTGCTCATTATCTCTCTCTCTTATATATATATATATATATATATATATATATATATATATATATATATATATATATATATATATATATATATATTCATACATGCATTATTTTCTAGCAAGATACTAGTCTAAAACCTAAATGAAACCAGAATTACAAAGTAAATTCATTATCTTCAACCTCTCTTCTATTAATACACACAATCAAACTACATATAATCATTTTTTGAAATGGTGACCATCTAGATTAGGGTTTATAACATCCAATTAGATTGTGCTTTGTAGGCAACCAATCTGGTTTGAACACCTTCCTATTCCTTCAGTTTTTGTTTCTCTTTTACTGCATCAACATGCAGTTTTGTAGACAGTTCCTTGACTGTCAAACGTCTCTCTCTTGTTGTTTCAGTCTTCCTTGGCAAATCTAACTCTTTTACAAAATTGTGTTTATTGATCTTGTGAGGAATTCAGTACCTAATTTTTCTCGAAATACTTCTATGAATTGGATGAATTCTTGAGGAAACTACGTCGATATGTTGTTATAGTGTGTCTTAAGTAGCCATTAGAATATAGTAAGGAATTTATGCTCCAATGAAAACTGGTCTTATGATCTTGATATTTTGTTTGACTCTGACTACTCTAAACCCTATAAAGCATCTTTGACCGTCTCAAGAGAATGATTTTTTTTTTGCTTTAGATTTTCTTTTCTTTTTCTCTTGAATTTTGTTTTATCTTTTTTATGTGACAAAAAGGGGAGAAAGATATAAAATTATTTTAAGAGAATCTGAACCCTTCAGATTTTACTTGTTGTTTATTTTCAATTTCGGTTATCTACGGTTATTTGTTTACTCAGGAGATTTGTTTTTAATGTAGAAATTAGGGGGAGCTTACAAAACTCAAACTTTGAACTATTAGACTCAGGGGAAGCTTATAAGCCTTAGACTCCGACATTGTCAAGTAAATTAAAATAGCACAACATTGTTCTTAAATACTTATGTTTGTCATCATCAAAAAGGGGGGATTGTTAGAACAAGATTTGTTCATGACATACATCTTTTAGGTTTTTATGATAACAAAATATTGAAAGAACAATTGTGTTATCTAATGTGTGTTCTAAGTATGCAGGTTTCAAAGCTTAAGGAGAATCTATTTAGAATCTGTTAAGAGAACGTATTTGAGAGAAGCTAAGTTTCTGGCTTCTAATAGTTTATAATTTAAGGACGTTCTTAAGTGAATTCTGGTGATATAGGATTGCGTAGACTCTGAAACAAAATATATCAACATCAGAAGAGAAATATGTTATTTCTACACTTATTGAATGTATCAACTTCTGGAGATCATTTAGAACCATAGACAAAGCTAAATGATTTGTACTGCATAAACCAAGCAATAATGTCAAATCAGTTTGTTAGCGAGAGTTTGTGTTCACATGGCTCAAGGAGAGTTAACATACTTTACAGATATCCACTTTAAACAGATCAATAATAAAACTCACAAGGAACATGCTACGGTTAAACGAGTTACACAATGGATAAAGATCTTTTTGTGTATTTATCTTCAACGTCTCTTAGTACTATGGATTAACAAAGACATTTATGCAAGTTATCGCTTCCAATGGTTATTCTTTCGTATTTGTTATTTAATTAGCTGAAGATTCAATATGAATAATTAATAAGGAATAAAGAAAGAGGGCCAAATAGAAAAATGAGTTAGTCCGCTTCTATCAACAGGGAAGAATAACAAGATCAACAATAACATCGAGTATGCAAAGTTTATGTCATTTCTTGTAAATTGCACAAAGCCTTAAGTTTTCTTAAACAATGAATATCTTAGAAATCTTAACTGATATGATATTTGTTATAGTTATTGCCATGTACCTCTGATTTTATATCAAGTACACGCTGTTGTCTACTCTGTTAAACAGGTTGTTTAGTAGTTTAGTAAGAAAGTTTTTTTATATGTGCTTGAGCATTAAAGTCTCTTGTTATGAGCTTGAGCCAAGTAAGTTATTGTTATGTGTTTGAGTATTGAATCCTTGATCAAATTGTTGATTCAGCTGGAAAGTATTGTACTCGAGGGTATAAGTAGAAATTCTTGGATCTGAGGGGTTAAAGCAATGAAGTATTGGATTCGTGGAATCTAAGAAAGAAAATTTTGTACTTAAGGCTATACGCAATAAGTCTTGGATTCGTGGAATATGAGTAAGAAAGTCTTGTACTCGAGGGTATAAGCAGGAAGTCTTGAATCTATGGTATTTAAGTAAGGAAGTCTTAAGAGTTTGATCAAAGAATTCTTGTACTTGAGGGTATAAACAGGAAGTCTTCGGATCTGAGGATCTAAGTAAAAATTCTTGATCAAGTGTTGATTGAGCAAGCAAGTCTTAGGTTGTAGGTCTGAGAAAAGGAAAATCTTATGCTCGAGGGCATAAGCAATTATAATCATTATTAATTATAGTTGAAAATCTCTTGTGTTGCAAGGGGACTGAACTACTCTCGATTTGATGGGAACCAGGATAAGTTATGTGTGTTCATTTGTCATTTACTTGTTTTTTATTATTATTTCGCTGCATCCATATTATCAGAATCTGAACAATTGTTTATAATTTAAACTCTATTCAGAAGCAATACAAATTGGAAAACACAATTCAACCCCCTTCTTGTGTATTTTTCTCAGCTTCAGGAAGTAATAGAATAGGTCATGAATGACTCCTATTTCCAAGAGGTTTGACCATCATCACAACTAGGTGAAGTGTGTCATACCCTAATTTTTTATCCTAAAATTTTTCGCATCTCATCTGCATCTTACATACAAACAAGATCACGTACTGGTTCATCTATCCTTTTCAGTTGCGAATGTATATCTCACAGGGGATCACCATGCTTTTACTTACCTTTATTTGCTTATATTTATCTTTGATTTCATTCCATTTTTATCTTTGATTTCTATTTCTTTTTTTTAACCCATAATCATTGCCAAAAAATATGGAAAGAACCATAAGGGCCCATCATTTTTTTTGTCACTAAGCCCATTTGTTTTTTATACCAAAATAATAGAAAATTTGAAGAAAAAAAAGGGAAACGGCTAAGGCCCACATCAGCTGTGCCACGTGACTTCAACTTTCCTATTCTTACAGCTTCACTATCAGCTTCCACACAAATACACGTGAAGCTTCCCAGCCAACACTGAATTTTTTTAGTCACATAGCTTCTTCACTCAATCTATCACCACACGCGCCTTTCTCCAATCGATGACTTCAACACGCCTGTAACACCCCAAAATTTGCCCTCTCATATCATAGCATCCAACATATCATTCTCATATATCCCGACATTCATATCATATAAAAGTCTAGAAGTGATTAATGAGTAGTTTGGTTCAAAGGTCAGGGTTATCAGGTTATGGAATTCAGGAACTTCAGGGTTGAAGATTATCACAGAGTCAGATCATTTCCAACTAGGGTTTTATGCAGTATGTTGAGTTTAATGTTTCAAGCCATAATTATACCTTCAAGGCATGTTCATAGTGAATATTTTGGGTTCAACAGGTTTCAAAAGGCTGCAAGTGTAAGGTTGATTCCTTTGTGGTTCAAGACTTTAATCCATTAAAAAAAAGAAAAAGTCCAAGATGGATTCATATTTGATTTCGTTTCTCAAAGGCCTATCCAAAATCTTATTCTTTTCAAGCGATAATTTAAGAGGATTAGAAATTGGTTCTAATGAGGTTCTCGGATTAACATGAGAATTCAAAATTTATTTGTGATAGTTTCATTCAAGAATTAGAAATTATTTCAACATTCAAATTTTGCATGTGGAGGCGTGGATAGTTCTTCAAAAATTGTCACACAAAAAAAAAATTACATTTCAAGGTCCATCAAGAGAGTGAACATATTTGCAAAATCTTGGTCCAAGTTTGCAAAGAAAACTACAAGATTGATTCATGGAATCTCCTCACTCAAGTCACAAATTCCAAGTCGAGATTACCATGTGAAGTCAACCTAAGGTTTATTGAGATTTGGTTGATCTTTTGGTCGTTCTTTTAAGAGATAGTCACTTGATTTTTATGGAAAATTTACTCAAAAATTATTATGATTCTATCTCACAAATGTGGATACAAGTCCAATTCATAGTAAGCCCATTATCTTTTAATTCCAAAGTCCAACAAAATTTGGCATGAAGATTACAACAAAAAAAGGATTCTAGAAAAACTTATGTTGAATTCAAGGATTGGACTCCAATATTAAACTTCATAAAAAGGGTCATCAAGCATTTCTGGGAGGGAAGCATACCTTATGGAGATCCCACCAATAAAGCCGCTTATACCAGTCAAAACGAAAAATAGAAAAAGAAAAAAAACTTAGAAAGGCATAACGGAAAACTCATAGCAAGGAAACTCAGAAAAAATTAATTAAACTTCATCTGGAAGAATACGGTTACAAAACCATAACAAAATCCTAACAAAAAAAATCTAGAAAAAAGTTCAAAAAGATCTCCATCATTCGGTAACTTCAAATTCACCCTGCTGCAACAAACTTTCATCACTCTAATACTCTTCTTACTCAAAAACTTTAGTGAAGTCATCATCATCATCAAGACCTGCAAGCCTCTTCAAACTCCAACAATCATGTACCTTCACAAATCACATAGAAATAAAAAGAAACTCTATTCAGCGATAAAAAAGGAAGAAATTTGTTGTAACAAAAGGATAGAACATAGATACATCAGAAGATTAAAATAGAAGAGGAAGGGGATCAAAAAAGAGAAAGATATCAAAAGCTTCAAAATTACAGTTATAAACTCATAATCAGTTCTAACAGATTCTAACAAACTCATAACAGAATTCACCTGTGAAAAACCTAAAAGGCCCTCAATTCATTAGCTATAAATTGTTGTTGGTTGCTGCAGATTGGTTCTTCTGCTCTCATTCACTCTATCTTCATCTCTCTGCAAATTCCTTTCCTTCTGCATCATCTTCACACCATTCTTCACCAAGAACTCTTGCCAACTTCTTCTCAGCTTCAAATCGATCATCATCTGTTTTTTCAAATCCTCATCATGATCCTGAATCCTTAGTATCAGTGGCACACAAAAAAGAAAAGCTTTAATTTTCATCACATCTTCACCTTTGCCAATCAAAAGGACCGTGGTTTTCATCTCAATCTCCGATTCGCAAAAAACGCATCTTCAACATCTTCTTAACCAACCTGCATAATGGCATGAGCCTTTATCACCCATAATCACCATCAGTCAAAAAACACACAGTCTTCAGCATCACATTGTGGAAGACTCATCAAGATTCTTCAACGATCCATCGGCACCATCGACCTCATCAATCAGTAACAGCGTAATCAATAATTCGCGGCCATAATTCACGAAGCCGCGGAAGAAGAGCGTGAAGAGTAAACAAGAACAAAGATCAGATAACTTACGAATCGATGTCGTGTTGTTACGAATTTGACTGAGCGGCGAACGAGATCGATGAAGAAGAATCGTGAGAATTTACACGCATAGAATCGCAACCGAGACGAGACACAAGTCTTACCATTGTAGTGTTCTTCTCGCCGTCAATCTCAGGTACAAAGTCTTGAGCTCTTATTCTCTTATGAGTTTCCCGATCCTGTTGTGTGATAAAGGTTTAGGAATAACTAAGTTTGAATTCGTGATGAACTTGAAAATTGGTTCGGAGTGTGGGTTTAAGGGGTCATGATTGGTGGTGATTGGGGTGCCGGAGAAGACAGCGGCATCATCTCCGGCCACCGTCAACTCGGGTTTTAGGTCAAAGAAGAAGAGGCGATGTCGTTAGGTTAGAAGAGAGAAGAGGAACGGTACTTTGGGAGAGAGAAGAGTCATGTGCATTTGGATTCTTTTATTTCCCATTTTAATTGTTTTTGTTTTAAGATGAGGGATAAGGATAAGATCAGTAGGGATTTGGTGGATTTCTTCCATACCAGCGGTGACACTTGTCACCGTCCGGTAGGACACCATTGCTTTGATTCCCTGTGCGCAGTACATCATAATTGTCCTGCATCTCCATGCCTACAGCCGCTGGATGAGAATACTAGAAGGGGACTTAAATCAGACGGTCAGGATGAGAGTCAAAGAGTTGACTGAATCCCTACAATGCACCTTCAGGCTTTCCAGCGTAATGGGCCTTGTCAAGTTGCTATCAGCACCCCTATTTAGAAGCCCATTGGTTTTTTAACCTAATTATTTCTATTTTCACCCCCCATTTCTATTTACTTTTTATTTTGATCTCTATTTAATGTTTGTTCAATTTAAATTCATAAAAAATACCAAAAAGCATAATAAAATTCCACAAAAATTACAATAGGTTCCTAACTCAATTTAGAACCTTTCTACATTTTTACTTTCTGAATTTTGTCATTTTTCAATTTAATTTCGATTTTTCATTTAATTGTTTTTTATTGAATTCTCACATGAACACATAATTTTGTACATTTTATTTCTCCCACTTTCTGTAATATTTTTGGCCCATTCTTTTTTCTATGATTAGAGGACAAATAATAGAACCTAGAATAATTTTTGTTATATTTTTTAAGCCATTTTATCCACTGTTTTGGTAGTGTGGTTTGTGTAAAATTGTGAATAGATCTTAGGTAGATTTAAGTGACCATTTGACATAGTTAGACTTTGAATTTTTAGGAGTTTTTTTAACACAATGTTATAGTCAGGTTAGAGACCCTAAGGAATTAATTTCATATTTTTTCCAGGAATTTTGATATTTTTGTTATTTTAATTCATTTGCATCATATTGTTGCATATGCATCCTCATTTCATTTACTAACAATTTTCTTTTGTGCAAGGTATTTTTCGAGGATTCGCGTATGGACTTGGATTATGTTTATTATGCTTTGATTATATTTTTGTGGTTTGTACTTTGTGATGTAATATCTTAGAACTTTTATACTTGTATAGTTCCCATAATTAAGCTAGAAAAGATAAAACGAATCGATAGAAAACAAAATCTCAAAAATAAAATAAAGAAATACTCGATCCAACGTTGAGTAAAATTTTCAAATAAATAAATAAAGTTTCATTTTACTTTAGGATTCCTCGATTACCATCGGTCCACTCCATTACACCAAAAGCAAGCCTTGTATGTTGCACACCATAAGTCGTGCGTCTCAGCACCACGCAACCGACCCACCCGATCCATCGTTTCATCCCATTTACGTTTCATACACGTTTTTATCCACCATGACTTAGGAGGGCCATATTGTTTATTATTACTTTTTGTACTTGCATTTCTAGTCTAATATCCTCTTAGGTAGCTTAGATCTTTCAAACCTCACTAAACCATAGGTCATCCTTAAACTCAATTAAATTAGGGTTGTGTCTTAGTCCCCCTTAGTTTTTTTCCTTTCCAACTTGAGTCTCACTTATCATCTTAAATAAAAATAAAAATACTTAATAAAGGAAAATGTGTACAATACGCCACGAGCCTTAAGCTATACGGGGAATGACTAGTGGAGGTCTCCTCCACTCTTCTAAGGTACTTTGCAAACGTTCCATTGGGGGCGACCTTGGAAAGTATTCGCTCCTGTATCATAGTCTTTAGTGTTGTACATACAATAAACACAAACTCAAAACACCTCTTCTAAAAAACTAAGACAACGCGTCTTCTCTTTTCATCTCATACTCTCTGCGGACGAATGCGACTTGTCTCAACAGTTCAAACATCGATACAGTAAACACCCTCGAGTCAGAGCCGGTAACACCTGAGCTAGAACTATGGCAGCGTCATCCTAAAAATCACAAACAAGTTTCCGCCTTAGTTAGACGAACTACGGCGACTCTGATCCTCATTTTCCCGATGAGGTACGTAGGCAGTGGGGTAGGGCCCATTCGAGCACATTCTTTTTTCCCCCCTACATTTTTCCCTTCGTCCCATTTTCTTTTCCTTTTCTCATTTCTATTTCATTCCAGATAGTCATTCTTTCATTCAAGCAGTATATTATTTCTCACCCTTTGAAACAGATTAACAAGCATGGATCCCGTCGGGTACGGCGGACGGATTAGGGTGCTAATACCTTCCTAATTCGTAACCGACTTCCGGACCCAGATCTTTGGTTCGCAAGGCCTCATCCTTTTCCTTCTTCCTTAGGTTTGTGCAACATTACCTTTCCCATTCCTTCGGGATAAAAATGTCTGGCTGGCGACTCTACCTTTTCCGCGTCACTTTCGCGTTTGTACTAGGATGAAAATCCCGGGAGCGACAACGCCATACAAGCCACTAACGCTTTTTACACACCTGCTAAATTACCAAAACTCAGGTCTACATCAGCAAATAAAGTGCGGAACACACATCTGAAAAACACTCCAAAACGCAAATTCAAGAAGCATAAAACGCAGTTGCGCTGCAAAACTCGTGGTCCTGTAAAACGCATCACAAACAATTCAAAATGCAGCATCATTTCTTCTATAAATTGAGCAATCTCCTTCATTTAATCCAGGCTTGAATAGCCTCTAAACACCCTGCAAAAAATCAGAATCAAGCTTCAATTTCAGAGACAAATCTCAAAAATCCAAATATCATTTTCAATTTCTTTAGTTTTTTCTTACTTATTTTATTTCTTTGGAAACATTTTGATTTGCTGTTTTTTATGGATTTCATATTAGATCCATATTTTTTCTTCATCTTATTTTTCTTTTGGTCGACGAGATCTCTGATTTGACGATTATTGATTTTCGAAGATATTTAATCTTCATTATTTCAAATCTATGGATGAATGATCATTTGGATCATTCTCCATACTTTGGGATCGTGATAGGTTACATTTGATAAATCAATGTGAAATATCGATTTAGATTAGACCGTTACCACTTTTTCTTTTTGTGTGACATGTTTTTGAAGGGTGATCCATTATATCATCTCTCTTACATGTATTAGCACAAATATCGTTCACCTTAATTGTTGTTGGTTGGCCTCATTTGTAGGATAATTACTTCGTAAATTAGTCGGCATTTGCTTAACATAGACCTAAACTTGTCCCGAATTCGGAATAAAAATCCAATTGGATACTTGCACTTTCATGGACCGGACCTCTTGTTGGTCGCATAATCCTAAATTGGTTGATCATTTTGCATTAAGAATCGAGACTTACGAATGTTTGATACGTAGGTGCTTAGGTTCTCCCAATCTCCTTTCAAACTTTGTTGAATTCGATCCTATTTTCCTTGATTGATCACTATAGTGTAAGATACTAAGCGGATCCGGTTGCCTTTCGATTTTGGTTACTCTTTTTTTGTTGTGGTTGATTAAGTTCATCATACCATTATTATGTAAATATTATTATATTATTAATATACTAACATTTTAATTCCTTCTCGCACCTTATCCTCTTTATTTTAATCTCTTGCTCCTTATCTCTTTTATTATAATTTTATTATACTATATCATTCATCATATTATTTATGTTTATATTGTTATTATTGTGTTTTTTCCTTTGTCCATTTGGACACAAAAATATTAATAAAGGATTAAACATCTAAAAATCTTGTGACTTTAATTTTTGACTATGGTCATTATCCTTAGCAATGGACTTGGAGTTTTGGACTTAGATTTTAGGATCTTGCCCTTTGCTTGAGTTATTATGGATTAAAGACCTTAGCCTTAATTTGGTCCACTTGTTTATGAATATGAAGTCCTATTGTTGCTTAGAAGAATGCTCGCCATACGGTTTGATTGCTCTTACTTTAAATTTTACTTTAAAGTCTTAGGATAATCCCTTCATCTCCTCCCACTTCTTAAATTTTCAAAGCTTCTCCCTATTTTCAAAACCTTCTTTGTTTTCAAACTTCAAACCACTTTCATAATCAAACCTTGACTTAGGTCAAGTGGTTTTACCTTTTTCATTTTATTTCTTAATAAATGTTAAACTACATAAGCATAATGAAACCTTTTTCAAAATACTTTAAAAAATTCAAAACTCATTCAATTCTTTTTGTGCCTTCATGCACTTTTCTTTTTAACCATTTTCATATGTTTAGATATGATTTATTCTTTTTAGCAGAATTATTCGCTAAAGAATGAAGACTTATCTTTACATTTTAAAATCAATCAAACACATTAACTTTTCACCATTTGTACCACGAACTTCGAGGTTTTGATCTCACATTGCACGTCGTGGGTACGTAGGCATGAGACGAACGTTTCTTCAAACACAAAAATCTTAAAAAACATTTCTCTTCTCATCTCTTCAATCTCTTTTAAACAAAAAAAATTCAAACCAAAAGCAATAAATATTTCTAAGGGCTCCCGTGGAGTACCACAGACATTTTGGGTGCGTAAAATCTTCCTGATTTGTAACCTATGCCCTTACCTGTTCTCTGCTCGATTCTTTTAGCTTTTTGCTTTTAGATTCATTAGAATTTTATTCGTTCTTTTTCCTTTTCCTTTGGGAATATAATAAAAGCACAGTGGCGACCATGTTTACTTTGAGTTAAGTTAACTAATAGCTTACACTCATGATTTTACCGCTACAGAAAAGTGGCGACTCTATTGGGGAGTAATCTTTAAGTGGATTCGGCCAACTTTTATTTATTTACTGCTTTGGTTTGATTTGTTTGTTATTTGTTTGTTCCGTTTCGGTTTTGGTGATCCTTTGTGAGTGAGATAGATTCTAACCCGGATCTGAGTTGAACTTGTGATAAGACGGTGATATTCGAAGCGATACACGATGGAGTAGTCCAAAACGATATCAATTCAATAATCTCCACTTCGCAGGCTCTCTTGGATTATCAATGTCGTGATGAGTAATCGTAACATGATATTATTTTCCGACCTTGAGCTGATCATATTGAGAACCGTAGAACCATTAACCCGTCCAAGCCAATTTAGGAACGTAGTGCGGAAACTATCCAGGTGTAAACCTGAGGTGGTTGTCACGCGATACTACACTCAGACGAGGTCTATTTTAAGAATATTATTGGTTGGGGAGTATTCCAACATACTGATAATATTCTAAATATGGCTGCTAACTCCTGGAACCTCTGTTAGAACCCTTTTGGTTTTCTGCAGGTACAATGAAGACAAACCTTAGTACATGTTTTTGTGGGTTGTTGGTTCTTATCCCTTGACTCCATGCTCATGATCTGAACCTTTGAACCTGTGTGCTTTGTGTGATCTTGTTTGTGGTTGTTGCATCCATGCATTCATCATGATCATCATCACAACCATTTCTCAAGGAAAACAATTTTGATTATTGCAAATATTGGAAAAAGCAAATATTCCTTTTTGTCAAGATTTTTCACGACCGTATTCTCGATGTTGACCATGTTTGCAATAATTGGGTTGTTTCCCTTAAAATGGAAGTGAACATTGCATATCATTGCATCCTCTCATATTATTGCATTCATCCGAGTTGTGTGGGAACTCATCTCGGTTGTTTCCTTCTTCAGTTGTCTGTTGATCTGTCAAGTTGTTTCCTCAACACAAATACGGAACTAGAGTTGCTATCAGATTGAGAATGGGAAACCAAGAACAATATAACCTGGAAGTTAGAATGGAAATTGATGAGTTGAAGGCCAGTATGACCAGACTCACTGAAATAATACAAGTTCTGGTTGCTCGAGGTGAACCACCTCAAAGGACTATGATTTCTGAAGTTTCAACTGCTGTTGTTGACCCTCCTGTGATTCAGCAACTAGTTTCTACTTGGCCAAAATTTGGGTTATCTCCGAATTTTGTTCCAGTTTTTTCTACTACTCAAATGGTTGGTCCATCTGTTGTGCCAGTCTTTTCAGCTCCGACATTTGTCGAACCTCAACCTGTTGTGCACACTGCTGCTCAAACTATTTATCACAATTCTCTTTTCGTGTAGCATGTTGCTGGTCCACAAGTTGAAAGTCTAGGTGAACCTGGATATATGGATGAAGTTAGAGAGCAATGTTTGACTCTTGAGAAGAGAGTAAGAGGTTTAGAACACAAAGATGTCTTTGGTGCTGCTGCAATAGACATGTGTTTGGTTTCCGACTTGATTTTGCCTGATAAGTTCAAGGTTCATGAGTTTGAGAAATACAAGGGACATACTTGTCTAAAGATCCATCTGCTAATTTATTGTCGTAAAATGGGTTCACATGCCAGGAATGAAAATATTTTTATTCACTATTTTCAAGATAATTTGAGTGGTGCTTCTATGAAGTGGTATATGGAACTTGAGAAGAGTAACATCCAAAACTGGAAGGATTTATCTGATGCTTTCGTAAAGCAGTATAAGTATAATCTGGACATGGCGCCTGACTGTCGTCAACTTCAAAACATGTCACAGAAAGAGAAAGAATCGTTCAAAGAATATGCTCAGCGTTCGAGAGAGCTAGCTGCTCAAGTGGAGCCACCTTTTGCCGAAAAAGAATTAACTAGTTTGTTCATAGACACTCTTCAACCTTTCTTTTGGGAGAATATGGTAGGAAGTGTTTCATCTGGTTTTACTGACCTAGTCACTGTTGGAGAAAGACTAGAAGAAGGTATCAAGAAGGGAATGATTACCAATGTTGAATCTTCTAATGCTACAAGAAAGTCTCATGGGAACTTTCAAAAGAGAAGAGATGGTGATACTTATGTTGTTTCAAATGAAAGGAAACCTTATCGCCAACAACAATAACATGTTCAACCATATGTAGCTGCAGTTTCTCCTGTTGTTAAAGCTTAACCAGCTCAAGTTCAAGCTCAAGCTCAAGCTTCTCGTCCCACTACTGGACAAAATCAGTATCGTAATAGGCCAAACTTTGATCATATCCTGATTACTTACACTGATTTGTATCCTACCTTGATTAAGAGTGGTATGATTACTAATAGGCCTCTGCATGCTGTTCGAGATCCTCTTCTAGCTAACTATAGAGCAGATCTTCACTGTGAGTTTCATCAAGGTGGAACTGGTCATGACTTGGAAAACTGCTTTGCACTGAAGGCTAAATTGCAAGAACTTATCAGGAACAACATCCTTTCCTTTCATGATAAAAATACTAATGTTGTTAACAATCCTTTGCCGAAGCATGAGACGTGAATCTTCTAGAAGACTTCAATACTCAGATTTTCTTCAAGGCCAGAATATCAGACAAGACAACTCATCCTTGTTGTTGATGGATCATTAGGCCATTGTTTCTTTATTTGCAATTTCCTTCAATTGTGTTGACTTGTTTGCTTTTAAACTTTGTTTGTACTTTCATGTTTATTTTAATAAAATGAGCATTGCTTTGTTTTGATTCAATTTTGTTCACTATTTGCATCTTTATGCTTTATATTTCAAGTTCATTTTTCTTTCTCAAGATTTTACAATGATTGGAGGGAGAATGATGAAAACAAAATACCCATAATTGTTGTTGATATGCTTTCAATTGAGACTTGGCTGATGATATACATGCATTGTTTCAAATCCCAAACACTAGAGAAATAAGGAAGTTAATCCCTTGTCAACCCCTTTGAGCCTTGAAGTTGGAGTTTCTTTCTATTCGAAAAAACCCCTCAATTTTAACCTAGGGATGGGTAGTTCTCAATTAATTTGAATGTGCATTCAAATATAAAAGAATCATTCAAGACACCTTTCAATAAAGGTTGCAATATCAAGCTTTCCTTCACCCACATCAAGAAGTGTTGAAGATGTCTCTCAATTCAAAAGCCAATGATGGTTCGTCGTTATCATTAAGTCAAGCAGTCATTATCTTTCAAAAAAATGATATTGAAAAAAAATGCTGATAAAAAAAAATAAAAGCCCGCTAATTCAAAACCTATAAAAGAGACTTAGTCAAAAAAAACTAGGGCATCCCGCTGACTGTAAGTTCAAATGACACAGTTCAGGAAAAAATTAGGGATAATAAAAAGAAAAACAATTAAGAGGTCATCAAAATCCTCAACAAAAATAAGATGAGTTGACTTAAGTTCTTACCATAAATAACAAAAGGGAGAAGTGACTGCTATCTCAAAATCCTTTGGCTTATGAACCATCTTCATCCGTGCAATCCCAAAATGTCTTGGAACTTGAATGCATAGGTTGAATTAATTGAATGTAGGACTGGAGTTCATCACGAAGATGGGTTGGGTACAAAAAACTTTGAGCATATATCCTTTGTTTCATAAACCGTGAACCAGACCACGTTACAACCTTCAAAAGCCCTAATTGAATCCAGGTTTATTTTGAAAAGCAAACTACAGCAAGGTTGCGTAAACTGACTCCCAAGTTTGCTACCTATCATTTGTCTCTTACTTTTTCTTTATCTTTCACTTTTGTCTCAACCGCCGTGTTTTGACAATGTTTTCATTTACTTTACATCAATAAATTTCATTCCAAAAATGATTTTTGATTTCAAAATTTTGCATGAACTTTGCATTAAAATTACTAGGTTTGTACAAACATTTTTTATTTGCAGACAAACTTTCCTCATCAAGGAATTTTCAAACAATTGAGAAGCTTGGTCAATGATCCTATCAGGGGCAAGTTCTTTCCAGATCTTATGGTTCAAGTGTTGTTTCTCAATGCAAGTTATTCTCAGATTTGGTTAATCAGAAGATTCATTTTTAAGTTTCATACTGGATTTATCTTCTCGACATTCATTTTAAGACCTGAAGCCATGATCAGTTTATTCTCTCGACAGTCATTTCAAAGATTTGATTAATTTTCTTCGGCAGTAGTCAGGAACTGAATCCATTATCAGTTTACCTTCATCAATCATTGAACTTGGGGCAATCTTCTTCAAGAATATCCAAGCAGATTTTCATGACTTTTCTCGAAAGATTTTCAACCTGATACAGTTTACCGGTGTGACCAAGATTTTTTCAACAGTAGCATCTCTAATATCATAGCAGAATGGTAGTGATCTTCGTGTTGAGGAATCAGTCTTCCATCTTTTCACTCCCCTAAAAGTCTAAACTGGTTTTCAAGCATTTTATATCATATTACCTTCTTGGGTGTTTTAGTTCCCATTTTCGTTTATGTTTGTATCATGAGTATTTTAGTCCTCATATGCATTTCTCGAGGTCTTGTTGTTTTCAAAGTATCACCTTGTGATCAAAGTCCAACTTACTTGGCACCTACAAAAATACTTTTTTGTCTCTTTTTACCCGATGTTATTCCGAATATCCTTGTTTGTTCTGATGATTTCCTGAAACTTTCACCTCTATCTGATGTTGTTCTAGATATCTTGAACCTTTATCTGATGTTGTTTCAGGTATATGGTAACCTTTTTTCTGATGTTTTCTTGGAACTTTTGTGTGTCTTTCTGATGTTTGTCCAGATATACCCTTGTTTTAATGTCTCTCCAGAATCTTTTCTTATCATATGTTTTTCTCAGATATTACACCCTTTTATCTGAGGCTACTGTCGGATGTCTATAGTGAAGTCATCATTGGTTGATGTACTTTCCGGGACTTTCTCCACTTCATTCAAGGAAATTGTTGAATGTCGTGATTATTTTCTTTCTGAGGCTACTGTCGGATGTCCGTAATGGAATCATCAATGTTTTGATGTATTCTCCAGGACTTTTCTCACTTCGTTCAAGGCTACTGTTGGATGTTGTGATTCTCTTTTATCCAAGGCTACTGTTGTATGTTGTGTTTCTCTTTCATTCAAGGCTACTGTTGGATCTTGTGATTCACTTTTTCATTCTGGGGCTACTGTCGGGTGTCCATAGTGAAGTCAACATTGTTTGATGTACTTTCCGGGACTTTTCTCACTTCGTTCAAGGCTACTGTTGGATGTTTTGATTCTCTTTTATCCAAGGCTATTGTTGGATGTTGTGATTCACTTTTCTCTCTGAGGCTACTGTCGGATGTCCATAACAGGGTTATCATTGTGTTGATGAACCTCCTGGGACTTTTCTCACTTCGTCCAAGGCAATTGTTGAATGTTGTGATTTTATTCTCTCTGACGCTACTGTCGGATGTCCTTGATGAACTTTCCTCACTTTGTTCAAGGCAACTGTTGAATGTTGTGATATTTTTCTCTCCGAGGCTACTGTCAGATGTCTGTAGCATAGTCATCATTATTTTTTATGTGCTTTATAGGTTCTCTTCTCATTTCATTCAAGGCTACTGTTGAATGTTATGATCCTCTTTTATCCGATGCCACTCTCGGATATTCCTAGTAAAATTCATTTATGTTATGCTTGGATGCTTCTAATGAACTCTCCTTAATTTTTCTCACCTCATTCAAAGCCACTATTGGATGTTGTGACTTTTTCTGTCCAATGCCACTCTTGGACCTCTTTGCCTCAGCTGAGCCATGTTGTGGTCTCCAGTTGTCGCGTGCTTTGTTTCCCCGTCGGAGTTTCATGCTCCTTATCCCCATAGTTTATTCTGTGTCATTTTGTTCCTTACAGATTTCTCTGCATTTCATATGCTTTCATAACATTTTCATAAAATTTCATATGCTTTCATATCATTTTACATGTTTTCATATCGTTCTTTTCATTTCATTTCATTCCATTCCAGTTTTTTGGCATCTTAGGGACAAAAATTGGGTTTTTAATATTTAAGTATCTTCCATCTTGACAAAACAAAGATTTCAATCTTCATTATCTCTGGATTGAAGAAACTTAAATAGGGGCATCTGTCATACCCTAATTTTTGACCCTAAGATTTTTCGTATCTCATCTGCATCTTGCATACAAACAAGATCACGTACTGGTTCATCTATCCTTTTCAGTTGCAAATTTATATCTCACAGGGGATCATCATGCTTTTACTTTCCTTTATTTGCTTATATTTACTAACTTCTAACCAAAATCCAAAAAATATGTTGCAGTTTGCTTCTTCTTCTCTTTGTGTTGCAGGTTTTCAAAGACAAGGTAGTGATTTCAATTCAGATGTGGTTGTTCAGTTATGATTCGATTCAGATGAACGTTTGACTTAATCATTGTCAAACTATCAAAAGATTGCTTCAACTGCAAGATGTTATGCCAGTGGATTATTTCTCAGATAATGCGTATTCAAAGTTCAAGTTGTGTTGTGTGTTAAGTTCATCAGTTTATCAAAGCAGTGATGTGTGAAAAGTTTGGTCCCGATTAAGTGCTCATCAGTTTATCAGTGATTCATCCGTGGATTTATTTTCCCCAGCATGGATTCAAATAATCAGGACCAATTTTAGACAATTCAAGTGGTTGTGGTTTTAGCTGCAAGTTGTTCAGTGGTTCAGTGATGGTTGTGTTCATTTTAATCAAGTGACTTGTGAAAGAAAATCATGATTGGTTTTGGGCTAAATAATCAATTTCATATTCATTCTCATCCATAAATTAAATATCCATATCATTATCCATTTTTCTACTTTTCAATTCCTTTTATTCATTTTTCATAAATACAATTCTCGATTATTTCATTCCATTTTTATCTTTGATTTCTATTTCTTTTTTTAAACCCATAATCATTGCCAAAAGATATGGAAAGAACCATAAGGCCCATCATTTTTTTGTCACTAAGCCCATTTGTTTTTTATACCAAAATAATAGAAAATTTGAAAAAAAAAGAAAAAGGAAACGGCTAAGGCCCACATCAGCTATGCCACGTGACTTCAACTTTCCCATTCTTACAGCTTCACTATCAGCTTCCACGCAAATACACGTGAAGTTTCTCATCCAACACTGAATTTTTTTTAGTCACATAGCTTCTTCACTCAAGCCATCACCACACGCGCCTTTCTCCAGCTGATGACTTCAACACGCCGTACAAGCCACACACGCTTTCTACACACCTGCTAAATGACGAAAACGCAGGTCTGCATCAGCAAATAAAGCACATAACGCACATCTGAAAAACACCCCAAAATGCAAATTCAATAAGCATAAAACGCAGTTGCGCTCCAAAACTCGAGAAACCTGCAAAACGCTTCACAAACAATTCAAAACGCAACATCATTTCTTCTATAAATTGATCACTCTCCTTCATTGAATCCAAGCTTGAATAGCCTCTAAACACCCTGCAAAAATCAGAATCAAGCTTCAATTCCAGAGACAAATCTCAAAAATCCAAATATCATTTTCAATCCACCATTGAACATAAACCTTCAATTTACCCTAAAGCTTCAAAGCTTCAACCATAAATTCTTCAACTCCATCAAATACCTTCAATCATCTTCAATTATAACAACTCAACGCAACAACCACAATCGATTCATTCACCAACAACAACAAATCGGAAAAGAGAAAGAAAAAAAGAAGAAGAAGGGCGATTTTTGTTCAGTTGCATTTTGAGAGTGTTGTGCGGTGGCGTTTTGTTGCTAAAGGTGAATAGTGAACGGCGAAATGAAGGAAGACGAAGGTACAGTACCGTGCAACCTCGGAATTCGCACGAAGAAGATGATGAAATTCTCTTCTGATTTTTCTTTTTTATTATAATTGTGTTTTAGTTGGTTTATGAGTTATGTGGTTTGGGCCTGCGAGTGTTGTGGATCCATTTTTATTGGTTGTGGTTGATTAAGTTCACCATACCATTATTATGTAAATATTGTTATACTATTAATATACTAACATTTTAATTCCTTCTCGCACCTTATCCTCTTTATTTTAATCTCTTGCTCCTTATCTCTTTTATTATGCTTTTATTATATTATATCATTCATCATATTGTTTATGTTTATATTGTTATTCTTGTGTTTTTTCCTTTGTCCATTTGGACACAAAAATATTAATAAAGGATTAAACATCTAAAAAACTAGTGACTTTAATTTTGGGCTAATGTCACTATCCTTAGCATTGGATTTAGAGTTTTGGACTTAGATTTTAGGATCTTGCCCTTTGCTTGAGTTATTATGAATTGAAGACCTTAGCCTTAATTTGGTCCACTTGTTTATGAAGATGAAGTCATATTATTGCTTCGAAGAATGCTCTCCATACGATTTGATTTCTCTTACTTTAACTTTTACTTTAAAGTCTTAGGATAATCCCTTCAACTCCTCCCACTTCTTAAATTTTCAAAGCTTCTCCCTATTTTCAAAATCTTCTTTGTTTTCAAACTTCAAACTACTTTCATAATCAAACCTTGACTTAGGTCAAGCGGTTTTACCTTTTTCATTTTATTTCTTAATAAACGCTAAACTACATAAGCATAATGAAACATTTTTCAAAATACTTTAAAAAATTCAAAACTCATTCAATTCTTTTTGTGCCTTCGTGCACTTTTCTTTTTAACCATTTTCATATGTTTAGATATGATTCATTCTTTTTAGCGGAATTATTCGCTAAAGAATGACAACTTATCTTTACATTTTAAAATCAATCTAACACATTAACTTTTCACCATTTGTACCACGAACTACGAGGTTTTGATCTCACATTGCACGTCGTTGGTACGTTGGCATGAGACAAACGTCTCTTCAAACACAAAAATCTTCAAAAACATTTCTCTTCTCATCTCTTCAATCTCTTTTAAATAAATCATTTTCAAACTAAAAGCAATAAATATTTCAAAGGGCTCCCGTGGAGTACCACAGACATTTTGGGTGCATAAAATCTTTCCGGTTTGTAACCTATGTCCTTACCTATTCTCTGCTCGATTCTTTTAGCTTTTTGCTTTTAGATTCATTAAGATTTTATTCGTTCTTTTTCCTGTTCCTTTGGGAATAAAATAAAAGCGCGGTGACGACTCTGTTTACTTTGAGTTAAGTTAACTAATAGCTTACACTCATGATTTTACCGCTACAAAGTGGAACAATCAAGCGACCAACTAACATTGGCCGACCAAGATCTAAAACTACCACCAATGAAAAAATATAACAAGCTCGCCCAAAAAAGAGCATTTGTTGAGGCACACCATATAATTGTTGAATAGTCTCGGGAAAGCATATCTCCCTTACACGACTCATTCTTGAGGGGTTGTATACATGCAGTTTCATGGTATGTCTTAGGAAAGCATTTTTCCATTACATGACTCATGCTCGATGAGTTGTGTATATGCATGGTTTCTTGGTATGCATTAGGAAGTCATTTACCCTGATATGACTCATACTTGAGGGGTTGTGTACATGTCTGGTTTCTTGGTATCCATTAGGAAAATATTTTATCCTTACACAATTCAAGCTCGATGAGTTGTGTACATGTCTGACATCTTGGGTTGGGTTCCTAAATGGATAAGATCCAACCCAAACCTAATGGAACTTACATTGAGTAATGATCTACCTAGAAGAACAATGCCAGGTTGAAATAGATGATGAGCCAGGTTGGTTATGTCAGCTCAAATTTAGTGCATGACAATGTCTGATTGAGATGATATAATACACATCGATGGTTGATTGATGATATCATAGTCTAAGATTTAGACAATCAAATATAATCTCTAATTATTAGAAATAATCACATTAAATTATCTTCGGTGAATTTTTGTGTAGGGAGAATGAGAGCCTCGTGTAAAATGAATCACATGATACAAATCTAAAACAATCACATTAAACAACATTTTAATTTTTTCGTTTGAGTAATGTTTTTATCTTCATAAAGTTGGATATGAAACCCTACCATTTTCTTATGAAACCCTACAATATTCTACTCTAGATTGAAATATACTAGTATGTAGATAAGGTTGAGCTTAACAAGAATAATATACAAGATTCTTAATAAGAATAAACACAAATTTGCTGATTCCAAGAGTACACAACAATGTTTGAGCCAAGACTAGATAAACAATTGGAACTGAAATTATTGTCATATTTAATTATTTCCAGTTTTCAACCTCATATAATTGTCATGTGGTTCCAAAATTTCATACAATTTTTTTAAGTGAATGATTGGTTCGGCATAGGCTGTATTATTGTATAGTTAACATTTAAAAAAATCCTAGTCATCCATTTTCTCTCAAACTTGTATATAAAAAGCCACAAGACCTTTAACTCCTTTGTGCCCATACACATATACCTCCTTACTTCCTCCTATTGGTACCATTTTCACTTCACCACTCATATCCAAATGAGTACTCTTCCTCAAACTCAGGGGCAAACCATTCAAGATGCCTGGGATTCCAAAGGTCGTCCTGCAGATAGGTCCAAAACTGGTGGTTGGACATCATCTGCAATGATCTTAGGTATTTTTTTCCTCAACTAATATTAACAAAGACACTGATATCAGACACAAACATTAATAACAATTTAAAATTATATATAAATTAAATGTAATCACGTATGTCAGTTGTGTCTATTTCGGACATCAGATACATCTTATTGTAAGTTCTATAACATGGTGTTTACTGGTTTTGTGGTGTGTGATAAAATCTCAGGTTCAGAAGCATGTGAGAGATTAACAACAATGGGTATAGCTGTAAATTTGGTGACATATTTGACTGGTACCATGCACTTAGGAAATGCTTCCTCTGCCAATACAGTGACCAATTTCATGGGAACCTCTTTTATGCTCTGTTTGCTAGGTGGTTTTGTAGCAGACACTTTTATTGGAAGGTTTGTGTTCATTCATCATTAAAAAATATTAATCTCTATATTTATTGTATAACCTCAAATATTATGTTACTAATTTTTTTCATTATCTTCCTTGACAGATATCTCACCATCGCCATCTTTGCAACTGTTGAAGCAATTGTAAGACATTCTACTTTCAAAAATATACTATTATTTTTTCTTTGTGGATTTTATTTTATATAAAATTTGTTTAAATCAGGGTGTTACAATATTGACAATATCAACCATAATTCCAAGCCTCCGTCCACCAAAATGCACACAAAACATTCCCAATTCTTGCGAACCAGCAAACAACCTACAACTAACGGTTCTATACATAGCTCTTTACGTAACCGCACTTGGGATCGGCGGTTTAAAATCGAGTGTCTCCGGCTTCGGTTCAGACCAATTCGACGAATCAAACGAAGGAGAGAAAAAACAAATGGTGAAATTTTTCAACTGGTTCTTCTTTTTCATTAGCATAGGTTCGTTAACAGCGGTGACAGTTCTTGTTTACATTCAAGATCACGTTGGAAGAGATTGGGGATACGGTTTATGTGCATGTTGTATTGTTGTGGCTCTTGTTGTGTTCTTGTCCGGGACAAAGAGGTACCGGTTTAAGAAGCTTGTGGGGAGTCCTTTGACTCAGATTGCGGTGGTTTTTGTGGCGGCGTGGAGGAAGAGGAAGATGGAGTTGCCGTATGATTCGTCGTTGTTGTATGATTTGGATGATGTTGAAGATCATGATTTGAGGAAGAAGAAACAAATGTTGCCGCATAGCAAGCAATTTCGGTATGGATCTTTTTTTGTTTATGATTTTCTTTTTTGTGATATTTACTGTTTTTTTTTAATTCTAGAAGAAAAATTTATTCATTGCATTAAAGTGAGAAATAAATGATTAAAAATAAAAGCACAAGAAATAAGTTTCGTACAAAAGATTTTGTATGAAGTTTCCTTGAGTCAGCATTAGAAAGAAATGACCAAACAAAAAGTTCCGTCCAATTGAGTGATTTGAAATTGTGGAAATTTCTAACTTTAAGTGGTAATCATTGGCTTTTAAGGGGGCCATGGAGACTAAGTCAACCAAAATAAAATTCAATAACACGTTAAGGAGACTTACTTTTCTCTTTCAAATTATGAACTTCATAAAATGATTGTTCGTTGAATTTTTTGTTAACGTAACTTTCAAAAGGACCAAAACTTACTAAGGAACAAAAGTATTTTTTTCCAACTTAAAAATAAGTCCAGTTAACAAGTTAGAACATTATTTCGCCACTATTATTATTTTTAGTTTTGTCACAATTAGAAAATGGGGCAAAAACATAACAAAACACATGACATGGTTTGATTCTTTCTGGGATACCTATAAATATAAACCTTTGATTGAAAAAGAAACTTTTAGAACAACCGTTTGATTTGATATAGAGACAAATGTTCAATTTTGTGATAGCTAACTACCCCAAAACTAGATTCATTTCTGACCGTGGAATCAAGATCAAACGGACTAAATTTAAATATAATTTTTAATTAATATTATTCAAAAAAGTATTTAATTTAAAATTTTTATAGCTTAATCTTAATCTAGTTACATAAAGTCACCGGCAAAATCAACCACTAAAGAAGTGTATTTCTAAGATACAAGTCGTTACTATTTTGCTTTTGTTGGTATACTAGTCATAGAAAAGATTAGATATGTGTCATTTCCAACCTACCAAATACTATTTCTCAAACTTTCTCAAATACATATTCTCAACCGTTACGCATCACACATGTTCATATGACTATTCAAAAGATTCAACACATGTAACCGTATCATTTTGTTACCTTTTTGCGACTCTTCAGATTCCCTACGGTGTATCCCATCTGTTTTTTCTCTATTATTTTCTTTCCAAAATCAATTTTATAGTTTGACCAATGTTATTCTTTATAAAATTATTCTAGCAAAACATTATCCACGCACCGAATAAATTATGAATTTTGATGTTCCCGTTTCCCGTCGCAAACTCTGATAAGAATTAAAAATTCAAATTCAAATTCATCTCAAACGGATTTAAATTAGGTTTGGATATCCGTCATACTACTATTCATTTAGATAAATCAATTTTTAATAAAAATAATTTTTTTCTAAAAATCAAATTACTTTATAAATAATAAAAAAAAAACATCTTATAAAATTTCATACATATATTTAAAATATTTCAAATAATAAATATAAATAAAAATATCAAAATATTATTTATATATTTAATATTTTAATTTATAATAACCAAATAATAATATTCATAATAAAATAAACAACACGGGTTCGGAGACAGATTTAAGACATATATTAGTGTCCTTATTATCCGATCCGTCTCATATTTTATAATCAAGAAAAATTCAAAATCAAATCTAAATCCAATTAAAATGAATTTTTTCCACCAACTTCTAAGCAATTTCAAATGAATATCCTAGCTCTCACATTCCTTTTTGTTTTGATTAATACTAAACTTAATAAATTATATAATGTCGGTTGTAAAACTCTGAGGAATCTGAATCACAAGGCAATGTTATTCCCAATGGATGTTCACACTTCACACATTCAGTTTTGTCTTACATCAAACACTTTCTACTATTATGTCCCTTGTCACGAACATGGTTTCAGGTTTCACAAAGGCACATAGAAAAATTTCCACACTATTACCACAAACAAACAAAATATACTTTTAATTATACCAGATATCAAAACCTTATACTTTGTATTGTTCATATTATTCTTGAAATAATTAATTAATTAATTAATTAATTGAATATATTTTTTAATGTGTTACACAGATTCTTGGACAAAGCAGCAATCAAGGAACCAAAAACAGACGCTAATGAAACCAACATGGTAAGAAAATGGAATCTAACAACGTTAACAGATGTTGAAGAAGTAAAACTAGTATTAAGAATGCTACCAATATGGGCCACAACAATAATGTTTTGGACAATATATGCACAAATGACCACATTCTCAGTGTCACAAGCAACAACCTTAAACCGTCACATAGGAAAATCGTTTCAAATCCCACCAGCTTCTTTAACTGCTTTCTTCATAGGTAGCATTCTCTTAACAATCCCGATTTACGACCGCATCATTGTTCCCATAACGCGAAAAATCTTCAACAACCCGCAAGGACTAACGCCCTTACAACGTATTGGCGTTGGCTTAGTCTTCTCAATTTGCGCGATGGTTGCAGCAGCACTAACGGAATCGAAACGAATGAGGATGGCACGTTTGCATAACTTGACACGTGATCCTCATTCGGAGATTCCCATGAGTGTGTTTTGGTTGGTACCACAATTCTTCTTCGTCGGGTCAGGTGAAGCTTTTACTTATATAGGACAATTGGATTTTTTCTTGAGGGAATGTCCTAAAGGGATGAAGACGATGAGTACAGGATTGTTTTTGAGTACTTTGTCTTTGGGATTTTTCTTTAGTTCTTTGTTGGTTACTTTGGTGCATAAAGTGACTGGTCAGCATAAGCCATGGCTTGCAGATAATCTTAATCAGGGGAAGCTTTATGATTTTTATTGGCTTTTGGCTTTTTTGAGTGGTTTGAATTTGGTTTTATACTTGCTTTGTGCTAATTGGTATGTTTATAAGGATAAAAGACTTGCTGAAGAAGGCATAGAATTAGAGGAAGCAGATACAGCTTACCATGCATAGGTTTTTGTTTGTAATTGTAACAACTAATAATAATATACATCTTTAAGTTTTGATGTAATATTTTAGTTTTTGTTGACTATGTATTGTTAATTTGGGAAAAGAATAGAGAAATTATTGTTAAAGCTGTAAGAGCATTGATATTGAGTCCGATCAAAGAATTACTTACCACCATACATGGTTGAATGGAGGAAAATTAGTTACACAGAAATTCAATCATGTATCTAAACCAATGTTAATGTTATGAACTAATTAGGAGAAAAAAAGGAATAGGAGGAAAAAAAAGGAAAAGGTAAGAAAATTGAAGAAATGAAAGTAAATAAAAAAGTAACAGGGATCGCTTATGTTTCTTAAAGAAACATGTATTAAATGTGCTATATTTCAGATGTCTTTTTATAGATATCACCATGAGATTTTTGGGAATCTAAATTCTTAAGTGTTACATAAGAAAGATTTAGACGTGTTAGGACAAGTATTTTTGCCTTACAAAACTGTTCGCACTGGTTTTCGCACGAACAATCTCTAGCCTCATATCGCATGTTTACTTGCATGATCAACTACAAAATTCTAAACTAAGTGTTCACGTGTAGAATGTCTGCTGAATGATGGGTTGTGAGGTAGAAAAGAAAAGAAAAACAAATAACTAAATAAGGTAGAGAGCAAGGAATAGAGACAAAGACTACAAAGATAAATGACTTTAAATGAAAAAGGACTTGTGAATTCAATGGAATTTAATATAAATGGCATGCAAGCATACATTTTGCGAGAGTAACTCGTTCTCTAATGTTCGGTACTTTGAGTGTTTTCCCTTGCAATGTTACAAGATGCGGCCCCTTCAAACTAAAAATGAACTTTGCTTAAATAGGGAAATAAAATAATTGTCATTCCAATTTCACTGATTCATGGCGTGACACGTGTCGACCCACTTCCTTTGTAACTATTCACGCTCTTTCCATTTTCAAATGTTGCCCGTGCAAACTACGTTGGCTTTGTACTTCATCAAATTGCTCATCGAAGTCCTTCGACGATGTTGTTTTTGCTCATGTCTCTGACACCCCTTTCGTCGAATTCGACTGACTTCAAGCTCCTTTGTCATGCTTTCACTTGGTTTTTATTTTGTCAAGCCTTTAGTCGAAATTGCCTAGTCAACAAATTCCCCCTCCTAAAAAAAGGTCAGTTTCGATTGAGAAATCTTTCGACTGAGAATGTTGGCATTTTGTCTTCTGCCATATTTTGACTATACGTCTAATCTTTGATGACATCATGCGCAATAATGACACCTTTCTGCGCCCCATTTTCCAAGGGGAAATGCCATCATTTATAACTACTCCCTAGGTTGTGGGATTTCAACTTTCGATACCACTGAATCGGAACAGTTTCCATGACTCTTAAATGACTCTTGGTTGTCACTATGTTTTGCTTATAAATACTATTATTTCACATTTGCTTGTTTTTTCTTCCTTCTTCTCTGTTTGAACTTTCTGTATTTTAGTTAGATCATTTTACACATTTCCTTTTGCTTTCTCTTTCTTTGTCTAAGTTGATGGTTTCGTCCAACATCATGCTCCAATACTGCTCAGACAGAATCTCATTATGTCGTTGTACCCTAATCAACTATAAACAAATCTCTACTGGTAAGATATCATAATAACCAAATGTCAAACAAAAAGGCATTGAATTTGTTTCCTCCTTAGGGGATGTCCAACTAGCCCATAAATTTTGGTCTAGCGTCTTGTGCCAATTTTTAGGTTTCTTAGCAACATGTTTCTTGATGAGCCTGATTTCCACTTTGTTGGTTGTTTCGACTTGGTTGTTTGATTGAGTGTAATAAGATGTATAAGTGATTAACTTAAACCCTATTTCAGCTGCAAATTCTTGCATATTTTGGCCCACAAAGACAAAACCTTAGTCTGTAGTGATGATTTCAGGAATTCCAAACCTATACACAATATGGTTTTGGATGAATTCGATTACTGCCTCTTGGTCTACCTTTAGTAGAGGTACAACCTCTATCCATTTCGTGAAGCAATTTATACCCACAAGGATAAACATATGTTGTTTCGATGAGTTCGGTCGATTTTCTCCTATAATTTCCAATGCCCAACCTTAAAAGGGCCCTGGTTTAATGATTGTATGTAACTCACTAGTTGGCACATGCTGAATGTTCGCGTGCTTCTAACATTCTTGGCATCCTTATTATGACAAATTGTCAATGGAAAAAACTTTATAATTTCAAAACAAAATTGTCGAGATGTTTTCCCCACATCTTTTTCAATTGACAAATTTGGTGACAGTGATATATTCTACACAATTTTTCTTTAATCTCAATAAAGTCTTTGAAGTTTTCTTTTGACAATTTGTACCCATATGCGATCTGTGTTAAATCATTAGCTTCTTGATTCTCTATTCTAGGCATATGTGTGATGTTGATAACCTCAAAATATTCTAGCAAGTTTTTTGCCATTGCAACATACATTAAAATATGGTCTTTAATGCATGTGTACTCGTGTGTGATCTGTTTAATCACTAACTCAGAATCACCATTTACCTCGACTAAATATTTTAATATTTTTAAAGCTATTGATTAGGGCTTCATATTATACTTCATTATTGGAACAATTCTCGTCAACTTTACATTTAAACTTCCTCAGAATACCTTGTGGGGACAATATCCGAATTCCAAGACCTGTTCCTTTTCTGTGACTTGGCTCGTCCAAGTATAACTTCCATGGGTATGTGTCGACCATGTTTAGTGATGGCTCGACTATGGCATGGTCTACAATGAAGTATGCCATTATTTGGCCTTTCATGGCCCTCAAAGGCATTTATGAGTTAATGAAATTTTCTCATTAGTGATACCACAATATTTTCATAAGTTAATTGTGTCTATTATGAAAAAATATTGGATTTTACAAGTTTGGCGGAAGTAAGTTTATTTTCCTAGGTTAATGTGTCGATTTTATTTTATTTAGTCAACAATGATATATGATTGTTGTGTGAAACCAAGAAATCTCTAACAAAAGTTTAGTGATGAAAGATCTTGGAACATCTCTTTTGTATTAGGTATTTAGATACTTGGAGATTATTCTAAAGGTATCATTCAGTTATCACAAAAGATTTATATATATATATATCAATAAAGTTGAAACTGAAACTAACATGAAAGATAATAAACTAGATTATGTCTAAATTATCAAGGGATACTATAAAATCTCAATCATTGTCCGAAATAAAAGAAACTGAATTTAGAAAATTAAGTTTTTTTTATACTTTATCGATTTTTGGGAATCTTATGTATTATCTTAAGTACATGCATCTGAAATAAGCATACATATAATGAGATCATTTGGCAGATACGAAAATTCAAAATTTGAATTGTTGAAATGAGGCAACCATAAGAATTGTTATAAAGAACAAACGAACTTGTGCCCACATATTAGAGATCAAATAATTTGGATATCATCGGGATGTTAAACTCTAATCCTTTTGGATGTCTGTATATACTGGGTATTCTAACTCGAGAAATGACTATAAGTATTATGTCACTTGGTTGTATATAATGAAAGGTTTTGAAAGACAACTCGAGCTATATTGTGACATAATTCAGACATATAATATTTCAACAATTGTTTTATAAAGATCATTGACTTATAAGTTGTTGTTGTTGAAGGATAAACCATATAGATAGAAATTATATGCTAATTGGCTTACTAATCAAATACTTGACACATAAGGTATTTCATATGATTGTTGTCACTAAGGATGTCCTATATTAGTGGGAGTCAGTCCTTCTTTATGTTTTATAATATTATTTTGATATCGATACAAACTTTATTTTAATATTATCTACATAGATAAAGTTTATGAGGTTATTATTGTTATAACCATTTCTGAATCGTTTGTGCAAATATTGAATTTTTTATTAGGGTGGTTTATGATGGAGAAATAGTTAATTTTTTTATTATTATGCTCGCGAAGGATTAAAATCCATGTGCCTACGTATTCCCTTGTGCAATGGGAAAGTCAAAGCTTCGTAGTTCGTGCCACTACGATTTGTTGGTGTTTTTTAATGAACGATTGTTTAAATTTCTTTCTAACTGCTAAGCATTGGCTTATTTGCTCGCGATAGGAGGCTGAAATGCTAGCTTGTCTGCAAGATAGAAAGAGCTTAAACAATGTTCGTTTAGAGAAAGAGTTTGATCTTGTTTAGTATTTTAGGAACGAAAGGGAGAATGAATCATGTCCCGTAGGGCGGGCCTCAAGAATGATTCATTCAAGAACCCGTGGAATGCTAGACTCCAGAATTAAGTTCTTTCATTATATGATATGTAATTAGGTGTCTTGAAATACAAAAGAGCGAATGAGACACGTCTCATGGGGCGAGCCTCATGAATGATTCATTCAAGAATTATGTGGAATGCTAGACTCCAGAATTCAGTTCTTCCGTTTTATTAATTAGGAAAATGATTTGAGTATTTGTTGGGCAGGTTTAAGTTGGAAGAAAGAGGCAAGTCGGCATCTTTAAGGGAAATATCTCACCTATTCCACCACAAACATTTAAGGGAGAAAATAGAAGATGGAAGAAGCTTAAAACTTGGATATATGATCAACAAGTGATTGCCACATTCTTCCTTGAGAGAAATTGTTTGAGAAATTTGATTTGTTTGTGTTTGTGGGAATAGGAGAAATATATTTCCTATGGAGATGAATCATGTCTGATCTTTTCGAGGAAGTTGAATGTTTTAAGTGTTTTAAGTACGAAAGAGCGAATGAACTACATCCCGTGGGGCAAGCCTCGGGAATGATCCATTCAAGAACTATGTGGAATGCTAGACTCCAGAATTCAGTTCTTTCGTATTTATTAAGAGTTTGAATGGTTATTAAGTTAGAAAAGTTAGATGGTGATGCGCGAAGCACTCGACTTACGGGTGAAAAGCAAATGGAGGTTGGTTGTTTGATAGATTAAGTGGATTCGATTCCTAGTACCTAGGGGTGCTCCTAGTAATACGAAACCATAATCGAATGAAATGTGTAAGTGTGCAAGTGAAACCACTTGGTGTTGGACCAAGGGTTCGCGAACTAAGGCGAAATCTATACTAGTCCCTAAGGGTGCTCCTAGTGATCGAAACAATAAAATAAAAGCGGAAAAATAAATTGCGTACAAATGGAAATCGGGAGAGGGGTACAAAATAAATTACACGGGATTGCGATGAAATAAATGGGCTTGTTGTATCTAAGCAACAACCAATAACCACAATAAAATGCACTAAGAGAAAATACAATGATCTATTGAAATATTTTTTAAGGTTTTTTTTTTTTTAAATAATGGAAGAAAAACACAATAAAGTAAAAATAAAATCTCAAAGAAATTATAACAAAACGTTTGAAAGAAAAAACTAAATAATAAGAACAAAAAAGACCATAAAAGAGTAATCATAGTAGGGTGTAACGTGAGATCAGGCTAGTCTGCATAGTAAATCGACATTGGACTCATGACATTGGCTAGTCTGCATAGTAAGTCCATGAACACACAAATAAACAAAAACAAATCAGCATTGATATGGGCTCTAAGCCCAAACAAACTCAGTCATGGGATTTTTTAAAGAGAAAAAAAGTTTGTTTTCTTAAAAAAAGATGATGGAACAAATTAAATTATAAAGAAACAAAATAATCAGTCCAAAAAAAGAAGAAAACAGAGAAACACGTTTCTCCTTCAAACGCATTAACGGAAAAACCCTACCCCTGCTTATGGTGTCAGCGGCGACAACGGTTTCTCATAGCGGTGGTTTCGTTCTCAGTTTCGATTTCACTCGGCCATCTCTCTCGTGTATGCGGCGGTTCAGCGTTTCGGTATCTCAACTTGGTTTTCACTCACGATTTTGGAGTCTCACTCGGTCTCTCTCAATCCGTGGTTCTGCTTGGGTTTGTGAAGTTTTTTTATGGTTTTGGATCGTGTTTCACGGAGGTGTGAGGTGGTTCGGTCTCTCACGACTCGATTTCGTGTTTGGCTTCATACGGTTTCGATGGTGAGTTTCTTGGAACATGCTTTGTGTTGCGACGATGTTGAGTTTGTCACCGACGGAGGAGTTATGTTGTTGTTAATTTCGTGGTGACGAAAGGAGATTCGGTGGTGTTTGTGTGCGAGCGTTTGAGCGTGATTTTCACATTTCCAGGTGAGGAAGATGACAAGTTTATGGTTTGATGAAACTTGTTCATACATTGTTGGTGAGTTTGCAAACCATGATGTTTTTGTGTATGTTATAGCGTTATCGTTTCACTTATGGACCGTCGTTGTTGGTGTGTGTGATTTGTGAGTTTTATCAAGGTTGAGGGAGATGACTATTGTTTTCTTTTGTGAAGAACCCTCCATGTAGTGTGATGTAGGTCGTTTAAAATTGGGTGTTATTGTGGTTTTTTCGAGGAAGAGAGAGACTCCAGGGATTCTTTATTATTGATGTTGTTGTTGGGTTGCTTTTAGTTGTTGTCTAGTATGTTGTTATGTGTCCTGTATGTTGTTATGTCACAAATGTCTTTTTTTATCAGAGCTGTGTTTTTCTAAATTGGTGTAAGCTTCAGGGTTTGTGTTGTCTTTGTTGCTACAGGTGAAAGTCAATGGTATAGAGTATGGCAGATGTAAGTAGGTTATGTTGGTTTTGGCATGATGTAGGTTGCGCAGAGTTTGCAAAGTGTGTAGTTGTTGCTTTGTCTTATGGTGCAAGAGATAGGATAAGTTTGTTTCCCCTTGGTATCATAAAATGTAACAAGACTCTAACTATACTAACTAAAAGTTAATTAAACAAATAAATTTTAAAACAGAAAAAATAAACTATTAGAATTAAATTAAAACTAAATTAACCTAATCAAATTAACCTAATTAGAAATAAATTAATAAAAACCTAATTGAAGTAATTGAAAATTAATTAAACTAATAAAATTAAAATTAAATAAAAATAAATAAATTAGATGAAAACTAACACTAATTACAATTAGATTAAATTATTAAACTGATTAAATTAAACTAATTAAATCTTAAAATAAAAGAATAGACCAAAACTAAATATTATAAAAAAGTATCAATTAAAATGAACTAAATAAAAAACTAAATCAGGAAATTGGACTAAATAAAATATAAACTTAGACTAAATATAAACCAAATTAAAATATAAATTGAGACTAATTCTAAATGGAAATAAAAAATATAAAACTAATTTAAAAAAAAAATAAAAATCTAAAATGTATCGTTTACCTAGCCATAAAAAAATATATAATTAAGTGATAAAAAGAGAGAAAAAATCTAAATAAATTCTACAATCGGGAATAAAATAAATTAATAAGTAAAACAGACGTTTGAACGATTGAATAGAAAAATGAACGATGAATGACTAAAGGACTAAAAATGCAACAATGACTGACTACCGATATTGCGATGGAAATGTGTTAGATGAAAATGATTCAGGGTCAAAATTGGGGTGTGACAGTTGCCCCTATTTAATTATCTTCAACCAGAGAATACGAAGATGATTAATCATCGTATGATCGTAGTAGGAGATAGTTAAATATTAGAAAGACCCAAATTTTGTCTCTGAATGCAGATGAAATGATATGTTATGCAATAGTATGAACTTATGATAGACTCTTTTTGTTTTGCCGGGGATATGATGTATGAGATGAAATGAACCCTAGCATGCAGATTTTTTTGAATGATAAATATGCCTGGCGAAATGATGAAGGTACATGTTAATGGTGGTTCACAAACAAAATCGAGGGTAAAGACTCACTGGGAATAACAATATGTCAACTCGGAGGTTGAGAAAGTAAAGATAACATATCAACTCGGGGGTTGAAGAGATAAAGACGACATCGCCTCGGGGGTCAAAAACAAATATCAACCCAGGGGTTGAGAAATTGAAGGAAAACAGATTGACTCGGGGGGTCAAAACACACATCAACTCGGGGGTTGAGAAACTAAAGGCAACAAGATTGACTCGGGGGTTAAGAATAAAAAGACAAACATTGACTCGGGAGTCAAAAACACATCAACTCGGGGGTTGAGGAAACGATAACAACATTGACTCGGGGGTCAAGAATACATCAACTCGGGGGTTGAGAATAAAGATAACATTGACTCGGGGGTCAAAAACAAATCAACTCGGGTTTGAGGAAATAACTAAAATAACATCGACTCGGGGATCGAGAACATCAAAGAAAAATTCAAATTGAATGGGCAATAGGTTCAAATGTAACTACTGACACTAAGAATATAGAGAGTATTCAAGGTGAATGCGCAGCGACTCGATGCAACCAACTGACACCAAAAGTAAATATAAGATAAAACATTCAAAGTGAATGCACAACAGGTTCAAATGTAACTGCTGACACTAAGAATGAAAACAACAAACTATTCAATGTAAATGCAGTGGCTCGATGCGACCAGTTGACATTGAGAAATAAAAACAAATAATATATTCAAAGTGAATACGCAGCGGCTCGATGCGACCAACTGACACTAAGAATAAAGGCAGGATAAAAACTGAAACATCTAAAGTAATAAATCTAACAGGTTCAAGTGTAACTGTTGACACTGAGGATAAAGATGAAAAACATAGTGATTGGGAAACGACTCTATGCGACCAACTGATACTGGGAATAAAATGCATAGTATTCAAGGATAAATCAACGACTCTAAGCGACCGGATGACACTAAGAACAAAGGTAAGAAATGTTAGAGTTTTCAACAAAATAAAACATCCAACCTCTGGAAATTCCTTAAACAAAAAGTCAAAAGAAGACCTTCAGGAACCATCAGGAAAACACAGGTATGATGTCAAATTAAATGGACTTAGGCTGCAAGCAAAGGGGTTTCACAACCAGCTTAACGGATTCATGCCAACGAAAATTGGACTTTAAAGAGTTGTTTAGGGAGACAAAATATTGCATGTCAGAAGAGGCTTGTTTTGCAAGGTATCACTCGCTTCTATTGTGGGCAAATGCTCGATGAATAAGACGGTAGCATGGCTTAACTCCAAGAGCGAAGAGACGTGACTAACGCATGAGAAAAATTTATGTTGTGACTCAATGGTTTCCAAATATTCCCCTGTATGGGTATTGGATGGAATGGTTTCTTTTTCAGGTGACTCTTTAAAAGGTGACAAAGATTGACAACATGATTCCTGACACCCTTCCTGAACTCAAAGTTTGTTGTATAAGGTCTTCTTGAACATCTTCAAGGCATGGATAGGACTTGCCCCTATGTGATTCATCTTGCCCCTGAATCAATGGTTTTGAAAATTTCCTCCTCACAAAATGTTTAGACCAACCCGCCATGACATGGCCTTGAAGTGGTTGCCCCGATGCTTGAATATCGGAGATTTGGCCCTGGTTATCTAATCCTTGGGAAACTTTTGATTAGATTGGCCGTTGAACTCTTGAACTTTTTGTGATAACTCAACCAAGCACGAGTCTTGAGAAAGGTTCAACATCTGAGTAGCTGACTCCTGAAGAGATTGATTCAGATTGACTGATTCTTGAAGTGGTTTCCCCTGGCTGGACTTCTTTTACCAAGTCAAGTTCGCTAACTGGCTGCATTCGTTGGGATTCCCTTGATGTTGAATTGACTTGCAAATAAAAATTATACATTTAAAAATTGGCAATTTTAATGCAACATTTATGCAAGTTTTTGAAATCACAATTTATTGGTATGATGGTGATATACAGTGGAAAAATCAATGATCAAAACACAAAATGGATCCACCCATTTATAGAATGACAGATGAAGTGATAAATACAAATGATTAGCAAAGATCGTTAGGAGTCGGGTTAACGCAACCTTGTTGTAGTATGCTTTCAAAACAAACCCTACCTCAATTAGGTCTTTTAAGGGTTGCAACGTGGCTTGGTTCACGGTTTATGAAATAAAGGATAAAAGGCTCAAAATTTATTCGTAACCCACCCATTCTTCGTGATGAACTCCAATCCTACGTTCAGTTAAATTGACATACACATTCATATCTCAAAAGTCCTTGACGGTGTATAATAAGGATCAAGATTTAAAAGAGTGATGGCAGCCACCTTGTTTCATCTCTGCTTTGTAGAAGATTTGATAACTTCTTTTTATTGACTTCAATTCGTTGAGATGCCCTAATTTTTTGCCTAAGTCATCTTTTCTGGTTTTTGACTTAGCGGGCTTTTTCTTTATATTTCTTTTTTCTTCTATCTTTTGTTGAATGGTTGTAGCTCCCATTTCATTGGAGGATAGAGAACAAATACTACAAAACTTTTGACCCTTCACAACTTCTTTGGCGTGTCAAGGAAAGTATGTAGTTGATCCTTCTTGAATGATGGATTGAATCTCTTGAAGATTGAACGCAAACAAATTAATTGAACCGACTATCCTGCCCCAGGTTTAAAATTAAGGGTTTTTGCACTCTTTTTTTTGAAAAAAGAAAACTCCTACTTCGAGGCTCAACGAGAAGGGATTATCTTCCTTATTTCACCAGTGTTTAGGAATTTGAAACAATGCTTGTACATCATTGGCAAGGCTTTAATTAAAAGCATACAAATGGAAAATTCAGGTATTTGGTTTTCATCATCCTCCCTCCAATCTTTTCTAAAACAAAAGTTTAATAAATAAAATGAGAGAAATATGTTTTTGTTTTTTTATAATAATGAAAGAAAACGAGTGAATACGAATGGATTGATTCAAAAGATGCATAAAAACTTCATTAATCTTGCCAATTCAAAAATAACAATGCTTACAAGCAAATGCAAAATCAACATGTAAAGAAAATACAACAACAATGCTGAAACAAATAGGGGATTGCCAGCTTTAGGGAATTGAACTTCCTTCTTCAGAGTTAGTGGTCGTCATGCTCATTGGGGTCGGTGCATCAATCCTCTTTACATCCATTCTTGACAATTTCTTCCATAGAATAGACTGATGGACCTGCCTGACCAGATGACAAATTGATGTTGATGTGAAGACCTTAAGGCATAAATGAGATGGACTTGGACTCAATCAGATCCTGAACCTTATTCTGGAGTTGTTTGCAATCTTCAGTCGAATGTCTTGGTGCATTAGCATGGAAAACACATCGGGCATGAGGATAAAATCTTAGTGGATATGAAGGAAACACTGGATCCAGTTTCATCGGCTCTACCAATCCACTATCGATCAAACGTGGCAGTATGTGACTGTATGGCATTGGCAAAGGATCAAACTGCCTCTTTGGCTTCTTAGTGTACTGATGTCGTTGTTGAGGAGCGTGTTGCCGTTGGTATGGATGTTGTTGATGACATACAGAATGATACCGACCATGTGGAGGAAATGGGATCATATATGCAGACCCAAAAGGTGTTTGACTTTGAACAGCTGACATATATGGATACTTATAGTATGGCATTGGATGTGGAGCTTGTGGAGCTTCCTTAATTGAAATAGCCTCATCCAATTCTTCCTTTTGGGAATCACTGGGATTCACTCTTAATGCTCTTGAGACTAGAGGTACCTTGGATTCTTCCACTTTTGAGACCAACCTCAATACGTTCTCCCATTTTCACCAGGTCAGATAAACTTGTTGATGCGGTGCCTACCATCTTAAAGTATGGGCTCTGCAGAGTATCCACAAACATGTCAACTAACTCCTTTTCTGAGAGCGGCAATTGAACATGATCAACAAACTATTTCCATCTCTGGACATGCCTTTTGAACGGCTCATTACTTTCTTGAGATATGTCCTTCAAGTGAAAGCAGCTAGGAGCTTCTTCCAAATTGTATTGGTATTGCTTCACAGAAGCATTGGCTAGGTTCAACCATGACTGAATATGACTTCTTTCCGATTCCATGTACCAATTCAACGGTGCCTCACTCAAACTGTCTTGAAAGCAGTGAATCATCAACTTGTCGTCAAAAGCATATGCAGTCATTTTTCGATAGAACATCACCAAATGGTGCTTTGGACAACTATCCCCTTTGTACTTCTGAAAGTTATGTGCTTCAAATTTTAGAGGTATAATCAAACTAGGTACTAAGCACATGTTTAAAGCATCCAGGTCAAAATCATTTTGCCCCTCTACAGCCTTGAGCCTTTCATTCAGCACTCGACATTTCTCAGTTATCTCAACAACTTATGTCTCTTGGTCTTCCTCGCTGGGATTGCCCCTTAGGAATTTGGCTCAGAGAAGCCAAAGATTTGGTACTCAAAGGCATTGTGAGGTAAGAAGTTTCCTTCTCGAATAATGGTATGCTCTTGAATAACGGGTGCCCCAACTGGGGTCCTTGCAAGCTGAGGTTGAACAAGGTTGTTCACTTGAGGTGGAAAGACATCTTTAGTTACGGAAGTCCGTTGAACGTTATCCCCTCTCCTTGTCAATGTTGACACCACATCCATGAGTTGGTTCAATTGGTCCTTTGTCAAATCAAAGTCTCCCCTTAATGCAGTCTGCTTTTGTCCTCCAGGGTCCATGATCAATCAGGAACTACTTCAAGTCCAATGTAGGTGTTAGGAAATCAACTGCGGGTTATGGACACAGGACGAGGATGAGCTTACTCTGAGGAAAGAAAATGATATGCAATGCAGATGCAATGATGGCGAATGGATGCAATGCAAGTATGCTTAGGATCACAAGCACAAACAAACTCGGAAGCTCAAATAACTCAAAACTTCCTATTTGGCAGGTTGTAAGAGATTGGTTCTATGTTTTGTATCCATAAAACCCACTCACAGGATATTTTCTACGGTGATGGTTTAGGATACTCAAGGTCATAGGCGTTTATCGTACTAACGCCCTACCACAGGATAGCTGCATAATGACGATAAGGTCTACCTTGAGTGGAGTTCTCATGCTAGTCCAATAAAGGGGCGAGCCCTCGGAGACTAACACTACACAACTACCAACATTGAAACTGGTTCTATGAGTGGGTCCCAGAGTCACAGCCCTTTCATGAATCAAGTCATGCGACAGGTTAGTTGCGTTACGACAAGATCTACGAATAGGTCTACTATCTGGGGGAGCTTTCATGCTAGGCCCTCAAGAAGCGAGTTCTTGGAGACTAACACTAATAACTACCAATTCTAACCAAGGTGCTCCCTCTTCTTTTTCTAAAGCTCAGCTTTTACTTGTGATATAATCCCAAGATCCAACAAGCAAGTATAATAATGAGCAATGAGAGAAAGCGATAAAAGAACAAATAAACAAACATAAAGAAGACAAATAAGACAACAATCAACAATTAAATGCATAGTTAGCTAAGTTAGGCTCGACTCTCTCTAGCATGGAGCTACTCCCCAGCAGATTCGCCAACTGTTGTACCTAAAAAAAATGATCCTCGCGATGGACGCGAAAAAAAAGAACAGAGTCGCCACCTAATTCTATTTATTCTAACTAAAGAAAAGGGATTTATAGATACAACCTAATAAGGATAACAAATGGTCAACGAAACCAAATTCTAAGTTCGGGTGTCGGTTACACAAGAGGAAGGTATTAGTACCCCTCACGTCCGTTATACTCAACGGGAACCTCTTAGTCTAACTATGCGATTGAATGTTGATTTACGTCTTTGTCTTCTAAATGGTTTGCTAAAATGTGCGTTCTAAAGGAAAATAATATCTTTATTATCATTATTATTATGGAGACAAGGTTAATTTTTTATTAGGATGGTTTATGACGAAGAAATAGTTGATTTTTTTATTATTGTGCTCGCGAAGGATAAAAATCTTTGTGCCTACGTATTCTCTTATGCAATGGGAAAGTCAGAGCTTCGTAGTTCATGCCACTACGGTTTGTTGGTGTTTTTTAATGAACGATTGTTTAAACTGCTTTCTAACTGCTAAGTGTTGGCTTATCTTCTCGCGATAGGAGACTGAAACGCTAGCTTGTCTGCGAGATAGAAAGAGCTTAAACAATGTTCGTTTAGAGAAAGAGTTTGATCTTGTTTAGTATTTTAGGAATGAAAGGGCGAATGAATCACGTCCCGTGGGGCGGGCCTCAGGAATGATTCATTCAAGAACCCGTGGAATGTTAGACTCCAGAATTCAGTTCTTTCGTTATATGATATGTAAATAGGTGTCTTGAAATACGAAAGAGCGAATGAACCACGTCCCGTGGGACGAGCCTCAGGAATGATTCATTCAAGAATTTTGTGGAATGCTAGACTCCAGAATTCAGTTCTTTCATTTTATTAATTAGGAAAAGGATTTGAGTATTTGTTGGGCATGTTTTAAGTTGGAAGAAAGAGACAAGTCGTCATCTTTAAGGGAAATATCTCACCTATTCCACCACAAACATTTAAGGGAGAAAATAGAAGATGGAAGAAGCTTCAAACTTGGATATATGATCAACAAGTGACTGCCACATTCTTCCTTGAGAGAAATTGTTTGAGAAAATTGATTTGTTTGTGTTTGTGGGAATAGGAGAAATATATTTTCTATGTAATATGAAACCATAACCATAACCGAATGAAATGTGTAAGTGTGCAAGTGAAACCACTTGGTGTTGGACCAAGGGTTCGCGAACTAAGGCGAGATTTATACTAGTCCCTATGGGTGCTCCTAGCGATCGAAACAATAAAATAAAAGCGGAAAAATAAATAGCGTACAAACGGAAATCGGGAGAGGGGTACAAAATAAATTACACGGGATTGCGATGAAATAAAAGGGCTCGTTGTATTTTGCCCATGAGAAAGCGTGTGTGCAATGTCTTAGCTATTCGGAGCCATTGAAATATAGCTCTTTTACTACCTTAGAACCGATTCAATTATTTGAATGGTTCTATGAGGAGTCGAGCGTTTATATTGTATTAAATTACAAAAATAAAATAAATAAAATAAATAGACTAAATAAAATAAAATACACTATGAAATAAAATAAACTTAAGCTAAATAGGCCTCATATTGGTCACAATTTATCGATTTATCAAAATCGACTAATCATGGCCTTTTATTATATCATTGGCCCTAAAACAAAATTAGAATAAAAAGACTATAGATTTAACAAGTTATGATCTAAGCAACAACCAATAACCACAATAAAATGCACTAAGAGAAAATACAATGATCTATTGAAATATTTTTTAAGTTTTTTTTTAAAATAATGGAAGAAAAACACAATAAAGTAAAAATAAAATCTCAAAGAAATTATAACAAAACGTTTGAAAGAAAAAACTAAATAATAAGAACAAAAAAAACCATAAAAGAGTAATCATAGTAAGGTGTAACGTGAGATCAGGCTAGTCTGCATAGTAAATCGACATTGAACTCATGATATTGGCTAGTCTGCATAGTAAGTCCAAGAACAAACAAATAAACATAAACAAATCAGCATTGATATGGGCTCTAAGCCCAAACAAACTCAGTCAGGGGATTTTTTAAAGAGAAAAAAAAGTTTGTTTTCTTAAAAAAAATATGATGAAACAAATTAAATTATAAAGAAACAAAATAATCAGTCCAAAAAAAGAAGAAAACAGAGAAACACGTTTCTCCTTCAAACGCGTTAACGGAAAAACCATACCCCTGCAAATGGTGTCAGCGGCGGCAACGGTTTCTCATAGCGGTGGTTTTGTTCTCAGTTTTGATTTCACTCGGCCATATCTCTCGCGCACACGACGGTTCGGCGTTTCGGTATCTCAACTTGGTTTTCACTCACGATTTTGGATTCTCACTCGGTCTCTCTCGATCCGTGGTTCTGCTTTGGTTTATGAAGGTTTGCGATGGTTTTGGATCGTGTTTCACGGAGGTGTGAGGTGGTCCGGTCTCTCACGACTCGATTTCGTGTTTGACTTCACACGGTTTCGACGGTGAGTTTCTTAGAACATGTTTTGAGTTGCGACGGTGTTGAGTTTGTCACCGACGAAGGAGTTATATTTTTGTTGATGTCGTGGTGACGAAGGGAGATTCGATGGTGTTTGTGTGCGAGCTCCTGAGCGTGATTTTCACATTTCCAGATGAGGAAGAGGACAAGTTTATGGTGTGATGAAACTTGTTCATACATTGTTGGTGAGTTTGCAAACCATGGTGTTGTTGTGTATGTTATAGCGTTACCGTTTCACTTATGGACCGTCGTTGTTGGTGTGTGTGATTTGTGAGTTTTATCAAGGTTGAGGGAGATGACTATTGTTTTCTTTTGTGAAGAACCTTCCATGTAGTGTGATGTGGGTCGTTTAAAATGCGGTACTATTGTGGTTTTTTCGTGGAAGAGAGACTTCAGGGATTCTTTATTCTTGATGTTGTTGTTGGGTTGCTTTCAGTTGATGTCCTGTATGTTGTTATGTGTCATATATGTTGTTATGTGTCATATATGTTGTTATGTCACAAATGCCTTTTTTTATCAGAGCTGTGTTTTTCTAAATTGGTGTAAGCTTCAGGGTCTGTGTTGTCTTTGTTGCTGCAGGTGAAAGTCAATGGTATAGAGTATGGCATATGTAAGTAGGTTATGTTGGTTTTGGCATGATGCAGGTTGCACAGAGTTTGCAGAGTGTGTAGTTGTTGCTTTGTCTTATGGTGGAAGAGATGGGAGAAGTTTGTTTCCCCTTGGTATCATAAAATGTAACAAGACTCTAACTATACTAACTAAAAGCTAAGTAAAGAAATAAATTTTAAAACATAAAAAATAAACTATTAGAATTAAATTAAAACTAAATTAAACTAATCAAATTAACCTAATTAGAAATAAATTAATAAAAACCTAATTGAAGTAATTGGAAATTAATTAAACTAATAAAATTAAAATTAAATCAAAAATTAAATTAGATGAAACTAACACTAATTACAATTAGATTAAATTATTAAACTGATTAAATTAAACTAATTAAATCTTAAAATAAAAGAATAGACCAAAACTAAATATTATAAAAAAAAATATTAATTAAAATGAACTAAATAAAAAAATAATTAAGAAATTGGACTAAATAAAATATAAACTTAGACTAAATTTAAACCAAATTAAAATATAAATTGAGACTAATTCTAAATGGAAATAAAAAAATAAAAAACTAATTTTACAAAAACAAAAATCTTAAATGTATCGTTTACCTAGCCATAAAATATATATATATATATATATATATATATATATATATATATATATATATATATATATATATATATATATATATATATATATATATATATATATATATATATATATATAATTAAGTGATAAAAAGAGAGAGAAAAAATCTAAATAAAGTCTACAATCGGGAATAAAATAAATAAATAAGTGAAAAAGACGTTTGAACGATTGAATAGAAAAATACACGATGAATGACTAAATGACTAAAAATGCAACAATGACTGACTACCGATATTGCGATGGAAATGCGTTAGATGAAAATGATTCAGGATCAAAATTGGGGGTGTGACAGGGATAGTTGAAATTTTAAATGAATCAGATGCTCTTTGTTAGAATTTTTTATTTAAATAACTCTCTTTTTTAACGTTATTCTCACAATAATCATGTTTTCCACATATTTCCTAAGATAATCAATCCGCTTTAATTTTAAACAAAAAAAATAGAACGAAGAGTTGTTAGCAGACAAATTCACAATTGCAATTAAAAAATAAGACATGTCGTCAGTTGAATTGGCGACTGCATGTGGTCATACCAATCCAATTTACAACTGCATGCATTGCTTAAGAGGTGACGCCAATTCGTTTGGCGCCTTTGTACAATACCTAAGTTGATGCACCCATTCATTTGGATACTATGTGTTCGATATTTTTTTAAGTATAAATAGATGTGAATTCTACCATTTACTCCACACCTCTTCTCATACTCTTCTTATCTTTTCTTCATTATGTCTATCATAATTGTTAAAAGAAATGGGCTTGTATATTTTTCAAGAACCAAGTCTCCAATGAAGATGTATTTTTGGAACATCCAAAGTTTCGACTAACTTGAAAGGAGTTTAAACGGTTGGTTAGACGAAGAGATTAATGACGGGGAATAATTAGAAGTATCAAGAAACTTGTTTCGTACATCTCAATTACACATGACAATAATGATATACAATGTATGTGGGTGTGAGTTAAATATCAAAATGTTGTTAGGTATATGATACTTGCATCAAATGATATTGTTTTTATTATTGTAACCTTAGACAAGTTGTAGTGTTAAATCTTTTTATATGTTTTTTATGTTGTTATTTTAGGCGTGTTTATGTTCGTGTGGTGTTTGTTTTAGGGTTTTTATGTTCGGGTGTTGTTTGTTTTAGGGGTGTTTATGTTAGTTTTTTTGTAACCAAAAAATGTTACACATACTAAATACCAAAGTTACAAACATTTAAAGAAAAAATATTAATTAACATGCAGAGCTTTCTCCAACCGTGGAAAAAAAATTGATTGTGTCTGGGCTGATGACATACACCACATAATTTTACTATTTTATCAGTCGTATCTATTTATGTTCTAATACGTGTGCGTTTTTGTTTAACGTGATTGTTTTCACACAAAAAAGATTTTGATATATAATTTATGATATAGGACCTGACCCTAGTTTTGATTTTATTATATTTCTCAAATGCAACAAATTTGAATTTCTATTGATTGCAAGATATTTGTATTGGTTTGCACCATTGGAATGACTACATATCCAAAAAAAAAAATACTCCTCTTCATTTTGAATTTCAAATTCGTTGCAAACCAAAATAACTACATATCCCCATATTACAGAGTTTGGTTTACACTACACAAACCTAAATGACTACATATCCTCATCTTCCATTGAAATATACAAATGCAAGATGGGGATATGTAGTCATTTTTGTTTGTGTAAAGAAAATGGAATTAGATACCTTATTTATAAAACTTGTAGATCAATAAAGACCTTACATACCCTATCATATCATCATGGCACTTTATAGAGATGCACGTCCGTATAGACCCATGATTCATTTTTCAAATAATTTTAAAGGTGTGTCTGGAGATGCATCTCTGAATCCACTCAAACCACAGTCCATACCGAACTAGTGTATTATGCAGTGCCGAATTTTATAAACACTAAAATTGTCCAAAAAATACTACTCAAGTTTATAACATTATGTGGTGTGTTACAAAAAAAAAACAAGTTATATTGTTAGATTAAAACTAAAATGCATTAAAAGAAATGTCACTACGTAAATCTACTGGTGGTTCCTTCTTTGATCTTTCTTTATTTGTTTCTCTTTCAATGTCGCTCAACTTGGTGAACTATTCCATCATTTCCAGAAAGTGATCTGACCAAGATTCATCGTCTTGTGTGAAATGTGTCGTCCACTCCAGTGATGTCTTTGGTATAAAATATTACGATTTTAAATAATTATGAACAAAATGTTTTTTTCATAGTCAACCAGTACACGTGATGCTTTCCAATGGATTTTGAGGTGGCTTACTCCGAAGTGGAAAGATTTTTTCTGAGAAACCATATCATGTTAAATCAATACACACCTCATTATAAGCACTTGATATAAGATGTACCATTTTTGGGAAGTGCGTCCATTTTTCAAACGGTGTCGGACCACTAAGACAAGGAATAGTAGCATTGAGATTTGAAACATTTAGAAATATTTAGAGGTCTTTTTCGTTTCAAAGATGCGAGTATGTTTTTTGGCGCCACCATGTTTAAAGTCATGTCTGAAACAAGTTCTCTCTCCTTCAGAACAAGTTGACATACAATGGGATTACCGATTAGCTTGTCAGTCAAGACATGATTGAGTATACCGAAAATGACATTAAATTTTCATGTTTCATTCGCCATACGGTATCCTTGCAATTTAAACGACCACACATTTTTTCTCGATCATGTGTCATCTCGTTTCAACTTACTTATTTATGGTTGGTACGTGCCACTTTTTTTGCACCTCATTGTCGTGCCTTTTGATTATAACTCCAAACCCCAATTTTTTGTCCTCCATGCGGACACATTATAGCATGTGTTCACAAACAATAAACTCTTGTTTATTTGTAAATTATTCACGAACATCTACCTCAACAACGATCGGTCGAGCACCCGGTTTAACATCATCATTTACTTCATCTTCATCTGTTTTAACATCATGTTTCACTTCAACCAATTTAACATTCACACTCAGAAAAACTTTGGGAAACATATTTGGGTGCATCATATCTAATGACACAAAAAAACAAAAAGAAAAAAAAACAACTTTAAAACTCATGTTTAAACCTTTTTCGGATATGTATCTCCGGACCATACTAAACTTTTTCAAAGATACATATCAATATTCAACGTTCTTTTTTCAGTTCAAACCTCGTGTTTATGCAAGGAATGAGGGATGCAAAGAATGAACTTTACCTGTAATTTTAGTTTCTTTTGTTCCCTTTGATGTGATATAATACACTAATTATATTTTGGTGTTGAAAAGTTGATTGAGAATGAGAGCAATTTTTTAAAGGTTTTTAAAATGGAGTTACATTTTTTGCATGAAGAAGAAGATCATGCAAGGTGGTGTTTAATCAAATTTTTCAATAGATATTTTTGGAGATATATATCCAAAAACATCGATGAGTTGTTTATTAAATCATCCCAGTGAATAAAAACACTATAAATAAGTATTGAAGATAATTCGGAGATGCAAATCGGGATATATCCTAATATTATATGGAGATACATCTTCAAACCATATTTATTACAAAATGGAGTGGATAGAAAAGCGAATAAAAGTGTGATTTTTGAAGAGTTTGATATCCACACCTAAGTGAAAAGAGTCTGGAAAAATTTCTACCATGATACACATTTATCTAAAGGAGTAACTTCCACTCAGACAAAATGATTTATTATTAGAGTAAACTCATAATTTATTTCTCAGTGATTCTCTTAACATCTAACAATATTTTGCTTGCTTTTCACAATTAAAAATACATTTCATCCATTGAAACACTTGTTATATAAGTTGTTCTTTTATATACTTTGTTGTCATTAAAACTAAAAATAGAATTATTGCTCTTCAAACCAACTTAATCTTAACATAATTGAAAAGAAAAATGAGATTTTGATGTAAGCAAAGAGAAAGAAAGGGTGGAGAACTGAGATACTTGTGTTGTATAAGATTGTGGTGTTATGTTGATTTCAATGTTGAAATTTGAGGATATGGAGCAGTTTTTTCTGATAACCTCTTTAAGTAGCTTACTCTTTGTGCTACGTACAGCTTCTTTAGGCAACACAATATCACCATAGTATATATTCTTTTACGACAACCCATAATGGCTTATTCACAACGTCGAGTATTCATTTCTTTTTCTGAATACACGTGAAATGAAAAAAAATACAAGTGAAAGATTAGCGGTAAACTTAAGAACAACTGAGACTAAAAATCTCATCATTTATTGATAAGAAAATGCAAAATATGAAATAAATTGATATATAACCTTTTAGGCCATGTCAGTAGTAGTTATATCAGAATTAAAAGGAAGAGAATCTTACATAAACTACTACCCCAAATAATTACATACTAACAAAATTTAAAAAAACAAGAAAGAATAAGATTGTGACAATTGAGCACAGACAACATCCTAATCTAACAACTATTTTTGCTAAGCTTAATCTTTTGCTTATATATAATATATATGCTCATCTGGGGAAGTAATGACAGCCTCAGTTTGGGATTCTCATTGAACACCGCCACAGCAAAGAGCAGTGTACGTGCAAAGTTAAGAAAATTACAACTTCAGCAGCCATAGACAATTGATCCCATTTAATTCCACAAGCAACTTTGATATAGAATATTGCTTGGTTTACTTTTTCACTACTCCCTTTATTGTTTTTGTCATTACAAAGGTCTTTCAACAAAATCTTTCCAACCAGATGGCTGCTATCTCGTCCATTCAATAAAAAAAGTATTGGCCATGCAAGAAGGCTTAAGATAAACCCTCCACAGACTAATTAATTTGCATTCAGAGGATCCATCTGCAATAGTATTAGTATATGTCATTGTTTAGTAGTATATACTAATATTTGTCTAAATAAAATTAAACGGTCAAGATATGCTATTATGGTTTCAAATCAACAAACTCAATGTGATACCAAACATGCACTCACAGTGGAAAGTGGCATCACGGTGATTTTGTCTTACAGGCCATGATTTCAAACACATTTAAATAAGTCAAGGAGGTGCCTTCAATGTGTAGTATAGTGTTCAATTGCATAGGGAAAAGTATCAACCTTTTTAAGGTTAGTGTAGTATCCATCATGTATGTACTACATTACTTTACCTGAACAAAAATCAAGATGCATCATAAGGTTTCAACGATGCTTTCTTGAAATTCACCAAATATGTTTGGGCATCCGTCCCATGTTCCTACATCTCTAGCTTCCCAATATCCGCCAGTATATAGAAATGTTCCATTTTCACCTTCTTTGCGAAACCACCTTGGCTCCCAACCATTCTCTTGCATTTTCCTTGACTGTATACAAAGCAAATCCATCCAAAAAAAGGTTCAAGAAATTTTACAAAAAAAAAGTATTAAAAGTAATAAACAAGAAAAATATTACAAAAATAACATACCATTCTTTGCCTCTTTTCCAACCTTTGTTTCTCCATATTAGCTTTCTCATATTCCCCATTCTCTAAGTGCCGCTGATCAGGTCTCAGCCTGGAATCCGTGGGCGGAAGCTTCTCCTTTAATCAGTGATCAAATACATTAGAAAAGGCTATAACGAAGGATTAGCGATGCATAAGAAGGAAAATGAAAACCCACGAATAATAATTCAATACCTCATTATACCTTTAGTCCTGGTGTAAGCTCATTCAGTGTTATGGCAAATGATGTCAAATTGTAACGAGTGAGATTCTGTGGTGGCTTAGTCCTTTTCCACAACAATGATCCACTGGACGAAGTATAATCTTTAGGCTTGACATTCACATCACCATCAAAATAATAAATGCTGTCATCCCACTTGCCAAATATTGTGGCTGCTTTTTTACCCATTGTATCTTCAACAAATCCATTTACCTAATTATAAGAAATAGCATAAAAGATAAGTTTCCTTCAGAAATGTGGAATGTAGCCACATGCCATTGCCAAAAGAATATCCAAAACAAGGTAAATACTAGAAAATTACACATGTGTTTTCTGAAAGACGTCTAAAATCATTCTTGTGAAATAAATACACATTGCACTTTTATTTAAATACAGTCAAACTTTTTATGCTCTTCTTTTTGGCCCTTAGTATCATTAACACATAATTGACTCTATTATCAATCATTTAACAATAAAACTATAAAAGGTAAAATAAAGATTCTGCTTCAAAATCGATAACATGTGGGAACATAACATTTCAATTTAACTGTCTTCAAATAAAAAATTTAGGTGTTCAAAATTAGTTATCAATCAAATTTGAAATTGTTAAAAGGGAGAATAAAAATATAAGAGAAATCTTTGATATTCATAGAAAAAAATAATTAAATAAATAGAAAATGATGTGAGGTCAAATAAATGGATTTCCGGTAATATATTAATAGAACAATAGAGGGTGGAAGTGTTCACTACCATTAAATGACTCATTTGAAATAAAGTCCAAAGAATATAGAATAATATATATACTGTATCTCAGAAAGGAAAATTATTAGGGTAGAAGTGTAAATTTAAACAAATTAGATTATTTTAACTGAATTTTCTCTCTAAGTGAAGGGAGTGTAATTGACCCTAAAACATATGTAGCAGTAAAGGTAATCAAAAAATTGAACTAAGTGCCAAACTGGGTTAATAGTAAATGGTTTAGAAACAAAAGATCAGACTGTAATGTTGTCATAAAGTACTGGAAGAACCTCTTACCTGGCGAGGATTTCGGTCAAGAATGGTCTGCTCTTTGAACTTGAGCCTGCATGAATATTGGCGATTACCACGGATTTCCATATTCCCATGATGACCACAATATAATTTGCCAAGGATAAGATTATAAATTGTAGTAGTAACCTATTAAGAGAAACAACAGTAGTTATTGTAGCAATAGTTTATGGTATAATAGTCCAAACCCAAATAGAGTCATTTGACGATTTATACCTTGCTCCACTGAAATATTTCACCATCATCAAATTCAAGTGTCAGAACTCCAACAGGGTCAAGCTGAATTGACCTTCCCCAAAACTTTGAATGAATGTTACTGTCTGCCCAAAACCTCCATCCTCTACCTTCACAATGGCAGGCAACCACAGTTGGATGGTGACTAACCTGTTTCACACAAATTAACAAGTTTATATATTCAAAAGTAAAACTTGTTATGAAATAGTTTATGAATGTAACTTGTTATGAATGTCTTATGAAAGCAAATTTGTTGAAAACTTTTTTACCAGCCCAAGTTTGACCTATTAAATTTAAAAGACTTAGAAAGGCTTAAACTTAGTCTTATGCTAAATAAATAGACCAAGCCACGCTGGGTCATATGTTTCTGTGTGTAGCTGACTTATTCTCACCCCATACTCCCACCAAATGGGATCTATAGAAGTAGATATATGTGGTCTTACCGTTGTGGTAATGCTCACCCTCCAGATTTCATCATAGATATCCAAACCAAAACTAGATAATAATCCACTAATATGAAACCACTTTTATCCCAAGTTAAGAACACCACTAGCATATCTCAGTCAAATATATTTAGGAAATCATAAGGTACTAACCTTCTCAGAAAAGAAGCGAACTCCTTTGTCAGGAAAATCGGCTTCATAAGTTTCCCCTAACAAGGGATTAAAAGGCTTACAAAGCCGACCTTCGGACGATGCATATCCAGAAACAGCAAAGGCGGCAACATTCAGTGCCCGAAGGAGGCTGTTTCCCTGAAAATACAATTCAAAGGGTTGAAGTGTCACACTCAAGAGCATTAAATGATGCCATCTTTTATCTAAATTAAGGAAAACTTAAAAAGATACTAAATGATGCCATATTGCTAGTACAAACACCCATAAACAAAACTATATGCATTCATATTAATTGAACATAGAGAAGTCACAAGCAAATACAAGCAGAAAACAAATGAAATGGTTGACTACAATTATCATTCTTCCATTAAACCTGAAGTACAAATATAGTTGTTGTATTTAGTGTATTAAAATCAGACATGTAACATCATAAACAAAACTCTCCAAGATAATCAGGTATAAGTTTACCAATATTTCCAATCAAATGACTAAAAAACTTTGGTACTTAATGGAGAATATATAGATTAAATTCTGCACTATTACGTATGAAAACTTGTTCTGTTTGCATTGCAAGAGAAGTTAATGAAAGAATACAGAAATATTGTATATATTACCGATTTTCCATGCTCATAAGCTCTATCCAAAAGATAAGAATACTCCAAATCCTCGAAACATTTCTGAAGGGATGAGATTGGCTCATTAAAGTATACAGGAAGGCAAACACGTGTGAGATCTTTGCCCACATTGTCTTTGATCATTGACCAAAGACTAACGCCCTTCTCCTTCTCAACAGGATCTGGAAGCTTTTTTCGCCTTGTAATCTGAGGATACCCATAATCATATATCATTGGTTCAACGTGACTGTTTTCCACATCAAGGGATTGTCTATTAGCTGCCCCGGACATGTTCACTTGATCCAGATTATTTGACCCACACCTAAAACCAGGTTCTGTAAAATAGTCTCTACTATCATAATATGATATTTCATCTTCTTCAGACACTTCTTCTACCTCATGTTTTTCGATATCATCGGATGATTCTGTTGTACTGCATTCTGAAAGTCAAAAGCATATGTGAAAAATAAGTACTAAATATTGAAAGAATAGGACCATATAATAAAAGGTTGCAGACTGTAAATAAATTTACTAAAAAAAACATACAGCATCCAAAGAATCCTATCAATTGGATTTCTGAAATAAATGAATTATAGGTATCTACCTTAAGTTCCCATTAACAACAACGAAGCATTATCTCACTAAATGGGATTGGTTACATGTATCAAACACATCATTTACATTTGAGTCTTTCCTGATATTTCTACTAATTAAAATAATAAAAAATAAATAAACTGCAGAGATTAGAGACAATATTAAAAAGAAGAATATGCCTTAAATCACAGTAAAAGGTGGATTTCAATTTATAAACTTTCAAAAATTCAAAACAAGATTTGGAACAATATGATATCAGGAATATTCTTCATGTTGATGTAAGACATGACAATAGGCCCCTATGATCACTATGAAGACACCAAAGATTCCGAATTAGAAGCACATGCTTATCACATCAAAAGAGAAAAATAAACGTCACGGCATAAAGTAATACATCAAAAAAATATGAAACGATAAGCACAAGTAACATATAAGATGGTACCATACCACTATATTTTCCACGCCCTAGATTTGAAAATCCATTCTTTGTTAGTTGGTATTCACTGTCATGCAAGGCAGAGCCCTCAGGTTCAATGTTAGCTGCCTGTTCATGATAAGTAACAAAAGATTTGTTTAGTAAGTCACATATAAAGAGCAAGAGCTTCCACCCCTAGAAAACTAAACACATGCAAACATGAAGAAAGCATCAAACTGGGTAGATTTTAGAATTCAAATATGAAGAAAGAAGAATAAATATTTCAGGTGGTGCTACCAAGTGATAATTTTGAGTATCATGAGTTACAACATTCATTGGGTGGTAGACTAAAGAAAGAAGGTCTGAAAACAAATAAGACTACCATCAAAGTTGCAAATTAATGACAAGACATATAGAAAACAACAACATATATATCAGCCAAAAGGCATGACCAAATGAACCAAACACATCATGTGAAATTTGACCCACTTCATGTTCTATCAAACAACAATAGAACCTCATGTTCTTTCAAACAGCGAGATAACTAAGTTTTGCACCAAATTTATTTTAAAAATATCTCAGTAAAAACATCTAAATATATATATGAAGTCATTTTACATACAATAATACAGTAAACAAATTATAAATAGTAACCAACAGACCATAAATAAAGTCCCAATAGTAATGTTAGAACAAATACATGATACATCAATTGAAAAGTTGAAAGTTTATCCTAAAAAATTATTTTTATTTAAGATTTAGCATTTTATAGAACCATGACTAGAAACCTCATTACATCGCATAGAAAACAAAATATCAACCGTGATTAGTAAAAATACATTTTGGGGAGCTAAAAAAGGTTGGAAAAATGATAAACCATTTCCAAAATAATGACATATAGCTTATGTCTGACAGGAAATGTTTGGGATATTATTCTTGTAATAATTCCGTGAATGATTTTGTCAAGTTGGTTCAGGTCTGAATTATTGATACGCCCAAATGAAAAAATATATATAAAACAATTCGTTTGGACCCATTTTACAGTTCATCATTCATAGAATCCACATGTTTCATTCTAGAAATTTTGAAATGAGAAAATTATTGTATGAGTAAACTAAGTAATATTTTAAGATTTTATGCGATGCAAACAAAGAAGTTGTCAGAAGCATTCAAAAGGTAAAGAAAGCATCCAAAACAAATAAATAATGAAAACAAAAATTACCTCCAACTGCCTAATCGTATCAAACAAACTTGATCGTTCTTGACAAAGAATTTTCAGCTGCTCTTGTAAATCAGAAAACTCTGCAAGCATAATTTGCTCACACTCCTTGACAAGATTCTCACTGCTACCCTCTTCAACCAAACGTTTCTTAAGCCTTTCGGTAGATACAGATATATGATAAGGTGCAAGGAATAGATGATGACCGCTTAGTGGGTACAAACTACGAGTTGACACCAAAGCTTGTATCCATGCCACGCGGTCTTTCCTTGAATCAGTTCTCAGATGGAGTGTCTTTGTTGCTGTAAATATGTAAAACTTCCTGTCGTCTGATTTGCTCTCTCTAAACGACGAGATCTGTAAAACATTATATTCAACCAAGAGCTAAGCATCACCGCTTTATCCTTTTTAATTATTTATTACAAAATAAAGAGAAAGGCAAGGTATATACTAGAATATGATTTATGGACAAGAAAAAGTTTGTTTTTTTAGAGAGTAAATTAATGAAACACTGCAGCAACTATAAACTAGTAATAGTAGAAGGAGTAGAATACAAAAAGCCGCTACCTTGTTGAGAAAAACAAGGTTATCTATCAAAAAGAGCTTGAAAATGAAATTAGTATTACCTTATCACCCGGACATCATGAAATGACACTACCACTGATTGCCTAGAATCATTGGAGTTTGATTCGAGTTTAGAATGTAATGATGTGAAAATATAATCAATAAATAAAACTTACTGTCTTCAACTTGTTTATGTTTTTCCCCTTTTATCCGAGAGGATAAGAATGGCTTTAGAATTTTGACCTTAAAGGGTTATTATAAGAGCACCCATTTTTAAATTAAAAAAATTTTAAAAGGAAAAGAAAATATTGACCTGGATTATATACCCCACCACCAAGGTGGAAAGTCCCACATATATATATATTTCTGTTGACAAAGACAAAATAGAAGAGGGGCCTTTACAATATACTCCCATGCTTTCACTTTTCTATCTAATCGCTAATCTTAATATTTTTTAAATAAAAAAAAATTAACATTTTACAACACCTGGGAAAAAATACATAACAAAACTAAGGTTGGACTTTTATAAGGCTTAAAATGGCAAGAGATAAGGTAGGATTTGCAGAAAAAATGGTGTGGTGATGAAAAAGTAAGAGGGAGAAAGAAGTAAGAAAGAAAGAAAAGCCAATTTCAGAACCAATGTTGATGAAGGAAAGGTAGAGAGAGTTGACGTGACCGCAAGTAAATGCCATAAGGATAGGGCTATTCATTCACTCTCTTGAATCACAATATTTGTAGGCTATCCCTACCCTTCACAGCCACCTGTTGATGTGACCCACTCAGCATTAACAACCAGTTAAAACTGTAACACTTGAACTAAACTTTCAATTTTGAATTCTAAATCGCCATATAATACCCTAAAAACCATTGGATTTTGACATTATTGCTCGGACATCAAAGACCCTTTCTTACCATTTTTTTTCATTAATAATTTTACACTGGCAGAGGAACAATCTCAATCTGAAATATGGCCTGAAATCAATGAAATCTTTTCATAGTAAAAAAAAATAATGACGAAAAATAATTCATTTTTTAATTTGAAATTTGCTTTTCCTCTACAGGAAAGAAGCAATGAGGTAGCGCCAAAATGTTGAACATGACACTGCTAAAGCAACACCGAGTCATGTCCTGACCCACACAATAACGAGTGATTCAGATCACATATTCACAATAACAAATCTCATGAATCCTCTATTAATTTCAATTATCATAAACCGATTAACCGATAATTATTTACCAAATCGAAAAAAAAAATTAACAATAATGATAAGATTAATATTAATTAATAATGAAAATTAAATAAGTGTTTACTGTTTACTGTTTACGTTGATAGTGTAGTGATTATACCTTCAAATGAACCACTGTAGGAGGAGAAGATGAAGACGAAGAAGGTTTATGATTCTTCCGGCGAACAGCGTTCCCGGCGTCTCTATCCATTCTCGCGAGACGGTTAGCAGTGACATCTCCAATTAAGCGAACATCATCGATTGGAGAGAACAGATTGAGATTCTCCGGCGACCGGATCTTAGCGTAAGAAAGCACGCCATTACGGAGGAGAAACCACCGGGATCTCCATCCCTTACCGTAATTAGTCCACTTATATAGAACTCCGGCAACCGTCGCCTCTGATCCACGGCGACAAATGCGGTCAGATCCACACGCCGGTAAACTCCTCGCCCTGGAAAGCGCCGCCGCGTCTGGCTCCGGAGAATGACTTCCGATCCCGGGACTCTCCAATGAGATGCAGCACAACGGGTGCATTTCCTTCACGCGCATTTTTTCAACCGATAATTGATTTTTCTTTTTTTTTTTTACTAGTTCTTCATTAGCATCAACCACAAGTGCATTGAAAATAATAACTTAGGGTTCTTAAAAAGGAGAGAAAAAAAGTGTAGTGTAGTTTGGGGTAACGAGAAGAGCTCTGAAACTGAGAAACAAGTAGATCGAAGAAGAAAGATTATTAATAAGAAGAGATGATTAAATATATGTGAAAAATGAAAATGAGTTTATTGAATGAATAAAAATAAAAAGGGATTTTTATTTTTTTAATGGAATAAAAAATACAAGTTTTGCTTGTGAAGGAAAAATTGTTTGGGAGAGTGGGAGACATCATGGAGATTGTGATATATAGAGAGATGTAGAAGTGGAACAAAGGGTAATGAAGGTAGGTAGTAATAAAGGAATGGGTAGAATAGTAATTAACTTAGATTTAAGTATAGTTTTTTTCAAGGTTGAAACTTGAAGCATGATGAAACTACATAGCTTTCTATTTGAGTTGAGGTTTCTTAATACTTCTTCTTGACTACTTGCTTCTTCCTCTTCTTTTTCTTTTTTTCTTTTTTTAAATAATTGTTAATACTTTTTTTTTTTATAATTTTTTTCTACTTTTTTATCAAACTGCCAGAATTTTTTTTTTTAATCTTTAAAATATTAAATAATTAAAAAAGATCACAATTGAAATAAGGTTGAATTGTGAAAGAGAACACGATGATTTTAATTTCTTTTTATAATTGAGGATAAAGTTCAAAGAGAAAAACAATTATGAAACTAAAACAATTTTGTGAGAAATGAAAGTCTTGGTAATGTCATTAAATATAAAACTTTGAGGCTTGTTATCGAAACTCCTCAAAACATGAAAATTCATTCAATCACGGACAATGTTAAAACTAATAAGTCAATCACAAATTTGTTGCCCTCACACCAATTATGGTTAACTTGGATAATAGAGTTCAAATTCATAAGCTTGTAGATACATTATCTATTGTATAAGTAGTTTCACTGAACTTACATTTATTATTAATAAAATCAACAAGAATTATAAGTTATTCTCGACTATAATGTGGACAATACTCTCCCTTCTAACTATATCGATATCTTGGTGCAACATTCACATTTTAGCATGTAAAGTATCATGAAATTTTCAGGCATAGCCTTGATCCATTTGTTATCAGAATTTGGAAGAAGACTATTATGAATTTCCTTTATCGATAACGGTGAATTCATCTGTGTATTTTGATGTTTTGTTGTATTTTTTATAGTTCTGAATTATCATATATTTATAATTTGATTTTATCATTTGCATCTTAATTTTGTTGTATTAGTTGATTTCTGTAGACTATCTCTAGTCCTATTTATAAGAAAAAAAATCTATTTTTTAAGTTTATTGAATAATTTATATAATTGGACTGTATAATGAATCAAATAAATTGATTATTCAATTAATCTAAAAAATTAATTTTCTCTTAAAAATAGAACCAGAGGGAGTATTCCGTAAAAATGTACGTTGATCGAGTTTCATCCCTTACATTTAGCATAAAATTGAATACATTGTAATTTGTTTTTAATTTGAGCAAGTTGATCAAAGTCAATATATATATATATATATATATATATATATATATATATATATATATATATATATATATATATATATATATATATATATATATATATATATATATATATATATATATATATATATATATATACACACATGTGTGTGTGTGTCTTGAATCACAATTTAGAAAACTTAAAACATGGAGTTTTTGAAGTTTGATTTTAATCAAGGATATGGTTTATTTGAAACAATAATTCAATTTGAAGGATTTTGGCATTGTATTAGTGATTCAAATCAATGATGTGTACGATTCGAATCACCGACCCATTTAATGCAAATAATAACATTGTATGACTCAAATCATGATTAAACAAACCTTTAAGAATCAACTATAATTTGAATCATGTAACTACGATTCGAATCACATGTATCAAATCATGATCTTAATCAAACGAGTCATTTCTCGATTTTTATCACCTTGATTTAAGTCATTCATTCTTCTGAAAAACCTTGAGTGTTCTTTCTTTTAAATATTTTCTCAATGTCAAGTCTATAGAAAAATTTCATAGTGTGTTGATTGAGTTGGACCTATTTAGGAGTTGTTTGAATTTCTTTATGATAGTCAATCATCTTCAACCTTGAACCAAGAAACCACATTGTTGTGGTACTAAACTGTAAAGATTGAGCGTGAGTGGAAGATTCAAGGTACGTTAGAGAATCTAATGTTTTTTGTGAACCTTTTTGTGTATATGAGATTGAAAATTTGATATTGTGATTATGATATTTAGAGACTAACTTCCAACAGGGGAAATATTATTTCCTTATCTATTGAAAACTTTGGTCATACCAAGAGAAGGTAGTTGTAGAACGATGTTGGGAGTGTTCAAAATCCTTGAATAGAACAAAGGCTCAAACAATGTACTCGTAGATTTGAGTGAAGACTGCTTTGGAACGGAAGTTTCACTACTACAAAAAAAACACATCTTGCCTCGGGTGTGAAGTATATTTTACCTAGGTTACACAAGCATGGTAATGGATGGTGACATGAAAAATTTCCACTTTACCCCTCGATTTTTGAATAAACAAAGAGATAGTTGAAATGGTCATGGGTTTGATCCCTAATGAGATCCTTTTAGGAATTTTTAAATGTCAAAAAAACATATTCCCTCAGTTTTGAAAGATATCCCACTGGCAAAACAAGCTTGAGTTTATTATATCTAATGTGGATTGCTTGTATCATTTAGCCCCAATAGAACATATAAATTTTCAAATTAGTTTCAAAATAATTATATGAACAATTATATTTGAAGAACAAATTACATTAATTAATGTTTTTTGAGAATTTTACAACTCAACATTCGTCTTATATTCTTTAGTTGTAAAAATCTCTTCAATGTTTCAAGTTTTCGTTTAACTTTCTTCCATACTTGTTTATTCAACAAGTATGGAAGAAAGTTGAATGAAAACTATAAGCATTTTAGATATTTTTACGATTAAAGAATGTGAGATGAATGTTGAGTTATAAAATGCATGAAAAACATTGATTAGTGTAAGATAGTTTTCAAATACGCCATAGTTTTTCATATTATTATTTCCAAAAAAAATATTTAATATATTATATGGTCAAATAGGGGTTAGTGAAACAAACAATTGACATTCGATATACTAAACTCACTTGTATTTTATGTCATTATAATGTCCTTTTGACATGTTCAGAGGAATAATATGAAAGTTTCAATCTCAAACTCAATAACAACAAATAAACCCTAAACATATAGATTTTAAACTTTGCTAAGTATAACAATTAGGCAGCAACAACAACATCAACAAATCAAAAACAACAATAAATAACAACAACATTAACATTATCTCAATCTAAACAACAACTAACATTAAACAACAACTAAAAAACAATCTCTTAACAAAAATACAGCAACATCAACAATAATCTTGTTCTGGACTGGCCTAGCAAGTGTCCTACGCCTAATTGAGGCCTAATCCAGGATACGTCTGGGCATAAGCCCAATAAAAGATTAGCAAAGACATGATCGTTGGAAAATAGAGTCGTTGGCATATAGCCATTGGGGACTTCCTCCATATGCGCCCTAACACCTTTCACGCGGCCAACTGCCCTCCGAAATTACAGGAAGCAGTTACACTCAGTTAAATGACATGTGCCCGATATCCACGGGCATATACCCTTATAAATACCCTCCACCTTTGCAGGGTCAGGTATTCAATTCTAATCACTCAATTATTTCTTATGATTTAGTTCATCTCACCATGAAACTTACTTGAGCGTCTGAGTACCTTGCAGGTACACCACCCCTCTCCGAGCACCATCATAGTCCTAGTTAAAGACTATGAGGACCTGTTCAGACACTCTTGAACAGTGGCTCCGTCTTTGGGAAACAGTAGCTCCCCTCATCTTTTGTGAACAATATCCTTTCTTCATGTCTTCCCAGCTCAACAAGACTATGAATGAACCTCTCATTATCGCCATCAGTGACAGAGACAACCTCGGTAAGAATGAAGCAACCCGTCATGATGTCGACCATCACGAGGGACATCCTCCATCCCCTTCTTCCAACAATCTGAAACAACCACCTATCATTCATGGGGATCATGTATTCAAACCGATTCCCCGTCCCGTCTAACATCGATGCTAGCATTTAGGCTCTCATCACTGCCCTTAACAAGACGAACCTCGCACTTTTCCAGCAAACCGAGCGTATCCAAATGCTCAAGGGCGATCATCTCTCTCCTTCTCCCACCAGGCGACATCGCCACATAGACTCTCGTAACCCTCTGCACCGCTCGCGATCTCCTCCGCGAAAACACAAGAGTAAGGACACCAGGCATCTTTCTCCCTCGACAGATTTGGATAGGCCAGGAGGATCACAGCCAGAAAAGGCCAAGAAATACACTCGGTCTCCTCCCCGAAAGCCGAGACGCTCACCAGACGAGAGATATCAAGGTATGAAGAGGTCCCGTTTTGATGCGGACCATCGTCCCCGACAGAGTAGAGTGAGCCATGGCCAAAGTCGGTCCCCATATCCCTCATTCGGGAGCAGTGACAATGAGGACAGTCGTGGGCCCTTGTGTAACGCCCTAAATTTTGCCCTAAGATTTCTTCGCATTTCATCTACATCTTGCATACAAACAAGATCACATTGTTTTCTCGGTTCTTCTCGGGTGTAGTTTTATGCCTCACAGGGGATCACCATTGCTTTTATTTTCTTTTATTTGTGTATGTTTACTAACCATTAATTAAAATCCAAAATATATATTTTTTGTTTCATTTATTAATTTTTTTCGGGTCAAAAATACCAAAAAATAGCAGTCTTGCAGCTCGAATAAATTTCATAGATAAAAGTTGAAGTTGATTCGTAATTAATTCAAATTTATCTGATCAAGGATTTACCAATTTAATTGATTTATTCAAGGAATTCCAAGGTTCATGTGTTTATTTCCATGTCTTCTTCGACGCGCAAAAGAATCAGGCCGAAACAATCAAGCAATCAAAATTAAACAAAATATTCAAAATTTGACTTGGTTAACCGGTTAACCAATGTGTTAACCGATTAACCAGTGCGAAATTTGAATATATTTATTCAATTTCAGCACATCTTAGCCATTGATCTCATTTGGAATATTCTAGATTCATTTCCCTCTTAATTCTCTACATCACTTTGATCATTTCCCACCATAAACTTTCACTAATCACCACTCTTTTATATTTCCCTCCAAATTTGAATTTCTAGGCCTAATTTTAAATTTCCAAAGTAAGTTTCATTCCACCAAATTCTCATACCTAAACTCTTTAAATAGAGGCTTCATTTCATTCAATTCTGAACCTTTTAATAGCCAAAAAAATCTCTTGCCAATTATATTCCCAAACCACAAATTTACTAAAGCTCATTTTTCCCTCTTTTGAAAGTTATCAAGAATTCACATTGAATTCTTGATTAACTTTGAGCTAAAATTTCATCTTTTTCATTTTATTCATCAAATTCAGTAGATCAAGCTTGGTATTGGATCAATTCGAAGATTGTTCTTGGTAATTCACTTTCTTCCATGGTTCTACCTTCATCACCAACATTCAAGATGTAGATTATTGGTTACTTTGGTTGTTGATCCTTTGGATCATAAATTATTGTTTGATTGTAAGGATTTCACTGTTTTTTCACTTTAATTTTCGTGCCAATTCAGGTCATGATCTTATGGTTTTTGGAAGTGGTTTTGAAAGAGGATCATGCTGAATTTTGGCCAATTTTTTGCTATTAGTTCAGTGTTCACCGGTTAACCATTTTCAGTACCAAATGGTTAACCGATTAACCAGTGTAAATTTGCGCCAGAATTGAAAATTTAACTATGTTAACCGATTAACACAACTTCAGAAGTTGTTTTTGGCTTGTTTTTGACTTAGTTTTGGTTCCTTTTGCTTCTTCTTCTTCCTCCTTCTTATTTTTACCTTGGGAGACATTTTGGGGACTGATTTCTCTTTAATTTCAATGAACTTTTGGTGTAGATTAGAGTGGTTAATATTCATTAGTGCAAATCCACCTCTAAGTAAATTATTTAAATTCGCTTTAGGTACTTTGCATTAGTGAGATATTTTTCATACTTGAATCCACCAAAATGAGTGATAGAACTTAAAGATGATAAATACCATAAGTGTAACTCAATCTAGTATTCATCTTTATTTTCGTGCGACATTGCTTTTGGATGACGATTTACATATCGTTTATCTCGCATGTATTAGCACTAACATTGTTAACCTTAATTGGTTTTGGCCGACCTTATTTGTAGGGTAATTACTCCGTAAATTACTTGGTGATTGCTTAACGTAGACCTAAATGTGTCCCGAATTCAGAATAAAAATCCAATTAGATACTTTCACTTTCATGGACCAGACCTCATGTTGGTTGCGTAATCTCAAAGTGATTAATCTTTTTGCATTAAGATCCACGACTTTTGAAGTTTGATGCGTAGTTGCTTTGGGTCTCCCAATCTTCTTTCAAACTTCATTGAATTTGGATCTAATCGCCTCGACCAATCACTATAGTGTAAGATACTAAGCCGAATTGGTTGCCTTTTTTATTTTGGCATTAAATGTCTTGTTACTCTCTTTGGTTGTGGATGTTTAAGTTCATCATACCATTATTATGTACATATTATTATTAATACTACTATATTACTATTCTATTATATTTCTTGCATTTTATTGTTCTTTAATTTCCTTCTCGCTCCTTTATCTCCTTTATTTTTATTATGCTTTATCATCCATTATCATGTTTATATTCTTGCTATTATATTGTTGTATTGATTTTTCTTTTGTCCACTTGGACACAAAAATATTGATACAGGCTTAAACCATAAAAAACTTAATTCTTCTCATCTTGGACTATTGGTTACTAGCATATGCTTTGGAGTGATTTACCTATGGACAACTTTGAAGTATTGATGGAACTTTTGGACTTAGAATTAGTACTACTTATCCCTTTGCATGGAAGTGTTAATCGTTGAAGACTTGCCTTTATTTGGCATTGGCTTTTAGCATGCTTAAGGATGTAATTCTTATTAATACTTTGAAGTGGCTTCATTTCGGATAGATCATTCTTTTCCCTAGCTTTTATTTTGTGTACTAGGTTAGCCTCTTCATCTATTTCCCCTTCTTCAATTTTCAAAACTTCTTTCTTTTTCAAAGGATTCTCGTTTTTCAAAACCATCACCTCTTTAATAAATAAAACCTTAAATTTTATCAAGTGGATTTTACTACTTCTTTTCTTTTAAAAAAAATCAATGAACTTAATCATCTTGACTTTAATTCAAAAATAAAAAGAACCAAACTCATTCAAGTTGTTTTGTGCCTTTGTGCACCTTTGTTTGTTTTCTTTACAAGTGTGGACTATGAGTCATTATTCTTTAGTCGGGTGCAAGTCTCTAAATCTCCATGGTTGTAATTTGATGTAATATAGTCTCTTGTCATTAGTGGGGGTTTAGTGGCATACTCGTCGATTTTATCTGAGTTGGCGTCCTCCCCATAGTGATATATTAGTCCATGCATTCATTCTCATGGTAGATTTGTTAGGCTATCCACTTGAAAATGACAAATTCTCTTCACTTAATAAAATCAATCAAAATCAGCCCTTTTCACTATTTATACCACGAACAACGGGGTTTTGATCTCGTATTGCACGTTGTGCGTATGTAGGCATGAAGTGGTAAACCTCTCCAAACACAAAAAAAAATAAAAATCAATTCTTATCTCATCCCTCCACTCTCTTTAACAGACATTTTCAAACCAAAAGCAATAGATTTTTCAAAGGGCTCCCGTGGAGTACCACATACATTTTTTGTGCGTAAAATCTTCCTATTTTGTAACTTATCCCCTTACCCGTTTCTCTACTTGTTTCGTTATATTTTTGCTTTTAGATTCATTAGGATTTATTCGTTTTTTTTTTCCTTTTCCACTTGGAATGAAATAAAAGCGCGGTGACGACTCTATTTACTTTGAGTTAAGTTAACCAATAGCTTACACTCATGAGTTTACTTCTACAGAAAAGTGGTGACTCTGCTGGGGAGTAGTCTCTAAGTGGATTCAGACTACTTTGATTTATTTACTTCTTTGGTTTGATTTGTTTGTTATTGTTTGTTACATTTCAGTTTTGGCAATTTTCTATGAGTGAGATAGATTCTATACCTGGATCTGAGTGAACTTATGATAGGACGACGATATTTGAAGTGATACGCCACAGAATAGTCCAAAGCGATATCAATTCGATAATATCTACTCAGTTAGACTCTCTCGGATTACTGATGTCATAACGAGTAGTCGTACCATGGCATTACTTTTCTGACTTATAGCTGATCATACTGAGGATCTTAGAACCCTTAACCCATCCAAGCTAATTTATGAATGTAGTGCAGAAGCTATCCAAGTGTAGACCTAAGGTGGTTGTCAAGGTGATACTACACTCGGACGAGGTCCTCTTGAGGAAATTACCGGTTAAGGAGTAGTCCTACATACCGGTAATATCCAAAGGATGGTTGCAAGCTCCGGGCACCTCTGTTAGCACCCTTTTGGTTTTCTGCAGGTACAATGAAGACAAAACCCTAGTACTTACCTGTGTGGGTGGTGTTCTTATACCTTAACTTCATGTTCGTGACTCAGAACCTAGACATGTGTGCTTTGTATGATCTTGTTTGTGGTTGATGTGTACATTCACTCATGCATTCATGTGCATTGTTCTCAAAATTTCAAGGGACTTATAGGTACTTTTGCCAATATTTCAGATGTCTATGCTATGAATGTTGAAAAGAGGAATACTCGGAAGTACAACTTCAAGAGTCCTAATCTGGTGGAGTTGAGAAAGCTTGGAGTTTTAGTGGTTGATACTGATGAGTTCCAGAAACATTATGGCAAACTTTTTTTCATCCTGAAGACCAGTGTACCAGAAGGAGTTCTTAATACCTTGGTTCAGTTCTATGATCGTTTGCACCATTGTTTCACCTTCCCTGATTATCAACTTGTGTCGACTTTGGAGAAGTACTCCTATTGGATGGATTTGCCTATTTTAGACAAAGAGTTTCTTTTCAGTGGTTTAGAAAAGGAGCTTACGAACAAAGTCATCGCTAAAGCTCTTTTTCTTAAGGAGTCAGATCTTAGTGGGAAGTTTCTTCCAAAAGGAGATGTTCATGGTATTAATGTTAAGTTCTTAATGGGGAAAGCTTCTACTTCTTTTACGTTGGGTGTTGTACCCAAAAATTTTCCCTCCCATAATCAAGGAAATTTATCTCAAGATTTCTCAATGATCATAAGGTTCTCAAGGTACCCAATTGGTCAGAAAGTTTGAGAGTTTCCTCAGACAAAGCCCCTCCTAAGCAAAGGATCCAGAACTAGGGTTTTGGTTTTCTCCAAGAAAAATGGACTTCCGAGACCTTAAGTGAGCTTCATAAAATCCCATGTGACTTCAAGAATCCATATGTCAAGTTTCAGAGCTTTCCCAATAAGTTTGACCAGTCAGATGATCAAATATGCAAAAATCAGTCAAAGTGGTTAAAAAGTCAAACTGAGGTCAACTGTGGTCAAACTAAAGTCAAACTTCAAGATTTTTTGCCAACATCAATATTATGAAGTAGAATTCATCATTTGATCAATGGTGGATCATGATTCATCAAGTAAATCTCAGATCATCAAGAATCAGGATGTTTCTAAATTAAGGTTTCCTAGGAAAAGTCAACTGAACTTTGACCAGCCATAACTTTCACAGGCTTCATAAAAAATTTCCCATCCAAAGCTCATTTTTAAGGAAATTGAATTATCTACAACTTTGTGTCTCCCAAGCCAAGCCCAAAAATTCTTCACTTGGAAGGTATGAGCTAAGACATTATGGGTCATTTCAAAAGTCAACAAAAAGTCAACTTTTTCTAAAGAGCATAATTTGAAAATGGTAAAATATATGGACATGAGACTAAAGAGGTTTGTTATAAGACTCTTTAAGCTTTCCAAAAATTCCAAGATCACTCTCATAGCCTTAAAATTGAGGGAGTTATGCCTTGGCAAAGTTGGGAAATTTCAAGGGGTGCATTGAGCAAAAAGGGTCTAAAATCCATTTTTTTTCCAAATGGGCCTATGGAATTGCAATCCAGTCTTCACAATAACATCAAGCACGACCCAATTCCAATTATTTCTGATTTTTATTATTTATTTGGATTTTATTTATTAAAATTCATTTTAAATCAAAATAAAATATAAAAATCAATATTTGGATGTGATTCTTGTTCTAGAAGCTCTTAAAAGACATTTAAGATTGATTGAGAGGATCCAATTTCGTGCACAACCAAAATAGCAAGGATATATTTGATTTTTTGAATTTTTTTTGTTGATTCTTCCTTCATCATCAAGTCTTCCAAAAGCCCAATAATCCACCAATTTTTTGACCTAGATTGACTCTCTTACATATACACAATTGAACACAAACAAAAGGCACGAAAAATTCAGGCAATGCGACATTGTTCAAGCTTCAAAATTTCACCAAAAAAATTGCTTTCGGTTTTGACATTTGAGGTTGTTTCAAGACGTTCCAAAGGTTGCAATCAACTCTTTGATGTTCATTGAACGTATCCCAAGCATTTTCATCATCCAAAACGTCACATAATCTTCTAACTGAATCATATTTTGTTCTTGAATATGCATTTTTCGATTTCGTATATACGCTTGTTTTAAATTACATTTGATGATTGTTTGATGTTTGTGATGGTGTAAGGAAGGTTTCTGGATCATTAGATTGAAGAATCGTGACCTCATTCACCAAATGCAATGGCTAGGGTTTCGACCTCCAAATTGGGATTTTGCAATTTAATTGATTTAAATAGATTCTAATGACATGGTTTGACTGTATAAGACATGGGAAGTCGTTTTATGTTGTTAATTTGATGCAATTACGCTGGTTGTATGATGTTTAAAGAATCACAGGTTTTCCTAGGAGGAAAAATTCGCAGCAAAGTTCCCAGCGATTTTCGTAGGAAAATTCGCGGATCCAGAGTTTGAAGAAGAAGGCCAGCGCGCGAATTCTGAAATTCAAATTTGTGTTTATTTTATATATTATCATTTGCATTATTATTCACAGAAAACGAGCCAGCCTGGTGGATGAAGCAACGCGCGTGCAAACCAAGAAACCTGGGTTCGATTCCCAGGTTTTGCATCTTTGTTTTTTATCTCATTATATTTTCCAGGTTTAATATTTGTTGATTATTGCCTGGTGAAACATCAAAGCGCGCATGCATCACAGGTGGTAGGAATCTTGGCCTTTCAGGTACTGTACTTGGGTTCGAATCCCAGGTCCCTTTGTTTTGTTTATTCTCTTCTTTTTCTTGTTTCTTTATTATTTTAAATTAACTTGTTTTAATTAATTAAAAATAAACTAATAATTAACTATTAAGATTAATCATAAAACATTTTCTTAACAACTACACTTCCACTAATTATTGTTTATATTAATTTTCTTACTTTTTAGTTTGTGAATAAATTAATATCTTTCTAATAAAAACTCTTAATATTATTTTAATTAAATCTATATCTGTTTCTTTAATAATAATTATGAACATAATTAAATTTTATTTATATTTTCATAAATTAATATTAATTTTGTATATATTTAAGTTTTGTATATTATAATTGATAATTTCTTTAATAAATTAATAATTAATATTTTTCTAAAAAAACTCTTAATAACCCTGATTTTCTTAAAATCCTTATTTTTATTCTTACCCTAATTTCAAATAAAAAGCTTAATTTTTTTTTATTATTTAAAATAATGTTCTTTGTTTATTTTATCTATTTATTTTTTGCTTTATTTTATCTATTTATTTTTTGCTTTATTTAATTATTAAAAAAAATGTATAGGTTTGTATGTTGTAATTTATTTTTTGCTCGATTATTTTGTAACTGCCCAAAAGCCATGTAATAGCGTAGGTTTTATATTTACGCATTTTATTTAATTTATTTAATTGCTTGGTTAGTAAATAGGGAGTGAAAATTTAATTGAAATTAAAAGGACTTAGAAAACTAATTAAAAAGATAAAATACTTGAAAATAAACACTCACACACGTAAGTCGATCTAAGATCATCGTTTGCACTTCCTAGGATATCCCTCTTGGTTGCCTTATTTAAACGGTCAAGTCCCTCGAAAATAGGGTGTCTTAAGCAAAGTCCCTCCAGGAAATAAATCATCTTGTCCCTCCCCGGTTTAAAAGATCAAGTTCCTACGAGGTTGCCTATGATAAAAGATTTTGTCCCTTCGGTTTAAAAGATGGTAGTCGCTCCCGATTGCTAAAGACACCCTATAAATGCCTTCGTTGACCGTACGATGACCCTACGCTCGTCCCTTGAAAAATCCAATGTAATGACTACATGTTCCTTAATAATAGGGACAATCTTACCCTTGAAAGGACATATAAGAACATGAATGACTTAGTCTAGGGTAGGTACCTCATAGTTACTTGCTCACTCTTCAAAAAGAAAATACTTTTCACACCTCACTATTTTCAAACATTTTCAAACAAGGCTTTGTATACATCCATACGAGGATCATTACAAAGTACTTAGAAAAATTTCTAATCACACACTTCACCTTTTCAAAACAATTAAGTGAGCTAAGTAACTAAGAGCCCATGGATAACCATGGATATAAAGGGTGCTAACACCTTCCCTTTATATAACCTACCCCCCGAACCCAAGTCTTTTAAAAACGGTCTTTCATGTTCTTTTATGTCCTTTCCACTTGGATAAAATAAAAGTCGGTGGCGACTCTTGCTATCCGCAACATTTATAGAAAGTCAGTTCTCCCACCGTGTTACATTGGGTCATAAGGATGCATTTGAGGATATTCTTGCTTTGTTCATCTATAAGATTGTCTTGTTTCCCAACTTAGATGGTATTGTGGACGAGCATGCTATTCAGATTTTCTTGAAGAGAAATTGGTACCTACTTTGCTTGGAGACATGTATTATTTTATTCACCATAGGGCCTCCAAAGGTGATAGAAAGATTGTGTGTTGTGCGCCTCTTCTCTATAGGTAGTTTATTTCTCACCTATTAAAGTCTGATGTCTTCATGGAAAATAGAGAGAAGCGAAGATGCTCTCAAAAGATTATGCCTCTTACTCATAAGGATATGACTTGGTATTGTTCTTATTATGATATGGGAGTGCTTATTGACGGTTGTGAAGAGTTTCCTAACGTACCTCTTCTTGGTACACGTGGGGGAATTAGTTACAACTTTATTCTTGTTAGGCGACAATTGGGATATTGCTTGAAGGACATAACAAGCAAACTTTCACTATCTAGTTTCTTATTTATTAATGGTGTAGATCATGTAGAAATGAAGAAAAAGATTGCTCATTCTTGGCATACGGTTCATCGTAAAGAGAATGATCAATTGGGAAGACAACATATTGCTCCTTCTGAGTGTTACATCCAGTGGATTCGGTCTAGGGCATCCAAGATCAAGATGCCTTATCCACCTGAGGAGGCTTTGTTTCCTATATTGCCACTATCCTCTTTTCTTCCTCCCGTTGATGAGAAGGTTTCTCTTCAAGAATAGTTGGAGAAGATGAAGAAAGAGAAAGAAGCATGGCTACTTGAGAAATTGACTATGCAAGAGCAACCGAAGGAGAAAGATGATCTTATTGAGTTACTTGAGCAGCGTGTCACGAAAAGGCCAAGAGAGGATTTATTTTCCTCTAGTACTTCATCTACCATTCCTCCTACATCCGGTGGTTGGAAGGCCATTGTAGAACAGTTAGTGAAGGATAAGGAAGACATGGAAATCCGGTACAAGAAAGAGATTAAGAGGATTCGCATGAAGTACCAGACGGTATTTGGATTTTCTTCATATATGATCCCATAGGCCTAGTTTACTTTTCTCTCATGTATTAGGATTATTGAGACTTGTACTTCACTTGTAATCCTCACTTTGATATTAATGAGACTGAGTTTTTAGTACTTCAAAAAAGTGTTTCTTTTATATATATTGTAATATATCTTAAATTCCTTTGAAATCTTTGCATTTGTATACTCATACCATGCATCATGCTTGCATTGGTCTTGCTTCTTGAGAGTTTTACAAGGATCTTATGTTGTTTCTTGGTCTTCATCTAGTTCCCTTAACAAGGTGACTCATCGCTACGATACTCGAGCTAACCGAAGAAAGATGTTGGAAGCTTTACAACAAGAGAATCATGAGCTCCGTGAGGAAGTTTCATCTCTGAAGGATAACTTGGAAAGGATCACTGCTATGATTGAAAACTTGGTGGTTGCTCAGAATCAGCCACCCCTCCTCTTAATTCTCCAATACAGTGCACAATCATTTTTGAGATTGTCACTGCATCGATTCCTGCTGAAACTATCATTTCTCATCGCTATCGCATGCCTGATAGCACACAGTGGGGTATGCCGGTTGATTTCATTCCTACTTGTTATCATCATCCTCCTCCCGGTACTTCTGCATTTGCTCCTTTCCAGACAATGATGACAATGGCACCGCATTTGATGCATACTACTCTGCACCTTGATAAAGTGATTTACCATGCTAAGCCCAATGAAGGAACTGGTGTGAATGAAAGGCTTGATGACTTTCAAGGCCGTTTTGCTGAAATACAGAAAGAGATGAAAGCTTTGAGGCGTAAGGAATTGTTTGGTAAAGATGCTTATGACCTCTGTTTGGTTCTTAATGTTAAGGTTCCTCATAAGTTCAAACTGCATGAGTTTGAGAAGTATAAAGGCAATTCTTGTCTTTGAGTCACTTGACTATGTATGCAAGGAAAATATCTGATTAGACAGAGAATGTTCAACTTCTGATTCATTATTTCTAGGACAGTCTGATTGGTGCAGCTATGAGATGGTATATGGGTTTGGACTGCATCCAAATCAAGACTTTCAATGTTTTAGGAGAGGCAATTGTGAGACAGTACAAGTATAAATTTGATATGACACCAGATAGAGATCAGCTCCATGTTATGTTCTAGAAGGACAAAGAAACTTTTAAAGAGTAGGTGCAGAGATGGTGCGAGCTTGCAGCTCATATTGTTCCTCCTTTAGAAGAGAAAGAGATGACGAAGATCTTTTTGAAGACTTTAGGTTCTTTCTACTATGAGAAGATGATTGCAAATGCTCCATATGATTTCACTGAGATGGTGAATATGGGGATGCAACTAGAAGAAGGTGTCCGAGAGGGAAGTTTGAGCAAAGAAAGTAGTAATGGTTCCAGTTCTAAGAGGTTCAAATTTGGTAAAAAGAAAGAAGGTGGGACTAATGTTGTGTCTCATGAAAGTTACGGAAAGACCTCGTGGTCGAGAAAATCGTCATCAACATCATATAGCTTATGTAACTCCGGTGATCAATGTGACTCCTATTGTGTCAGTAGCTCCAAAGTATTAGCCTTGTTATCAACAACCTTATATGCAACAAAGTGGTAATCAACAGGGTCGTGCTAAGTCAAAATTTGATCCCATTCCAATGTCGTATACATAATTGTTTCCATCATTGATTGAGAAGAATCTTGTGCAAACACGTTCTCCACCTCCAGTTCCAGAGGTTATTCCATGGTGGTATAAGCCAAAGGCTCATTGTGCTTTTCATCAAGGTGCTCTAAGACACGATATTGAGAACTGTTATCCTGTGAAGTTTAAGGTGCAGAAATTGATAAGAAGCAATATTTTGTCTTTCAATGATGTTAATCTAAATATGAAGACAAATTCGCTTCCTAACCAGGTAAGGCATATGTGAACATGGTTTATGTTTGTCCTGGTTTGCTCAATATTTATGATGTTCGTTGGATTCGAAGGTCTCTGGTTGAGATGCATGCTTTCTTAAGTGAATATCACGAATCGATCACGATTATGCTGCTTTTTGCATTTGCTCGGTGAATCCTCGTGGTTCCGTGATTGTTAAGAGAAATATTTAGAAAATGATGGATGATAAGTTAATTGAAGTGACAGCAAAAAGAGATGAGTATGAAAATGAAGTGAATGTTATTGTGCCTCAGTTCAATATTCCTGAGAAGGTAGTTATTTCTTTTGATAGTTGCGAACATGTTGTTACTCCATTGGTGAATCTTATTCCTTCTCCGAAGTCTATGGTTAGCATTATTGATGTGACAAGGGTTACTCTAAGTGGTAGAGTTTTTGCTTCGGATCCTCCGAAGAGAATTGAAATTACAAGTGCAAGTAAATCGATTGAGGATGTTGTTGCCCGATCAGGTCAATTTGTTGATTCCAGTTTGAAAGATAGTAAAGATGAGGTGTTGAAATTGATACAGAATAGTGAGTACAACATTGCAAAGTAGTTGTTGCATACTCCGTTGAAGATATCAATTTTATCACTCTTGATGTGCTCTGAGGCTCATAGGAAGCCTTTGCAGAAGATTCTTGATCAATCTTATGTTGACTATGATGTGATTGTTGATCAGTTTGATAGTATTATGGCTAATATCACATCATGCAACAAACTGAGTTTTTGTGATGATAACTTGCCTGAAGAAGGAAGGAACCATAATTTGGCTATGCATATTTCAGTGAATTATTAGGAAGATGCTATATCTAAAGTGTTGGTTGATATTGGGTCATCCCTGAATGTGATGCCGAAGTCGCCTTTGTCAAGGCTTGCGTACCAAGGTGCTCCCATGAGACATAGTGGGATTATTGTGAAAGCTTTTGATGGATTAAAGAAAACTGTGATTGGTGAAGTTGATCTCCTATTCTGATTGGACCGTTTATATTCCAAATTACTTTCCAAGTAATGGATATATGTCCAGCTTATATTTGTCTTCTTGGAAGACCTTGGATTCATGAGGCAGGAGTTGTGACCTCCACGCTCCATCAGAAGTTGAAGTTTGTTAAAGATGGGAAATTAGTGACTGTCAGCGGTGAGCAGACGATGCTAGTGAGCAATTTCTCATCCTTTTCCTATAGTGATGTTGATGAAAATGTTGGAACTCCATTCTAAGCACTTGATGTTGTTAATGATGTTGTTAAGAAGAATGGTATGTATATGTCTTCTCTCAAGGATGCTCTGCATGTGCTTGAAACTGGTCGATCTGACGGTTAGGGATTAGTTACTTATGCTATTGACAACAAAGAAGGATTTGATATTGTTTTTACGCCAAGTGTGGTTCTCAATGACTCGAAGAGTATTCAACAAGGATTCCAAAGTGTTGGGTTTATTAATGATCATTCTGCTGCTGCCATCATTAAAGATGATGAAGATGAAGAAATGCCTAACTTTGTTACGCACTGAGAGATTTGCAAGAACTGGATTGTTGTTGATGTTCCTTCTATTGTTCATGCTTCAAAGTAATTTTTTTTATTTTCTTTCAAAAATCCTTTCACTCTGCCCAAGGTGAAAGTGATGTTTGTCGGGCTTTGTTTCAAACTTTTATCATCATCAATAAAATGTTATTTTGTTATTTCCATATGTATTTTTCCTTTTTGTTTTATTCTGAAAAATGTTAACATAAAAAACCCCAAAAATAATAATAATCACTTTTTATCTGCATAATGTTTGCACTTTCATTCATACTCTAAAATAAAAATAAAATCATTGTGCAGATTGATTTTTAAACCCGTTGAAAACAATGATCCTATGCCCACTCCCAACTTTGAATTCCCTATGTTCGAAGCTGAGGAAGAGGATGTTGAAGAGATTCCTGATGAGAGTTCCCGATTGCTTGAGCACGAGGAAAAATTTATTCAGTCTCATGGAGAGTCTATAGAAATGGTCAACTTGGGTTTTGAAGATGATAAGAATGAAGTCAAGATTGGGGATTTGTTTGTTCCTGATGTTAAGAAGAGGATGGTAGAGATTCTTAGAGATTATATGGATGTGTTTCCTTGGTCTTATCAAGACATGCTAGGTCTTGATACTAATATTGTGGAGCATAGATTGCTATTAAAGCCTGAATGTCCACTTGTGAATCAAAAGTTGAGAAGAACTCATCCTGATATAGTATTAAAGATCAAAGAGTAGGTTCAAAAGCAGATTGATGCAGGCTTTCTTGTGACATCTAATTATCCTTAATGGGTGGCCAATGTTATGCCCGTTCCAAAGAAAGACAGAAAAGTATGAATGCGTGTTAATTACAGAGATTTGAATAAAGCCAGTCCAAAAGATGATTTTCCGTTACCACACATTTATGTGTTGGTAGATAATACGACCAAGTTTGATGTGTTCTCCTTTATGGACGAATTTTCCGGTTATAATCAAATAAAGATGGCACCCGAGGACATGGAAAAGATAACATTTATTACACCATGGAGAACATCCTGCTATAGAGTGATGCCTTTTGGATTGAAGAATGCAGGTGCGACGTACCAAAGAGCTATGACTAGTATTTTCCATGATATGATGCACAAATAAATTGAGATATATATTGATGATATGATCGCTAAGTCGAGGACTGAAGAGGATCATGTTGAACATTTGTTGAAGTTGTTTCAAAGGATAAGGAAGTTTAAGCTTCGTTTGAATCTAAACAAGTGCACTTTTGGTGTACGTTCTGGAAAGTTGTTTGGTTTCATTGTCAGCTAAAGAGGCATTGAAGTTGATCCTGATAAAGTGAAAGTTATTCGAGAAATGCCTGCTCAAATAACTGAAAAGCAAGTAATAGGATTTTTGGGTCGTTTGAATTATATTTCGAGCTTTACCTCTCACATGACTGTCACATGTGCTCCGATCTTCAAGTTGCTTCGGAAAGATCAAGGTTGTGTCTGGATAGATGATTGTCAGAAGGCTTTTGAAAGTATCAAAGAGTATCTTCTTGAACCTCCTATCTTGTCTCCTCTAGTGGAAGGTAGACCATTGATTATGTACTTGACTGTGTTAGAAGATTCCATGGGTTGTGTGCTTGGTCAGAAAAATGAATCTGGAAGAAAAGAATATGTGATTTACTAATTGAGTAAGAAATTCACTGATTGTGAGTCTCGGTACTCCATTCTTGAAAAAACTTGTTGTGCCTTTGCTTGAAAAAAATTTTTGAATCATACGACTTGTTTGATATCCAAAATAGATTCGATCAAATATATCTTTGAAAAGCCTGCTTTGACTAGTAGGATTGCTCGTTGGCAAATGTTGTTGTCAGAATATGATATTGAGTACCGAGCTCAAAAAGCTATAAAAGGTAACATCTTGGCTGACCATTTGGCACATCAACCAATTGATGATTTCCAGTCTATCAAGTTTGATTTCCCAGATGAGGATGCGATGTATTTGAAAATGAATGATTGTGATGAGCCTTTGATTGAGGAAGGGCATGAGCCTGGATCTAATGGGGTGTAGCTTTTGATGGTGTTGTGAATGCACGTGGAAAAGGAATTGAGACAATCATCATTACTCCCCATGTTTCACATATTCCTTTTGCTGCAAGACTGACTTTCCCTTTTACCAATAATGAAACTGAGTATAAAGCATGTATAATGGGTCTTAAGGAAGCTATTGATTTGAGTATTAAGCATCTTGATGTGTATAGAGATTCTGCCTTGGTAATTAATCAGATCAAGGGTAAGTGGATAACTCAGCAACCCCACTTGATTCCTTACAGAGATTATGCCAGAACGATATCAACTTTCTTCACTAAAGTTGAGTTTCATTATATGCCTCATGATGAAAATTAGATGGAAAATGATTTGGCAACTATAGCTTCTATGATAAAGGTGCACCAATGGTATGATGTTCTTATGATTAGTGCGATGCGGCTTGAAAGACCAACTCATGTGTTTGCAATTGAAGAGGTCCATAATGACAAGCCTTGGTATCATGATATTAAATGTTTTCTCCAGAGTCAGGAATACCCGCTTGGGGCATCAGATAAAGATAAGATGACTTTGAGGAGATTGGCAGGTAATTTCTTCCTGAATGGGAATGTGCTTTATAAGAGAAATTTTGACATGGTCTTGCTCAGATGCGTGGATAGACACGAAGTAGACATGTTAATGAAAGAAATTCATGAAGGATCTTTTGGTACTCAGGTCAATGGGCATGCAATGGCTAAAAATATGTTGAGAGCATGTTACTATTGGATGACAATGGAATCTGATTGTTGTAAGTATGTGAAAAGTATCATAAGTGCCAAGTTTATGCTGATAAGATTCATGTGCCACCAACTCATCTCAATGTATTTCTTCCCCATGGCCTTTCTCTATGTGGGGAATTAGTATGATTGGTATGATTGAACCCAAGGCTTCGAATGTACATCGTTTTATTCTTGTGGCTATTGACTACTTCACCAAGTAGGTGGAAGCGACATCATATGCTAATGTCACCAAGCAAGTTGTGGTTCGGTTTATCATGAATAATATTATTTGCAGATATGGTGTTCCGAATAGAACCATTACTGATAATGGTTCGAACTTGAATAATAAGATGATGAAAGAGCTTTGTTAAAAAATTCAAGATTCAACACTATAATTCTTCTCCTTATAGACCGAAGATGAATAGGGTTGTTGAAGCTGCGAATAAGAACATTAAGAAGATCATTCAGAAGATTGTTGTGACATATAAGGACTGGAATGTGATGCCCATTTTTCTTTGCATGGGTATTGTACACCCGTCCATACTTCAATAGGGGCAACCCCTTTCTCACATGTTTATGGTACAGAAGCATTGCTCCTCATCTAGGCTGAGATCCCATCAATAAGAGTTATGATGGAAGCCAAGTTGACTGAGGCTGACTGGTGTCAAAGTAGATTTGATCAGTTGAATTTGATTGAGGAAAAGTGATATTCTGGTGTGACAGACTCAAATGTCGAATATGATGTTGAGACGTCTTATCGGTTACATACAAATATGGCAAGGAACACATAATAACACTTTTAAATTTGGATATATCAGATTCAAACATTCTTCATGATATTTAAACATCTGATATGACATTCAGCACACATACTGCATAAAATAAAACAAAGGGGGACTAAGACACAACCCTAAGTTATTCATTCAAAAGATATCCTATGGTTAGTGAGGTATTCTAAACCTAATAAGAAAAGATACTTAGAACTCAACTTACTCCCTAAGGAAGATAAGTTGTTTCTAAGAGAGCAAAAAGGGAAAGCCTATGATCAAATCACAAGGTGCTAAGGCAATCACCATTAAAATGCATAATAGATGAGAATGAAGTAATTCTTACCTCAATCTCTACCCTACAAAACAAATGTTAGCATGATGAAGCATTTTGAACAATTAGAACATGGTAAAATTCAAAGAAGAACTCACACTAGCTAATGAAGGCACTAATGGACTTATAAGCCTAAAGATCAAATTATAAGGTATCTTACATGCTAGATAACTTCTAAGAACATGAGCTAAAACCTATCAAAATAGACCAGGGTTATAAAGTGAAACAAACTCAAACTATACCCTAAAGTAGCACTAAACCCTAATGAAAGCCAAGGAGAAGTTATAAGGGAAATTTAAGTACCTAAACATGGTAAAATTACCTAAGGTTAAGGGTGAATGTAAAGTCCAGAACCTAACACTAAATGGAAGTGTTTAATGACATTAAGTCAAATGGGAAGGAAGACATTCAAGTCAAATAATTTCAAACATAAGATTGAAAGATGAACATGGATACATGGTTTTCAAAGTAAGAAAAAATGACTTAGAAAGAAAAGCCAAATATGACCAATGGAGTTTGAACTTATCATACAAAAACAAGGGGTTTTATGAAAAGTTAAAATGGAAATTAAATTCACAAAATGATCACAAATGAAGTGGTAATAAGTTCATTAGGGTTAAAGGGACCAAAAATTAGGTTTTGAAACCTTAAGATGACAAATGGTACCAAAAGGGATACAAAGGCTCAAACCTTGAAATAACCACATGGAGATGATCGCAAGACACTTATGAAATACAAAACCAAGATATTACAAGGTTAAAGTGTTCACAAAATAGACTTTGAGAAGTTAGGATGAAAGGAGAAGTGAAATTAGGTCAAATGAGGGCATACATGCCTTATGGTTCAAGAAATCCTAAAAATCAAAAGGTAAGAACCTAAAATGTGTACATAACATTTAAGGACCTATAACACGACTTCTAAGACCCAAAATGAATACCTCAAATGAATGGCATAAATGCCTTACTCAAATTGGATCAAAAGAAGTAAGGAGAAGGACCAAAACTGTGACTTATGGAGCAAGACACTTAGAAAAATACCAAATGACTTTGAAAAATTATGAAACTTGATATCTAGGATTGCAATCCAGAATATGATTCATGTATAAAAAATCTCACAAAAACTCATATTTTTGCCTAGTCAAATGGATGTTCCAAGTGCATTAGGGTTTATAATGATCAAGGCCAAATAATGGGTTCAAAAGAAGACCAAACATGACCTAAAAATTGAACAATAATTATTTTTAGGAACTTTGAGATATCCACTGAATAGGGAAAAAAGAATGGGGTTTGTATCAATTTTGGTTTGATAGAACAAAAATGGACAAAATGATTGGTCAAGAAATAAGAAAAATGAGAAGAAATTAATTGCGAGATTAATTCTGCTTCAAAAATAAAAAGAAAAATGGAAACAGAAAATGTGGAAAATTATGAAAAATGTCAAAAATTATGTATGAATTTATTTAGGATTTTTGGATGAGTTTTGGTATTTTATAAAATTGAAAATGGAAATGGAATAAAAATGAGGAAAAAAAATAAAAGGACTAAGATGCAATGGGCCCGAGGGGGTGTGACCAGTGAAGCAAACAACCGAAATGGGCTTATATGCGTGTAGAAGGGGTTGTGAATAGTGACTGAAAAATTCTCTTCACAAAATAGCATGTGCAATATACGTGAAATTTAATGCGTTGTCACAATCTTTGTCATTGGATGGAAACGATCAAATGATTGTGTTATAATCTTACAATAAACCTAGGGTTACTATTCCGTCACCGGAGATGAGTTCCGGTCACCTTCTCCGGTGACCTCTGGTTAGGGAAAAACTGAAAATGCCATGAAAATACAAACTATGGATATCAAAATGATCCTTAGGTCATGCACATCACCAATCCAGGTTCAAATCTCATTAATCATGCACATACAATGCAAATCTAAGCACGGAGTGTGCATATCAACTAGCCAGCTTCATCAATGCTTTTACTAAGCTTTAAACAACACAAAACAAGCAAGAACCAATGAAATCGAGCAATTGAAATTCAAGATCAAACCTGGAATGCAGAACTTCAGTTTGTTGAAGAAAACCAGAGGTGAGGATCCAAACCTTGGTACAATGTGCTCTTGATCTTCAAATGAGTGAAATAAACACTCAAATAGAGCTAAAACTTGACATAACTTTGAAAGTGCAGAGAAGTTGCAGAAAATGGATCTTGATATATTCAAGCTCTTTGATCCATGAAACCAGTGCCAAACATGATGTTGATGATGGTTTGATGAAGATTGAGATTGAATTGATGAAGTTTGAGGTGATTCGATTCAAAATGCAGCTGGAAATCAAGGAGACACAGTCATTGATCTTTGAAGTTTCAAGCCACTTATTCCTTGGAAATGGTGTATGGTGTGATGAGGATGATGAATTGATGAAGTTTGGGATTGAATTGATGAAGTTGGAGTTGATTTGATTCAAAATGCAGTTGAAAATCAAGGAGATACAGAGAGAGAAAGTGTGATTTTCAGTGCATTCTTTTATGGTGAACTGAGCAAATGATTGTGGTTAATGTGATTCAGTTGAGATTGATCTTATATAGCTCAGGTTAACTGCTAACCCTCATGGTTAACAGTTAGAACCACAGTTAACTCTAACTTGAGGTGCAAGGTGCAATGAGGGTGGATTGAACAATTTAGTTATGAAACTCTAGGGTATGATCTCATGCAGTGAGGTTTATGTTATCTAAGGTATGGATGAATAATGTAGAGAGTGATTGGCCTGATCAGTTTGGCACCAAGTTTGCAGCTCTTCATTTGACTTGCTTTCCATGGTAGCTTATGTGATCAAGAATGCACACAATGGCATCTCTATTTGGATGAGTTTGTTAAGTATGGTGAGCCTGAAGTAAGTAACACCTTGCCCATGCTCGAATTGGATTCAATGTAAGCATGCGCATGCTACCTATGGTGGTGTGCCTTGTGCTACAAGCTGAAGTTGCCTTGATTATATTTGCAGCATGCTTGGTGATCTTGTTGACTTGCATTCCATGAAATGGTACATTACACTTATGATGGTAATGCGTCATGGGATGATTTGCACTATGAGTGAGGGATCACACCATAGTGAATAATGCATACAAGACCTGGACTGAGTTGAATTGCACCTTCAATGCATTGCCTTGCTACTCAAGAAAACAACTTGTGCATACTGATCTTCCATGGAGAATTTCTTCTAGCTCAAGCAACCAATGAGAATTATTCTTGTGCTCAATTTGAAGGGAATACTTCATAGAACATGTTTGATGTTCAATCCAAGATGAGACAATGCCTCTAATCATCCCAAATGTGTCATTGAAACTCATGTCACATAGCTGCATATTTGTCTTGCTCAACCTTGCCTTTCCCAGCACCATCTGCCTATGGTGAATCAGTTTGAACCTCATCTCTTTGCCCCTTAATAACTCTCAAACCATTGACCAAATGAAAAATCCTTAAACATCAAAGTTGTAGAGGACATGCCAATGAACAACTTTGAAGTTCAAAAATATTTCATTTGAATCCTTCTTGATGTAGAAAAATGGCTTGACATGTTTCACAACACATGTTTGATGAAATTCCTAGCAAGTCACGCGCGCAGGCTGCCAGGCTGCCTCGCCCATGACATGGTTTTTGCCTAGTTTGGTTCAATCTTTGAATGACCATATCTCTCTTAATTTTAATGTTATGGATGAGTTCCACATATGGATTTGAAGCTTGAGATGTCCTCTTAAATTGGCTCAAAGTAGAATTTTCATTTGCCTTTTATTTTGGGAGAAGGCCTCTCTTGAAGTGGCTGCAAAAATGGCCTAAACTTGCCATTTTTGGAAACCCTAATTTTCCAAAAATGGTAAGTTTTGGTTTTCTTTATTTTTCATGATTCCTCCATCATCTATTGATAAAATTTGGTCCATAAGATCCTTGTAACCCTACTTTCATGAATTTGAACTCAAAAAGTCAGGAGTTGACTTTTTACTCAACCTGGTTGACTTTTCCCCAATTCTTTGATTTTCAATCAACTGATCAATTGAAGCCCTTCCACAATGATTCAAATGATGAAATTTAAATCCTAGGTACTTGACATCGTGTAGAAAACAATGAAATCAAACTTGGATCAAAATCTCACTGAGAAACTCAGTTAATTAGAAACCCTAATTTGACCCATTTTTCTAGGAGGTGTTGCACTGCTTGCATTCTTTGATCAATTCACTTCTTTCTAGGACTTGTGGCCTCAAATGAAGACTTGTGGGATGTTTTGAGCCCTTTTCACAATGTGGAGAAACTTTGTGACCCTTTGATTGTCTTTTTATGGCCTTCAACTTCCTCAATCACTGACCACCAGCCTCATACCACAACTATGATGAATATGATGCAATGCTTTAGGTCATGACATGAATTTGGGTATGCAATGGGATATTCTAACTATCATGAAAATGAGAGGGAAAATTTTGGGGTATTACAGTCGGCAAGTTCCAAATTTTCCAATGATGAATGATCTCCACAGGTTTTTCTCTCAAGTCCCCAGTATATCTGCGTGTGATGGTTTCCAACAGGTTCTTATGTAATCCTCATCAAGTCTTATACCCTTCTTTCCAAGCGGAGTAAGTGTGGTGTGTTAATTATCTCTCGCAGATATTTATTTTTATTGAAAGACATGCTTGTAACCTTTTTCTCAGCAAGAATTTTCTGTCCCTAGCAAGGATTGTGGATATATTTCCCTATCCCCGACAGATTATTACTTTTCCTCAGTATTATGATGTTCCTTTGCAGAGTTGATGTTTGATGTTTGATACTCTAGTAGGCTTCGCTTTATTTATACAACTGGCAGATTTTCATTTGTTTCCCAACAAAGTTGTGAAGATATTTTTCCCCCACTCAGAGTTTAACATGGACACTTCACTCTTCTCCCCAAAGAGTGTGGAAGATTTTGTGTATGGTTGGTGTTTCCTCAACATTTTATTTATGATGTTATGCTTAATGGATTATTGAAGATTGCTTTCTGGATTAAATCCCGACAGTATTTCCTCAGTATGAGTTAAGCCTTGTAGTAGGATTTTATTCCTTTGATGGCTTTTGATTTCCCCATGCAGGATTTCAAGTTGAATTTCCAACAGGATTCCCCAGCATTGTTGCTTTAGGATTAGCCGAGTATCCGATTATTGTGGTGTTTATGTCACCCATTTCTTATCTTCATGTCTATTTTGTTAGCATATTCATATACATATTCATACATGCATAGCATCATATGTTTGCATTCTTGCATCCTTTGATGTATCATTGTTCCCCGCTCTTTGGTGCGAATTTTCCCCACAGAGTGTGTGTTGTCTTCCCTCAAGTTTAGAGTGTCGACCTTTAAGCAGAAAGTGTTTATCCTTTCTAAATTCCCCACTGAGTTTGTTCATCGTGGATGATTTTTGATTTAGTTTCCTTCCCAGTTTAATATATGGATGAAATTTTCCCCAGTTGAGATATTTCCTCCTCGGGATGACTCCTGTTTGACCGTTTCTTTCCAATTTGTTCTTGGATTGAACTTTGGTCCCTCTTGTGAGTTATATTGCTTTGGAATTAAGCTATCACATGCGTGATAGTGGACAATATTTTCTCCTGCTTGAGTATATTACTTTGGAATTAAGCTATCACTTGTTTGATAGTGGGTAATATGTCTCCTCTTATTTAATTGGCTACTTTGGAATTAAGCTATCATTGTTTGATAATGGGTAATCTTCCCTTTTGAGTCTTATTGCTTTGGAATTAAGCTATCACATGCGTGATAGTGGGCAATATTTTCTCCTGCTAGAGTATATTACTTTGGAATTAAGCTATCACTTGTTTGATAGTGGGTAATATATCTCTTCTAATTTGATTGATTATTTTGGAATTAAGCTATTATTGTTTGATCGTGGGTAATCTTTCCTTTTGAGTCTTATTGCTTTGGAATTAAGTTATCACATGCGTGATACTGGGTAATATTTTCTCTTGTTTGAGTATATTACCTTGGAATTAAGCTATCACTTGTTTGATAGTGGGTAATATGTCTCCTCTTATTTGATTGATTACTTTGGAATTAAGCTATCATTGTTTGATAGTGGGTAATCTTTCCTTTTAAGTTTTATTGTTTTGGGATTAAGCTCTCACATGCGTGATAATGGGAAATATTTTCTCCTACTTGAGTATATTATTTTGGAATTAAGCTATCACTTGTTTGATAGTGGGTAATGTTACTCCCTTATTTGATATTATTGCTTTTGCTCCTACCTAGTAAATTCGGTAGTTGATAATTCTTTTAACATCTACAAATTTTTCTATCTAGTAAACAGGTAGTATATGATTGTTCTTTTCGTATCTACCCAGTAAATCGGTGGTGATTACATATTCCTACCCAGTAAATCAGTAGTTGTTAATCTCACTACCCAGTAAATCGGTAGCATATGATTGTTTATGTTGATGCCTACCTAGTAAATCAGTAGTCATTACATTTTCCTACCCAGTAAATTGGTAGTCAGTGTTATCTCTACCCAGTAAACCAGTAGTCGATGACCCTTTCCCAATTCAGTATTCCTCCTATTGGACTTGAATTTTTTTTTGGTTGATGTTTCCCCGATAGAGTGTTTACTCTTCCATGTTGAATCTTTTCCTGATTATGTTACACAATACTTTCCCCAAGTTGAGTTATTTATCCAATGATGTATTTTCTTGGTAAACTCTCTTATTGTCTGTTGTTTTCCCCAACGGGGTTTTCTTCTGTGTCCCCAAGCTTTTTGCTTTCCTTTGGCGGTCGTGTTTTCCCCACATAGATCTTGGGTTTGCATATCATATTCATATCATATCATGGTCTCTTAGGGACAAAAATTTGGGTTTTCTATATTTAAGTCTCTCTTGTCTTATAGAAACGAAGATGTCAATCTTCATATCTTCGGATTGAAGAAACTTAAATAGGGGAAGATGTAACACCCTAATTTTTGCCCTAAGATTTCTTCTCATTTCATCTGCATCTTGCATACAAACAAGATCACACTATTTTCTCGGTTCTTCTCGAGTGTAGGTTTATGCCTCACAGAGGATCATCGTTGATTTTATTTTCTTTTATTTGTGTATGTTTACGTTATTAATTAAAATCCAAAAAATAATTTTTTTTCTTTTATTAATCTTTTTCAAGTCAAAAATGCCAAAAATAGCAGTCCCGCAACTCGAATGAATTTCACAGATAAAAGTCGAAGTTGATCCGCAATTAATTCAAATTTATCTGATCAAGGATTTCCCAATTTAATTGATTTATTCAAAGAATTCCAAGGTTCATGTGTTTATTTCCATGTCTTCTTCGACTCGCAAAATAATTGGGCCGAAACAATCAAGCAATCAAAATTAAATAAAATAATCAAAATTTGACTTGGTTAACTGGTTAACCAATGTGTTAACCAATTAACCAGTGCGCTATTTGAATATTTTGTTCAATTTCAGCACATCATAGTCATTGATCTCATTTGAAATATTCTAGATCAATTTCCCTCTTAATTCTCTACATCATTTTGATCATTTCCCACCATAAACCCTCACTAATCACCATTCTTTTATATTTCCCTTCAAATTTGAATTTCCAAGCCTAATTTTGAATTTCCAAAGCAAGCTCCATTCCACCAAATTCTCATACCTAAATTCTCTAAATAGAGGTTTCATTTCATTCAATTCTGAAGCTTTTGATTGCCAAAAAATCCACTTCCAATTATATTCCCAAACCACAAATTCACTAAAGCTTATTTCCCTCTTTTGAAAGTTATCAAGAATTCACATTGAATTCTTGATTAAATTTAAGCTAAATCTTCATCCTTTTCATTTTATTCATCAAATTCAGTAGATCAAGCTTGGTATTGGATCAATTTGAAGATTTTTTTGGTAATTCACTTTCTTCCATGGTTCTACCTTCATCACCAACATTCAAGATGTAGATCTTTTGTTACTTTGGTTGTTGATCTTTTGGATCTTAAATTATTGTTTGATTGCAGGGATTTCACTATTTTTTCACTTTAAATTTTGTGCCAATTCATTTCATGATCATATGGTTTTTGGAAGTGGTTTTGAAAGAGGATCATGCTTAATTTTAGCCAATTTTTCTACTGGTTCAGTGTTAACCGTTTATCCATTTTTACTACAAAATGGATAACCGGTTAACTAGTGTAAATTTGCGCCATATTTGAAAATTTAACTGTGATAACCAATTAACCAATTGGTTAACCGATTAACACAACTCCAGAAGTTGTTTTTGACTTATTTTTGACTTATTTTTTATTCCTTTTGCTTCTTCTTCTTCCTATTTTTACCTTGCGAGACATTTTTGGGACTGATTTCTCTTTAATTTTAATGAAATTTGGGTGTAGATTAGAGTGGTTAATATTCATTAGTCCAAATCTACCTCTAAGTGAATTATTTAAATTCACTATAGGTACTTTGCATTAGTGAGATGTTTTCATACACTGAATCCACCAAAATGAGTAATTAAACTTAAAGATGAAAGAATACCATAAGTGTAACTCAATTAGGTATCTATCTTTATTTTTGTGTGGCATTGCGTTCGGATAGCGATTTACATATCGTTTATCTCACATGTAATATCTCTAACATTGTTAACCTTAATTGGTTTTGGCCGACCTCATTTGTAGGGTAATTACTCCATAAATTACTCGACGATTGCTTAACATAGACCTAAATGTGTCCCAAATTTGGAATAAAAATCCAATTAGATACTTGCACTTTCGTGGACCGGAACTCGTGTTGGTCGCGTATTCCCAAAGTGATTATTCTTTTTTCGTTAACATCCACGACTTTTGAAGTTTGATGCGTAGTTGCTTTGGGTCTCCCAATCTTCTTTCAAACTTCATTGAATTTGGATATAATCGCCCCGATCAATCACTATAGTGTAAGATACTAAGCGGAATCAGTTAACTTTTTGGTTTTGGCATTAAATACCTTGTAACTCTCTTTGGTTGTGGATGACTAAGTTCACCATACCATTATTATGTACATATTATTATTATTATTATTATTATTATTATTATTAATAATACTATTATATTACTATTCTATTATATTTCTTGCATTTTATTGTTCTTTAATTTTCTTCTCACTCCTTTATCTCCTTTATTTTTATTATGCTTTATCTTCCATTATCATGTTTATATTCTTGCTATTATATTGTTGTGTTTATTTTTCTTTTGTCCACTTAGACACAAAAATATTAATAAAGACTTAAACCATAAAAAACTTAATTCTTCCCATCTTGGACTATTGGTTACTAGCCTATGCTTTGGAGTTATTTACCTATGGACAACTTTGAAGTATTTATGGAACTTTTAGACTTAGAATTCGTACTCCTTATCCCTTTGCATGGAAGTGTTAATCGTTGAAGACTTGTCTTTATTTGGCATTGGCTTTTAGCATGCTTAAGGATGAAATGCTTATTAATACTTTGAAGTGGCTTCATTTCGGTTAGATTATTTTTTTCCCTAGCTTTTATTTTCTGTACTAGGTTAGTCTCTTCATCTCTCCCCCCTTCTTCAATTTTCAAAACTTCTTTCTTTTTCAAAGGATTCTCGTTTTTCAAAATAATCACCTCTTTAATAAATAAAACCTTGAATTTTGTCAAGTGGATTTTACTACTTCTCTTCTTTTAAAAAAATCAATAAACTTAATCATCTTTACTTTATTTCAAAAATAAAATGAACCAAACTCATTCAAGTTGTTTTGTGCCTTTTTGCACCTTTGTTTGTTTTCTTTACAAGTGTAGACTATGAGTCATTATTCTTTATTCGGGTGCAAGTCTCTCAATCTCCATGGTTATAGTTTGATGTAATTGAGTCTCTTGTCATTCGTGGGGGTTTAGTGGCACATTCGTCGATTTGATCCGAGTTGGCGCCCTCCCCATAATGATGTATGAGTTTATGCCTTCATTCTCATGGTAGATTTGTTAGGCTATCCACTTTAAAATGACAAATTCTCTTCACTTAATAAAATAAACCAAAACCAACCCTTTTCACTATTTATACCACGGATTACAAGGTTTTGATCTTGCATTGCACGTTGTGGGTACGTAGGCATGAGGTTGTAAACCTCTCCAAACACTAAAACATTAAAAATTAATTATTTTCTCATCCCTCCACTCTCTTTTACATACATTTTCAAACCAAAAGCAATAGATTTTTCAAAGAGCTCTCGTGGAGTGCCACAAACATTTTAGGTGCATAAAACCTTCCCATTTTGTAACCTATCCCCTTACCCGTTTCTCTACTTGTGTCTTTAGCTTTTTTCTTTTAGATTCATTAGGATTTATTCGCTCTTTTTTCCATTTCCACTTGGAATGAAATAAAAGTGCGGTGGCGACTCTATTTACTTTGAGTTAAGTTAACCAATAGCTTACACTCATGATTTTACCGCTACGGAAAAATGGAGACTCTATTGGGGAGTAGTCTCTAAGTAAATTCGGCCTACTTTGATTTATTTACTACTTTGGTTTTATTTGTTAATTATTGCTTGTTCCGTTTCGGTTTTTGTGATCCTCTGTGAGTGAGATAGATTTTATACCCGGATCTGAGTGAACTTATGATAGGATGACGATATTCAAAGTGATACGCGAAGGAGTAGTCCAAAGTGATATCAATTCGATAAACTCCACTCAGTTAGGTTCTCTCGGATTATTGATGTCATGACGAGTAGTCGTACCATGGCATTACTTTTTCGACTTGGAGCTGATCATACTGAGGAACGTAGAACCCTTAACCCATCCAAGCCAATTTAGGAACGTAGTGTGGAAGCTATCCAGAGGTATACCTGAGGTGGTTTTCATGTGATACTATACTCGGATGATGTCCTTTTAAGGAAATTTTCGGTTAAGGAGTAGTCCTACATACCAGTAATATCTAAAGGATGGTTGTAAACTCCGGGGACCTTTGTTAGCAACCTTTTGGTTTTCTGCAGGTACAATGAAGACAAAACCCTAGTACTTGCCTGTGTGGGTGGTGTTCTTATACCTTGACTTCATGCTCATGACTCAGAACCTAGACACGTGTGCTTTGTGTGATCTTGTTAGTGGTTTTTGCATACGCGCACTCATGCATTCATGTGCATACTTATAGGTACTTTTGCAATATTTCAGATGTGTATGGCTATTGAAAAGAGGAATACTCAGAAGTACAATTTCAAGATTCCTAATTTGGTAGAGTTGAGAAAGCTTGGAGCTTTAGTGGTTGATATTGATGAGTTCCGGAAACGTTATGGCAAACTTTTGTTCATCCTGAAGACCGATGTACCGGAAGGAGTTCTTAATACTCTGGTTCAGTTCTATGGTCCATTGCATCATTGTTTCACCTTCCATGATTATCAGCTTATGCCGACTTTGGAGGAGTACTCCTATTGGACGAATTTGCCTATTTTAGACAAGGAGTTTCTTTTCAGTGGTTTAGAAAAGGAGTTTTTAGGACCAAAGTCATCACCAAAGCTCTTTTTCTTAAGGAGTCAGATCTTAGTGGGAAGTTTCTTCCTAAAGGAGATATTCATGGTATTAATGTTAAGTTCTTAATGGGGAAAGCTTCTACTTTTATTACTTTGGATCATAAGGATGCATTTGAGGTTATTCTTGCTTTGCTCATCTATAGGATTGTCTTGTTTCCCAACTTAGATGTTATTGTGGACGAGCATGTTATTCAGATTTTCTTGAAGAGAAATATGGTACCTAATTTGCTTGGAGACATGTATCATTCTATTCACCATAGGGCCTCCAAAGGTGATGGAAAGATTGTGTGTTGTGCGTCTCTTCTCTATAGGTGATTTATTTCTCACCTACCAAAGTCTGATGTCTTCACGGAGAATAAAGAGAATCAAACATTGTCTCAAAGGAATATATCTCTTACTCATAAGGATATGACTTAGTATTGTTCTTATTATGATACGGGAGTGCTCATTGACGGCTGTGGAGAGTTTCCTAATGTACCTCTTCTTGGTACACGTGGGGGAATTAGTTACAACCCTATTCTTGTTAGGCGACAATTGGGATATTTCTTGAAGGACATACAAAGCAACCTTTCACTATCTATTTTCTTCTTTCTTAATGGTGTAGATCATGTAGAAATGAAGAAAAGGATTGCTCATTCTTGGTATACGGTTCATAGAAAAGAGAAGGATCAATTGGGAAGACAACACCTCGTTCCTTCCGAGTGTTACATCTAATAGGTTCGATATAGGGCTTCTAAGCTCAAGATGCCTTATCCACCCGAGGAGCCTTTGTTTCCTATATTTACATTATTCATTTTTCTTCTTCCCGTTGATGAGAAGGTTGCTCTTCTAGAAGAGTTGGAGAAGATGAAGAAAGAGAAATAAGCATGGCCACTTGAGAAATTGACTATTCAAGAGAAACTGAAAGAGAAAAATGATCTTATTGAGTTACTTGAGTAGCGTGTCAGGAAAAGGCCAAGAGAAAATTTATTTTCCTCTAGTACCCCATCTACCATTCCTCCTACATCCAGTGCTTGGAAGGCCATTGTTGACCAGTTAGTGAAGGATAAGGAAGACATGGAGATTCGGTACAAGAAAAAGATTAAGAGGATTCGCATGAAGTACCAGCCGGGATTTAGATTTTCTTTAGATATGATCCCATAGGCCTAGTTTACTTTTCTCTCATGTATTAGAATTATTGAAACTTGTACTTCACTTGTAATCCTCCTTTGATATTAATGAGAATAAGTTTTTAGTACTTCAAAAAAGTTTTTCTTTTATAAATATTGCAATCTATCTTATAGTCCTTTGAAATCTTTGCATTTGCATACTCATACCATGAATCATGCTTGAATTAGTCTTGCTTCTTGAAAGTTTAAAATGATCTTATGTTGTTTCTTGGTCTTCATCCAGTTCTCTTGATAAGCTGACTCATTTCTATGGTACTCAAGCTAGCCAAAGAAAGATGTTGGAAGCTTTATAACAAGAGAATCGCGAGCTCCACGAGGAAGTTTCTTCTTTGAAAGATAACTTTGAAATGATTGCTTCTATGATGGAAAGCTTGGAGGCTAATCAAAATCATCCACCCCCTCCTCCTAATTCTCTGATACAATGCAAATTCATTTCAAAGATTGTCACTACATCAATTTCTGCTGAAACAGTCATTTTCCGCGCTACCGTATGCCTGCTATCACACTATGAGGTATGCCGGTTGATTTCGTTCCTGTTGGTTATCATCCTCCTCCTCCTGATACTTCTGAATTTTCTCCTTTCCAGTGGATGATGACTATGGCACTGCCTGTGATGCATACTACTCTGCACCTTGATGAAGTGATTTACCATGCCGAGCCCAGTGAAGGCGTTGGTATGAATGAAAGGCTTGATAACTTTCAAGGTCGTTTTGCTGAAATGCAGTAAGAGATGAAAGTTTTGAGGCGTAAGGAATTGTTTGGTAAAGATGCGTATGACCTCTGTTCGGTTCCTAATATTAAGGTTCCTCATAAGTTCAAACTGCCTGAGTTTGAGAAGTATAAGGGCAATTCTTATCCTTTGAGTCACTTGAGTATGTATGCAAGGAAGATGTCTGCTCAAATAGAGAATGACCAGCTTCTGATTCATTATTATCAGGACAGTCTAACTGGTGCAACTATGAGATGGTATATGGGTTTGGACAATAGCCAAATCAAGACTTTCAAAGATTTGGGAGAGGCTTTTGCGAGATAGTACAAGTATAATGTTGATATGGAACCAGACAGAGATCAACTTCGTGCTATGTTCCAGAAGGACAAGGAAATTTTTAGAGTATGCACAGAGATGGCGTGAGCTTGCATCTCAGATTGTTCCTCCTTTGGAAGAGAAAGAGATAACAAAGATCTTTGTGAATACTTTAGGTTCTTTCTACTATGAGAAGATGATTGCAAGTGTTCCATCTGATTTCACTGAGATGGTGAATATGGGGATGCGACTAAAAGAAGGTGTCTGATAGGGACGTTTGAGAAAAGAAAGTAGTAATGAATAAAGTTCTAAGAGGTTCAACTTTGGTAAGAAGAAAGAAGGCGAGACTAATGTTGTGTCTCGTGAAAGTTACAAAAGACCTCGGGGTCGAGAAAATCATTATCAGCAGCATATAGCTTTTGTAACTCTGGTGATCAATGTGACTTCTACCGTGCCAGTAGTTCCAAAGTATTAACCTCGTTATCAGGAGCCTTATGTGCAACAAAGTGGTAATCAACAGGTCAGTGCTAACTCGAACTTTGATCCCATTCCAATGTCGTATGCAGAATTGTTTCCATTACTGATTGAGAAGAATCTTGTGCAAACACATTCTCCACCTCTATTTCCAGAGGTTATTCCATGGTGGTATAAGCTAGAAGCTCACTATGCTTTTCATCAAGGTGCCCGGGGCACGATATTAAGAAATGTTATCCTTTGAAGTTTGAAATGCAGAAATTGATAATGAGCAATATTTTGTCTTTCAATGATGTTAATCTGAAGGTGAAGACAATTCCTCTTCCTAACCATGGTAAGGTGTCTGTGAACATGGTTGATGGTTGTCCTGGTTTGTTTAAGATTTATGATGTCCATTAGATTCGAAGGTCCCTGGTTGAGATGCATGCTTTCTTAAGTGAGTATCACGATATCGATCATGATTATGTGTCTTGTTGCATTTTCTCGGTGAATCGTCGTGGTTGTGTGATGGTTAAGAGAGATATTCAGAAAATGATGGATGATAAGTTAATTGAAGTGACATCGAATAGAGATGAGTATGAAAATTAAGTGAATGTTATTGTGCCCCAATTCAATATTCCTAAGAAGGTAGTCAATTCTTTTGATAGCTGCAAACATGTTGTTACTCCATTGGTGATCAATTTGCCTGGTCCAATGCCATGTGAGTCCGATAAAGCTATTATTTACCAGTATAATTCTACGATGATAAAAAATGGTAAGGAAGTTCATATTCCTTCTCCGAAGTATGTGGTTAACATTGCTGATGTGACAAGGGTTACTCGAAGTGGTAGAGTTTTTGCTTCGGATCCTCCAAAGAGAATTGAAGATACAAGTGTGAGTAAATAGATAGAGGATGTTGTTGCCCGACCAGGTCAATTTGATGATTCCAGTTTGAAAGATAGTAAAGATGAGGTGTTGAAATTGATAAAGAAGAGTGAGTATAACATTGTTGAGCAGTTGTTGCATACTCCATAGAAGATATCCGTTTTATCACTTTTGATGTGCTCTAAGGCTCATAGGCATCCTTTGTAGGAGATTATTGATCAAGATTATGTTGACCATGATGTGATTGTTGATCAGCTTGATAGTATTGTGGATAATATCATATTATGCAACAACCTGAGTTTCTGTTATGATGATTTGCCTGAAGAAGTAAAGAACCATAATTTGGCTTTGTATATTTCAGTGAATTGTTAGGAAGATGCTATGTCTAAAGTGTTGGTTGAAACCAGATAATGTCTGAATATGATGCCGAAGTCGACTTTGTCAAGGCTTGTGTACCAAGGTGCTCCCATGAGGCATAGTGGGATTATTATGAAAGCTTTTGATGGATCAAAGAAAACTGTGATTGGTGAAGTTGATCTTCCTATTCTGATTGGACCGTTTATATTCAAAATTACTTTCCAAGTAATGGATATATGTACAACTTATAGTTGTCTTCTTGGAAGACCTTAGATTCATGAGGCAGGAGCCGTGACCTCCACGCTCCATCAAAAGCTGAATTTTGTGAAAGATGGGAAATTAGCGATTGTCAGCGGTGAACAGGCAATGCTAGTGAGAAATTTGTCATCCTTTTCCTATATTGATGATGATGAAAATGTTGGAACTTCATTCCAAGCTCTTTCTGTTATTGATGATGTTGTTAAGAAGAATGGTATGCCTATGTCTTCTCTCAAGGATGCTCTGCGTGTGCTTGTGTAACACGGTCGGAGAACTGACTTTAGTTAAATATTGCGGATAGCAAGAGTCGCCACCGACTTTTATTTTATCCAAAGGAAAGGGCATAAAAGAACAGGAAAGACCTTAAAAGATTTTTGGGTTCGGGGGGTAGGTTATGTAAAGGGAAGGTGTTAGCACCCTTTACATCCATGGTTATCCATGGGCTCTTAGTTACTTAGCTCACTTTAAAATGTTTTTGAAAAGTGTAGTGTGTGTTTAGAAATTTTCTTAAGTACTTTATAATGATCCATGTACGAATATATATATATAAAGCCTTTGTTTTGAAAATTTGTTTGAAAATGTGAAGTATTTTGAAATGTTTTTGAAAAAGGTGAGCAAGTACATAAGAGGAACCTACCCTAAGTTAAATCTTTTCTGTTCTTAAATGTCCTTTAAATGGTAAGACTATCCCTAATATTAAGGAATAGGTAGTCATTACCTTGGATGTTGTGAGGGACAAATGAAGGGACAACTGTGATTAGGCAACTGTAAGGTGTATTTAGCAATTTCGAAGGGACTTATCATCTTTATTCGAAAGGGACAAGATCATTTACGAAGGCAACCATGGAGGGACTTGATCTTATTATCTTTTAAGGGACTAGATGATATGAGAGAAGGGACTTTGCTTTACACCTTACTTGACCTTTTTTGTTTAGGCAACATGAGAGGTATCCTTAAGAATGTGAGATGGCGATCCAAGATCGACTTACGTGTGTGCATGTACAAATTCAAGTATTTATCTTACAAATTAATGATCTAAATTCAATTTTAAATACAAGCATGTTTACACTCCCTATTTTACTAACCATGGCAATTTAAAATAAATAATAAGAATAATTCTACAACTATTACATAAAGTGTACAATTACATTATAAGATTAATAAAATAATTTAAATAAGCAAGCATATAATAAATAAATAAATAAATAAATTGGTTAGTAATAACAAACAAAAATAAATATAAGAAAGTTAGTATAACAATATAATATAGAAACAAATTAAAAGCTCAAAATTAAATAAATGATTATTATTTTTTAAGAATTTTAATAAAAGAAATAATAATAGATATTATATACTAATATATATGATTAATAGTTCTAATAATTTAATTATATATACATAAAAATATTTGTTAATTATAATTAAATAAGCATATAAAAATAAGAAATTAAACTCATAAAATAAAGTTAGGGTTTTTAATTGTTTAGAAAAAATAAATTAGGGTTAATTACTTAATCTAAACTTAATTAAATTATATAAAAACTACATATAATAATAATATAAACAAATTATAAAATAAATATATATAATTAAAATTTACAAACAAATAAATTAAGATTTATAACATAATTAGGGTTTATAAAGAAAATTAGGTTTTTTATATAAAATTTTAGGGTTTATGAATTAATCTAAATATAATTAAATTATTTATACAAAAAATACATACAAATAATAAAATAAATATAAATAACTTTTATTAATGAAGTTTGAATCTTTAAAAAATATAAGTTTTGAATTATATATAAGAAAACAATATAACAATTTTATTTTAAACATTTATCATTAATTAAATTAATCAAATATAATATAAATAAAACAAATTAAATGAAAAACAATGAGAAAAAAAGAACTTACCTGGGGCAGGGATCGAACCCATGCCCTAGGCTTTGCATCCCCTGGACCAACAAGCTCTCCACCAGGCTGCGCTGCATTTGGTGACAGTGGATGGGCATGAAACATTATATTTTAAACCTGTGAAATAAATGGATAAAACGCAAAAAATTGGTGAAGCTGGGATCTGAACCCTTGACCCTTGCCTCACATGCGCACGCCTTAACCAACTGAGCCAAGCATTCGTTTTGAAATATATCTACAAACAAAAGATAATAAAATAAACATGTTTTTTAAATCAGATTTTCGCGCCAGCTTCATCTTCTTCTTCCTCCAGACCTGTGAACTTTGCTGCGAATTTTATTACAAACTTTCCTGCGAATTCTTGTTTGTAGCAAAACCTACGAATCTCAATCATCATCAAAACAGTAAAATTTCCTCAAATTAAACATGCCAATATGTTCCATAGGTTAATTAGAATTGATCTATGGTTTTAGGTTTCATTTATAATTGATAAATCGTGAATCCCTAAAACGGCCGAAGAACCATAACAATGGTGGATCACTCATTCTGTATCAAAACTCAAATCAAAGCATCCAGAAACAATTGTTAGTTCATCACAAACAAGAATCAACAGTCAAATACAATTTATTTTACACCAATGTATGAAAACGAAAAAACTCATGAATGTCAAAAAAAATTGATTCGGTTTGGCCAATTCATGGGCTTTTAGATGCATATGATCATTGGTATATGTTCAGTGATGTATAGGGAAGAGATTAGCATGCTCCATTCACCTGAAAAACTACCAAATGTTAGAATCCGAATTTCACAAATATGATGAACTTTGAAAGTTTGAAAGTGGTTTTAGAGGCTGCAAAAATTCGTGCCTGAGGTTGTGATATGTTCTATGTATATATGTGAATGAGATTAGGTCAAAAAATTGTATGATTCTTTGGACTTTTGGATCATTTGAATATTGAAAAAGATTATGTCATAAAACTTGATTTTTATTTGATCCAACCTTGCTATTTTAAGACAATCCTCATAACTTGTGTATCAATCTGATCCAAATGTCATTTATAACATTCTAGAAACAAAATCCCTTTTTAAATATTTGATTTTATATTTTATTTCAATTTAAATGGTATTTTAATGAATAAAATTCAAATAAATATGAAATAAAAAATAAAAAATCAGAAAATAGGTGGGTTGGGTCGTGCTTCGTGTTTTTGTAAAGATGGGATGGCAATTTGGTGGGCTCATTTAGCAAAAATTTGATTTTAGGCCTTATTTGCTTCATAAACTTCCCTAAAATTTCCCAACTTTGCAAGGGCACAAATCCTTCAATTTTAATGATATGAGGGTGTTCTTGGACATTTTGGAAAGCTTAAAGAATCCTCTAACCAACCTCATTGGTTTCATGTTCATATCTTTTACCATTCTCAAGTTATGCTCTTTTGAAGTTGTTGACTTTTTGTTGACTTTCAAAAGGACCTATAATGTCTTAGCTCATACCTTCCAAATGAAGCATTTTTGGGCTTGGCTTGTGAGACACAAAGTTGTAGAGAATTCAGTTTCCTTCAAAATGAGCTTTGGATGGGAAAAATTTGATGAAGCATGTGAAAGTTATGGCTGGTCAAAGTTCAGTTGACTTTTCCAAAGGAAACCCTAATTTAGAAACCCCTGATTCTTGATGATCTGAAATCTCCTTGATGAATCATGATCAACCCTTGATAAAATGATGAATTTTACTTCATATACTTGATGTTGGCAAAAAATCATGAAATTTGACTTTGGTTTGACCACAGTTGACCTCAGTTTGACTTTTTAACTGCTTTGACTGATTTTAACCTATCTGATCATCTGACTGAGCAAATCTTTGGAAAAAGTCTTGAAACTTGACATGGGGATTCTTGAACATATATAGGATGTTATGAAGCTCACTTGAAGCCTTGGAAGTCCATTTAGCCTGATGAAAGTCAAAACCCTAGTTTAGGATGCATTGCTTAGAGGATGCATTGTCTGAGGGAATTGTCAAATCTTCTGTCTAATTGTGAACTTTGTGAACCTTGTAAACCTCATGAGATGTCTTGTGAACCTTGTGAACCTTGTGATCCTCTTAGTACATAATGACTTGTCTTGTGGAGGGCAAATTTTGGGGTGCAACAGCTGCCCCTGTTCAATTTTCTGAAAACTGAGGGGTTAGATTGGTATATGTGCCATTCGTGACCTGGAAGGTTGAAGGGGATTGAACACAAAAGCCCAAAAATTTGCACTCACCGGTGCGTAAAGTAACACTGATGATTAGTTGTATATGCTTGAGTGGGCTTGAATATGCCACTTGGAAGAATTGGAGATGGGCTTAGAGATGCCATCTGGAGTATCAGAATGTGATGATGTTTGTATGTTGATACTGGATATCAGTACTAGGTCTTTGTATAAGCCGTCTCTAAATCATTTATGCAACATGATTTGAATTATTGAATGGACCAGTAGAAATAAATCTTGTGATGATTATCTCTTCTGGAAGTATCTTGGATTAGGGAATGGATCTTTGTACATACCGTTTGCCTACTCTCCAAGGTCAAAAGAACGTCAGGATTTGTTCTTCTGAATAATATCTTGAACCAGGGAATGGATCTTTTTATAGACTGTTTGCCTGCTATTCAAGGGGCCAAAAGAACGTCAGGATTTGTTCTTAAGGGTCAAAAGAACGTCAGGATTTGTTCTTCTGAAAAAGTCTTGAACAAGGGGCCAAAAGAGCGTCAGGATTTTCTCTTAAGGGTCAAAAGAACGTCAGGATTTGTTCTTCTGAAAAAGTCTTGAACAAGGGGCCAAAAGAGCGTCAGGATTTGCTCTTAAGGGTCAAAAGAACGTCAGGATTTGTTCTTCTGAAAAAGTCTTGAACAAGGGGCCAAAAGAGCGTCAGGATTTGCTCTTAAGGGTCAAAAGAACGTCAGGATTTGTTCTTCTGAAAAAGTCTTGAACAAGAGGCCAAAAGAGCGTCAGGATTTGCTCTTAAGGGTCAAAAGAACGTCAGTATTTGTTCTTCTGAAAGATGTCTTGAACCAGGGAATGGATCTTTTTACAGACCGTTTGCCTGCTATTCGAGGACATCTTGAGTAGTGTATGGATCATTTTTGACCCATTGTAAGTTGTTGATATTACTTTACCTGCATATAACTATCCTGCAAGGAGAATATTAGTTTATGCACTATGTATGCATGCATAGTATGATGCACTTAGGTAATGTATTATGTACTTATGGATATGTATGTTATGGTATGATGTATATGATGTATGTATGAATCATGCAGCCTAAAGCGTCTAGATATCTTCGTATAACAACTGCTGGCCAGGGAAAATAAATCCCGATTTGTTGTTGAAGAATATGAGGAACTCGTTCCCATCTCGTTTGATAATATAGTGAAGAATATGAGGAACTCGTTCCCGTCTTGTTTGATAACATAGTATTCATAACCTCCTGTCTTCGTTCGATAGTATGGTATCCATAACCTCCCGTCTTCGTTTGTCGTACTCCTATTGAAGGAATAATTTCCTGAATATCCCGACTGAGGATAAAAGAGATGGACATAAATTCCAGGGGAAATGTAACTCGAAGTATTTATGAAGATGGATTTTGCCCTATTGGGGGATTTGTAGCTGTCTTGTGGGGATGAACCGGCGAAGCTTCGTTGAATTCGTTCCCTCGTTCGTCCTTAGTAAGTACTATTACTGCATTTCATGCATTTCTGGTAAACATCAATCATATTAAGCATTTATGCATTTCTGGTAAACATCAATCATATTCAAAAGCATACATACATTCAAACACAACCAATGGACGTTTCGCTTATGTAAATAGGGTAAAAGTAAATCTGGATTCAAAGATGAAATTTTATTTATATCACAAAGTGACCTATACATAGGCAAGTTTGTACAAGGAGACAGAAATCCTAGTAAGAGGAATTCGTCATAATAATTTTTTTTACAAAACAGAGGAAATCAGCTATGTGGTAAATAATCCTATTGAGTTTCAATTCTACTATTGCCATTATCTTCAAGTATCTCATCTTCTGCTGTCGAGACGAAAACGATTGGATTGATCTTTATCTGTTCGAGCTTGAGTTAGATAACACAACTGGTTGTAGTTTCATGGGTGATCCCAACGAGACATAGTCATACGCTTTAATCCCTAACTTTTGCCTGGGTTGCCCTTTCAGGTTTTCAATCCACCGGGATACCCTTTTTTGCCCAAGCCGCCTTTTCAGGTTTTCGACTTGCCGGGTGTACATTTTATATATATATATATCCCTAATTTTTGCCCGAACCCTTTTGGTTCGCCGGGATGCCCTTATTTTTGCCTAGGCCAGTCAACCTAGCGGGTCTCTTTTTATGCGTAGTATTTTTTAACTTTGTCTGCGTTTACAGGCTGCGGAAAGTCTTCACCATCCATAGTAGTAAGCATCATGGCACCTCCTGAAAATACAGTTTTGACCATAAATGGTCCTTCATATGTAGGAGTCCACTTGCCCCTAGGATCACCCTGTGGTAATATGATACGCTTGATTACCAAATCACCAGCCTGATATACCTTTGGCTTAACCTTCTTATTAAAAGCTTTGATCATTCGTTTCTGGTACATCTGGCCATGACAAACAGCTGCTAACCTCTTCTCATCAATCAAATTTATCTGGTCAAGTCGAGTCTGAATCCACTCATCTTCATCCAAGCCTGCATCCTTCATAATTCTTAAAGAGGGAATCTAAACTTCAATGGGCAGGACTGCTTCCATACCATATACCAAGGAGAATGGGGTTGCCCCTGTTGAAGTACGTATTGTAGTACGATAACCATGAAGAGCAAATGGTAACATCTCATGCCAATCCTTATAAGTAACAGTCATCTTCTGTAGAATCTTCTTGATGTTCTTGTTAGCAACTTCTAGTGTCCCATTCATCTTCGGACGATACGGAGAAGAGTTGTGATGCTTAATCTTGAACTATGTGCAGAGATCAGTAATCATAGTGTTGTTCAGATTAGAACCATTGTCAGTAATAATCCTTTCAGGGATGCCATACCTACATATGAGATTATTCTTAATGAATCGAGCCACAACATTCTTGGTCACAGATGCAAATGAAGCTGCCTCTACCCACTTCATAAAGTAATCAATAGCAACAAGGATGAAACGATGCCCATTAGAAGCAGTAGGCTTGATCTCACCAATCATATCAATGCCCCACATGGCAAAAGGCCAAGGAGCAGTCAACACATTCAAAGGTGATGGAGGTATATGTACTTTATCAACATAAATTTGACACTTGTGACATGTTCTGGAATGTTGATAGCAGTCAGCTTCCATAGTAGACCAATAGTAACCTGCTCTCAATATCTTCTTTGCCATAGTATGACCACTAGAATGAGTGCCAAAGATCCCATCATGCATGTCTTCCATAATCTATGTTGCTTCCTTCTTATCCACACAACGAAGCAAAGTTGAATCATGATTACGCTTGTACAAAATTCCATTACTCAAAAAGAACTTAGCAGAAAACCTCCTTAGAAACTTCTTATCCTTGACAGATGCCTCTTCAGGGAACTCCTGAGTTTCAAGATATCTTTTCACTTCATAGAACCAAGGCTTTTCCTCTCCTCCTTCAGTGTCAATCTCATTGCAGTATGCAGGCTTTTCAAATCTATCAATAGTGATCTTGGGAGCTTCATCATCCCAGTTGATCTCAAACATGGATGCCATGGTGGCTAATGCATCTGCCAACTGATTCTCTCTTCGTGGAATATGTCCAAAGGTAATCTCTTTGAAATGTGGGATTAAAGACAACACATACTCTCTGTAAGGAATGAGATTATCATGCTTGGTATCCCAATCTCCTTTGATCTGACTTACTACCAGGGCTGAATCTCCATATACGTCCAGGAACTGAATCTTCATATCAATGGCATCCTTGATACCCAGGATACATGCTTCATACTCAGCCATGTTATTAGTGCAATAGAAACAAAGTCTTGCAGTAATCGGGGTATGACAACCTTCAGGGGAACTGATCACAACACCAACACCATTACCAAGTGCATTAGAAGCTCCATCAAAAACCATAGTCCATCGGGATCCTTGTTCAGGTCCGTCATATTGTCCAGGTTCTTTGGTAATAATCATAATGTCTTCATCAGGGAACTCAAAACTCATTGACTGATAATCATCCACAGCTTGATGAGCCAAATGATCAGCTACAACGCTTCCTTTAATGGCCTTCTGAGTAGTATACTGTATGTCATATTCTGTTAAGATCATTTGCCATCTTGCTATTCATCCGGAGAGAGCAGGTTTCTCAAATATATACTTGATTGGATCTATCTTCGAGAGCAACAAGGTAGTATGAGTTAACATATACTGTCTTAGTCGGCGAGCAGCCCATGCCAAAGCGCAACAAGTTTTCTCGAGCAGTGAGTATCTTGTTTCACAGTCGGTAAACTTTTTGCTAAGGTAGTATATTGCCTGCTCTTTTCGACCAGACTCGTCATGTTGCCCCAACACACACCCCATAGAGTTGTCTAACATTGTTAAGTACATGATCAAGGGTGTTCCATCAACTGGTGGCATCAAAATGGGAGGTTCTAGAAGATATCTCTTGATTTCATCAAAGGCTGTCTGGCACTCATCATTCCACTCCATTACCTGATCTTTCTTTAACAACTTGAAGATTGGCTCACAGGTAGCAGTTAATTGGGAAATAAATCTTTCAATGTAATTCAATCGTCCCAAGAAACCTCTAACTTCCTTCTCAGTACGGGGAGCTGGCATCTCTTGTATAGCTTTCACTTTTGCAGGATCCACTTCAATACCTTTTCCACTGACAATGAAACCCAGGAGTTTACCAGATCTAACTCCAAAAGTACACTTGTTTGGGTTCAATCTCAACTTGTATTTCTTTAACCTCTCAAACAACTTATGCATATGATCAAGATGTTGCTCTTCATTCTGGGACCTGGCTATCATATCATCCACATACACCTCTATCGCATGATGAATCATATCATGAAACAAAGCCACCATATCATGCTGATATGTTGCCCCTGCATTCTTTAAACCAAGTGGTATCACTTTATAGCAAAAGGTGCCCCACTGTGTAACAAATGTTGTCTTCTCCATATCTTCAGGTGCCATCTTGATCTAATTGTAACCAGAGAAACCATCCATAAAAGAGAATACCTTATGCTGAGCAGTGTTGTCTACCCGAACATCAATATGAGGAAGTGGAAAGTCATCTTTGGGGCTGGCTTTGTTCAAATCCCTGTAGTCTACACACATACGTACCTTACCATCTTTCTTAGGCACCGGTACCACATTTGCAACCCATTGAGGATAAGAAGTCACAGCTAAGAACCCTGCATCAAACTGTTTCATTACCTCTGCTTTAATCTTCTCTGACATTTCAGGACGCATGCGACGAACCTTCTGCTTCTTTGGACGACAATCTTCTTTTACTGGTAAACGGTGAACCACAATGTCTGTATCCAACCCCGACATATCTTCATAGGACCAAGCAAAGATCTCCACATAATCATGTAACATCTGAATCAACCTGCTCTTGACACCATCCTCTAATTCAGCCCCTATCTTGACTTCTTTCCTGTTTTATTCAGTTCCCAAATTTACAACTTCGATTGGCTCTTCATGTGGTTGTATAGTTTTCTCTTCTTGTTGTAACAACCTAGCAAGCTCTACAGGTACTTCAAAATTGTCCTCATTTCCATCTTCAGCTTGATAGATCGGATTCTCGAAATTATAATTGGCAATAGTAGAACTGTTATCAACAGGATCTAGAGTGGATAAGGATCTGCATTTTAGTGATGTGGGTGTGTGTAAGAACACATAGCTGATAAAAAAAATAAAAGAAAAGAAAGACAAGGAACACAATATTTACGAAAACGAAACGTCCACTGATTTTTATTGAATGAAGTATGCAAATGAAATGACATCCCGAAATAAGCATACCATTATGCCCCGGGTAAGGCACAAGGCTTTAGAGTTTAATTGTTCAAAAAATTACAAACTTAAAAGTAACAACACAGTAATAGTATTTACTCCTGACTAAAGGAGATAGGAATAACGTCTTCAGCCTTCCAATTATTGGGCCCAACACCCACAGTAGGAAAAATCCAAGCATCAAAGTTGTAGTCTTCATCATAGTCACCCACAACATTGATCTGATCTTTCATGACCCCTTGATTGGTGATACGAACAACACGAGCACGACGAACAGCCTTCTGGGACTCTGCAGTGAAACCCAAACCAAATTTGTCAGACTTGTAAGGGATGTCAGGAAGCTGACCCCAAATAGTACAACCCCTTCATCCACCACAGCTCTAGCATCTTTAAGGGAGGCCATTGTAGGAGGTACTCTGGTGACCACAGGAACTTTCTTGACAACAGGAGGAGCTTCAAAATTGTTAACCACCCAAGGAACTACTTCAAACGTTTGACATGGAGTTTCAACATATTCACCTTCTACTTCAAGATATTTAAATGTGTTCACATGGCTAACTATATATCCTTCCTCTCCGTAAACAATGACAACTTTTCCTTCTACTGGATATCTCAGCTTTTGATGTAAGGTGGAGGTTACAGCACCTGCCCCATGGATCCAGGGACGCCCAAGCAAACAAGAATACGAAGGACGGATATCCATTACATAAAAGGTAGCATTGAAGACCTGAGAACCTACTTTGATTGGGAGATCTATTTCTCCGTGCACCACTCTTCTCGAGCCATCAAAAGCCTTCACCACTATATTACTGGGCTTCAACACAGCATCTTCAGGACTAAGCTTATTCAGCACTTCTTTGGGCAACACATTCAGCGAATAACCATTGTCTATTAATACATGTGACAGGGTAGTGCCCCTGCATTTAATAGAGATATGTAGAGCCCTATTATGATCCCTCTTAGCAGGAGTTAAATCAGCATCAGAGAAACCTAACCCATTATCATAGGTCAAGTGTGCAACACAATTTTCAAATTGGTCTACAGAAATCTCATTCGGTACGTGAGCAGTCTTCAAAAATTTAATCAAGGCTTTGGCATGAGCCTTAGAACACAACAACAAAGACAACATAGAAATCTTGGAGGGAGTATGCCCCAATTGATCAACAATGTCATAATCACTCTTGCGAATGATCTTCAGTACTTCTTCATCTGCTTAGAAAGATCATCAGCAGCCGGTACATCAGTTTGTATAGGTTCAATAACAGGACCTTTGCCCCGAGCATCAGCAGTGGAGGTAGTAGTTGGAGTAACTGTATTCTTGGAAGCAGCCGGAGTAGAGAAAACTCTTCCGCTTCGTGTGATCTTACTAGATCCAGCAATATTATCAACATCAAGGTTTTCATCAGCAACAGGTGTCTCAGATAAGGGTTCCTATTTAACGCCATGAATATAAACATCGGACCCATAATGCCAAGGCACAGCTTTATCAGAAGTATATGGAATAGGACCAGGAGTGGTGATGATCATAGGAGCCACTCTAGCTTCAGCAACAATCTTCACAGGGCCTTCAGCAGTAATTTTAATTGGACCCTTACGAGTGATTTTTACAGGTCCCTTGGAAGTAATCCTTACCAGCACTTTATCAACCATATCCACCTCTTCAACCTTCGCACCTTTAGTTATATGTTCAACCACGCTCTCTACAGAAGGTGTCCTCTCAAACAATATTGTGTAATTGTCCATGAGGCGTTGAATTCCGTCCTTCAATCTCCAGCAACTATCCGGCTTATAAGCACAATAGAAACAATCTTCATGAAAACCTGGAAAGAACCCAGCTTGTACCAACTTCTTCTTGATAACAGATAATGGTGTAGTCACGTCTGCAACTGAGGAAATATGTGAAACTTCATCAATGGCATTGACAGTCTTTTCATGATTTGGCATGGGAGCAGTAATCACATTTGGAATACCTGGAGGGTCAAACTCAATCTCTCCAGCATCAATCATATCCTGGAATTTATTCATCAATATCAAGCAACTATTGGTATCATGTCCCTGACAATTTGAATGATATGCACATCGTGCATTAGGATTATATCTGGGAGAGGTAACATTGGGATTCTGAGGAGGGTCCCTCAAAGTGATGATTTCACCCTTCAACAAGTGTTGCAAGGCTTGGGCCAGTGACATATTGAGCTTAGTTAACTGCCTTCTAGGCCTCTGTTGATTGCCCTGTGGTGGCTCTGGTGTTGCAGGAGTAGGATTGGAGATATGAACTGCACTCACAGATTGATGCCTCCTATTACAATCAGATTGACCATAAACAGCATTCGACTCTTTCTTCCCACTAGGGGGCTTCTTTGTAGTACTGGATAAAGAAGCACCCACTTGGATCTTGCCACTCCTTATACCACTTTCTACGCGCTCTCCTATCATTATCAACTCAGTGAAGCCAGATGATGAGCTTCCAATAAGATGACTGTAAAAAGGACCATTCAACGTACACATGAACATATCCACTAACTCCCGGTCAGTTAGAGGGGGTTGTACCCTACCAGCCAAATCTCTCCACTTCTGGGCATACTCCTTGAAGTTTTCTTTAGCACCCATAGACATGATTTGTAGTTGCATGCGAGTAGGGGCTAGATCAGCATTGTATTGATATTGCTTATAAAAGGCTTCAGCAAGATCATTCCAATCACGGATGTTGACACTCTCCAACTGATAGTACCACTCCAATTGAGCTCCAGATAAGCTCTCTTGGAAGAAATGGATCCACAACTTCTTATCAGCAATATGGGGTTGGATCCTCCGGATATAAGACCTCAGATGCAGCTTGGGACAAGAGACACCATCATACACTACAAAAGCAGGAACCTTGAAACCAATGGGTATGACCACCCCAGATATCAAACTCAGGTCTTTAAAATCCAGCCCAGAAGACTTTTGCAATTCCATAGAATCCATTCTATCCACCAGCATTTTGAACTTATCTTCATTAGGATCATGATAGTAATTAGCTTCAGAATCAGAATCCCCCATTGTATTATGGAGACCGCCTCCCTCTTTCTCAGACCCTTTCAGACTCATATTCTTCAACCTGTTCCTTGGTCTTGACAGGACCTCTGAACCTTCTTCCCATGTTGATTAGGCCTCCTGACCTTCTAGTCTTCTTAGTCTTCTTGGCCAGCAGTGTCTTCAATTCATCCTGCCCCTTGGACAAGTTCAGGATCGGCTCTTGGAACTGTGCATTCTGTTCCTGGAGATCTTTAACTGTTTGTTCAAGAGCCATTGCTGAAATAAACAGCGAGAAGATAAGAAACCTGTGCACAAGAAACCTGTGATGCAATGACATGATGTATAAATGCGTATGCAATGTTTTCAAGGACCGCGGGATTTAAATTTGCTTAGACAATCAAGAAAGTAAATTTTTATTAGTAATAAATTTGTTTTCCCTTTGGGCTTACAAAATGAAATAAAATAAATACAAAAGATGGTTAAGTCTCCCATGGACGTTTCCTCTTTGTGTTGAGGTATGAGTTGAGATTCCGCTCCTTGTGAAGTTGCTTTGTTAGCTCCAGGATTCTTTCTTGACTTGCTTTGTAGTGAGCCTCGAAAGTATCCCTTTGCTTCTTCAACTGGATCCAGGACCTCTGTAAGTCTTCTGTATCAGTGGGCATGTCTGGGTGAAGGATGGTATAAGAGGTATCTCCTTCAGCAACAGGCTCCATAGTAACTGTCAGGATGGCAGGGTATGGCATCATGAGAGTCTGAGCACGAGATCGCACCCATCTGAGATAAGCTTCCATAGGAATAGTGTACTTGGGCTCCAGAGTCTTGCTGTCAACCTTGTTCACTTTCCCCCATGCTCGTATGAACCTTTGACGGTAACCTTGCAGATCGTTGTCGTAGTCAAACACAATACCCTGAATCAACATGTCATGAGGACCATCACTCCGAGCATAACCAAACTGTCGTAAAGCCAAGGAAGGGTTGTAAGTAATGCCTCCTCTTATGCCTAGAAGTGGCACATTAGGAAACTCCCCACAACGGTCAATGATAGTAACATTCTCCATAGATCTGGAGCACCAATGGATATCTGAATGAGAGAGTGACATGATCCTCTTGGACCACCTGAACCCTTGTTCATTCTTCATCACCGATCGAGGAAGGTGAGAAATAAACCACCTAGATAGCAAAGGTATGCAACACATCAAAGTTCCTCGTGCCTTTGTAGTACGGGTATGAAGAGAATGTAGGATGTCTCCAAGCAATGTAGGCACTGGATTGTGACTCAGGAATATGTTGATGGCATGAACGTCTATGAACTGATCAGGATTGGGGAACAACACTAAGCCATAAATCAACAAGGCTAAGATCTCTTCAAAAGCATCATAACTCATAGCCTTCAAGAACACTTGAGCCTTATCTATCAATACCTTAGTAAGAATACCCTTAACTCCGCTTCTCGTTTCTAGAACAATGTCTGACTTCTTTAGATGTAGGGCTGCAGCAATGACTTTAGGTTTAGGCTCATTTTCCAAGCCTGTGAATGGTTTCTGATCAAGGATAGGTATACCCAATAGTTTAGTGAACTCTTCCATTGTAGGAACCAGTTGATAGTCGGGGAATGTGAAGCAATGGTGCTTAGGATCAAAGAACTGAAACAAAACACTCATCATGTCTTCATTGAACCCTGAAGTGACTAGATCCAGTAGGTGACCATGTCTCTTGATGAACTGAGAGTTTTCAGAAACTTGGGAGACCAATTCCTTAAGTTTAGAAGGTATTCCCACAAAGTTGATCCGGATAGCATTCCTACGAGCAGAAACCATGACCTGCAACAAAGAACAAAGATAAATCCTTTGGTCCTTGAAATGGTTAGTGAAAATGCTATGCTTATGATGCATGATGATGCTATGATGTTATGCTCAATCACAAACATGTGGCACACACAAACAAGTCACACAATAGCCCTAGGTTTGAAGGCTTGCAAGAGGTTTAAAGGTAAGTACCCTCCCCTGAAGTTTAGCTGGTTCATCCTGTGCTACAAAAGTAACCAGGTTCTAAGGGATCTCAATATCATTGATCCTTCACAAGAGTGGTTGTTCAGTAGGAAACTTAGTTGCCAACCAAAACCCTCCAAGTTTAAGATCTCAATGAGTGTAGCATCGAGTATCAACCAACTTCAGTCTTCACCAAAGCCGGTTATCTCACTACTTTTCTAAAGGCCAAGATGGGATAACTAGGGTTCTAAAAGTTAGTTAGTGCATTGACAACATATGGCAGCCTCATATTATCCTCAACTTGACTTAAGGAACATAAGCACCAACCAAGAAGTCACACTAACTATGGCCACCAGATCAACCATATCGGTATACGCCGTACAGTTTCCTTGGTCTATTGCCATTTACCTAAGGTACACTAGATCCGGGTTAGGATCTTTCACACATAAGAGCACCCAACACGTAAGTATAAAGCAAACAAAGCCAACAAGTTTAAAGTGATCTAATTCCTAAGAGTATCCTCTTTTATTAAATCCCCAGCAGAGTCGCCAGTTCTGTAACACGGTGGGAGAATGACTTTAGTTAAATGTTGCGGATAGCATGAGTCGCCACCGACTTTTATTTTATCCAAAGGAAAGGGCATAAAAGAACAGGAAAGACCTTAAAAGATTTTTGGGTTCGGGGGGTTGGTTATGTAAAGGGAAGGTGTTAGCACCCTTTACATCCATGGTTATCCATGGGCTCTTAGTTACTTAGCTCACTTTAAAATGTTTTTGAAAAGTGTAGTGTGTGTTTAGAAATTTTCTTAAGTACTTAATAATGATCCATGTACGGATATATATAAAGCCTTTGTTTTGAAAATTTGTTTGAAAATGTGAAGTATTTTGAAATGTTTTTGAAAAAGGTGAGCAAGTACATAAGAGGAACCTACCCTAAGTTAAATCTTTTCTGTTCTTAAATGTCCTTTAAATGGTAAGACTATCCCTATTATTAAGGAATATGTAGTCATTACCTTGGATGTTGTGAGGGACAAATGAAGGGACAACTGTGATTAGGCAACTATAAGGTGTATTTAGCAATTTCGAAGGGACTTATCATCTTTATTCGAAAGGGACAAGATCATTTACGAAGGCAACCATGGAGGGACTTGATCTTATTATCTTTTAAGGGACTAGATGATATGAGAGAAGGGACTTTGCTTTACACCTTGACCTTTTTTGTTTAGGCAACATGAGAGGTATCCTTAAGAATGTGAGATGGCGATCCAAGATCGACTTACGTGTGTGCGTGTACAAATTCAAGTATTTATCTTACAAATTAGTGATCTAAATTCAATTTTAAATACAAACATGTTTACACTCCCTATTTTACTAACCATGGCAATTTAAAATAAATAATAAGAATAATTCTACAACTATTACATAAAGTGTACAATTACATTATAAGATTAATAAAATAATTTAAATAAGCAAGCATATAATAAATAAATAAATTGGTTAGTAATAACAAACAAAAATAAATATAAGAAAGTTAGTATAACAATATAATATAGAAACAAATTAAAAGTTCAAAATTAAATAAATGATTATTATTTTTTAAGAATTTTAATAAAAGAAATAATAATAGATATTATATACTAATATATATGATTAATAGTTCTAATAATTTAATTATATATACATAAAAATATTTGTTAATTATAATTAAATAAGCATATAAAAATAAGAAATTAAACTCATAAAATAAAGTTAGGGTTTTTAATTGTTTAGAAAAAATAAATTAGGGTTAATTACTTAATCTAAACTTAATTAAATTATATAAAAACTACATATAATAATAATATAAACAAATTATAAAATAAATATATATAATTAAAATTTACAAACAAATAAATTAAGATTTATAACATAATTAGGGTTTATAAAGAAAATTAGGTTTTTTATATAAAATTTTAGGGTTTATGAATTAATCTAAATATAATTAAATTATTTATACAAAAAATACATACAAATAATAAAATAAATATAAATAACTTTTATTAATGAAGTTTGAATCTTTAAAAAATATAAGTTTTGAATTATATATAAGAAAACAATATAACAATTTTATTTTAAACATTTATCATTAATTAAATTAATCAAATATAATATAAATAAAACAAATTAAATGAAAAACAATGAGAAAAAAAGAACTTACCTGGGGCAGGGATCGAACCCATGCCCTAGGCTTTGCATCCCCTGGACCAACAAGCTCTCCACCAGGCTGCGCTGCGTTTGGTGACAGTGGATGGGCATGAAACATTATATTTTAAACCTGTGAAATAAATGGATAAAACGCAAAAAATTGGTGAAGCTGGGATCTGAACCCTTGACCCTTGCCTCACATGCACACGCCTTAACCAACTGAGCCAAGCATTCGTTTTGAAATATATATACAAACAAAAGATAATAAAATAAACATGTTTTTTAAATCATATTTTCGCGCCAGCTTCATCCTCTTCTTCCTCCAGACCTGTGAACTTTGCTGCGAATTTTATTACAAACTTTCCTGCGAATTCTTGTTTGCAGCAAAACCTACGAATCTCAATCATCATCAAAACAGTAAAATTTCCTCAAATTAAACATGCCAATATGTTCCATAGGTTAATTAGAATTGATCTATGGTTTTAGGTTTCATTTATAATTGATAAATCGTGAAACCCTAAAACGGCCGAAGAACCCTAACAATGGTGGATCACTTATTCTGTATCAAAACTCAAATCAAAGCATCCAGAAACAATTGTTAGTTCATCACAAACAAGAATCAACAGTCAAATACAATTTATTTTACACCAATGTATGAAAACGAAAAAACTCATGAATGTCAAAAAAATTTGATTCGGTTTGGCCAATTCATGGGCTTTTAGATGCATATGATCATTGGTATATGTTCAGTGATGTATAGGGAAGAGATTAGCATGCTCCATTCACCTGAAAAACTACCAAATGTTAGAATCCGAATTTCACAAATATGATGAACTTTGAAAGTTTGAAAGTGGTTTTAGAGGCTGCAAAAATTCGTGCCTGAGGTTATGATATGTTCTATGTATATATGTGAATGAGATTAGGTCAAAAAATTGTATGATTCTTTGGACTTTTGGATCATTTGAATATTGAAAAAGATTATGTCATAAAACTTGATTTTTATTTGATCCAACCTTGCTATTTTAAGACAATCCTCATAACTTGTGTATCAATCTGATCCAAATGTCATTTATAACATTCTAGAAACAAAATCCCTTTTTAAATATTTGATTTTATATTTTATTTCAATTTAAATGGTATTTTAATGAATAAAATTCAAATAAATATGAAATAAAAAATCAGAAAATAGGTGGGTTGGGTCGTGCATGGTGTTTTTTTAAAGATGGGATGGCAATTTGGTGGGCTCATTTAGCAAAAATTTGATTTTAGGCCTTATTTGCTTCATAAACTTCCCTAAAATTTCCCAACTTTGCAAGGGCACAAATCCTTCAATTTTAATGATATGAGGGTGTTCTTGGACATTTTGGAAAGCTTAAATAATCCTCTAACCAACCTCATTGGTTTCATGTTCATATCTTTTACCATTCTCAAGTTATGCTCTTTTGAAGTTGTTGACTTTTTGTTGACTTTCAAAAGGACCTATAATGTCTTAGCTCATACCTTCCAAATGAAGCATTTTTGGGCTTGGCTTGTGAGACACAAAGTTGTAGAGAATTCAGTTTCCTTAAAAATGATCTTTGGATGGGAAAAATTTGATGAAGCATGTGAAAGTTATGGCTGGTCAAAGTTCAGTTGACTTTTCCAAAGGAAACCCTAATTTAGAAACCCCTGATTCTTGATGATCTGAAATCTCCTTGATGAATCATGATCAACCCTTTATAAAATGATGAATTTTACTTCATATACTTGATGTTGGCAAAAAATCATGAAATTTGACTTTGGTTTGACCACAGTTGACCTCAGTTTGACTTTTTAACTGCTTTGACTGATTTTAACCTATCTGATCATCTGACTGAGCAAATCTTTGGGAAAAGTCTTGAAACTTGACATGGGGATTCTTGAACATATATACGATGTTATGAAGCTCACTTTAAACCTTGTAAGTCCATTTAGCCTGATGAAAGTCAAAACCCTAGTTTAGGATGCATTGCTTAGGAGGATGCATTGTCTGAGGGAATTGTCAAATCTTCTGACTAATTGTGAACTTTGTGAACCTTGTAAACCTCATGAGATGTCTTGTGAACCTTGTGAACCTTGTGAACCTCTTAGTACACAATGACTTGTCTTGTGGAGGGCAAATTTTGGGGTGCAACAGCTTGAAATTGCTCAATCTGACGGTTGGGGACGAGTTATTGATGTTATTGACAACAAAGAAGGATTTGATATTGGTTTTGCGCCAGGTGTGGTTCTCAATGACCCAAAGAGTATTCAGGAAGGATTCCGAAGTGGTGGGTTTATCAATGATCATTGTGCTACTGCCATTGTTGAAGATGATGAAGATGAAGAAATGACTAACTTTGTTACGCATAGAGAGAATTGCAAGAACTAGATTGCTGTTGATGTTCCTTCTATTGTTCACGCTTCAAGGTAATTTGTTTTATTTTCTTTCAAACATCCTTTCACTCTGCCCAAGGTGAAAGTGATGATTGTCGGGCTTTGTTTCAAACTTTTAGCATAATCAATAAAATATTATTTTGTTATTTCCATATGTATTTTTCCTTTTTGCTTTATTCTAAAAAATGGTAACATAAAAAACCCATAAATAGTAATAGTCATTGTTTATCTGCATTTTGTTTGCACTTTTATTCATACTCTAAAATAAAAATAAAATCATTGTGCAGATTAATTGTTAAACCCATTGAAAACAATGATCATATGCCCACTCCCAACTTTGAATTCCTTGTGTTTGAAGCTGAGGAAGTGGATGTTGAAGAGATTCCTGATGTGATTTCCCGGTTGCTTGAGCACGAGGAAAAAGTTATTCAGCCTCATGGAGAGTCTATAGAAATGGTCAACTTGGGTTCTGAAGATGATACCAAAAAAGTCAATATTGGGGCATTACTTGGTCCTGATGATAAGAAGAGGATGATAGAGCTTCTTAGAGATTATGTGGATGGGTTTCCTTGGTCTTATCAAGACATGCTAGGTCTTGATACTAATATTGTGGAGCATAGATTGCCATTAAAGCCTAAATGTCCACATGTGAAGCAAAAGTTGAGAAGAACTCTTCATATTATGGTAGTAAAGATCAAAGAGGAGGTTCAAAAGCAGATTGATGCAAGTTTTCTTGTGACATCTAATTATCCTCAATAGGTGGCCAATATTGTGCCCATTCCAAGATGGGCGGAAAAGTCTGAATGTGTGTTAATTATAGAGATTTGAATAAAGCCAATCCAAAATATAATTTTCCATTACCACACATTGATGTGTTGGTAGATAATACAACTAAGTTTGATGTGTTCTCCTTTATGAACGGATTTTCCGGTTATAATCAAATAAAGATGGCACCCGAGGACATGGAAAAGATAACATTTATTACACCATGGGGAACATTCTGCTATAGAGTGATGCCCTTTGGATTGAAGAATGCAGGTGTGACGTACCAAAGAGCTATGACTACTCTTTTCCATGATATGATGCACCAAGAAATTGAGTTATTTGTTGATGATATGATCGCTAAGTCGAGGACTGGAGAGGATCATGTTGAACATTTGCTGAAGTTGTTTCAAAGGTTAAGGAAGTTTAAGGTTTGTTTGAATCTGAACAAGTGCACTTTTGGTGTACATTCTGGAAAGTTGTTAGGTTTCATTGTCAGCCAAAGAGGCATTGAAGTTGATCCTGATAAAGTGAAAGCTATTTGGGAAATGCTTGCTCCAAGAACTGAAAAGAAAGTAAGAGGATTCTTGGGTCGTTTGAATTATATTTCGAGGTTTATCTCTCATATGACTGCCATATGGCAAAGAGGAACCTCAGAGAGAGTACATAGATAAGTTCAACAAAGAAGTCGTGGAAGTACACACTACTGACCACATGAAGCGTACATCCTGAAGAAAGGCATTCGCCCCAACAACGAATTTCGTGAAGTTGTGGGGATCAAGCCTTCCCAGTCCCTCGCTGAGATGCTCCATAAGGCTTAAGCTTATATCTAGTATAAGGAGAAGGAGTCCGCATACAAGATAAGAGATTCAAGGAATCAAGAGAATTCAGGATCTCATAATCAGAGAGATGACAATGAAGCTCCTCGGTGCGAAAAGTGCAAAGACGAGCGTCCTCGTGAGAGCATATGGTCAGCTGGTAGTTTCTCATAATATACCCTCCTCACAGATCCCCGTTAGAAGATTCTGACTGAATGCATCAATACCAAATTCAAGCAGGGAGGTGGTCGGTTCCCCAAACCAACTGCTTCTAAGGCCAATACTGACAAAAGCAAATATTGTCGCTTTCACTGCAGTCACAGACACGTCACCGAGGATTGCATCCACCTCAAAGATGCTATTGAGATCCTCATCAAGGTTGGACACCTCAATAAGTATGTCAAATATGGAGCTCCTCGACAAGAGGAAACAAAGAGGGTCAACGAAGTCTCTGAAGAAGTTGCTCCCGTGCCACTCGCCTTGTTAGTCACCATACCCGAGGATTTCTTCATTCCTCGACACCTCAGAAACACGAGAAATTTTGCAGCACACAACTCCTGGGAGGCATTCCCATCTGCCATGTTCATCTTGGGTGGAGGCTATAATGAGATGATCGCCAGGTCCGTTAGAAGAAGGCTCGAGCATTTGGTTGATTCATCACCAAACCAACTTTCGTCTCTCGAGAAAGTCAGGGGGAAGTCCAGACCAATTACTTTTTACATGGAAGAACTCCTCGGTGGTCCTCCGAACTCTCACATCCCTTTGTTGATCCGCGTCAAAATGGCAAAGACGGATGTTCGTTGCATAATCGTCGACATGGGAAGCTCGATCGACATATGTACACCTCGCTCTTCTGAGCATTACAACTTAATCAGAAGAACATGTCCCCATACGTTGGATCTGATATGCAAGGGTTCAACGGGGCTACCGCTAAACCCTGGGGTTACATCGAGTTGATGGTCATATTCGGGGAAGGAGATGCCTCCAAGAGAATCAAGAACATTTCCTAGTGATTGATTGTCCATCCCTTTACGAATTCATCTTGGGAAGGCCAACATTAGTTGAACTCATCGTCGTCCCATCTATGGTCCATCTCAAAATGAAATATTATATAGAGAAATGGCACGTCGTTACTCTTCACAGAGATATTGAAATAGCACAAAGATGTTTTGAGGCAGCGACCAAAGGCCAGACCGTGATAGAGACTGCACTAAAGAACAACAAGCACGCAAGGGGCGAGGACACTCCAACTGAAGAGGTTCAACCCGAGAAGAAGCCAACTCTTCAGATCAATACAATCGACCTCGACTCCCGCATCCCAATAGATTTCGAGGATAACACCAATGAAGGCAAAGCAGCCATCCTGCACCCTTTACCCGGAGGAGAGTTCGAAGTCATAAGCTTCAGAGATAACCCAAACAAAGGAGTTCGCATCAGTACAGGGCTCTCCGACGATGTGAAGGCGCATATGAAGCAATGCTTGCGCAGAAACATAGACCTCTTTTCTTGGAGCGCCGCTGATATGCCCAACATCTCCCCTAAGATCGCATGTCACGAGCTCACCATCAATCCATTAGCACACGCAATTGCTCAACACATATGCAAGCAATTCGAAGATTATTGACTACATTGATCTCAATCGGGATTGACCAAAATATTCTTACCTTCTGCCTAACATAGACAAATTGGTAGACAATTCTGCAAGTTTTAAACTATTGTCTTTCATGGACGCTTATTCTGGGTACAATGAGATGCCCATGGCCGATAAAGATAAAAGGAATACCGCATTCATGACTCCAACACTAAATTATTACTACAACGTAATGCCCTTCGGGTTGAAGAACGTGGGAGCCACATATCAACGCATGATGAACAAGGTCTTCCAATCACAAATTCGGGACATGCTCGAAGTTTACATGGACGACATGATCGTCAAGTCCACCGAAGAATTCAGTCACACTTCTCATCTCTAGGAAGTCTTCGACTAGGCGAGGAAGTGCATGATACGCTTTAACCCTGACAAATGCACCTTTGGTGTAAGAGCGGGAAAGTTCCTTGGCTTCTATCTTACGGAAAGAGGAATCGAGGCTAACTCCGACAAATGCCGCACTTTCACAAAATTTCCTCCGCCTAACTCGAAGAAGTCGATTCATTTCCTAAACGACATGCTCACCTCGTTGTCTCACTTTGTGGCAAAATCTTCCTAACACGCCTCCCCTTTCTTCAAATTGCTTCGCAAGGAAGCAACATTTGAATGGACAGGGGAATGTGAGCAGGCCTTGCAGCACCTCAAGCGAGCACTGTCAGAACCTCCAGTTTTGTCCAGGCCAATAGCCGGGGAGATCCTCTACCTATATCTTTATGTTAATGTCGAAGACATTAGCGCAACTCTCATAAGGAAAGACCTAGAGGGGTAAAAAGCCCGTGTATTTTACGAGTAAATCCCTGCAAGGGCCAGAGCTCAAGTAATAGCAAATAGAGAAGGAACTCCCGTGCTCGTGAACACGGCCATGAGACCACGACACTATTTCCTGGCACACATCGTGGTCGTATGTAACGACCAACCTATCAAACAACTACTTGCCCGAATAGATATGGCTGGAAAAATGCTGAGATGGTCCATAGAACTGTCCGAATTTGACATACACTACGAAAGCAAGAAAGCTCTAAAAGCTCAAGCCCTAGCCGACTTCGTAGCCAAGATGACCCCAGCAGAAGCTGCACTTGAAAGAGCTCATAAGTGAGTCATCTACGTCGATGAAACATCTAGTCTGTCAGGAAGTGGAGCGGGGATCATCCTTGAAAACAAAGAAGGCCTCGTGGTTGAAGTATCTTTAGTCCTTTCCTTCCCGACATCTAATAACCAGGCTGAGTATGAAGCTTTCCTAACAGGAATCCGCTTGGCCAAAGACATGGGCGCACAGGAAATTAAAATCTACACCGAATCCCAGCTAGTCACATCACAGGTCAAAGGAGAATATCAGGCGAAAAACGACCATTTGGTCGAATACCTAGCATCAATACAACAAATGCTGGCACAATTCAAGTCTTGGAACGTCCAACACATCCCCCGCGAACGTAATTCATGGGAATATGTCATGTCAAAATTGGAAAATACGCGGAAGAAAGGCGGGAACAAGTTTGTCATCTAGGAAACACTTCCCCGCCCTAGCATTGAAAAATCCCGCGAAATCGTCGACGTCAATGTCATAGGTAACAACAATTGCTGGATGAATCCAGTATACCATTACTTAACAACTGGCGAGTTGCCCGAAGATCGCAAAAAAGCCAGCGCCACTAGACTTTGTGCATCCTCCTACGTCTTGATTGACAGCAAGATATACCGCCGAAGATTTTCCATTCCACTCCTCAAGTGAGTCAAGGAAAAAAGCGTATCAGACATCTTGCAAAAAATACATGAAGGTATAAACACACAACACTTAGGCGGTAGATCCTTGGCCCGAAAGGCCTTAAGGGTAGGTTATTACTGGCCAACCATGTAGAACAACGCCAAGGAGAACGTGAAGAAATGCAATAAATGCCAACGTCATCGGGAGATACACCTCACACCCCCAGACGCGCTCAAAACAATGTCGTCACTATGGTCGTTCGCACAGTGGGGCATGGACATCCTCGGACCATTCACGGTGGGTTCTTTATAAAACAAATATCTGATCATAGTTGTGGACTACTTCACCAAATGGATAGAAGCCGAGGCCCTGGCCAAATTCACTACATTCAACATTTTGTGATTTTATTAGAGAAATATCCTAGCCAGGTTTGACATACTTCAATCCCTCATCACGGACAATGGTACCCAGTTCACGGATAAGAATTTCCAAGATTTTGTCACCAAGATAGGCACCAAGCAGCACTTCGCATCAATCGAGTACCCCAAGACCAACTGACAGCCTGAGGTTGCCAACATAGTCATTTACGAGGTTTAAGACGAAGAATAGGCAAGGCAAAGAAAAGGTGGGTCGAAGAACTCCATCATGTACTTTGGGCCTATCAGACCACTCCATATTCAACCAACAGGGAAACTCTATTCCAGATGACATATGGTACGAAAGTAGTCATCCCCATGGAAATAAGAGAACCCTCTCGATGGACAAAGTCTCTTATGGAAGAAGAACTCAACGACGAGGCGTTAAAGGAAGAGCTCGACATAGTCGAGGAAATCCACTCAGGGGAAGCTCTCCGTGAAGAGTCCCTAAAGCAAAAGATCGCACTGCAATATGACGCCAAGATCATCAAAAGAGAATTCCAGGTATGCAGTCTTGTCTTGTGCAGAAATCAGAAGGACTCTCGCGAGGTCAAGCTTGCAGCCAACTGGGAAGGCCCATATCGATTCAAGTCAAAACAAATGGCATGGGATCCTACTCCTCGAAGAACTAAATGGAGAACCATTCGCTCGACCATGGAATGCTGAAAAGCTAGAATAGTACTACAACTAAATATAGCCAAAGCGTAGAATAGCTGACGGTGGATCTGCCTCGCTAACGGAGGGGAAGCACCCAACCTCAGGGGTGTACCATGGTATAGGTACAACCCTTAACATAAACGTAAGGGAACACTTTCCCAGTTGTTGGACAGATGAATCGCCCAACAAGGATACCTCAAACGAGGTCCACCATTGTCATACCAGCGTGGCAGACCCCCAGCTCGCGAAGGGAAAGGTCTAAGCCTTAAGGAATAAGGGACTCAACTGCATTCTCGATCCCCTTTAGCGAGAACAAATCTCTCCCCTCGATAAGTTCTATACACTATCGAGTTCATCATAGCACGTCGAGCATATCCCCAGTTCTATGACTTAAACATTTAAAGCATACATATGATTACAATAACAATGCACAAACAAGGTAAAAAGGGAAATAATTATATATTTATCCAAAAATACTGACCATAAGGCCGAACATTGTCTTAAATTACATAAAAAGGGGACTAAGTCCCATACATCAAAAGTACATTAAATGGAACGCAGGCCAGGAAAATTCATTCCTCGTCGAGAGGGATAACCACACCTTTCTCCATGCAATGAAGAGGACCAGTGCCTTCCACGGCCAACTCCACCCCAGGATTCTTCACCTTGAGCTGCTCAACAACGTTGTGGAAGCCAAAAGAAGCCATTACTAAGTTTTCCTGAGCCAGCAAGCGGATCCGAGCAATTAGTTCGGCCCTGGTTGTCATCGCGGCCTCCTCTTCCGTCTCATCCTCCCCGGTGGCCAACTTGCTCTCTACCTCCGCAGCCCGTTTCTTAAAACGCTCATTATCAATGGTGAGGCCCACCATCTTTTCCCTGATCTCGATGACCTCTCTCATCAGCTCGAGCTTTCTCTCGTAATGCCTTTTCGCCTGAAGCAGATCATTCTCAAGCTTGAAATTCTCGAGTTCCACCTTATTAAGTCTGTGTTTAAAAATTTAAAGGTCCTTGCCAGGTACAATGTCGGCATCATTCATGGCAATGATAACTTTGAGGATCCGCATCATCCCCGTAGCATCTCGGCATAGCTCCGTTCTCAGGTCCTTATGATCAGCAGTCAGAATGGTCGATGCACCCAACTCGGGGACCCGAACTGATGACCCCTCATCAAATAAAGACCTTTGGGTCATTCACTGAGGCAGAACAAATGTGCCCAAAGGCACCACAATAGTCTTCAGAGGGGAAGGCATTTCCTCGACCCTCGACCTTTTTCCTAGCATAAAGCTACCAACTGGTGTGCTCCTCGGAGTAGAGCTGCCCGTGAGAACAAACCCTTCAAGGGTAGTCTGGTCTCTAATAACTTCGACCCTACTTTTGGGTCCCTTCTTCAAATTTCCCTTATTGGCCTTCACCAAATGTTCACGCATTTCAACCATTTTATCCGCAAGACAAAAAGATAAACAAGTCAGTTGTCGATTAAATCCTCGGATACAAATCAGAAAAACTAAAATCCACCTAAGAACTGCATCGTTGTATCATCGTTCGGGTAGCTGAGCAGCACCTTTACATTTATTAACCAAGCCTGGGTGGCCGGTGTTCCATCAGGCTTCAAGAGGGTATGCCTATCTGAATCCACGAGTTCCAAAGGGCAGAAACTAGAAACAAAGTTGAAAAACAAGTTGTACAATACCATATCATCGATGCTGAGATCCTCTAGTTTCGTTATATAGTGGTCGCTGGTGTGCTGAAAGTGGATGTTCACCCACTCCAACGGAAAATGAGCCACCAACTTTTCCTCACTGTCAATGACCTCCTTATCATAGAGAGAGTCCTTAGCTGTCTGCAAGCTCGACTGAATGACGTAGAACCCATAATTGAAATCACGAAAAGATTCCAGGCATGCTTTGAAAAGCCTTCTCGCTTGCTTCAACAACACCCTGCTGTGTCTACCATCCTGAGACTTCCTCTGGAGATGGAAGATTCTGAAGAACAGACTTACGGTCACACCTATCTCCAGGTAGTGATACACCAACTCAAAGGCCCTTATGAACACCAGGGAATTTAGATGAAGTTAAGAAGGCACGAGCTCAAGGTGGGTGAAAACAACCTCCTGGAAGTCCGTGAAGGGCAAGCGGTACCCAGCGTCGTGAAATGCAAACTCGTACATAGGAAATCGAAGGGCAGGAAACCGAGAGCATATCCTCTTATTGGGCTTCAGAGGTAATGCCCACCAGTTCACGGTACCCCCCCTTTTTCCTCTTCTCGATATGACCCCACGCGTCTGAGGCATTCACAACAAATTGAGAAGTTGTTTTTAGCGACTCATCCATGATCCACAATTTGTCATCAACGGGGATGTCCGCGGCTCCCGTAGCGTCACCCGAAGGATTGTCCTCGACCCTGTGATCGGGCTTCTAGCTCCCTTCACCTAAAGAGCAGAGGAAACATAGTGAATTCGACGATCTCAAATCCACCTTTCCACTACAAATCAAGTGAAAGGGCGACGATAAGAACTGGGGACATGTCCCCATATCGACCCCTTAGCCTAGAAAAGAACTATGGGAACAAAACCGACATGTCGGATTCATCCTCTCTAAAAGAAACTTTATCCTCAAACTAGGTGAAAAGCCTATCGGGGACAAGTACCTCTACACTACCACCATCTGCGACGACCTAATGCCTGGTCACTAACACTAAATTATCCTAATCAGAATCTAGCATGGATCTAACATCAGTCTATTCATCTTCTGAAACCTAACCTTAGTTCTTCATGAGATTCATATGCACTTGATGAATATTCATCAAGTTTACCATAAATTCATAGGAATTCCCAGAAACGTTGAAGATCCTAAGAACTTCATGAGAAAACTAATGAATGTTCATCATTCAAGCTGCAAAGTAAATGGAAGAATATGAAGATTACCTTGATCCATGGCAGAGTCCTGGGAGGTTGACAACGACGATGATGAAGTTTCCGACGAGTAGTTACAAAGTGAAGATTTCACGGTGAGAGGAAGAGTTTGTGCGAAATGATCAAATGAACTTTCCCCCTTTTATAATGTCCTAAGCTCGCGTGGGGAAACGCAAAGGCCAAGTAATTATTACCCAGGGCTAGCTCCCAGGTGTCATAAATAAATTACGGCGCATTCCAACACGTGTCATTAAAGCTAAAAACGTTTTATCTTCTCAAAGAAGAATCTTTTCCTAATGTTTGTATGTCTTTTTCCTACGTACAACTGCTCGCTATAATAACTAGAGCCTGAGGAGGTCACTTGCTTGCAACTTTTTAGATAAAGGTAACATTGATCTAGATCCTCGACACCTTAAGTCACTATCCACGCTCGAGCATAGTGACTTGGGGGCCTCCTGTTCTGGACTGGCCAAGCAAGTGCCCTACGCCCAATTGAGACCCAAACCAATATACGTCTAGGCATAATCCCATAAGAGATTAGCGAAGACATGATTGTTGGAAAATAGGGTCGTTAGCATACAGTCGTTGGAGACTTCCTTCATATGTGCCCTAACACCTTTCACGCGACCAACTGCCCTCCAAAATTACAGGAAGCAGTTACGCTCAGTTAAAGGTCACGCGTCCAATATCCATGGGCATATGCCCTTATAAAAACCCTCCACATTTGTAGGTCTAGATATTCAATTCTAATCACTCAATTATTTCTTACGCTTTAGTTCATCTAACCCTGAAACTTACTTGAGCGTTGGAGTACCTTGCAGGTACACCACCCCCTTTCCTACGAGCGTCATTGCAGTCCCAGCTGAAGACTTGTTCGGACACTCCTGAACATATCCTATAACATTAATCTCAATAAACCTGTAATGTATTTATTTTAACAAAGGAAACAACATATAACATTGTAAACACCCCAAATTTGCCCTCACCCATTCACACCATGGCTTGTGATTCATCTCATATGCATAAACTCAATCATACCATCTCATATCCTATTTTTGATTCACTGCATAGATTCAAAGTCATCTGTGTTGCACCCCAAAATTTGCCCTCACAATACAAGACTTTGTGTTCTAAGAAGGTTCACAAGGTTCACAGGTTCTCCAACACTTGCATAACCTTTCATGAGGTTCATGAAGTCTACAAGTTACTTTATGAAGGTTCACAAGGTTCACAACTCCTTTGACCAATTGTGAACTTTGTGAACCTTGTGAATCTTCATAAAGTGTCTTGTGATACTCATGGGAGGTATTGTGAAGCTTGTGAACCTTGTGAACCTTCATAAAGTAACTTGTAGACTTCTTGAACCTCATGAAAGGTTATACAAGTGTTGGAGAACTTGTGAACCTTGTGAACCTTCTTAGAACACAAAGTCTTGTATTGTGAGGGCAAATTTTGGGGTGCAACAATCTGCATCTAGGGTTTGTGATCTGAGCAATCCAAGAGCTTCTTGAGCCACTCCAAGGGCCATCAATCACTTCAAAGGGATCCATGGGTATTTCTTATATCATATTACATCCTCTCAAAGTCAAGGATGCCAAAGAATCACAAGAACTAGGGCTTGTATGGAGGCAGAGCCAAGTTTGACTGCACAGATGACCTAAAATTAGGGTTTTGGTTTCAAAGGCCATAACCCCAAATTTTTTGGTCATTCTTGTTTCCATTGGTCTCTATATGGTATAGGGAGTATGCATATCAATTTTCATGAAGAAATTCCATGGGGAAGTCATCTGATCAAGGGTTGACTTTCTGGACAAGTCAGTGCAAAATCAGGGCATCTGAGGCCCCCAGTGACCCAACCAAAGGGTGATCTTCATCATTTTGAGTGTATATGATCTTTATTTGATCATGGAAGAAGGTTGAAGTTCACAAGATTCAAGAATTACAAGTTTTTGCAAAGTTGACTTTTTTGGGCATAGTTGACTTTTAAAGAATATGTCATTTTAGGTCACTTTTCAAACCTTACTTTTTGATCCAAAAATGCTTCAAATGGAAAAACTTTGGTCATGAAAGTTGTAGAATACATTTTTCCCTTTTCAAAAAGTACAAGAACATGACCTAATTCATTTTTGATCAAAAGTTATGGTGTGACAAAGTTGGCAAAAATCACTAATTTTCAAGATATGCACCAATTGGAAAATTTGCAAAATCATGTATCAAGGCCACTTGTGACTTCTAGTTCACATCAAACCAATGCATAAACATTACATGTGACCTAAAAATCAGATTTGGACCAAGATTCCTCATGTTCATGGTTGGCAAGGCAAGGGATTTTCATGAAGTTTCAAAGGTAAACAACTTGCAAAATCATCATCACACTTTCCCCCACTTGTTACATTGGATGCTGAACCATGCTAGCCTCCCTCACACACCATGCTGCGCCATCCCATGTACTTGTGCTAGCCTAGAGCTTGGCCCATGCTTTCCTTACACCAAAGTTGACATTTTGCAAAAGTGAACTTACCTATCACAGCAGGCCAGGTCACATCATCTGACCAATTGGAGTTGTTTATACTATCCATTTGCTAGCCATTTTCACACAAGGAGCCAGCCTGAAACAAGCCCTAGCAAGACATACAAAAACTCTCCCCAATCTGCATTTTCCTTCGAATCTGGTTCCACAAGCTACAAACATTCAGGCAAGTCTCACCAACCTCCTCACCTTGTCTCACTGAACCTAAACCAACAAAGAAACAAGCCAGAAGCACACTAGAACACAGCATACCACAAAACCTGCAAAAACTCTTCTCTCTTCGAATCTCATTATCCAGCCATCAAGCACCCCATTTCCCTTCACCAACAAGTCAAACACAATGAAAGGAGCAAGAATCCACCATTGGTAAAGCTTAAAACACCCTACACACAGACCTCATTTTCTGCTATACCAGATTGGAATCTCTCAAAATAGCTTGTGTAAGCTTAATCCAAGCCTGCCATTAGCACCAGGGAGATCAATGGAGTAAGTTTGCACCAAGAAGTAGTCCAGAAAGCCCAGAAATAGAAGCTTCTATCTCAGGTATGACCATAGAAACTTTTTTCTCAGAGCTTGATTTTTAAGTTACAAACTGATTGCTTATGTCTTGCTGGTCATGGGGATGTTCTCAGAATCAAAAATGAGTAAGAAATGAGCTTGTACTGATGCTCTGAAATTTCACCCGTGGATTTTGTTTCCTTCGATTTGCATGATTCTTGGGGTTTAAATGATGTTTGAGGGTGGATTCATGACCTAGGTTGTTAGAGGATCATTTGGCTGTGTTTAATTTGTTGTTTAGAGGCCTGAATCGTGATTTAGGGTTTTGGGGTCGCCGGGGAAGATGACCGGAGCTCCCCTCCGGTCACCTGAGTTTGATTAACCCTAATCCTGTAATTAATTTCCATTTGAATCTTGGGCGTTGGATTGCTTGACTTCGTTGACCTCCCGCGTGCATGTGTGACCTGGATTCACTCAGTTAGCCCTAATCCCTTTAGTTAGTTTTAATTAATCATAATTAATCTAATTTAATCAGGACCAACCACAGCCCTTGGATAGCGCGCGAGTCAACCTTTTCAAACCCAGGGTTCATCCTAGCCCTCCATTCAGATTACTTTCCATTTTATTTTATTTTATTTCATTTATTTCATGTTTGTTTTATACCATTTATTTAAAATAGTAAAAATGCTTTAAAAATTATGAAATTTTTTTATCCTGAGTTTCATTAATTTTTAAAACACAAAAATATTTTTATTTTCATTTTTAGCATTTAAAAAGTATTTTTAAATATTTAAAAGTTTATTTTTAATTGATTAATGGAAATTAATTTATTAAAAATACTTTTAGGTATTTAAAAATCACCAAAAAATTCATGAAATGTTCTAAGACATTTAGAAACATTGTCCAACCTTCAAACCAAATTTATTTTTTGATCTTGATGCATTTTAAGAATTTCTCATTGAATAAAAATCATTTTTGTGCATTATTTTGATCCAAAGTTCAAAAAATCATTTCTGCCTATCCATGAAGAGTTGGACATTGATTCTTTTTGCATTGCATTGTGTTTAGCATGTAGTTTGTGAGATTAAATGGCCATGATTTGATCTTTCATTTTCAATTTGTTTGTTAATTTTCTTGTTTGGGAACCCTAAAACCCTAATAAACTTGTAAAAACCATAACTTGAAATTGGCTAAGAGTTGAAACCTCTCCTTTGGGATTTAGTTTAGTATAGGATTATGGGTCCTTTGAGTGGCATTTTCAATTTTTTATCTTAGGGTTTGCTTCTGATTTTGGTTTTTGTTTGATGTATTGTTCATAAACCCTAATTTGGGCTTCCATATGCATCCATCTTGCATTCTCTTGCATAACATGACTTGCTGTTGCACCCCAAAATTTACCCTCACAATACAAGACTTTGTGTTCTAAGAAGGTTCACAAGGTTCACAAGTTCTCCAACACTTGCATAACCTTTCATGAAGTTCATGAAGTCTACAAGTTACTTTATGAAGGTTCACAAGGTTCACAAGATTCACAATAATCACAAAGCTTTCCTGAGGTTCATGAAGTCTACAAAACCACTTCATGAGGTTCACAAGATTCACAAGCTTCACAATACTTCCCATGAGTATCACAAGACATCTAAGAAGATTCACAAGGTTCACAAAGTTCACAATTGGTCAAAAGAGTTGACAATTCCCTCAGACAATGCACCTCCTAAGCAGTGCATCCAAAACTAGGGTTTTGGCTTTAATCAGGCTAAATGGACTTCCAATACCTCAAGTGAGTTTCATAACATCTTATATGTGTGTAAGAACCCCCATGACAAGTTTCAATACTTTTCTCAAAAGTTTGCTCAGTCAGATGATCAGATAAGTCAAAATCAGTCAATGCAGTTAAATAAGTCAAACTGAGGTCAACTGTGGTCAAACCAAAGTCAAACTTCATGATTTTTTGCCAACATCAAGTATATGAAGTAAAATTCATCATTTGATCAAGGGTTGATCATGATTCATCAAGGATATTCCAGATCATCAGTAATCAGGAGTTTCTAAATTAGGGTTTCCTCAGTAAAAGTCAACTGAAATTTGACCAGCCATAACTTTCACATACTTCATCACCAAGTCTCCATCCAAAGCTCATTTTGAAGGAAATTGAATTCTCTACAACTTTGATGTTGAAAGTTAAGCTCAAAAATGCTTCATTTGAAAGATATGATCTAAGACATTATAGGTCATTTCAAAAGTCAACAAAAAGTCAACAACTTCAAAAGGGCATAACTTGAGATTGGTAAATGATATGGACCTGAAACCAATGGGGTTGTTTAGAGGACTCTTCAAGATTTCCAAAAAGTCCAAGAACACCCTCATACCTTTAAAATTGAGGGAGATGTGCCTTTGCAAAGTTGGGAAATTTTGTGATGGTTTATGTTGAAAATGGAGGTTTAAAATCACTTCTTTCCAAATGGGCTGCCCAAGTTGTGATCCAATCCATACACTAACACCATGCACGACCCAAACCACTTAAAATCTAATTTTTATTATTTTTATTTCTATTTATGTTGATTTAAATCATTAAAAATCATTTTAAATATAAATAAAATATGAAAATTAAAGATTTTATTTGGATAAAGCTTCTAGAATTTCATAATTGGTGATTAGAGTCAAAGAGGAATGAAATCATGTGATCTCTCCAAAAATAGCAAGCATTCATGATCAAATATTTGAACTTTTACACCATAATCTTTTTCAATATTTTTGGATCAAATCTTCACACAATGACTACATATTTCTGACCTAAATTACTCCCATATAAGTATCAAGCATAAGCCTAACCCTAACTCACGATTTCCAGCAGCCACAGTGTAAGTTTCAAAACTCAAAATTCATCAAAAAAGTGAGATTCGGTTTCTTCCATACAAGAGGTTTCAAGGTAAACTAAGAACATAGACGTGTTCTTTAGACATCACTGAAGCTAAAGCATCATTCATATGCATCCTATGTGCATCATAATGCCCTACCCGAACTCACTTTATGCTTGAAAATTTTCTTTTCGATTCCATTAATGTGTTATGTTTCAATGACTTTTGCTTACATAATCGTGTTTGTTGATGATCATAGATGAAATCTGGACAGTTTGGTGGAGTTTTATAGCCTGAAGCGTGATTCACCATTTTTAGGGTTTATAGCTTCGATTAGGGTTTTGTAATCCAACCCATATAAATGGATTCTAAGAATGTGGAGTGATTGAAAAACTCATTAGAAACTTAATGGACTGATTAATTTTGTGAAACCATACTGTTTTGCCATTGTTTGGTTTTCGTAGGTTTTGCTGGGAATGTTTTCGCAGGAAAATTTGCAAATATTTTCGTAGGAAAATTTGCAGCTCAGGAGGTTGAAGATGAAGCTTGCCGCGCGTTCAAAAATTCAAATTAAGAATAACATATTTTATTTTGTTTTATTATTCAATTATCACAAGCAGTGGCTTGTCCCAGTGGTAGGAAACGCACATATGAGGTCTGAAGGCATGAGTTCGAATCTTGCCTCCAGCAAGTTTTTTGATATTTTCCAATTTAATATGCGTGTTTAATATATTATTGTTAGTAGTTGTTTGGTCATCAGGTAGGCTCTCCCAGCCAGGCGGTAGTGCATGCATCTTGTAATCAAAAGGACCTGGGAACGAATCCCACCCCAGGCCTTTTGTTTTGATTATTTTTCTGGATTTTACCAAGTAAGACACAAAAGAAACTCTTCCTCCTTTATTATCACCTGCGCATGGATGGCTTAGTGGTTGTGGTTGTTGCTTGCAAGCCTGAGGTCTTGGGATCAAATCCCAGCAGGTTCCTTTTTCTTTCTTTTCTTTTTATTTTAGTTTCTTTCTTTTAATTTAATTAGTTTAAATAATCAAAATTTTATTATTATATTATGAAGTATGTATATATTATGTATTTCAATCCTTAAAATTATTTTCTAAAAAAATATAAAATTCTTGATTTTTTAATTTAAATTTTATTTGTATAATTTATATTAGTTAAGATAATTTTATATGATTAGTTAAAAATAAATTTTTTGTATATAAATAAACCCAAATTCTCAAACCCTAAAAAATCTTTTCCAATTAAACCCTAATTGTATTTATTTTCTAATATTTAAAATAATTCTAATTTATTTATATACTTGAAATTCAAATTATTTTCTTTTTAATGTTTAGAAACAATTTAATTTATAATAATTATATTTTTGTATATGATTTAAAATAATTTGTAAATATAATAATTAATAGAACTAAATTTTTATAAATATGATTAACATTGTAAATATGATATTTAAACCTATTTTTTTTATAACATGTATATATTGTTTAAAAAATAAATGTTAATATATGTTTATAATAATTAAATTTTATAATTATAATATATTTAAAAAAATAATAATTTAATAATTTGCAAATTAAAAAAAAATAATTGTTTGGTTATGTTTTTTTATATAATTGTTTATATTAAATAGTTAACCTCTTATTCTTATATTTTGATTTAAGTTTTGTTTATTATTGTTATCACTAATCATATAATTTATTTTGCTTTATTAATTTTATATGTTATTATTATTTCAATTAATTTTTATTATTCACTAACCTCTCTTATTTTATTTTGCTTATTATTTAATATTATTATTTATCACTAACCCCTTATTTTTCTTTATTATTGTTTATTGCTTATTTATTTATATTTTATTTATTTTTGCTATTTAATTATTTTGCTTATTATTATAATTTTGTAATTGTTTCTTGGATGTAAAATTTGTAATTATTTAATTATTTTTGTTATGGTTAGTAATTAGGGAGTGCAAAACATGTATGTTATATTAAAATAAATTTAGATAACTTTAATCATAAGATAATTAAAATAAACACTCACACACACGTAAGTCGATTTTTAATCGCCGTCTCACTTCCTAAGGTTATCCCTCAAGTTGCCTACTAATAATGGTCAAGTGGGGTGTATAAAGCAAGTCCCTTCAAAAGATAAATCATCAAGTCCCTCATGGTTGCCTATACGAATCGAGTCCCTTCGAAATAAATGATGATAGTCCCTCAAGTATGCCTATTACACCCCACAATGGCCTTCAAAATCAGAATGTCCCTCACATGTCCCTTAACATCCAAGGTAATAACTACCTACTCCTTAATAGTAGGGATAGTCCTACCAAGGAAAGGAAAAAAGAACAAGAAAGACTTTAAATTCTAGGGTAGGTTCCTCTTATGTACTTGCTCACTTCAAAAAATTTTCAAACACTTAACATTTTCAAACAAATTTTCAAACAAGTTTTTACACATCCGTACGTGGATTATTTATTAACTATTCTGAAAATTTTCTATGCACACACTACACTTTCAAAAAACAATTTAAAGTGAGCTTAAGTACCTAAGAGCCCATGGATAACCATGGATGAAAAGGGTGTTAATACCTTCCCTTTTCATAACCTACCCCCCGGACCCAAAAATATCTCTAAGGTCTTTCCTGTTCTTTTATAACCTTTCCTTATGGATAAAATAAAAGTCGGTGGCGACTCTTGCTATCCGCAACATAACTTAAAGTCAGTTCTCCCACCGTGTTACACTTGCCATGACATTTCAAGCATCCATTTGATTCATTTGACATCATAAGACATATTGAAAGCATGTTTGATCATTTCATCATGTATTTACCATGTTGTATGCCATGTACACTTCATAAATTTTCATGTATGTTCATTGGTTCCTAACTTGCTTCATTTGCATTCATGAACTTGTATGATCATTTCCATGTGCTGCCTCATGTTTGTAGCATCCCCTAGCATCATTAGCATCATGTATATGCTTCTGGTTTTGTTTCTCATCATGGCATCTCATCTCATTTTGCATTGCATTGCATTTCTTTTCTAACCTTTCAGGTGGTAAGTGACTTTGAGAAGTGAATTTGCCTTCATTTCTCATAACTTTTCTCTTCATCTCTCTTGCATCCATGCTGCATTTTTGTATGTGTTTGAGTTTGAGCTTGCTCATTCTTCTTCTTCCCACTTTCTTTCTTCAAGTGACTTGACTTCTTGAATGAAGCAGGTTGCTTTGCTTCTCTTGATCCTTTCATCTGCTTCCTGGTGGCTCCTTTGAAGATCTTTCTTGTCTAACCTCACAAACCTTAGGAACAACCAAGCATGACAATGATTAGGGTTTTGATTAGTCTCCCCTCTTAGTTTTACCTTTGTGTCTCTTTTGAGTCTTCTCTTCTCATCTCATAATCAGGGACTAAACCCTAAAGGTTTTAAGGCTTTGTGATTAAGGTTATGCCTGCATCCTTCTATTAGGATGGAGTGTATAACTTTAATCCTAAGTGTTAAACCCTTAATGTGTTTAAATCTCTTAATCAATTCACTTAATAATCATTAAGACATTACACTTGTAACTTGGGCCTTTCATTAGGGTTCTAATTCTTCCTTAACTGGTTAAGAAGGACTAACCCTAGTGTTAATGGACAAGTCCCCCTCAAGTTGTCTTACAAATCATAAAACTCACTTCATCATCATATCATTAAATAAAATTCACCTAATAAAGGCTTGTTTTGTCATGAGTTTAATCCCTAATCATGGATTAAGTTGAGGAGCTTTCCTCAGCTTAAACATTCTCATCTATTATCCTTCTATTAGGATGGTGTAATGAGTCTGTTTAATCCCTGATTATGGCTTAGCCTCATTACTTAACACTAAACAAAAACAACAAAAACATCTAAATAATCACAAGTAGGTTAATGATCTTAATCCTACACCAAAGGTGATTAAGTGTGAGAATCTGACTTCACACTTAAGGTATTCTCATTACCCCCAATCAGAGGGAAGATGTGATGAGTTTACTAAGTCCATTGGTTTAGGCTTAAGCTCATTAACTTATGACAAACTTTCAAAAGCAATAAAAGATTGAAAACACAAAAACAAACAATAATTGTCTCCTCCGGGATTCTTTTCTCATCATCTTCACTCACAAACGAGAACTTGCTTCTTCCGTCTAATGCAAGACAGTTTGCACCTGAGCCAGACAGGTCATACACTTGAGCATAGACAAGTAAGCAGTTCACAAGTCAATTCATCCTTTCAGTCTCTTTGGGTCGAACTACGGTGTTCTGACTTCCTCATTGCACGAGAGGATACGTAGGCATAACTTAACAGTTATCGAACAAAAGTCTCTGTATATTCCCCCCTCCTTCCAGCATTATTCTTTTTAGCCTCATTATCTTGAGCATTTCATCTTTGTCCTTACACTGACACTTCACTTATACACTTCACTTCTCTTACACTGACACCTGTACATCCTTTTCCAGCTCTTTTATACACAACTTGCACTGACACTACCCCTTTAAAACACAAATCTTTTAAGCGTGGATCCCGTCGAGTACGACGGACAATCTGGGTGCTAATACCTTCCCAGGTTGTAACCAACCCCCTTTCTCAGTCTCTCTGGTTCGCAACCGTCTTATCCATATCTTTCTAGGTTTATGCAGCATTACCTTTCCTCCGGGATAAAAATGCCTAGCTAGCGACTCTTTTCATCTCCAGTGGGTTCACGGCTGTGTGTTCTCACTGTCCCTCTCGCCGACCGTTCGCGCTTGTACCGGCATGCAAATCTTCGGGAGCGACAGCTTGGCGACTCTGCTGGGGAGCCTTATACTGCAACCAGGGCTCCTGGTTCTTTTTGTGGGTTCCTCCTAGCGCTTGATTGATTTGTGTTTACTGGGGTGTTATGTGCTATTTGTGTTTGTATATTTGTATTTATTTATTGCTTTATGTACAGTTGATTACTACTTTCTTTATAGCTTTGCATTATATCATATTGTCATACTGTGCTGCTGGCTGGATCTGTTTGGTTGCTTTGGTGGGTGGGTGTTCCATTGAGAGTTAAGGTCCTATACCTGGGACCTGAGTGACACCTAGGCTAGAGTGAATCATATTCTTTCCCATTCCATCTCGGTCTGGTGCGGGAATATGAAACACGGTTCAGATATGGGTTTCTTCTTGAGAACTCTGTGTTGCAGATTTCCTACAATGCTAGGGCTATCTGGGAAGCCTGCTAAGTCTGGATGACCTTTAGAATTGACCTTCAGAAACTGAGGTGAATTAGAGGAGGAACTTTTATGGTTATTGTAAACACTGTACCTCTGGGTTAGAAGTGTTTACACTTCTCATAACTGATCCAAGTCTGAGGATCCTTGTTTTAGAACACCACCTGTGAGGGGGTTGGGCTGTTTACAGGTTTGCAGGTACACTTGACCTCAGAATACCCTGTTACTTTGTTTGATAAGAATACTCCATGTTGGAACAGTTCTTGTGATTCTAAAACCCTGGACATGTGGCTCTTTATTTGAGTCCCCCCACCTTGGTTACTGGACTTATAGACCTCCATCTGGATTTCTTGAACACACTTGGACTTATATCAGAGCACTTGATCAGATCCAGCTCAGTCACAAACCCTTGCATATCATTTGCATACATAATCATTGCATCATATTGACATTTGCTTATTTGTGTTTCAGGGTATCCATCCTCATTTGGTTTTGGTTTTGACCCCATCTTCAGTATTGACCTATCTTCATCAGCACTTGCTTCAGCTATCAGCTACCTGCACCAGCCAGTTAGTGGCCCATTCTTCAGTATCACCATCAGCACTTGTCTCTACTCAGTCTCAACATCATGGCACCTAAAAAGAGCAACATCACCTACCACTTCTTCCAGCCAGAGCTATCTGACATCAGGAGGATTCAGACCCTGATCACTCCAGACCATATACCACTGTTCAGGGAACACCATGGAGATATACTTGATATGGTTATGGATCTGGACCCCTCACAGAGAAGCCTGATCCACACTTGCCTTCAGTTTTATGATCCCCCACTGAGATGTTTCACTTTTCAGGACTTTCAGTTGGGCCCTTTATTGGAAGAGTACTTCTCATTAGTGGGTATACCTATCAGGGGTGGAGTCCCTTTCAACCCTGAGATGGTCTTTCCTGGTAATGAAGAGGTAGCAAAGGCATTGCATCTGGAGCCAATCCTGATTGGGCAGCATATGACTTCTAAAGCTGGAATCCCAGGCCTGCATCTGGATTTCTTGATCTCTCAAGCCACTTTGAAAGCTTCTTTAGGAGAGTGGAAAGCAGTCTGTGCTTTATTGGCCCTGAGCATATATGGGATCATATTATTTGCAGATGAGCCTCGATTCATTAGTAAGAATGCAATTCATCTGTTCATTCTAAAGAACCCAGTGCCAACTTTATTGGGGGATCTCTACTATTCAGTGCATCAGAGGAATGAAAAACAGAGAGGAAGACTAGTGAGGTGCTGTGCTCCTTTGTTCCACACTTGGCTTCTCAGGCATTTGCCCAGGACAGATGCATTTTTGAATCCTCATCAGCAGAAAAACTGGGCTGGAAGGCTTACTGCTCTAACTTCAGCTGATATCAGGTGGTGTACTCAAAGCACAAAAGGCAGGGATATCATCACCAGCTGTGGGCATTTTCCCAATGTGCCCCTAATAGGAGTTAAGGGTAGTATTAATTACAACCCTCTGCTGTTCAAAAGACAACTAGGCTATGCACTGGTCCACACTCCTAAGGCACAGGACTTGGTTGAGACTCTTTATTGTGAGAACAAGGTTAATCTGGCTGTTGTTAGGCAGGTAGCCTGGGCCTGGGACAATGTGCAGACTAAAGGGGTAACCATCCTGGGGAAGTGTAACAATGTGGCATCAGCACAATACTATGATTGGTCCCATGACAGGGCTCAATTCTCTGGGATGCCCTTTACTATAGAAGATATGCCCGGGCCTTCCACAACACCACCTCCAGCAACTGTCAGCTTAGAGGAGTTTGAGAAGTTGAAAGAGAGAAATGAGAAGCTGACTCAAGCTCTACAGAAGACCCTCTGGGAGAGGAGTGATGGCAGACTGGATATTGAGAGGTTGGAGAAGTTGAAAGTACAGCATCTGGCTAGAATTGAGAAGTCTGAAGATTACATTAAGAAGTCCAGGGCTGGAGAACAAATCTTGAAGAATGCCTGCAAGGAAGCTCAGTTCCAGAAAGCCAGGACAGACTTGTATCTGAAGGAGAGTCAGGCTAGGTGGGTCAGGATCACCGAGGCTCGTACTCTGGAGGACAAGAGGGTCCAAGACAAGATAGAGCATATGGAAGCTAGTGCAAAAGAGCAGCAAGAAGCCCTGGCAGCAGCCCAGAGGGAGATGTCAGAACTGAAGATCAGAGCTGGAGTAAAGAGGTCAAAGGACCAAAGTCAGCACAAGAAGCTAACTGCAGCTGTTACTACCCGGAACCTCCTTATCAGGAACCTCACGGAGCGTCCAGCTGATCCGGTGACCGAAGCACTTCTCAAGGAAGTTCGGGAGGATGAGTTTGGTCTTGGTGTTTGACCATTTGCTTGTTGTTGCTTTTATTCCATGTACTTTTATTTTCTTATGATGTATTTTGACCCCTTAGAGGGCTTGTGTTGTAAAAAGAACAAGTTGTATTGTTTTACTTTATGTAATATATATGTGTGTTGGTTTGTTCCATCCGAGTTTACTTCGAAAGCAATATCAACAGCATCTTCAAAGGGTCTGGAAGGGTCAAAACTGAATGCCAAGCCGGATACCTTGTAAACAAATAAGCATACTGCATTGCATGCTAACCCTCTGTTTGTTTTGTAGGTGTTTGTTTTATTATTGCTAACTGTAATACCTCAAAATTTGCCCTCTCATTTCCTCAATATTTTGCATAGCATTTTGCATATATGGATTCATAAAATAACCAAAAACATTGCATCATATATAGCATAGCCGAGGCGTGGGTATGTGATCAGTGATCGGAGCAACCGAAAGTTATGAAGAGGCTACTGAAGGGCCACAAAGCTTCTCAACCTTGTGCAAAGGGTTCACAATATCCCACAAGTCTTCACTTGAAGCCACAAGTCATGGAAAGTTTTGGTTTGATTGAAGGAGGCAAGCGGTGCAATATTTCTCGAGGGAAAAGAGCCGAATCAGGGTTTCATTTCTACAGGGCTTCTGCATAAATTTTTGAGTTGAAGTGGATTTCTTGGACTTATATACGATGTCAAGTGCCTAGGGTTCAAATCTCGTCCACAAATTCATTTTGGAAGGGGTTCGACTGGCCGGACGACGGAAAATCGAAGAGTTGGAGAAAAGGCAACCGAGCTAGGTGAAAAGGGTCGACTCCGGACTTTTAAGATCGAGATCGTGAAATTAGGGTTACAATGATCCTATGGTTCAAATTTGGTCAAGAAATGATGGAGGAGTTATAAAAAAATCAAAGAAAAATCATTTGAAAAGTTAGTTGGTTTTGCATTTCCCTCCACCTTTCCTTCCACTTTCTTTCCACACTTCCTTTCATTCTTTCCATCTCATTTCTCCACTTCAATTCCACTCCATTTCCCTTGGAAACTTCCACCACCTTCCACCATCTTCTAGAGTATTCCAAGGAATATTCCAAGGAATATTCCAAGGAATATTCCAAGGAATATTCTCTTTTCCAACCCTAACCCTAACTAACTTCCAAACCTAATTTTGGATCCCGAACCTAATTTTTGGGCCCCAAACCCAAACCTAGCTCCTAGCCTAAGCCCTATTTAAGCCATTTTCATCCAAACCAAAAGGGTTCACACCATTTTTCAATTTTTCACTCTTTGAGAATCACTTTTCTCTCTCACTTTTCCTCTCCCTTTCACCAAAGCTTTTTTCAAATAAGCTCTTCAAGTTTCACATTGAAACTTGAAGATCTTGAAGCTTAAGCCTCAACCTCCATTAATTGTGGATTGAAGAAGAAGAAGCTACTGAATTTTGTGAAGATTTCGGCTTATCGGAAGTGTGCGAAGATTCAAGCTCAAGAACGCATTTATTTTGCGGTTTTCGGTTTTCGGTTTTCTCTTCGATTCAAGCTCCGATTCTTGCAACAATTACCGAAGCACTCCTCCGCTTCGTAGGTTGGTGACCTTAATCACTTCTTCTTTAAGTTATTCTCTTCATCTCGCCGTTTCGGCATTCTTTAAGTTTTTTCGCTTTGCTTGAATTAATTCCGTTCGATTATGTGTTGTTTGCATTTTTGTGATTTTTGTTGAATGTAGAGATTAAGGTGTTAATAGATGTAGGTGCTAGCATGTGTAAATAAGCTCCGAATAAGTAGAAATTAGTGGTAGCATGTCCCTAGGTATGTTAGGATTGTCTAGAAGCAAGTTTGTGGCCAAAAGCACTTTTTTTAAAAGCTTTTTTTCAATTCTGTTCAGGGTTAACCGGTTAACGCATGTGGTTAACCGGTTAACGCGTGCGTGTTTGGCCAGTTTGCTTCTGTTTTGGGTCTGTTAACCGGTTAACCTATATGGTTAACCGGTTAATGCTGTGAATTTTTGTGTTTTTGGTTTCTTTGATTGCTTAGCCCTAAGTCCTAGTGCCTCTAATGTTCATACTTGTTTAGGTAGTGATTTTAGGTAATTTTAGGATCCATTTCCAGTAGCTAGTTCCCCCATTTCGAGTCGTTTCGACACGATTCCGTTTATGTTGCGTTTTATGCGGTTTTTGTGTTTTTGTGCATACTTTGATTTCTTGCATTTTGTTGCTATGTTCATATATCATTAGGTATGTAATAATCATGTTGCATTCTGTTTTTTTACATGTTTGCATGGCATTAAATCATTTTTGCATTTCATTGTATCATTATGTTGATGTATGTTGCATATATGTGCATTTGGTGAAATTTGTTGCATGTTTGATCATAGCATTTCATCCATTCTATTCTGAATTTTGCATTGAGTTTAGTATGTTTGTTGAGCAATCATGTTGCATGTTCATATTCAATAATCACCATGTTCATATGCCATGTTCATGTGATTCATTTTTGGCATTACTTGTTGCATAGTCCATATGATGCATGCTTGCATAATCCTCCAAAAATATTCATGTTCTTGCATTTTTTATATGTTAATCCATGTTCAAATGCATGTTTGTGATGTGCTTAGTGTATTTTTAATTGAGTTTGTGCATTAAAAAATGAAAATAATCAATTCTGGATTTTGCATTTCATAGCTGTTTTTTGCATAAGTGCTGTAAAATGTGTGCTGTTTGTTATGTGTACATGCTGCATTGACCTTTTACACCTACCTTTTCATGCTGCATGCTGGCTGTAAAAAGCTGAGTTGTATCTTGCATTGTTTTCATGGCTGTTTGTGTAATAGGGGCTGTAATAGGTGCTGTTTTTTTTGCATTAGTTTTAGTTCCTTTAGGATTAGGATTGGGTCTAGTCTAGGTGCCTTTGGATTTAATTAGGATTTAATTAATGTGTGTTTGCCTTATTTTTAATAAAAAATGTGCATTAACCACTTGTTTTGTAGTGGGGGAAGATTGAGGTAAGTTTACTCCACTTTATCCTTTATTTTTTATGCATTTCTTTTAGGCTTGTTAATTCATTTTCCTTCCATGTTTGTGATTGGTAGGATTCCCCATTGTTAGGACCAACTTATCTTCCTTAGGAAGTAAGTTGCATCCTTTCTCCTTTTTTTCTTTTCCTTTTTCCATTAGGATTAGAAACCTCACAAACCATAGGATTTCCCTTGTAAATAAATCAATAAAATTAGGGTGTGTCTTAGTTCCCATTAGATTTTCCCTTTTCCAACTTGAGTCATTCTCTTTCTCATCTCAAAAGAAAAACAATAAAACACTTAACAAAAACCGAACAATCTTGTACGACACGAGACTTTGTTGCGGAGTGTTTATACGCGTCCTGTTTCGGGGCGAGGTGTAAATACTTCCCGCGATAGATAGGTCTTAGTACAAGACAGTTCACAAACAAATTCAAAAACACTTCATTTAAAAGCCAAAAACACAATAAGCGGCTAATCCTGCGGGAACTTCTCTTCTCATCTCATTCATTCATAACGCGAACTTGCGACTACTTGTCTCGCATGCAAGACGGTTAACGCACTCGTACCAGACGAGCCTGCAACACCTGAGCATAGACATACGCATTTCCAGCTGTAAAAAACACAAACAAATAGTTCCCGCCTAGGTTAGGCGAACTACGTCGACTCTGATCCTCATTATCCCAGTGAGGTACGTAGGCAGCGGGGTAGGGCCCGTTCGAGCACATTCTTTATTTTCCCTACATTTCCCCCTTTCTTTCCATTTTCTTTATTCCATTTCTCCTTTCTCATTCCCAGTCCAGTTAGCGGTTTATTCAGCAGCATCTTTTTCTCACCCTTTGAAACAAAGCAAGCAAGCGTGGATCCCGTCGGGTACGACGGACGATCTGGGGTGCTAATACCTTCCCAGGTCGTAACCGACTCCCGAACTCCGATCTTTGGTTCGCAAGGCCTCGTCCTTTCCTTCTTCCTCAGGTTTGTGCAACATTACCTTTCCCATTCCTTTGGGATAAAAATGTCTGGCTGGCGACTCTAACCTTTCCGCGCCACTTTCGCGTTTGTACTAGGATGAAAATCCCGGGAGCGACAGCTGGCGACTCTGCTGGGGAAGAAACTGCTTCTTCCGGTTTCCCTTGTAGAGTCAATCCTAGCGCCTGTTTGGTTTTGTTCTTTGGGTGTATATGTGTTTGTTGCTGAGTGCTTTAGTTTAGCTTTACTGTTTTATTTACAGTTTTATTTACAGCTTTACTTTATCGCATTTATTTATCGCTTTCAGTATTTTATTTTCCATGCATCATATTATACTGGACTGTCTGGCTGTGCTGGTTTTCATTTTTTCTGTGGGTTGGGAGTTACTGTGAGATAAGCCAAATACCCGACTTGAGTGCACCATGGGATTAGCGTGGACATGTTGTGCTCGCATGGTTACATGATGAGTGGTGATGTGTTCCACACCCAGGTTGCGACTGTCTTGGGACTATTTTGTGTGGGGGTTCTTCCCCACTTCAGGGTACAACCTTGATAGTTATGTGCAGCTGGGGACCGATCATTGAGAACCTTAATGGAAACAACCCTCTCCAGTGATGACAGTGGCAGACCACATTTGTTGGCAAACCCACTCGCATCCGAGGGTCCATTGGGAACTCGCATAGGATGGCCCGATTCTCTCATAGGAATTCAGTTAAAGCAAACTGTTCGTATGACGATAGTATTGTACCCTTCGGGATGAATGTACTATTGTTTCTCGACTCAGTGCTTGAAGCTGGAAACTTGTGAGGGATGCTTGTTTTTCCGGACTCAACTGAGACCTCCCTGCGTAGTACATAATACCAAACCGATTCCCTGATTTGGTTATGGGCCATTTCTCGGAAATGGTGAACGTATTATTGCTATTCGGCTTTGAGAGTCCGTGATGTTGACCCGAGTAGCACACCCGTGAGATTGGGAGGGGTTTACAGGTTTGCAGGAACCCTGGTACCTTCAGCATACCCACTTTGCCTTTGGTTCAGTTTTATGATCTGGATTGCTGTTCTTAAATTATGGACCCCGGATCAGAGGGATGATTATTGTGGTATCTGGATTTTGAGACCGGGCACCGACACCTGATTATATGATTGGCACATCACAGACACTTCACTGATCACATGCCTTGTCTTGCATAAGCATCATATCATCATTAATCATTTGTGTTTCTTTTATTCTCAGGGTCTACATTTATTCCCGGTTCCTGGCCATATTATTGTTTCAGAATGGAAGACGTCAAAAAGAGAACTGTGCACTACAAATTCTTCGATACTAAGATGGATCTGATCAACCAATTGGTGTCTCTGATTACCCCGGGTCATTTGGGCTACTTCAAGGAAACGTATGGAGATATTTTGGATCTGGTATTCAACTTGGATAGTTCTCAGAGGAGTGCCATTCACACTTTGTTGCAGTATTATGATCCACGGCTTAGGTGCTTCACATTTCATGACTTTCAGTTGGGTCCTTTGTTGGAAGAATATGCTGAGATTATGGGGGTTTCAATCAAGGATCAGCTTCCTTTTAACTCGGAGATGACAAGACCAACTTACGATGATATTGCTAAGGCTCTTTATTTGAGCCCGGCAGAGGTGTCTTCTAATCTGGTTTCCACCAAAGCAGGAGTACTTGGGTTTTCTTTAGAGTTTCTGGTCAAGAGAGCTGAAGAACGTGCCGTGGAGAAGCAGTGGGATTCAGTTTGTGCTATCTTGGCGTTATCTGTGTATGGGATAGTTTTATTTGCTGACATGGACAAGTTCGTGGACATGAATGCCATTCATTTGTTTGTGTTGAAGAATCCGGTGCCCACTCTCTTGGGTGATCTGTATTATTCTGTGCATTACAAGAATGAGAAGAGGCGAGGAGGTCTTGTTAAATGTTGTGCTCCTTTATTCTACAAATGGGTTATGAGACACTTGCCTACTACTGAGAGTTTTGCGGATCCTAATTCTACTTGGGCTCAGAAGTTGAGTACTTTGTCTGCTGGAAATATCAGGTGGTTTACTTTGAAGTTGAAGGGAAAGAATTTCATTGCTAGTTGTGGTAATTACCCTAATGTGCCTTTGATAGGAGTATCAGGATGTATTAACTACAATCCCATCCTATTAAGAAGACAGTTAGGGTATGCGCTCAAGGAGGTTCCTGATGAGTCTGAATTGTTTCAAACCTTCTATTTTCCGGTGAAAGACAATCTTCCTTTGGTTCAGAAAGCTGCAGGGTCCTGGAAGATGATTAAGAGGAAGGGTATAGCATGTCTGGGCAAGAGCAACAATCGAATGTTTCCTGAATTTGAAGCCTGGATAAAGAATGAGGTTCAAGCGGCTCCAGTTCCTTTTTCTGTGCCAACTCCGCCACCTGCTACGGTACCTTTGGAGGAATATCAGAAGTTAGAGGCTTTGGTTAAGCAACTGAGAGTTGAAAATCAAGAGGCTCTTAATTCTTGTCAAGCGTTGATGATCCAAAACCGTCAATTGAAAGAAAGAGCTGTGCAAGCTGAGGAGATAGTCCGTCTCAAGCAGAAGGACTTTGAAGATAGAGAGCTCTATTTCCGAAAGAAAGGTTTAGCTGAGACTCATATGACGGCCCAGCGCCGAAGAGAGAAGAAGGATCTTAGTGAAGCCAATGAGGCTGTTACTTTATGGCAGGAGAAATGGGACGAAAATCTGAAGAAACAAAAGGAGTTAGACGCCAAGCACAAACAGGAAGTCAAAAGCCTTCAAGATTCTGTGGATGGGCAGAAAGAACTTCTCAGGAAAGCTTATTATCAAGAGGAAGATCGTATCCGGCGCGTAACAGAAAGCCAGCAGGCACTGAAGGAAGCTCAAAAGGAGATTGAAGACTTGAAGTTGAGAGCTGATGTGAAAAGATCGAAGGCCGAGTCAAGTCAAAGCAAGGAGAATGAAGCAGCATTTCTACAGCAGATCGAGGAGTTACGCGCTTCTTCTGATACAAGGGACCTCCTCATTCAGAAACTCATCCAGGAGCCCGATCATCCAGATGTGGTTCAGCTGTTCCAGAGCGTCAAATGCCTTAGCTGGAGATTGAAAGATATGGAGTTCCCTAGTGTTTAATTTCATATTGTTGTACTTGGATTACCCACAGGCTTGTTGTGGGATTCCTTATATGTGATGTACTTTTGTTATTGTGATTGGCACCCTTCGGGGGCTTTGTATTTTCAAACTCCAGTTTATATGATTGATTTGTTCCGGATTTCTTGTTCGTTATTTGCACTGATACGGGGTAATGAGCACCAGTTTTTCACGGCCGTCATTATGTTTGAATATTATTTGGGCCTTCTTCCCAATTCTTATCTTCTTAATGCCAGGACCGGACATAGGAAAATACTCGGGAATAAAAGGAACACATTGCATTGCATACACATCATTTGCATTTTGTCTTTGTCTTTGCAGGTTTTTCTTCGAGATGTCTAATTTATCTGTGTTCATCAGGCAAAGATTGCGAGGGCCGCCAAGACCCGGTACATACGACAAGTTATCCCTCATCGGTACGCGACCCGCAGTAATCAAAGAACAACAATGGACGCCATGCAAACAGAACTCAACGATGTCCGTACCAAGATGGCAGAATTTATGACTCTGATGCAGGGGATGGCCCAGGGGCAGCAGGAGCTGAGAAATGCAATTCAAGGGTTGACTCCTCCTAACACTAATGCTCAGGAAACTACTTCCGGCGGACTAGGGGCTCCTCCCAACACTAACAATGGTACAGGTGGACCTCATGTTCCAGATCCATCTATGGCTGCGTATGTTCCTGTGCAGGACAGGCAGGAAGACCAATTCCAGTACTTCAACAATGATATGGGTTTCGGCGGTGACGGAAATCTCAACGACTTCTTGGTGCTTGCAGAGAAGGTCAAGGCCTTAGAGTGCAAAGATACTTTGGGAATTGACGTGTCAGATATGGGTTTAGTACCTGGGGTGGTCATTCCACACAAGTTCAGGCCACCAGCATTTGATAAATACAACGGCAACTCTTGCCCGAAAACTCACCTACAGGCTTTCTACAGGAAGATTGCGGCTCACACGCGAGATGAGAAACTATGGATGTACTATTTCCAGGATAGCCTTTCTGGAGGATCCTTGGAGTGGTACATGAAGTTGGAAAGAAGTTCTATCAGAAGCTGGAAGGATTTGGGTGAGGCCTTCCTCAGACAATATCAATACAACATTGACATGGCACCTAGCCGTACTCAGCTTCAAAGCTTGACACAGAGGAGTTCGGAGAGCTTCAAAGACTATGCACAGAGGTGGCGTGAGGTGGCCGCCCGAGTGCAACCACCGTTATTGGAAAGAGAGATGGTCGATCTTTTCTTGAATACCCTCCCAGGGCATTTCATGGAAAGGTTGGCTGGTTGTTCCTCAAGTGGTTTCTCGGACATTATCCTGACTGGAGAAAGAATTGAAAGCTGGCTCAAGCAGGGGAAAATTCAAAATGGAAGCGCTTCAGCGTCTGGTGTCAAGAAACCCTTTGTGAAAAGGAGGGAAGGAGAAACAGGAGCAGTATACGCACAGAGAGGAATGATGCACCAAGGATATTACCAGCAAGTGGCCCCCGTCACTATTTCAACTCCTCCAGTTCAACAACGGATTCAGCCTCCACAGCCGCAACGCTCGCAGGGGTATCAGCCAAGACCCCCTCGTCCGTACTACTCCCAGAGGGTGAAGGATAGACATATTGAAGCTCCACCATTGTCTTACTCCCAACTGTTGAAGAATCTCCTGCAGCTTCAAATGATTCAGCTCCGTACCTTGCAACCTCCGAGGCCAGGCCAAATTCCTGAAGGTTATGATTCGAATGCTAGATGCGAGTTTCATTCTGGAGCTCCCGGCCATAGTACTGAGAATTGTAAAGCATTGAAGCATGCTGTTCAGGACTTGTTGGATTCTAAAGCGATCAATTTCGCTCCCTCTCCTAATGTGCTGGAAAATCCCATGCCTCATCACAGGGGCACGGTTGGTGCAATTGGTGAAGGGGAGAAATTGAATCTGGTGGATGATGTAGATGACTTGAAGACTTCATTGGTTGCTATCAAGGGTTGTTTGTTAAAGAAAGGCATTTTCCCCGGATGCAAGGATGATTGTTCAGAATGCACAGAAGCTACCAACGGTTGTAAACGATTGAAGGCTGGAATTCAAGGTATGATTGATGAAGGAGTGCTGCAATTTGACAAGATTGTGAAAGAAAGTGAAGTATCTACGGTGACTATCTTTTATGATCCATCCCAAGTTCCTTCGCGTGCTAGAGTGGCACCAATAACTATTACCACTGCTGGACCCATGATGTACCAAAGTGACAGAGCAGTTCCTTGGCATTACGGTGGCGAAGTGTATTACAATGGCCAGAGGCAAGAATTGACCACGACTAGTATGACCCCGGCTCAAGTAGAGAATGTTGGAGTAGGGGGTTTTACTCGAAGTGGAAGATTGTTTGCGCCTGAAGCATTGAGAAACAATGTGATACCACTTAGAGATACTGCCGAAGCCCAAGCAAGAGCCAGAGGGAAACAACCAGTAGTTGCCAATGATCCAACTCCATCAGCTGATCCAGATCTCACCTTTGATAAGGAAGCCGAAGAATTCTTGAGGATCATCAAGAAGAGCGACTATAAGATTGTAGATCACTTGCAGCAGACGCCGTCAAAGATCTCCATCTTATCATTGCTTATGTGTTCAGACTCTCACAGGAAAGCCCTTTTGAATATTCTGAACAAGGCATACGTGCCTCAGGATATTTCCGTAAACCAGCTAGAAACGGTGGTGTCCAGTGTTAATGCCAGTCATGGATTGGGTTTCACGGACTTGGACTTAACTTCTGATGGGCGTGCGCACAATCGGGCATTGCATATCTCTCTTGAATGTAAAGGTGCGGTACTCTCCCATGTGCTGGTGGATATTGGATCATCTCTGAATGTCTTGCCTAAGAAGGCATTGATGAAGCTGGACTACGATGGAGTGGTGCTAAAGCCCAGTGATTTAGTAGTCCGAGCATTTGATGGATCAAGAAGATCGGTATTTGGAGAGGTGGAGTTACCTATTAAGGTAGGTCCACAAATATTCAATACCACGTTTTACGTGATGGATATCCAGCCGGCATATAGTTGTTTACTTGGAAGGCCCTGGATACACTCGGCAGGAGCGGTTTCTTCTACACTTCATCAAAAATTAAAGTTCGTCTGGGAAGGTCAAGTTGTGACGGTCAGCGGGGAAGAAGATATTTTCGTTAGTCATCTCGCCTCATTCAAATATGTGGAGATGGATGGCGAAATAGTCGAGACCCCTTGTCAAGTTTTTGAGCCCTTAAAGTCTGAACAGGCATCTGCAGTAGCAATTTCTCCTGAAGAACCGAAGAAGGTAGTTTCCATAGCTTCCTATAAACAAGCGCGTGAATTGGTAGAATCCGGGATCCGAGAAGGCTGGGGCAGCCCGGTAGAAGTGCCTGAAAAGAAGGACATGTTCGGGATTGGCTATCACCCTGAAGGATCTTCGTCTAAAACAAGTGCAAAAGGTTGTCAGAGCCCGGTCACTTTCACAAGTGCGGGAGTGGTAGACTACGGAAATGTCAGCGCCGTGCAGGATGAAGCTGTTGATAGTGACTGTGACTTGGATGAATGGATTAGGCCTGCCGTCCCAGGAGCTCAACTTAGCAACTGGACATCCGAAAGGCTCATTTCAGTAACATCTTTTGAAGAGTAATGATTTTATGTTTCTATTTTTCCTGTACTAAAGCACTATGTCTTACCCCGGGGCATAGTGTCTTTTTGTAAGGGTTCATTTGTTCATTAACGCAATCATTAATAAAACTGACGTTTCACATTCATTCATGTTGTTCTCTGTCTTTCATTTTTTTACTTTTGTTTCTCAAAAAGAAAGAAAAGTTTTAAAATGGCAATGTTTCCCATTTTCTCAAGTTGTTGCTAAAGCCTTGCATGAATCATCATTCATGCAGGTGCTCGTCACCGGATCTTATCAGTGACGACCCTGTTATGGCTAAGTATGACTTCGACAATCCAATTTATCAAGCCGATGAGGAAGGTAAAGAGGATTGTGATTTACCCGAAGAATTGGCCAGACTGCTCAAACAGGAGGAGAAGATGATTCAGCCGCATGAGGAAGATGTTGAAGTGATAAACTTGGGTACTGAAAAGGACAAGAAAGAAGTCAAGATCGGAGCTGCGTTAGAAGGATCTGTCAAGACTCGTTTGATGGCTATGCTTCGAGAATACGTTGACGTCTTCGCTTGGTCCTACCAAGATATGCCGGGTTTAGACACTGACATCGTGGTACACAAGCTACCCCTCAGAGAAGGTTGTCCTCCGGTAAAGCAGAAGTTGAGGCGCACACGTCCAGACATGGCAATCAAAATAAAAGAAGAAGTGCAAAAACAGTTTGATGCTGGTTTCTTGGCCGTGACTAGTTATCCTCCATGGGTTGCCAACATCGTGCCGGTTCCTAAAAAAGATGGCAAAGTCAGAATGTGTGTGGATTACAGGGATTTGAATAGGGCTAGCCCCAAAGATGATTTCCCTCTACCTCACATAGATGTACTTGTCGATAATACTGCTCAGTTTTCCGTGTTCTCTTTCATGGACGGATTTTCAGGCTATAATCAAATCAAGATGGCTCCCGAGGATATGGAAAAGACAACTTTCATCACTCCTTGGGGCACCTTTTGTTACAAGGTCATGCCGTTTGGTTTAAAGAATGCAGGAGCTACCTACCAACGGGCAATGGTGACGTTGTTTCACGACATGATCCATCATGAAATTGAGGTTTATGTTGATGACATGATAGCAAAGTCCCAGACGGAAGAAGAACACTTGGTCAACCTAGCAAAATTGTTCGACAGACTTCGAAAGTTCAGACTGAGGTTAAATCCGAATAAATGCACCTTCGGGGTTCGTTCTGGCAAGTTGCTCGGCTTCATTGTTAGTGAACGAGGGATTGAGGTTGATCCGGCCAAAGTGAAAGCAATCCAGGAAATGCCTGAGCCGAAGACTGAAAAGCAAGTGCGTGGCTTCTTGGGGAGACTAAACTACATTGCACGGTTTATTTCTCACCTAACGGCCACGTGCGAGCCTATCTTCAAGCTTCTGAGGAAGAATCAGGCCATTAAATGGAATGAAGATTGTCAGCGGGCCTTCGACCGAATCAAAGAATATCTGTTGGAACCACCAATTCTTATGCCTCCAGTGCCAGGGAGACCTCTGATCATGTATCTCACTGTGCTGGAAGGATCGATGGGATGTGTACTGGGTCAGCAGGACGAGTCTGGTCGAAAAGAGCACGCCATTTATTACCTTAGCAAAAAGTTTACCGATTGTGAGACACGATACTCACTACTCGAGAAAACTTGCTGCGCTTTGGCATGGGCTGCTCGCCGACTAAGACAGTACATGCTAACTCACACTACCCTCCTAATTTCCAAGATGGATCCTGTAAAATACATCTTCGAGAAGCCGGCTTTGACAGGAAGAGTGGCCCGTTGGCAGATGATACTCACGGAGTATGACATACAATACACTTCACAAAAAGCTATAAAGGGGAGTGTGTTGTCAGAATACTTGGCCCAGCAGCCGATTGATGATTATCAACCCATGAGGTTTGAGTTTCCGGATGAGGACATCATGTTCCTCAAGTCGAAAGACCATGAAGAACCACTTCCGGAGGAGGGGCCTGACCCTGAATCCAGATGGAAGTTGATGTTTGACGGAGCTGTAAACATGAATGGGAGTGGAGTGGGTGCTGTTATTATCTCGCCAGAAGGAGTCCACACGCCTCTCGCTGCTCGGTTGACCTTCGAGTGCACTAATAACGAAGCAGAGTATGAAGCTTGCATCATGGGGATCGAAGAGGCAATAGACTTGCGAGTCAAGAACCTTGAGATCTTCGGAGATTCTGCTTTGGTAGTAAATCAAGTCAATGGCAAATGGCTAGTTCATCAAGCTCGTTTGATTCCTTACCGAGACTACGTCAGGAGGCTGTTAACCTTCTTTACCAAAGTAAAGCTGAGCTATGTTCCTAGGGACGAAAATCAGTTCGCCGATGCTCTCGCAACTTTATCATCCATGATTAAAGTATGCCGAGAGAATTTCGTGCCTCGAATTTCGATCTCTCGTCTTGAAAGACCGGCTTATGTCTTCGCAGTTGGTGATGGTGAAGATGACAAGCCTTGGTACCACGACATCAAACAATTCCTGAAAGATCAAGAATACCCGGCTGGGGCATCCAGTAAAGATAAGAAAACTCTTAGAAGACTGGCGGGAGGTTTCTTCTTGAATCAGGATGGTGTGTTGTACAAACGGAACTTTGACATGGTGCTGCTCAGATGTGTGGACAGACACAAGGCAGACATGTTAATGCAGGAGGTTCACGAAGGCTCCTTTGGTACCCATGCTGGAGGACATGCCATGGCCAAGAAATTATTGAGATCGGGATACTATTGGATTACCATGGAATCTGATTGTTGTAGATATTCCCGCAAATGCCATAAATGTCAAATTTATGCCGACAAGGTCCATGTGCCTCCGAATCCGTTGAGTGTCATGTCTTCACCGTGGCCATTCGCTATGTGGGGCATCGATATGATTGGAAAGATTGAGCCAACAGCTTCTAATGGGCATCGCTTCATCCTAGTTGCTATTGATTATTTCACGAAGTGGGTCGAAGCTGTTTCCTATGCCAATGTCACTAAACAAGTGGTTGCTCGGTTTATTAAGCGGGACATTATCTGCCGGTATGGAGTCCCTGAAAGGATCATTACTGATAATGGTTCTAACCTCAACAACAAGATGATGGCTGACTTGTGTCGAGACTTCAAAATAGAACACCACAACTCTTCTCCATATCGTCCGAAGATGAATGGCGCCGTCGAGGCGGCTAATAAAAACATCAAGAAGATTGTGCAGAAGATGGTTGTGACATACAAAGATTGGCACGAGATGCTACCATTCGCGTTGCATGGGTACAGAACCTCAGTACGCACTTCAACTGGGGCAACTCCATTCTCATTGGTGTATGGTATGGAGGCAGTCCTACCAATTGAAGTAGAAATTCCCTCATTGAGGCTGATGATGGACATCAAGCTAGATGAAGCTGAATGGCTCCGATCCAGATATAATCAGTTGAGCCTCATTGAAGAGAAGCGTCTAGCAGCTGTATGCCATGGACAGTTGTACCAGCGACGAATGAAGCAAGCTTTTGACAAGAAGGTGCGACCACAGAGATACATGCCAGGAGACTTAGTGCTGAAAAGGATTCTTCCTCCTCTCAACGATCACAGGGGCAAGTGGACACCCAATTATGAAGGACCGTTCGTGGTTAAAAAGGTTTTCTCAGGCGGAGCCTTAATGCTGACAACCATGGACGGAGAAGACTTTCCATCCCTTGTCAACGCAGACGCAGTAAGAAAATACTTCGTGTAAAAAGGACCCGCTGGATAAAAACAGAATAAAGATCCAGGCAAAAATGGGCATCCCGGCGAGCCAAAAACAGAATAAAAGGCTCGGGCAAAAGTTAGGGAAATATTGAAAAAATGTACACCCGCTGAGTTGAAAAGCCACATCGGACAACTCAGGCAAAAAAGGGTATCCCGGTGGATTGAAAACCTGAAAGGGCGATCCACGCAAAAGAGGGATTAACACGAACGACTGCGATCTGCGAGATCCATGACCTACCTACAGTTGAGGCTATCCTAAGAGTTGAAGATCAATTCATTTACTTTTTCTCAAGAGGCAGAAGAGCGGAGCGTCTTGAAGACATACGAGTCATAACCGGGTTGATACTTGATGAGATTCATTTTCCACATTGCCAATAGGGTAGTTTGTTTTTCTTTTAGTTGTTCCCTCATTCCAGGGAATCGCTTCCTTTGTATTGCCTATTCAGGGCCACCTCTCAAAATCAATAAAAATTCAACTTCAGTCAATCGACCATTTTAGCTTTTTTGTTTTTACTTTTTCATCTGGCATTGATTGTTTGTGAAAACGTCTAGCAAAGAGTAACTTGCATTGTGTTATGAACATTTGAATGCTTTTCTAACTCGTGCAGGAGAATAGAAACATTTAATTCAACTCTGAAAGGGTGCTGAGATACCTAGACAATGATTTATGCTAGAAGCCTGGGGCAAGCAGGTCCCAAACTAATTCTCTATGTTGCAGGTACTATCGATGGTGTTCATGCAGGTACAAGTACTGGTGTTGCTAACAGAGCTAAAAGATCACTATCCAGGATGGGCATTCCCATTTGTTTGAGCAGGAACCGATGTCTCCCAGGGTGTTTCCAATTATCCCCAGCCGTGTGCAAGGTGAAATTTCTCCCAGCTAGACAGCAGAGAGTGGGTGCAATTCCCAAGCAGAAGTCTCCGTGCAGACAGGGGCAATCCTTAACAGCATAAGGGATGTCTTGCCTCCCCAGCAATTGCTTCCTCAGCAGTGTCATGCCTTTGGTTCCCAGGAAGTCCTCACTTCCCCATCAGAGTTCAAGAAGGGTCCACCTCCAGCAGGGTCTTGGCGCTCCAATCTCAAAGTCCAATTTATTTTTGGCAGTGGCGGCTATTCAGAGCCAGTGAATTATTAGCAACTTTCCCCGCAGAGTTGTTTCCTCCTCATCAGGATGGGCCAGATCAATGCAGTGATCATCATCTCTTCCTAGCCAAGTTATCTGGAATTACCTGCAGTCTCCTTATCGGGAGGTCTCCTTGCATTTTGCATACTCATATTCATCACATTTGCATCCTCCAAAGCGTAGCATTTCCATCATCATGGAGCATTACGCTATAAATTCAAACATATACATGCCAGCGTGGGCTAGTTTTGAGGTATATTACATGATACCTGTTACATCTCCAATCAGATGGAAGTGCTCCCCACAGAATGCAACTTCATTTCCCAGGACGGATGCTTCTACCAAGTCTTGTTGTTTTCCCCAGTTGAGTCTTGTTTCAGTACAACAGTCTCATTTCCTTTCGCGTCTCCGTTTCAGTACAACGGTCGCGTCTCAGGTTATCATTTAAGTACAATGATCCTGTTTGCTCGGGCTCTCGTTTAAGTACAACGATCCCATTCTTTTCGAGTCTCCATTTAAGTACAATGGTCTCGTATTTGAGTCTTGTTTCAGTACAACAGGCTCATTCTTTCGCGTCTCCGTTTCAGTACAACGGTCGCGTCGCAGGTTATCATTTAAGTACAATGATCCTGTTTGCTCGGGCTCTCGTTTAAGTACAACGATCCCATTCTTTTCGAGTCTCCATTTAAGTACAATGGTCTCGTATTTGAGTCTTGTTTCAGTACAACAGGCTCATTCTTTCGCGTCTCCGTTTCAGTACAACGGTCGCGTCGCAGGTTATCATTTAAGTACAATGATCCTGTTTGCTCGGGCTCTCGTTTAAGTACAACGATCCCATTCTTTTCGAGTCTCCATTTAAGTACAATGGTCTCGTATTTGAGTCTTGTTTCAGTACAACAGGCTCATTCTTTCGCGTCTCCGTTTCAGTACAACGGTCGCGTCGCAGGTTATCATTTAAGTACAATGATCCTGTTTGCTCGGGCTCTCGTTTAAGTACAACGATCCCATTCTTTTCGAGTCTCCATTTAAGTACAATGGTCTCGTATTTGAGTCTTGTTTCAGTACAACAAGCTCATTCTTTCGCGTCTCCGTTTCAGTACAACGGTCGCGTCGCAGGTTATCATTTAAGTACAATGATCCTGTTTGCTCGGGCTCTCGTTTAAGTACAACGATCCCATTCTTTTCGAGTCTCCATTTAAGTACAATGGTCTCGTATTTGAGTCTTGTTTCAGTACAACAGGCTCATTCTTTCGCGTCTCCGTTTCAGTACAACGGTCGCGTCGCAGGTTATCATTTAAGTACAATGATCCTGTTTGCTCGGGCTCTCGTTTAAGTACAACGATCCCATTCTTTTCGAGTCTCCATTTAAGTACAATGGTCTCGTATTTGAGTCTTGTTTCAGTACAACAGGCTCATTCTTTCGCGTCTCCGTTTCAGTACAACGGTCGCGTCGCAGGTTATCATTTAAGTACAATGATCCTGTTTGCTCGGGCTCTCGTTTAAGTACAACGATCCCATTTCATTCGGGTTATCATTTAAGTACAATGATCTCGTTTCATCCCGTCTCATCTTCTTTTGAGTTGTCATTCAAGGATGGCAGGCTTCCCAATAAATTTCCACCGGTTTCTATTTTTCCGTTACCTATTCAGAGGTCAAAATCAAAAAATACATAAATAAATAAATGGGCAGATGGCATTTCCATTACCTTCGGTGTGCAAATTTTCAGGTTTTATTCGAGTATTCAATCACTACATACCTTGAACGTCTAAAAGCTGATGCAATCATCCGTTCAGGTCTGCAGTTGATTGAATAGGGGCAGCTGTAATACATCAAAATTTGCCCTCTCATTTCCTCAATATTTTGCATAGCATTTTGCATATATGGATTCATAAAATAACCAAAAACATTGCATCATATATAGCATAGCCGAGGCGTGGGTATGTGATCAGTGATCGGAGCAACCGAAAGTTATGAAGAGGCTACTGAAGGGCCACAAAGCTTCTCAACCTTGTGCAAAGGGTTCACAATATCCCACAAGTCTTCACTTGAAGCCACAAGTCATGGAAAGTTTTGGTTTGATTGAAGGAGGCAAGCGGTGCAATATTTCTCGAGGGAAAAGAGCCGAATCAGGGTTTCATTTCTACAGGGCTTCTGCATAAATTTTTGAGTTGAAGTGGATTTCTTGGACTTATATACGATGTCAAGTGCCTAGGGTTCAAATCTCGTCCACAAATTCATTTTGGAAGGGGTTCGACTGGCCGGACGACGGAAAATCGAAGAGTTGGAGAAAAGGCAACCGAGCTAGGTGAAAAGGGTCGACTCCGGACTTTTAAGATCGAGATCGTGAAATTAGGGTTACAATGATCCTATGGTTCAAATTTGGTCAAGAAATGATGGAGGAGTTATAAAAAAATCAAAGAAAAATCATTTGAAAAGTTAGTTGGTTTTGCATTTCCCTCCACCTTTCCTTCCACTTTCTTTCCACACTTCCTTTCATTCTTTCCATCTCATTTCTCCACTTCAATTCCACTCCATTTCCCTTGGAAACTTCCACCACCTTCCACCATCTTCTAGAGTATTCCAAGGAATATTCCAAGGAATATTCCAAGGAATATTCTCTTTTCCAACCCTAACCCTAACTAACTTCCAAACCTAATTTTGGATCCCGAACCTAATTTTTGGGCCCCAAACCCAAACCTAGCTCCTAGCCTAAGCCCTATTTAAGCCATTTTCATCCAAACCAAAAGGGTTCACACCATTTTTCAATTTTTCACTCTTTGAGAATCACTTTTCTCTCTCACTTTTCCTCTCCCTTTCACCAAAGCTTTTTTCAAATAAGCTCTTCAAGTTTCACATTGAAACTTGAAGATCTTGAAGCTTAAGCCTCAACCTCCATTAATTGTGGATTGAAGAAGAAGAAGCTACTGAATTTTGTGAAGATTTCGGCTTATCGGAAGTGTGCGAAGATTCAAGCTCAAGAACGCATTTATTTTGCGGTTTTCGGTTTTCGGTTTTCTCTTCGATTCAAGCTCCGATTCTTGCAACAATTACCGAAGCACTCCTCCGCTTCGTAGGTTGGTGACCTTAATCACTTCTTCTTTAAGTTATTCTCTTCATCTCGCCGTTTCGGCATTCTTTAAGTTTTTTCGCTTTGCTTGAATTAATTCCGTTCGATTATGTGTTGTTTGCATTTTTGTGATTTTTGTTGAATGTAGAGATTAAGGTGTTAATAGATGTAGGTGCTAGCATGTGTAAATAAGCTCCGAATAAGTAGAAATTAGTGGTAGCATGTCCCTAGGTATGTTAGGATTGTCTAGAAGCAAGTTTGTGGCCAAAAGCACTTTTTTTAAAAGCTTTTTTTCAATTCTGTTCAGGGTTAACCGGTTAACGCATGTGGTTAACCGGTTAACGCGTGCGTGTTTGGCCAGTTTGCTTCTGTTTTGGGTCTGTTAACCGGTTAACCTATATGGTTAACCGGTTAACGCTGTGAATTTTTGTGTTTTTGGTTTCTTTGATTGCTTAGCCCTAAGTCCTAGTGCCTCTAATGTTCATACTTGTTTAGGTAGTGATTTTAGGTAATTTTAGGATCCATTTCCAGTAGCTAGTTCCCCCATTTCGAGTCGTTTCGACACGATTCCGTTTATGTTGCGTTTTATGCGGTTTTTGTGTTTTTGTGCATACTTTGATTTCTTGCATTTTGTTGCTATGTTCATATATCATTAGGTATGTAATAATCATGTTGCATTCTGTTTTTTTACATGTTTGCATGGCATTAAATCATTTTTGCATTTCATTGTATCATTATGTTGATGTATGTTGCATATATGTGCATTTGGTGAAATTTGTTGCATGTTTGATCATAGCATTTCATCCATTCTATTCTGAATTTTGCATTGAGTTTAGTATGTTTGTTGAGCAATCATGTTGCATGTTCATATTCAATAATCACCATGTTCATATGCCATGTTCATGTGATTCATTTTTGGCATTACTTGTTGCATAGTCCATATGATGCATGCTTGCATAATCCTCCAAAAATATTCATGTTCTTGCATTTTTTATATGTTAATCCATGTTCAAATGCATGTTTGTGATGTGCTTAGTGTATTTTTAATTGAGTTTGTGCATTAAAAAATGAAAATAATCAATTCTGGATTTTGCATTTCATAGCTGTTTTTTGCATAAGTGCTGTAAAATGTGTGCTGTTTGTTATGTGTACATGCTGCATTGACCTTTTACACCTACCTTTTCATGCTGCATGCTGGCTGTAAAAAGCTGAGTTGTATCTTGCATTGTTTTCATGGCTGTTTGTGTAATAGGGGCTGTAATAGGTGCTGTTTTTTTTGCATTAGTTTTAGTTCCTTTAGGATTAGGATTGGGTCTAGTCTAGGTGCCTTTGGATTTAATTAGGATTTAATTAATGTGTGTTTGCCTTATTTTTAATAAAAAATGTGCATTAACCACTTGTTTTGCAGTGGGGGAAGATTGAGGTAAGTTTACTCCACTTTATCCTTTATTTTTTATGCATTTCTTTTAGGCTTGTTAATTCATTTTCCTTCCATGTTTGTGATTGGTAGGATTCCCCATTGTTAGGACCAACTTATCTTCCTTAGGAAGTAAGTTGCATCCTTTCTCCTTTTTTTCTTTTCCTTTTTCCATTAGGATTAGAAACCTCACAAACCATAGGATTTCCCTTGTAAATAAATCAATAAAATTAGGGTGTGTCTTAGTTCCCATTAGATTTTCCCTTTTCCAACTTGAGTCATTCTCTTTCTCATCTCAAAAGAAAAACAATAAAACACTTAACAAAAACCGAACAATCTTGTACGACACGAGACTTTGTTGCAGAGTGTTTATACGCGTCCTGTTTCGGGGCGAGGTGTAAATACTTCCCGCGATAGATAGGTCTTAGTACAAGACAGTTCACAAACAAATTCAAAAACACTTCATTTAAAAGCCAAAAACACAATAAGCGGCTAATCCTGCGGGAACTTCTCTTCTCATCTCATTCATTCATAACGCGAACTTGCGACTACTTGTCTCGCATGCAAGACGGTTAACGCACTCGTACCAGACGAGCCTGCAACACCTGAGCATAGACATACGCAGTTCCAGCTGTAAAAAACACAAACAAATAGTTCCCGCCTAGGTTAGGCGAACTACGTCGACTCTGATCCTCATTATCCCAGTGAGGTACGTAGGCAGCGGGGTAGGGCCCGTTCGAGCACATTCTTTATTTTCCCTACATTTCCCCCTTTCTTTCCATTTTCTTTATTCCATTTCTCCTTTCTCATTCCCAGTCCAGTTAGCGGTTTATTCAGCAGCATCTTTTTCTCACCCTTTGAAACAAAGCAAGCAAGCGTGGATCCCGTCGGGTACGACGGACGATCTGGGGTGCTAATACCTTCCCAGGTCGTAACCGACTCCCGAACTCCGATCTTTGGTTCGCAAGGCCTCGTCCTTTCCTTCTTCCTCAGGTTTGTGCAACATTACCTTTCCCATTCCTTTGGGATAAAAATGTCTGGCTGGCGACTCTAACCTTTCCGCGCCACTTTCGCGTTTGTACTAGGATGAAAATCCCGGGAGCGACACTAACTCTGTTGTGATGTTCAGGAATTATTGCTCGACGACGAGGGTTCCCACTCAACCGTCCACATAGATATCCAACCCGTAACAACCTTCCGGGCATACAGATGGATCAGATGCAGCAGGACCTTACAGAGGTCAGAAACCAAATGACCAACGAGAGGTTGGAAATGAGGAATCAAATGACACAATTCATGGAGGTAATGAACAATATGGCTCAAAGCCAGGAGAGGTTGAGAGCACTGGTAGAGGGGAGAAATCAGGAAGATCATCAGCCAGGGACTGCTGGCACCAGCAACAATGAAAGAGTCCAACCTCATGTCAATCCCCCAGTCTTTGGACCCCACCTCCATCCAGAAGCTAACATCCCTGTCAATATACAAGGGACTGCCACAGCAGGGAGGGTACTGCAAGAAGACCCCCAGGAAGATCAGTTCACAGTAATGGGAGCTGGGGAGGAAGCTTATGATAGAAGATTGGATGAGATAGCTGAGAAGTTAAGATCCTTGGAGTCTCAAAACTCTTTGGGTTTCGATGTTATGGACATGGGCTTGGTAGACGGGGTCAGGATTCCCCACAAGTTTAAGCCACCATGCTTTGAGAAGTATAATGGGACTTCCTGTCCCCGAACCCATCTACAATCTTTTCTCGGGAGGCTAAAGGCCTATACCATGGACGAGAAGCTGTGGATGTTCTACTTTGAGGATAGCTTGACTGGAGCTTCGAGGGAATGGTATTCCCATCTGACAAGAGCAACTATTAGATGCTGGAAGGACCTGGCAGAGGCCTTCATCAGACAGTATCAGTATAATCTGGATATGGCACCCAACAGGACCCTCCTAATGGGAATGTCACAGTCATCTAGAGAGAGCTTCCGAGAGTATGCTCAAAGATGGAGACAGCTTGCTGCTGCTGTCCAGCCACCTATGTCAGAAAGGGAGATGGCTGATATGTTCATGAACACCCTTCAGGGGACTTACATTGATAGGCTAGCTGCCTTTTCATCTACCAGCTTTGCAGATGTAGTCATAGCCGGGGAGAGAATTGAAAGCCTATTGAAGATGGGTAAGATCTCAGACAACGGTGCAAGCTCATCCAGTAATGCAAGAAAGCCTTTTTCAGGCCCGAGAAGGACTGGTGAGACCAATGCCATCCACACCAACAGGGGCAGGCCCCAGTATGTTCATAGATCTGTGGCAGCAGTCACCATTCCCGCTCCAGCTCATCCACAACCAGCTTATCAACCTCCACAGCAAAACTATCAGCAACAACCTCAGTACCATCAGCAAGCTCAGTACCCTCCGAGGAATTACAACAACAGCAATACCAACAACAATAATCAGCAAAGGCCATTCCAACAAAGGCCTTCTCAAGCCAATAGGGTGATCGATCCGATCCCTATGCCATATGCTACATTGCTGCCACAACTCCTGAAACTCAACCTGGTTGAGCTAAGGACATTGACACCTCCAGATCCCAACAGTCTACCCAGGAATTACGACTCCAGCGCCAGATGTGCCTTCCATTCAAACGCACCTGGCCACAGTACAGAAAAGTGCAGAGCCTTGCACATGAAGGTACAAGACCTGGTAGACTCTAAGGCTCTGAATTTCGCACCACCACCCAATGTCAACAAGAACCCTATGCCAAACCACGGTGGTCCCAGAATCAACGCTATTGAAGAAGACAAGCCGTCTTATTTAATAACCAGTGTGGGTCAGATTCGGACACCGTTGGTGGAGATTAAGGCTCAGCTCCTCGAATGTCAAATGTTCCCGGGGTGTGAGTTAGGGTGTGCTTACTGCAATATTTCAGTTAATGGGTGCGATAACCTGAGGAATGGCATAGATGGTCTTATTCAGAGTGGCCAGCTTCAGATCACCACATCATTTCCAACAAATCCAGCAATCTCATCAGCAGCAATTCCGGTATCTCCTACAACTGCAACAACCATTGTTCCTGACAATTCTTCGGCTTCATCAACAAGTACTTCATCTGTCATCTCAACTGATCAGATATCAACAAATGTTCCTGCTACAGCTTCAGCACCACTTCATTTTGAGTCTCCTGCAACAACAACACCCATCCTTCCAACAATGTCTCCTACAACACCAGCAACCAACTCTGAGGACGTCTCAACTGTCACAATATTTTATGATCCTGAAAACAACTCTGCTTACAACTCAGAAAGTGCTGCTTCCATCAGAGCACCAGTCACAATTTATTATGATCCACAAACTATCACAATCCCTTCTGCAACTGCCATCAGTCCAGTCACTGTCACAGTGCCTGGACCAGTACCTTATGAAAGTAGTAGGGCCATCCCTTGGCACTACGGCTCTGACATATACTGCGAGGGACAAAGAATCACTCTTGATACATCAACACCTGCACCACAGATAGACAATGTGGGAGGAGGCGGAGGCTTCACTCGAAGCGGACGTCTTTTTGCTCCACAAATTCAACGACCCACGGCCGAAGCAGAAGCTGCTGCCAAGGCGAAAGGAAAGAGCCCGGTGCAGGAAGATCAAGCTGTTAAGGAAGCTTTGAAAACACCATTCGATCAAGAAGTTGATGAGTTCATGAGGATCATCAAAAAGAGTGATTACAAAATAGTGGATCAGCTTCACCAGACGCCATCCAAGATCTCTATCCTATCACTGCTTATGTGCTCCGAAGCCCATCGGAATGCACTACTCAAAGTCTTGCACGCAGCTTACGTGCCTGAAGAAATCACTGTCAATCAGTTGGAAACCGTGGTTGGAAATGTTACCGCTAGCAATGGGCTAGGGTTCACCAATACTGACTTGACAACAGAAGGCCGCAACCATAACAAGGCCTTGCACATCACCATGGAATGTAAAGGTGCAGTCCTTTCCCATGTGTTGGTAGACACAGGATCATCCCTTAATGTCTTACCGAAGAAGGCCCTGGTGAAGCTAGAGTATGAAGGATTAGCATTGCGTCCCAGCAACCTGGTAGTAAGAGCCTTTGATGGTTCTAAGAGATCGGTTCTGGGAGAAATTGAGCTGCCTGTGACGATTGGCCCACAAACTTTTGCAACGATCTTCTATGTGATGGACATTCAGCCTGCCTACAGCTGTTTGTTGGGTAGACCATGGATTCATGCCGCTAGCGCAGTAACGTCTACCCTTCACCAGAAGTTAAAATTTGAGTGGGAAGGCCAAGTTGTTACTATCTGTGGGGAAGAGGATATATTTGTTAGCCATCTGGCTACTTATAAGTATATTGAGATGGATGGGGAGATCCATGAAACAATGAGCCAAGGGTTTGAGGCCCTGAATGTTAATGAAGCATCTGCTGTATCTGGAATCTCCATGTCATCTTACCAACAAGCCCAGAAGGTTGTTGAGGAAGGAACTGCCCAAGGCTGGGGCAAGGTTTTATCTGTGGAGGAGAAGAAAGACAAATTTGGGTTGGGTTACAGACCAACTCAACAAAATCAAGCAGAGGCTGCTGAGAAGCCTGGTTTTGTCAGTGGGGGGATGCTCACCCCTGATGCTATCAACAATTTGGAAGACGAGCTGGAAGAGGAGCGCAACCTGGAAAGCTGGATTCGTCCAAAGATCCCGGGGAGCAGTATCTCAAACTGGTCTTCCCAGGAAATTATAAGAGTTACTCATGCAGAGTAATTATTATTTCCTGTATTTTATAGCATGCATCAAGTCTTGCATCTTGCCCAAGATGACAAGACTCATTTTGTAATCGGGCCATCTGTACTTTTTGTGCAAACAAGATTAATCAATGAAATATCAGACATCTTTTTGCAAACGAGTCTTTTTCTTTTCCACTCACTGTTTTTCCATTTTTCTTTTTGTACAAAAAATAAATGGCGATGTGTTCAAAATGATAACTTTATTTCACTTTTCTAAACAAGATTAAAATCAATCACTAAAATGAACAAACTGAACCCTTGCAGAGAGTGCCTTCCAGACAGCACCGACAACAGCACGGCTATGACTTCGTATGACTCTGACAATCCGATCAATCAAGCTGATGAAGGGGTTGGAGAAGAATATGAGCTTCCTGAAGAGCTAGCCAGGTTGTTGAGACAAGAGGAGAAGGTTATTACTCCTCACCAGGAGGAGATTGAAGTGATTAATCTTGGTACGGATGAAGACGTGAAGGAGGTTAAAATCGGGGCTTGCCTACAAGACTCAGTGAAGAGACAACTGATTAATCTGCTTCAAGAATATGTGGATATTTTTGCTTGGTCGTACCAGGATATGCCAGGGTTGGACACCGACATTGTTATGCACAAGCTGCCGTTAAGAGAAGATTGCCCGCCGGTTAAACAGAAACTGCGCCGTACTCGTCCAGACATGGCAATGAAAATCAAAGAAGAGGTACAAAAGCAGTGGGACGCCGGGTTCCTTGCTGTGACTAGCTATCCGCCGTGGGTTGCTAATATAGTGCCTGTGCCTAAGAAAGACGGGAAAGTAAGGATGTGTGTTGACTACCGGGATCTGAATAGAGCCAGCCCAAAAGATGATTTCCCATTACCTCACATTGATGTATTGGTTGATAATACGGCTCAGTTCTCGGTATTCTCCTTCATGGACGGATTTTCAGGATATAATCAGATCAAGATGTCACCTGAAGACATGGAGAAGTCAACATTCATCACACCCTGGGGCACGTTCTGCTACAAGGTGATGCCATTCGGATTGAAGAACGCTGGTGCAACATATCAACGGGCTATGGTAACATTATTCCACGATATGATCCATAAAGAAATAGAATGTTATGTGGATGACATGAATGCCAAGTCCCTCACAGAAGAAGACCACCTGGTGAATCTGCTGAAGTTATTCAAGCGTTTGAGGAAGTACCAACTGAAGCTGAACCCCAACAAATGCACATTCGGGGTGCGATCTGGTAAGTGTCGCTCCCGATAAATGGGAATGGCCCAAATAAAGGTACAGACGCGAACAGTCGGCGAAGGGAACAGTGAGAACGCACAGCCGTGAACTCACTGGAGATGAATAGAGTCGCCAGCTAGGCATTTTTATCCCGGAGGAAAGGCAATGCTGCATAGACCTAGAAAGATATGGATAAGACGGTCGCGAACCAAAGAGACTGAGAAAGGGGGTTGGTTACAACCTGGGAAGGTATTAGTACCCAGATTGTCCGCCGTACTCGACGGGATCCGCGCTTAAAAGATTTGTGTTTTAAAGGGGTAGTGTCAGTGCAATCGGTGTGTAAAAGAGCTGGAAAAGAATGTACAGGTGTCAGTGTAAAGTGTATAAGTGATGTGGAGTGTATAAGAGAAGTGTCAGTGTAAAAAAGGAAGAGAAAGAGGTGAAATGCTCATGATAATGAGGCTAAGAGAAAGATGCTGGAAAGAGGGGGAATATGCAGAGACTTTTGTTCGATAACCGTTAAGTTATGCCTACGTATCCTCTCGTGCAATGAGGAAGTCAGAACACCGTAGTTCGACCCAAAGAGACTGATAGATGAATTGACTTGTGAACTGCTTGCTTGCCTATGCTCAAGTGTATGATCTGTCTGGCACAGATGCAAACTGTCTTGCATTAGACGGAAGAAGCAAGTTCTCGTTTATGAGTGAAAATGATGAGAAAAGAATCCCGGAGGAGACGATTATTGTTTGTTTTTGTGAGTTCAGTCTTTTATTGCTTTTGAAAGTTTGTCATAAGTTAATGAGCTTAAGCCTAAACCAATGGATTTAGTAAACTCATCACATCTTCCCTCTGATTAGGGGTAATGAGATTACCTTAAGTGTGAAGTCAGATTCTCACACTTAATCACCTTTGGTGTAGGATTAAGATCATTAACCTACTTGTGATTATTTAGATGTTTTTGGTGTTTTTGTTTGGTGTTAAGTAATGAGGTTAAGCCATAATCAGGGATTAAACAGACTCATTACACCATCCTAATAGAAGGATAATAGATGAGAATGTTTAAGCTGAGGAAAACTCCTCAACTTAATCCATGATTAGGGATTAAACTCATGACAAAGCAAGCCTTTGATTAAGTGGATTTTAGATTAATGGTAAGATGATGAAATGATTTTTATGGTTTGTAAGACAACTTGAGGGGGACTTGTCCATTAACACTAGGGTTAGTCCTTCTTAACCAATTAAGGAAGAATTAGAACCCTAATGCAAGGCCCAAGTTACAAGTGTGATGTCTTGATGATTATTATGTGAATTGATTAAGAGATTTAAACACATTAAGGGTTTAACACTTAGGATTAAAGTTATACACTCCATCCTAATAGAAGGATGCAGGCATAAGCTTAATCACAAAGCCTTAAAGCCTTTAGGGTTTAGTCCCTGATTATGAGATGAGAAGAGAGGACTCAAAGAGACACAAAAGTAAAAACTAAGTGGGGAGACTAATCAAAACCCTAATCATTGTCATGCTTGGATGGTCCTAGGTTAGTGAGGCTCACTATCCTAATGAAGGAGAAGAAATAAGAAGAGAAAGGAGAAGCTCCATGGTGGCCTAAGCACACCTTAAATCGAGAATGAATAAGAGAAGAAGATGAGGAAAATGAATTAAGATGAATAAGAAATAAGATAAGAAGAAAAGAATGCAATATGGAGATGAAATGAATAATGAATAAAATAAGGAGATGAGAATGCGAAATGGAGATAAGATGAATAATGAACAAACAGAGCCTACACCAGTAGGACTTCCAGATGCAACAGCATGCGATAAGTAAAAAACAGGCCTCAGCGTTACCTAACGGAGAGGGTCCGTTGCCTCTTCAATGCGCGCACAAAAACTCAAGAAATAATGTCAAGTCCAGAACAGATTCATAAGCCAAACAGAATTAACACCAAGAATAAGTCTAAATAAAATCAAGTGCTAAACGCAATTTACATCATCTCATTAGTCCAAATAGGATTATGAAAACGATTCGTCGCAGGGTCGTCATCAAGCAATATCCACAATCGTCGAATTTGAACAGTCGACCTACAAAATATCACGCAAACTAGAACCAAAATTAAGCACAATCCGACTTAAATGAACTAAATTAGTCAAAATAAACTACATGAAGATTAAACAAAAATCTATTTAATTAAACCAAAGTAAACAAGATTACAAAATCAAAGTCATATTAAAAGTCTAATAAAGTTCTAAACTAAAAAATATTAATAAAATCAATTAGCAATCCTATTTTAAAATTCTAAATCAAAATTAACAAAACTAAATTTATTAGCCAAATATTAACAAAGACAAATATATAGAAATATAATTAAAGAAAACTATAACCAATTTAAAAAAAGAAAAAAAACCTAAATACATCTAACGATATTCTAAAATCAAATGAAAAATAGAAAGGGAGGGAGGCTGGTGCCACACGCGGGCTCGTGATCCAAAGAAGAGTCTTCCTGGGCCCAGCTGTTGGCCCAACAGCAAGACAGCAGCATGAGAGAGGGAGAGAGCGCAGGCACTGGGGGTGCAGGGTGAAACAGAATTACCTTGGGCTCATAGCCCAAACCAAACTGCAATACAGCAAACAAAATGAAAAGAGTAAACAAATTAAAACAAAACAATTAGGGTTTGCGCGGCTATCAGTAGCAATCTCCCTCAAAGCAAAAAAAAAAAAAAAAAAAACGAGCAATCCTCTTCTTCCTCGCGTCACGCCGTCGAACAACATTCATCACCGAGAAAGAAAAACAACGGCGACCATCCTTCAACGCCGAACCTCACCGGCGGACTCTGTCAAATCGCACCGTCATCTCTCAGTCCCTCTTCCGCGGTCCAAAGGAGGCGTCTCAAATCTCTCTCAAATCATCAGCGGTTCACGCGGTCTCGGCCTCTTCTTCGGTGAGTTTTGGTCTCACCCTTGACTTTTCTTCGTCACTTGACCCACTTCATCTCCTTCTCTCCGTCTCATATCTCTTCTGCTTTGGTTCTGTTGATGTTGATAGGTGTTTCGAGTGAAGGGAGGAGTTGTAGCGGTGAAGGGTGGTGGAGGATGATTGAGTGAGTTCTGTTTCTGGATTTGATCTCTGTTTATTTCCGGATCCGTGTTGTTGTTGATTGTTTTCGGTGATGGATGGTGATGTTGGGTGGATGAAGTTTTTGCAGAAAAAGGTTAAACGAAAAGGGTGGTTCGGAGGATGAAAGTTTTTGAGTTGTTGTTGGTGAGGTTGCAGAGGTAGGTTGAAAGGTTGTGAGGTTTGACGGTGGGTTGCGATAAAGCTTATGGTTGTTGTTTGGTTCAATGCTTGAAGAGTGGAGTGACGAAAATGGGTGGTTTCGGTGGTCGCTCGTTTTTGATGAAGTTTGATGGAGTAGTGATGAGTGTAGTTACTGTGTGTATGGTGTGTGAAAAATCTGTTTTGTTATGCAGAGCGCTCTTTTAAGAGCTGGTTGTTGTTGTGTGTGTTTTTGTGTTTTCTTGCTGAGTGAAATTGGTGCCAGATTAAAGATTGTGTGTGCTAGCAGATTTTGTTCAGGGATTTTGGCTGAAGGACTTTTCTTTTGCGGCTACTCTGCTGTACTTTTTTCTGTGAAGCCCCCATTTTGTTGGCAATTTTGGTGAAATGCTTAGACTATAGTTGCAGGCTGTAGGCAGCTTGGGGTGTAGGTAGAGCAGGCTGTGGGGATTGTGAATCAAGTTTGCAAACTAGTCACATATGGACTAAATGCTTTTTAAAATCAACCAAATATTTGACTCAAATAATAATCAAACTTTGCAACAAATCTAAATAAAATAAATAATAAAATAATAAAAACTAACTAACAAATGTTATAAACAAAAAAATTAAATTTAAACTGAAATTATAAATTGAAACTCGAAATTAATCTTAAGTTGAAAAATCAAGTTTAACTGAATAATGACTAGTTAATAAAAAATCTAAGTTTTTTTAAAACCAATTCTTAGTCTACATGTTAAATTAAAATTCTAAAATTATCTAGTAAAATTAAACAAATTCGAAGTCTAATTAAAATGGACTATTTACCTAAACATAAAAAAGAATAATTTATAAAATGAGGCGAGATAAATAAATTCTAAAAATGAATCAAACTCTAAAGTATAGATTAAAAATGATTAAAAAGAGACGGTCCTTCTAATCTAAGAATCGAAACAAAAATTTAAAATAAAACGAGACATGAGATGGTAAAATGTACGGTTAATGAAATGGACATTCGGATAACCGAAAATATGGACATGGTGAAATCGTTGTGAATTAGGACATGAAAAGTGGTTTGGAAATGATGGAAATTACGGGTATGTGTTAATTTGGACATGAACTAAATCAAAGGCCACTGATGCACAATACACCTGAGTTTAATCCAACACCAAATTTATACCAACTCCCACACGCCTCAGATGAAATAAACACGACTGCCACAGAACAACTCGCAATTGAAACAACAACCATCTGAATCACTTATAAATCTTGACTTGATTATTGAACTTGATGACCTCCCTAACTCAACCTGAGACACATACTCCTTGAAAGTTATTTGAGAATGAAGATAGCCTGAGATGCTGAGAAGACAAAAAATATCCGTGTAACTTGAAGAAGAAGAAAATATCCTGATGATATGCCAGATGCGCAGTGAATAGTCCTCAGACGTGAAATCCTTGAACAACACTTAACTAGGGAAATAAACCCTGATTGAGTGACAATAGCATAAGAAAACAATGTCATTGATGGCTGCATAGCCGAGGACTTTAAATTCTTCTGATGATTCGCAAATAGGAACGTGAAAACCTAAACCTTCAGAAAATGTGATCCCATGTCTTAGGAGCTTATGCAAATGGTATGCAAAATGCGTATGAATGCAAAACGAAAAGCTGACAAAGACAGAAAAGCCAGAGGGCAAATTTGGGGTGTCCACAGCTGCCCCTATTCAAACATGAGTTAGCTGTGCAGGGTGTAAGCAGCGGCTTAACAGGCAAACAAGATAACTTGTGGTTGAATACCAAAGACAGTCCAAAATTTGCACTCACAGAAATGAAGAAGAAAAGGGATATAGATTGTAAAAGAAAATAAAGTATATTGTAAAGTGTGGGCGACGGAGGACGACCATCGAGCAGAGGACGACTGCTGGGTAAATAGCAATGACGGGGACGACCGACATGCTGGGGGTAAAAGGTAAAGCTAAGACGGGGACGGCCGACTAGCTGGGAAAAATAAGAAAATACGATGGGGACGGCCATCAAGATAAAGCTGTAAGATTCTCTGGGAATTAATGAAACATGACGGGGACGGCGATCAAGTTCATAAAGCAAAGTAACCAACGATGGGGACGGCCATCGGGCTAAAAAGAAAAGGGACCACGACGGGGATGGCCATCAGGTTAAAGAATAAATGAAATAAACAGATGATGAGGTACGGTCATCAAAGGTGAAGGACGATCACCTAACAGGGGACGGCTGCTCTGTTGGGTTAAGATGAGGGACGGTCATCTTAGGTGGAGGACGACCACCTGGCAGGGTACGGCTGCCGAAAATATCACGACATAGGACGAATGCCGGATAGAAAATCAACGATGGGGACGGCCATCGGATGAGCATGATGGAGGACGACCATCAAGAGGTGGAGGACGACCACCTAGCAGGGGACGGCTTCTCTCAAGGTTTGTCATGACATAGGACGAATGTCAGATAAAGGAAAATCTGTTTTGTTGACGATCTACTGGGGAATAGTAAACACGGACGAGTGTTTATATCTAGGAAATAAAAGGTATAAGTGTTTTGGCGCTGTGTATAGATTAAAGATGCGGGCGAGCATCCTTAAGACTACGATACGGACGAGTATCGAGTAGAAACAAATACTGACACGTGCTTAGAGACGATGATACGGACGAGTATCAACTGGTTAACAATGAACACGGACGAGTGTTGAATCTGAGGGGACTCTTTTGGGGAATAGTAGACACAGACGAGTGTCTATATTCAAGAAGACATGAGTGTTTGACACGGTGTATGGATTAAAGATGCGGACGAGCATCCTTAAGACTATGATACGGACGACTATCAGGTAGAAACAAACGCTTGACGCATATTCTGAGATGATGGTACAGACGGGTACCAACTGGTTAACAAAGAACACGGACGAGCGTCAAATCTGCGGGGATATAAATGGTGTATACAAGATACGGACGGGTATTTGTATAAGTGAAATAAGTATGAGTGGTGTATAGACGAGTGTTTATCTGCTGGGGAGAGTGACACGGACGAGTGTCGAAAGGAGAAAAGTATAGTATAAACAAGTATCTGATATACAAAGTATAGATGACTGTGCTGGGGATATGACACGGACGGGTGTCAAGAAAATTGTATATATGTATCTGTGAGTGCAAAAGGGACGCTTTGACTTTCTGCTGGAGATATGACACGGACGGGTGCCACAAGGAGTATACATTGGTGTTTGGGAATGTGAGGCAACTGTTTTAGCTTTAACTCTCCGCTGGGGAATTTGGGAAGTATTCTGTATACTGCCGACGGGTTGAAAGCTTTTAACTCTGATGGGAACGAAGTGTTGGCAACCTGATGCTTGTTGGAGGGGTTTTCACTAGAGGAAAGACGACTCTGCGTGAGGTATACTTCGTTTAACTACTTTGAACATCGGCTGAGGATCTGATCATCCCGCTCTGACTCCACTGGGGAGAATTTCTTCTTGCTCTGCTGAGGAAATCCCTTGGAAATGAGAATCCCGATGACTTTATGGGGAAAGATCATCTTTAGACTTGGCTAGGGAAGATGCTTGATCACACAATCCTGCTGAGGAGGGAATTCTGATAATTCTAACTTTGTGGGGAAGCAAGGCCTTTAGCTTCCTGTCGGGAAAACTTTGCTGTGGAAAGATAAGTCCGCTTGGGGACGAAAACAATTCAATTAGCCTTGAAGTTCTGTTAGGGTTATCATCTATTTCAACTCAGCTGGGGATGTCAACCTTCATGGTTGAGAAAAGATTTGGCAATGCTCTGCTGAGGAGAGACTTTGCTGGAGAATCAAAATATGCCCCAAGTATAGCATAACAGCTGTGTTGGGAAGATATGCCAATGAAAATTGGTTTTGACTGAATGCGAATTACCAGCTCCTCATGAGGGAATCTTGTCGGCTGAAAGAAGATCTTTATGCTCGGGGAAGAAATAAATTTCCAATGCCCTGCTGGTAAAATAAATACCAGACATTCCCTGAGAATTAACACAGTGCTTCAAACTTCTGAGCTCAACAAAAGCATTACTGATCATCCTGAGTGAACTATCATTCCCTTAACTCCTCAATTATACCATACTGCATCATCCATAAAAAGATCGTCTTCAGAGGATTTTACAGAAGACTTGGCATCCAGAATTGCCCCAGTGTCTTCAAACTCTCGCAGAAATTCAACAAGTCTTGAGATAACTGCCCCAGATTACGTCTTGAAACGATTCTTGCCCCACATCAGAGCTAAAACAGAAACCATGCGGTATGAAGATGCAATGCAAATGATGTACAATGCAAACGTATGCTCATAACCAAAGATATGAAACAAGGATGGTTGGGCGCTAGGGCCAGGTTGATAGATATATATATTTTTGGTTGCCAAGCAATTGGACTTTTGAAGGTGAATTACCAGACGAGAACTGGTTTAATAAAGGTAGGCCAACAGACGAGAACTGATGGGCAAAGAATAAGTCGTCAGACGAGAACTGACTCCTCGGGGTTCATTGTCAAACGAGAATTGACTCTGAAAAAGAATGAATACCAGACGGGAACTGGCGTTCAACAGGTTGAATGAAAAGATGACCAGACGGGAACTGGTTAAAAGATTCGCTTACTAGACGAGAACTGGTATTTGAAGTTGGTTCGCCAGACGAGAACTGGACTTTGGGTTTGTCTGCCAGACGAGGACTAGACTTTGGAAAGTTTTGCCAGATGAGAACTGGACTTTGGAAAGTTTTGCCAGATGAGAACTGGACTTTGGAAAGTTTTGCCAGATGAGAACTGGACCTTGAAATGGTTTGCCAGACGAGAACTGGGCTTTGAAATGGTTTGCCAGACGAGAACTGGGCTTTGAAAAGGCTTGCCAGACGAGAACTGGACTTTGAAAGGTTGATAAGTTGGGGTTACGAGGCCCTGGATGTGAGATCTGATGTTTGTGGGGTTAGATGCCCAATGCACTTATGATGCATATGCTCTATATGTGACATGAATAACGTATGCAAATGATTTATGCAATGATTATGAAAAGCTAGAAAAACTCCCAAGGATGGGAAGAAAGGTCCTATGACAAGGCTTCAGGTTGAGAAGGGTGACAAAGGCGACGGTGGGTAGCATGATTTCCCGATACTCGTCATGAACTCGAAGATCACTGATACAAATTGCTCTGTGTAGCTAAAGTTTGCCCCTGTTGGATGAGTCTCTGAACAGACTGTCACTGATTACCCAATTTCTGGAATGGCAGACTTGGATGCCGAGGAGAATTGCATCTAGTGAACTCTGGAATTACTCTGCCCCGGTATGAGCGTGGAAGCGACTCGATTCATTCTGACTGAGCATTGGAAGAATTGACCCTTAGTCAAAGGAAACTCCGGGTGTCCTGCCCCTGCTTGGGAGATTCAACTTTGATCAACTAATTCTTGAATGACGTCCCTCCGTCAAATGATGCTTAGGAACTCTCTTTACCCTGACAGATTCCTTGGTCAGCAAAACCACTGGATAACATGCCCCTGGTTCATAGGCTAACAAGATGCTCTTGATTCTGGTCATCATTGTTGAATGATCAAGTTCCCTCGCGATTGCTCTTTGTAGGAATTTCCCTGGTGTCACAAACTAACTTGCAATTAAAACTGTACATTCACAAATGGTAATTTTAATGCAGTACACATGCAAGTTTTTTTGAAAATTTATTTATTTTGATGCTGTGACAGTGTGTGACAAATGGACGATTAGTCCAAACGTGGTGTTGAGTTAGTAAATCGTTAGGAGTCAGTTTACGCAACCTTGTCGTAGTATGCTTTCAGAACTGAACCTGATTCAATTAGGACTTTCAAGGGTTATGGCGTGGCCTGGTTCACGGTTTTTTTTAGAAAGAAGGATTTATGGCTCAAAGTTTATTTGTGCCCACCCATTCTCCTTGATGTTCTCCGGTCCTATATTCAGCTAATTCGACTTAAGCACTCGCTTCTCAAAAGGGTTTTGTAATGGTTGAGGAACCAATGACGTTGATGGTTTACGCACCAATGAGGTTTCTTGGAGTAACAGTCACCCCTTCTGACCTTGTGTCTGGTCACACGACTTTGTTCTTATGGAATATATTTTTTTCAGATTTTTTATTCCCTAACTTTTGCCTGGACTGAATTTTTTTGAAAATTTTTTCGATTTTGAAGTCCAGCGGGATGCCCTAACTTTTGCCTAAGTCATATGTTTTCACATATTTTCGACTTAGCGGGCTTTATTTCTTTTTTTCTTTGATTTTTGTTGAACAAATCGTGTGACACTGGCTTGTCATGACTTGCTTGAAAGGGTAATGACTGCCTCATTCTTTTGTTGGTGAGGGATAACCATTGTGGTTTCACGTCCCTTGACCTCTTGAGGTGTAATGAATAAAGGTAATGGATCCTCGGATGCACACTCCTTTGGAAATTTGAACGCCCGGTCAAATTAACTGATGACTACCCTGCCCCGGGTTGAATGTGAGGGTTTTTTCTGTTTAGAAAAGAAACTCCTACTTCAAGGCTCAGAGGGGTTGACGAGGGTCTATCTCCCTTATATCTCCGGTGTTTGGGAATTGAAGCAATGCCTGTACATCATCAACAGGTTCTACTCTGAAAGCATACCTTCAACAGTTATGGGTATTCAGTTGTCATCATCCTCCCTCAAACCTGCTAAACAACAGTGAAATAAATGGGAGGTATATGGATGCAATTTTTTTTGTTTTTCCGTTTTTCAATGCAAGTAAAGAAAAATGAGCGAATGCGACATAATTGATTCAAAAAGTGCAAGATCACTACATTAACATTACCATTTAAAATAACAATGCTTAAAATACAAGTAGCTGCTAACAGGAAAGAAACTACAATGCAAATGATAAAAAGGATACAATGATCACCAACTCTGATGACGTTTTGTTGTCTGGACCACTGAAATCAGGAGACGCTCCTCCGAAGTCTTCGAACTCAAACAGGTGAAAGGTTGACATGCACAACCAAGCTTCCTTCTGGAAAGGAAATGTAGCCCTTGTCTATCAATTGTTGGACCTTGGCTTGAAAAGCTTTGCAATCTTCAGTTGAACGCCCCATTGATCCACCATGATACCCGCACTGCTCATGAGGATTGTACCCTGGAGGGTACGGCTCTGACAATGGCTTGAGAGGCTTAGGAACCACCAAAGAGTTCTGAACTAGATGTGGCAAGAGTTCACTGTATGCCATGGGGACTGGACGAAAAGGAGCAATCCTTCTTTCCAGATTGTTACGAGGCCTAGGCTGGCTCTGAAGTTGATTCTGAGGTCTTCGACCATGAGCTTGTAGATTTGGATGAGGAGGAGTCCAAGGTTTCTGATATGGTGCTCTGAGCATTGCCGAATGCCCATAAGAGTAATCAGTTTCAGGAAAAAATGATCTCTGAGAAGATGCTGGTCCAGAATATGCAACACTGGCCATGACTGCACTGACGTCATTCCATTCTTCCTCTTGGGAGCTAACAACAGACCCACCTTCACTAGCTGGGATATTCGAAAAGTCCTGGATCTTTCCACTTTTGAGCAGGCTCTCAATGTGTACTCCGACTATCATCAAATCAGAGAAGCTTGCCATCCCAATGCTACTCATCCTCTCCAAGTATGGACCCTGCAAGGTGCTCGCGAACAGGTCAATTAATTCTCTGTCTGAAAGTGGTGGTTGCACTTGGGCTGCCAATTCTCTCCACCGCTGTGCATATTCTCTGAAAGATTCACCACTCCCCTGGGATAGGCTCTGCAAGTGCGTGCGATTGGGCGCCACGTCCATATTGTACTGGTATTGCTTTACGAAAGCTCTGGATAAAACATTCCAAGATCGGATATGACTGCTTTCCAAATCCATGTACCAGCTTAAAGATGCCCCACTTAAACTGTCCTGAAAACAGTGAATCATCAACTTATCATTGCAGGCATGAGAAGTCATTTTTCTACAGAACATCACCAAATGACGCTTCGGGCAACTGACACCAGTGTACTTCTCGAGCTTCGGAGTTTTGAAATTTGGAGGGATGACAAGACCAGGCACCAAACACAGGGTTAGAGCATCAAAACCAAAGGCATCAGGATCTGCTAAGGCTTTGAGTCGCTCATCCAACACACGAAATCTTTCAGCAGGACCAATAACTTGTGGATCCTTGGTTTTCACAAGAGGGATTGCCCCTTGGAAGTCTGGCATAGGGAAGGCAAAACCCTGATAATATGTAGAATCAGAAGAAGTTGAAGGTCCACCTCGGACAGCAGATGGTTCAGGTATATTCTGATTCACGATCGGGGTCTGTGCAGGCTGAGCTTGAGCAAGATTGTTCACTTGTGGAAGATCTTCATCAGGAGAGAGACCATACAAAGGATTGGTCATTGAAGTGAAACCAGGTGGAAGCTCAACATTCTGACGGTTATTCTCTGACATAGCTACTGACGGCTTCCAAACTGACCTTTTTAACTCTTGGCACTGCTCAGTCTAGCTTCACACACTCTGTCGTCTTCTAACTGTTACCACTTTTTCAAACTGAGTACCGGGAAATCCGCTGGCTGGTCATGGACAAAAGAGGAAGGATGAGCTCTCTAGAAGAGGAAAATGCAATGCAGATGCAAATGCAAAATGCAATATGATGATGCAAAAGATGCAAAGACATGGGATCACAGCTGGAAACTGCCTGGAATCTGGAATGTCGGACCAAGAATCGAGTGTCTGTAACCACAAGATCTCTGTATAGTAACCCGAAATAGTAACTGAAAACCAGAGGTCAATAACTTCAGGATCATCGTGACTGGATCAAACAATTGTACTGGTAATGAGGGTATGTTGAGGTCAAGGGTTCCTGCAAACCTGTAAACAGCCTAACCCCCTCACAGGTGGTGTTCTAAAACAAGGGTCCTCAGACTTGGACCAGTTATGAGAAGTGTAAACACTTCTAACCCAGAGGTACAGTGTTTACAATAACCATAAAGAATCCTCCTCTAATTCACCTCAGTTTCTGAAGGTCAATACTAAAGGTCATTCAGACTTAGCAGGCTTCCCAGATAGCCCTAGTATTGCAGGAAATCTGCAACACAGAGTTCTCAAGAAGAAACCCATATCTGAACCGTGTTTCATATTCCCGCACCAGACCGAGATGGAATGGGAAAGAATATGAACCACTCTAGCCTAGGTGTCACTCAGGTCCCAGGTATAGGACCTTAACTCTCAGTAGAACCCCCACCCACCAAAACAGAAACAACAGATCCAGCCAGAATAGTATGACAGTATGATGTATATAAAGCTATAAAGAAAGCAATAAAACAACTGTACATAAAGCAATAAACAAAACAAATATACAAGCACAGATAGCACATAACACCCCAGTAAACACAAATCAATCAAGAGCTAGGAGGAACCCACAAAAAGAACCAGAAGCCCTGGTTGCAGTATAAGATCCCCAGCAGAGTCGTCAAGCTGTCGCTCCCGATAAATGGGAATGGCCCAAATAAAGGTACAGACGCGAACGGTCGGCGAAGGGAACAGTGAGAACGCACAGCCGTGAACTCACTGGAGATGAATAGAGTCTCCAGCTAGGCATTTTTATCCCGGAGGAAAGGCAATGCTGCATAGACCTAGAAAGATATGAATAAGACGGTCGTGAACCAAAGAGACTGAGAAAGGGGGTTGGTTACAACCTGGGAAGGTATTAGCACCCAGATTGTCCGCCGTACTCGACGGGATCCGCGCTTAAAAGATTTGTGTTTTAAAGGGGTAGTGTCAGTGCAATCGGTGTGTAAAAGAGCTGGAAAAGAATGTACAGGTGTCAGTGTAAAGTGTATAAGTGATGTGGAGTGTATAAGAGAAGTGTCAGTGTAAAAAAGGAAGAGAAAGAGGTGAAATGCTCATGATAATGAGGCTAAGAGAAAGATGCTGGAAAGAGGGGGAATATGCAGAGACTTTTGTTCGATAACCGTTAAGTTATGCCTACGTATCCTCTCGTGCAATGAGGAAGTCAGAACACCGTAGTTCGACCCAAAGAGACTGATAGATGAATTGACTTGTGAACTGCTTGCTTGCCTATGCTCAAGTGTATGATCTGTCTGGCACAGATGCAAACTGTCTTGCATTAGACGGAAGAAGCAAGTTCTCGTTTATGAGTGAAAATGATGAGAAAAGAATCCCGGAGGAGACGATTATTGTTTGTTTTTGTGAGTTCAGTCTTTTATTGCTTTTGAAAGTTTGTCATAAGTTAATGAGCTTAAGCCTAAACCAATGGATTTAGTAAACTCATCACATCTTCCCTCTGATTAGGGGTAATGAGATTACCTTAAGTGTGAAGTCAGATTCTCACACTTAATCACCTTTGGTGTAGGATTAAGATCATTAACCTACTTGTGATTATTTAGATGTTTTTGGTGTTTTTGTTTGGTGTTAAGTAATGAGGTTAAGCCATAATCAGGGATTAAACAGACTCATTACACCATCCTAATAGAAGGATAATAGATGAGAATGTTTAAGCTGAGGAAAACTCCTCAACTTAATCCATGATTAGGGATTAAACTCATGACAAAGCAAGCCTTTGATTAAGTGGATTTTAGATTAATGGTAAGATGATGAAATGATTTTTATGGTTTGTAAGACAACTTGAGGGGGACTTGTCCATTAACACTAGGGTTAGTCCTTCTTAACCAATTAAGGAAGAATTAGAACCCTAATGCAAGGCCCAAGTTACAAGTGTGATGTCTTGATGATTATTATGTGAATTGATTAAGAGATTTAAACACATTAAGGGTTTAACACTTAGGATTAAAGTTATACACTCCATCCTAATAGAAGGATGCAGGCATAAGCTTAATCACAAAGCCTTAAAGCCTTTAGGGTTTAGTCCCTGATTATGAGATGAGAAGAGAGGACTCAAAGAGACACAAAAGTAAAAACTAAGTGGGGAGACTAATCAAAACCCTAATCATTGTCATGCTTGGATGGTCCTAGGTTAGTGAGGCTCACTATCCTAATGAAGGAGAAGAAATAAGAAGAGAAAGGAGAAGCTCCATGGTGGCCTAAGCACACCTTAAATCGAGAATGAATAAGAGAAGAAGATGAGGAAAATGAATTAAGATGAATAAGAAATAAGATAAGAAGAAAAGAATGCAATATGGAGATGAAATGAATAATGAATAAAATAAGGAGATGAGAATGTGAAATGGAGATAAGATGAATAATGAACAAACAGAGCCTACACCAGTAGGACTTCCAGATGCAACAGCATGCGATAAGTAAAAAACAGGCCTCAGCGTTACCTAACGGAGAGGGTCCGTTGCCTCTTCAATGCGCGCACAAAAACTCAAGAAATAATGTCAAGTCCAGAACAGATTCATAAGCCAAACAGAATTAACACCAAGAATAAGTCTAAATAAAATCAAGTGCTAAACGCAATTTACATCATCTCATTAGTCCAAATAGGATTATGAAAACGATTCGTCGCAGGGTCGTCATCAAGCAATATCCACAATCGTCGAATTTGAACAGTCGACCTACAAAATATCACGCAAACTAGAACCAAAATTAAGCACAATCCGACTTAAATGAACTAAATTAGTCAAAATAAACTACATGAAGATTAAACAAAAATCTATTTAATTAAACCAAAGTAAACAAGATTACAAAATCAAAGTCATATTAAAAGTCTAATAAAGTTCTAAACTAAAAAATATTAATAAAATCAATTAGCAATCCTATTTTAAAATTCTAAATCAAAATTAACAAAACTAAATTTATTAGCCAAATATTAACAAAGACAAATATATAGAAATATAATTAAAGAAAACTATAACCAATTTAAAAAAAGAAAAAAAACCTAAATACATCTAACGATATTCTAAAATCAAATGAAAAATAGAAAGGGAGGGAGGCTGGTGCCACACGCGGGCTCGTGATCCAAAGAAGAGTCTTCCTGGGCCCAGCTGTTGGCCCAACAGCAAGACAGCAGCATGAGAGAGGGAGAGAGCGCAGGCACTGGGGGTGCAGGGTGAAACAGAATTACCTTGGGCTCATAGCCCAAACCAAACTGCAATACAGCAAACAAAATGAAAAGAGTAAACAAATTAAAACAAAACAATTAGGGTTTGCGCGGCTATCAGTAGCAATCTCCCTCAAAGCAAAAAAAAAAAAAAAAAAACGAGCAATCCTCTTCTTCCTCGCGTCACGCCGTCGAACAACATTCATCACCGAGAAAGAAAAACAACGGCGACCATCCTTCAACGCCGAACCTCACCGGCGGACTCTGTCAAATCGCACCGTCATCTCTCAGTCCCTCTTCCGCGGTCCAAAGGAGGCGTCTCAAATCTCTCTCAAATCATCGGCGGTTCACGCGGTCTCGGCCTCTTCTTCGGTGAGTTTTGGTCTCACCCTTGACTTTTCTTCGTCACTTGACCCACTTCATCTCCTTCTCTCCGTCTCATATCTCTTCTGCTTTGGTTCTGTTGATGTTGATAGGTGTTTCGAGTGAAGGGAGGAGTTGTAGCGGTGAAGGGTGGTGGAGGATGATTGAGTGAGTTCTGTTTCTGGATTTGATCTCTGTTTATTTCCGGATCCGTGTTGTTGTTGATTGTTTTCGGTGATGGATGGTGATGTTGGGTGGATGAAGTTTTTGCAGAAAAAGGTTAAACGAAAAGGGTGGTTCGGAGGATGAAAGTTTTTGAGTTGTTGTTGGTGAGGTTGCAGAGGTAGGTTGAAAGGTTGTGAGGTTTGACGGTGGGTTGCGATAAAGCTTATGGTTGTTGTTTGGTTCAATGCTTGAAGAGTGGAGTGACGAAAATGGGTGGTTTCGGTGGTCGCTCGTTTTTGATGAAGTTTGATGGAGTAGTGATGAGTGTAGTTACTGTGTGTATGGTGTGTGAAAAATCTGTTTTGTTATGCAGAGCGCTCTTTTAAGAGCTGGTTGTTGTTGTGTGTGTTTTTGTGTTTTCTTGCTGAGTGAAATTGGTGCCAGATTAAAGATTGTGTGTGCTAGCAGATTTTGTTCAGGGATTTTGGCTGAAGGACTTTTCTTTTGCGGCTACTCTGCTGTACTTTTTTCTGTGAAGCCCCCATTTTGTTGGCAATTTTGGTGAAATGCTTAGACTATAGTTGCAGGCTGTAGGCAGCTTGGGGTGTAGGTAGAGCAGGCTGTGGGGATTGTGAATCAAGTTTGCAAACTAGTCACATATGGACTAAATGCTTTTTAAAATCAACCAAATATTTGACTCAAATAATAATCAAACTTTGCAACAAATCTAAATAAAATAAATAATAAAATAATAAAAACTAACTAACAAATGTTATAAACAAAAAAATTAAATTTAAACTGAAATTATAAATTGAAACTCGAAATTAATCTTAAGTTGAAAAATCAAGTTTAACTGAATAATGACTAGTTAATAAAAAATCTAAGTTTTTTTAAAACCAATTCTTAGTCTACATGTTAAATTAAAATTCTAAAATTATCTAGTAAAATTAAACAAATTCTAAGTCTAATTAAAATGGACTATTTACCTAAACATAAAAAAGAATAATTTATAAAATGAGGCGAGATAAATAAATTCTAAAAATGAATCAAACTCTAAAGTATAGATTAAAAATGATTAAAAAGAGACGGTCCTTCTAATCTAAGAATCGAAACAAAAATTTAAAATAAAACGAGACATGAGATGGTAAAATGTACGGTTAATGAAATGGACATTCGGATAACCGAAAATATGGACATGGTGAAATCGTTGTGAATTAGGACATGAAAAGTGGTTTGGAAATGATGGAAATTACGGGTATGTGTTAATTTGGACATGAACTAAATCAAAGGCCACTGATGCACAATACACCTGAGTTTAATCCAACACCAAATTTATACCAACTCCCACACGCCTCAGATGAAATAAACACGACTGCCACAGAACAACTCGCAATTGAAACAACAACCATCTGAATCACTTATAAATCTTGACTTGATTATTGAACTTGATGACCTCCCTAACTCAACCTGAGACACATACTCCTTGAAAGTTATTTGAGAATGAAGATAGCCTGAGATGCTGAGAAGACAAAAAATATCCGTGTAACTTGAAGAAGAAGAAAATATCCTGATGATATGCCAGATGCGCAGTGAATAGTCCTCAGACGTGAAATCCTTGAACAACACTTAACTAGGGAAATAAACCCTGATTGAGTGACAATAGCATAAGAAAACAATGTCATTGATGGCTGCATAGCCGAGGACTTTAAATTCTTCTGATGATTCGCAAATAGGAACGTGAAAACCTAAACCTTCAGAAAATGTGATCCCATGTCTTAGGAGCTTATGCAAATGGTATGCAAAATGCGTATGAATGCAAAACGAAAAGCTGACAAAGACAGAAAAGCCAGAGGGCAAATTTGGGGTGTCCACAGTAAGCTGCTGGGATTTATTGTGAGCGAGAAAGGGATTGAAGTTGACCCTGATAAAGTCAAAGCTATTCAAGAGATGCCTGCACCGAAAACTGAGAAAGAAGTTTGGGGGTTCTTAGGTCGATTGAACTACATTTCACGGTTCATATCTCACCTTACGGCAACCTGTGAACCCTTGTTCAAATTGTTGAGAAAGGAACAGACGGTCAGGTGGAATGAAGACTGCCAGAGGGCTTTTGACAAAATCAAGGAATATCTGCAAGAACCTCCAATCCTTATGCCTCCAGTTGAAGGAAGACCTCTGATAATGTACTTGACAGTATTAGAAGAGTCGATGGGGTGTGTGCTGGGCCAGCATGACGAGTCTGGTCGAAAAGAGTATGCAATATACTACCTAAGCAAAAAGTTTACCGACTGTGAACAACGTTATTCACTGCTCGAGAAAACTTGCTGTGCTTTAGCGTGGGCTGCTCGCCGACTGAGACAGTATATGTTGACCCACACTACTTTATTGATCTCAAAAATGGACCCAGTTAAGTACATTTTCGAGAAGCCAGCTCTTACCGGACGGGTTGCAAGATGGCAAATGATTCTCACAGAATATGACATCCAGTACACCTCTCAGAAAGCCATCAAGGGCAGTGTATTGTCTGAATATCTTGCCGAGCAACCTATTGATGACTACCAGCCTATGAGGTTTGACTTCCCTGATGAAGACATCATGTTCATTAAAGAAAAAGATCATGAAGAGCCCATTCACACTGAAGGGCCTGACCCGGAAGAAGAATGGACTATGATGTTTGACGGGGCTGTTAACATGAATGGTCGTGGTGTTGGTGCAGTACTCATTACACCTAAAGGAGTTCACATGCCGTTCTCGGGAAAACTCACTTTCAACTGCACTAACAACGAAGCTGAATACGAAGCTTGCATTATGGGTCTTGAGGAAGCCATTGACCTCAGGATCAAGACATTAACCGTATTCGGGGATTCAGCTCTGGTAGTTAATCAAACCAACGGAAAATGGTACACCCACCAGGATCATCTGATACCTTACAGGGATTATACAAGGAGGTTATTGACTTTCTTCACAACAGTCAAGCTTGAGTATATCCCTCGGGACGAGAATCAGTTTGCAGATGCTCTTGCTACCATTTCATCCATGATCAAAGTTCAAGCTGCTAACTTTGTACCTCAAATTTCAGTGTCCAGACTTGACAGACCAGCATATGTATTCGCAGCAGATATTATCAAAGACGATAAGCCTTGGTTCCATGACATTAAATGCTTCTTGGAGGATCAAGCATACCCACCTGGGGCATCTTCCAATGATAAGAAGACTTTGAGAAGGCTTGCTGGTAGTTTCTTCTTGAACACTGATGGGTCTTTATACAAAAGGAACTTTGATATGGTACTCCTCAGATGTGTTGACAAGACAGAAGCAGACTTGTTGATGCACGAGGTGCACGAAGGATCCTTTGGTACCCATGCTGGAGGACATGTCATGGCTAAGAAATTGCTAAGATCAGGTTATTACTGGATCACAATGGATGCAGACTGTTGTGCCTATGCCAGGAAATGCCATAAATGCCAGATTTATGCAGACAAGGTGCATGTGCCTCCCAATCCTTTGAACATAATGTCTTCACCATGGCCCTTTGCCATGTGGGGCATTGATATGATTGGCAAGATTGAGCCAGCTGCTTCAAACGGCCACAGATTCATCCTGGTCGCTATTGATTATTTCACCAAGTGGGTTGAAGCAGCCTCATATGCAAATGTTACAAGGCAAGTGGTAGCCAGATTTCTGAAGAGAGATATCATCTGTCGATATGGAGTTCCCGAGCGAATCATTACTGATAATGGTTCCAACTTGAACAACAAAATGATGGCAGAGCTGTGCCGGGACTTCAAGATCCAACATCACAATTCTTCTCCTTACAGGCCAAAGATGAACGGCGCTGTTGAGGCAGCAAATAAAAATATCAAGAAGATTGTGCAGAAGATGGTAGTCACTTACAAAGACTGGCATGAAATGCTACCGTTTGCCTTGCATGGGTACCGCACGTCAATCATAACATCCACTGGGGCAACACCGTATCAGCTTGTGTATGGTATGGAAGCAGTCCTACCTGTTGAAGTTGAACTACCCTCTCTGCGGGTACTAATAGATGTTAAACTGAGTGAAGCAGAATGGGTTCGGGCCCGATATGAACAACTGAGTCTGATTGAAGAAAAAAGATTGGCTGCAATTTGTCATGGGCAATTGTATCAGAAAAGAATGAAGAGAGCCTTCGATCAGAAAGTCAGGCACCGAGGGTACCAGGTAGGAGATCTTGTGTTGAAGAGAATCCTCCCTCCTCATACAGACCACAGGGGCAAATGGACTCCAAATTATGAAGGACCATTCGTGGTAAAGAGAGTTTTCTCCGGTGGAGCACTGATGCTCAGCACCATGGACGGTGAAGATTTCCCATCCCCTGTGAATTCAGATGCAGTTAAAAAATACTTCGCATAAAAATGACCCGCTGGACACAAAAACAGAATGTAAGTCCAAGCAAAAATAGGGCATCCCGGCGAGTCAAAAACAGAATAAAAGACTCGGGCAAAAATAAGGGAAAATAAACAAAAATGTACACCCGCTGAGTTGAAAAGCCGCATTGGACAGCTCAGGCAAAAATGGGTATCCCGATGGATTGAAAACCCGAAAGGGCGATCCATGCAAAATAAGGGAATAAGCGAACAACTGCATTCTGAATTCGTCTGTACCGCCTACAACTTAGCAAAACTCGAAAGGATCAAGCTTCAATCAGAATCAGTCTCCTTCAGAAAGCAAGACGAGAAGAACGTCAAAAGTCATACGAGTCATAGCAAGAGGAAGCTCCTTTGAAAGCATCGCCAGCATCGCCAGCATTTTCTTTCTCAATTTGTAACAAACTCCTCATTTCAGGAGATATGTTTCCTTGACTGTATCTTGCCAATTCAGGGCACATGAATTAATAAAATCAGATTTTTCAGTCGTGTTTCGTCTTTTACATTTTTATTTGCAAAGAATGTCTGATGTCTCTAAAAAACTAATTGCATAAATACAGATGCTTATCTTCAAAAATAATAAAACACATGCTTGCAGGAAATATACTTACTCTCGAAAGTGTCTAAACTCCTATGACGGAATCCAGTAAAGGATACCTCGGGACCATTTGTGCGTTTCCTTATCTTTGCAGGATTGCAGGTATCCAGAACGCAACTTGGGGCATGTAGGCTTCATCCCAGCAAGCTGACAAGTCAACACTCATTCTCAGCACCCGAGGTACTTCCTCCCCAGCTGAGTTGCCAACAACTTCCCCCAGCTGAGTTGCCACTTATCAATTTCCCCAGTCGAGATGTCAAGCATTCTTCCTCAACAGAATACAAAGTCAGGGAACCATCTCCCTACAGAACCCTCAGCCTCTATTCAGAAGAGCAAAGCATGAAGAAGTCACAACAGAGTATAGAAAGCTTCTACAAACCCCAGCTGGGTCCCATATTACAAGGATATGTCAATCAGTGACCTAGATCCCCAAGCAGATACATCTCATCAGATCTATCAATGATCTCATCCCCAGCTGGGAGGTCCATTTCAAACAGATCGACCAGAGATCTTCACAGCAACGGGATCCGAATCCCGGATCTGTACCCTCGCATAATCATGGCATTTGCATCATATTCACCCACAAAGCGTAGCATTCCGTCTAATACGGAGCATTACGGCAAAAAAATCAAATACATAGCATAATCAGAAGTCATGTTGTGAATCGAACACTTGTGAATAATAAACCGTTCATCAGAATGCAGAATACAATACACAAAAATCCCCACCAGAGTCCCCAGCAAAAGCAGTTGCCTCACAAATCGCAAACACCAGTATATACTCCTTTGGACACCCGTCCGTGTCATCACTCCCCAGTAAAGTAGCCTGAACACTCTCAAAAAATAGACCACCCGTATTACAGATACTTCCCGGCACCCGTCCGTGTCATAACTCCAGCAGAAAGCCAAAGACATCCTCTTTGCACTCACCTATGCTTGTATATTTATTTTCTTGGCACCCGTCCGTGTCATTTCCCCAGCGCAGTCACCTACACTTTTACAACCCATATACTTGTTGATATTATGATACTCTTCTCTCCTGTTGACACTCGTCCGTGTCACCCTCTCCAGCAGATAAATGCTCATCTATACAATACTCACTACTCATGTTACACTTATACAGATACCCGTCCGTATCTTGTATGTACCACTTATATATCCCCACAGATTCGACATTGGTCCATGTTCTTTGTTAACCAGTTGGTGCTCGTCCGTACCGTCATCTCAGAGTATGCGTCAAATGTTTGTTTCTACATGATACTCGTCCGTATCATAATCTTAAGGATGCTCGTCCGCATCTTTAATCCATACACTATGTCAAACATTTGTGTCTTCTTGAATATAGATACTCGTCTGTGTCTACTATTCCCCAGAAGAGTCCCCTCAGATTCAACACTCGTCCGTGTTCTCTGTTAACCCGTTGATACTCGTCCGTATCATCATCTCTGAACACGTGTCAGTTTGTTTCTACCTGATACCCGTCCGTATCATAGTCTTAAGGATGCTCGTCCGCATCTTTAATCTATACACTAACGTCAAAACACTTATACCTTTTGTTTCTTGGATATAAACACTCGTCCGTGATTACTATATCCCCAGTAGATCGCCAACAGAGCAAATTTTCCTTTTTATCTGACACTCGTCCTGTGTCATGATAAACCCTGAGAGCAGCCGTACCCTACTAGGTGGTCGTCCTCCACCTCTTGATGGTCGTCCTCCATCATGCTCATCCGATGGCTGTCCCCATCGTTGATATTTTAGCAGCCGTCCCCTGCTAGGTGGTCGTCCTCCACCTCTTGATGATCGTCCTTCATCATTTTATCCAATGGCCGTCCCCACTGTTGATTTTTGGTTATCTGGCATTCGTCCTGTGTCATGATAAACCTTGAGAGCAGCCGTCCCATGCTAGGTGGTCGTCCTCCACCTCTTGATGGTCGTCCTCCATCATGCTCGTCCGATGGCCGTCCCCATCGTTGACCTTTTTATCCGGCATTCATCCGATGTCGCGATATTTTCGGCAGCCGTCCCCTGCCAGGTGGTCGTCCTCCACCTAAGATGACCGTCCCTCATCTTAACCCCAGCAGAGCAGCCGTCCCCTGCTAGGTGATCGTCCTTCACCTTTGATGATCGTACCTCATCATCTGTTTATTTCATTTATTCTTTAACCCGATGGCCGTCCCCGTCGTGGTCCCTTTTCTTTTTAGACCGATGGTCGTCCCCGTCGTCGGTTACTTTACTTTATGAACTTGATGGCCGTCCCCGTCATGTTTCATTTGATCCCCAGAGAATTTTACAGCTTTATCTTGATGGCCGTCCCCATCATATTTTCTTATTTTTCCAGCTAGTCGGCCGTCCCCGTCTTGGCTTTACCTTTTATCCCCAGCATGTCGGCCGTCCCCATCATCGCTTTACTTCACACACATTTCCCAGCATGTCGGCCGTCCCCGTCATTGCTCTTTACCCAGCAGTCGTCCTCTGCTCGACGGTCGTCCTCCGTCGCCCACACTTTACAATATACTTTATATTCTTTTACAATCTATATCCCTTTTCTTCTTCATTCTGTGAGTGCAAATTTTTGACTGTCTTTGGTATTCAACCACAAGTTATCTTGTTTGCCTGTTAAGCCTTGGCTTACATCCTGCACAGCTAACTCATGTTTGAATAGGGGCAGCTGTAAACACCCCAAATTTGCCCTCACCCATTCACACCATGGCTTGTGATTCATCTCATATGCATAAACCCAATCATACCATCTCATATCCTATTTTTGATTCACTGCATAGATTCAAAGTCATCTGCATCTAGGGTTTGTGATCTGAGCAATCCAAGAGCTTCTTGAGCCACTCCAAGGGCCATCAATCACTTCAAAGGGATCCATGGGTATTTCTTATATCATATTACATCCTCTCAAAGTCAAGGATGCCAAAGAATCACAAGAACTAGGGCTTGTATGGAGGCAGAGCCAAGTTTGACTGCACAGATGACCTAAAATTAGGGTTTTGGTTTCAAAGGCCATAACCCCAAATTTTTTGGTCATTCTTGTTTCCATTGGTCTCTATATGGTATAGGGAGTATGCATATCAATTTTCATGAATAAATTCCATGGGGAAGTCATCTGATCAAGGGTTGACTTTCTGGACAAGTCAGTGCAAAATCAGGGCATCTGAGGCCCCCAGTGACCCAACCAAAGGGTGATCTTCATCATTTTGAGTGTATATGATCTTTATTTGATCATGGAAGAAGGTTGAAGTTCACAAGATTCAAGAATTACAAGTTTTTGCAAAGTTGACTTTTTTGGGCATAGTTGACTTTTAAAGAATATGTCATTTTAGGTCACTTTTCAAACCTTACTTTTTGATCCAAAAATGCTTCAAATGGAAAAACTTTGGTCATGAAAGTTGTAGAATACATTTTTCCCTTTTCAAAAAGTACAAGAACATGACCTAATTCATTTTTGATCAAAAGTTATGGTGTGACAAAGTTGGAAAAAATCACTAATTTTCAAGATATGCACCAATTGGAAAATTTGCAAAATCATGTATCAAGGCCATTTGTGACTTCTAGTTCACATCAAACCAATGCATAAACATTACATGTGACCTAAAAATCAGATTTGGACCAAGATTCCTCATGTTCATGGTTGGCAAGGCAAGGGATTTTCATGAAGTTTCAAAGGTAAACAACTTGCAAAATCATCATCACACTTTCCCCCACTTGTTACATTGGATGCTGAACCATGCTAGCCTCCCTCACACACCATGCTGCGCCAGCCCATGTACTTGTGCTAGCCTAGAGCTTGGCCCATGCTTTCCTTACACCAAAGTTGACATTTTGCAAAAGTGAACTTACCTATCACAGCAGGCCAGGTCACATCATCTGACCAATTGGAGTTGTTTATACTATCCATTTGCTAGCCATTTTCACACAAGGAGCCAGCCTGAAACAAGCCCTAGCAAGACATACAAAAACTCTCCCCAATCTGCATTTTCCTTCGAATCTGGTTCCACAAGCTACAAACATTCAGGCAAGTCTCACCAACCTCCTCACCTTGTCTCACTGAACCTAAACCAACAAAGAAACAAGCCAGAAGCACACTAGAACACAGCATACCACAAAACCTGCAAAAACTCTTCTCTCTTCGAATCTCATTATCCAGCCATCAAGCACCCCATTTCCCTTCACCAACAAGTCAAACACAATGAAAGGAGCCAGAATCCACCATTGGTAAAGCTTAAAACACCCTACTGTCGCTCCCGGGATTTTCATCCTAGTACAAACGCGAAAGTGGCGCGGAAAGATAGAGTCGCCAGCCAGACATTTTTATCCCAAAGGAATGGGAAAGGTAATGTTGCACAAACCTGAGGAAGAAGGAAAAGGACGAGGCCTTGCGAACCAAAGATCGGGGTTCGGGAGTCGGTTACGACCTGGGAAGGTATTAGCACCCCAGATCGTCCGTCGTACCCGACGGGATCCACGCTTGCTTGATTGCTTCAAAGGGTGAGAAAAAAATAAAGATGCTGCTGAATAAACCGCTACTGGAATAAAGGGAAAAATGAGAAAGGAATAAGAAGAGAGGATAGAAAGAAAAGGGGAAATGTAGGGAAAATAAAGATTGTGCTCGAACGGGCCCTACCCCGCTGCCTACGTACCTCATCGGGATAATGAGGATCAGAGTCGACGTAGTTCGCCTAACCTAGGCGGGAACTGATTGGTTGTGTTTTTTATGCTGGAACTGCGTATGTCTATGCTCAGGTGTTGCAGGCTCGTCTGGTACGAGTGCGTTTACCGTCTTGCATGCGAGACAAGTAGTCGCGAGTTCACGTTGTGAATGAATGAGATGAGAGAAGAAGTTCCCGCAGGATTAGTCGCTTATTGTTTGTTTTTGGCTTTTAAAAGAAGTGTTTTTTGAATTTGTTTGTGAACGGTCCTGTACTAAGACCTATCCATCGCGGGAAGCCTTTACACCTCGCCCCGAAACAGGACGCGCATAAACACTCCGCAACAAAGTCTCGTGTCGTACAAGATTGTTCGGTTTTTATTAAGTGTTTTGTTGCTTTTCTTTTGAGATGAGAAAGAGAATGACTCAAGTTGATAAAAGGACAAAAACTAAGGGGAACTAAGACACAACCCTAAGTTATTTATTTACAAAGGAAATCCTATGGTTTGTGAGGTTTTTCTAATCCTAATGGAAAAAGGAAAAGAAAAAGAAGAAATAGGATACAACTTACTTCCTAAGGAAGGTAAGTTGATCCTAACAATGGGAAATCCTACCAAACACAACTATGGAAGGCAAAATGAGAAAAATGCATAAAAGAAATGCATAAAAAAATAAAGGATAAAGTGAAGTAAACTTACCTCAATCTTCCCCACTACAAAACAAATGGTTAGTGCACATTTTTATTTAAAAAAAATAAGGCAAACACACATGAATTAAATCCTAATTAAGTTTGGACCTACACTAGACCCTATTTCTAATCCTAAAGGAACTAGAAAAACTAAGACAAAAAATACAGCACCTATTACAGCCCCTAAAATACAAACAGCCATGAAAATAACACAAAAACAAAACCAGCTTTTTACAGCCAGCATGCAGCATGAAAAGGTAGGTGTAAAAGATCAAATGCAGCATGTACACATAACAAACAGCACACATTTTACAGCACCTATACAAAACAACAGCTATGAAAAGCAAAATCCAGAATTGATTATTTTCATGTTTTAATGCACAAAATCAATTAAAAATGCACTAAACACATCACAAACATGCATTTAAACATGGATCAACATCTATAAATGCAAGACATGAACATTTTTGAAGGATTATGCAAAGTATGCATCATATGGATTATGCAACAAGTAATGCAAAAATGAATCCTATGAACATGCATATGAACATGATGATCTTGATTATGAATATGCAACATACTAGATCAATCATAATGTCAAACTCAATGCAAAATTCAGAATTAAACTTATGCAAATGCTATGATCAAGCATACATCAAATGCCATCAAATGCACATACACATGATTATGCAAAATGCAACATACATCAACATAATGCAAAATGATTTAATGCAATGCAAACATGTAAAAACAGAATGCAACATGATTATTTCATACCAAATAATGCATGAACATGGCAACACAATGCAAGAAAATCAAGGCATGCACAAAGAACACAAAAACCGCACAAAACGCAACATAAACGGAATCGTGTCGAAACGACTCGAAACGGGGAAACTAGCTACTGGAAATGGATCCTAAAATTACCTAAAATCAATACCTAAACAAGTATGAACATTAGAGGCACTAGGACTTAGGGCTAAGCAATCAAAGAAACTAAAAACACAAAAATCATCAGCGTTAACCGGTTAACCATATAGGTTAACCGGTTAACAGACCTAAAACAGAAGCAAATTGGCCAGAAACGCATGCGTTAACCGGTTAACCACATGCGTTAACCGGTTAACACTGCACAGAATTGAAAAAAAGCTTTTTTAAAAAAGTGCTTTTGGCCACCAACTCACTTCTAGACAATCCTAACATACCTAGGGACATGCTACCACTAACTTCGACTTATTCGGAGATTATTTACACATGATAAAACCTATATCTATTAACACCTTAATTTCTAAATTCAACAAAAATCACAAAAATGCAAACAACACATAATCGAACGGAATTAATTCAAGCAAAGCGAAAAGCACTTAAAGAATGCCGAAACGGCGAGATGAAGAGAATAACTTAAAGAAGAAGTGATTAAGACCACCAACCTACGAAGCGGAGGATTGCTTCGGTGATTGTTGCAAGTATCGAAGCTTGAATCGAAAAGAAAACCGAAAACCGAAAACCGCAAAATAAATGCGTTCTTGAACTTGAATCTTCGTGTGCTTCCGATAAGTCGATAATCCTCACAAAATCACTAGCTTCTTCTTCTTCAATCCGTAATTAATGGAGGTTGGAGGCTTAAGCTTCAAGATCTTCAAGTTTCAATGTGAAACTTGAAGAGCTTATTTGGAAAAGCTTTGGTGAAAGGAAGGAAAAGTGAGAGAGAAAAGTGATTCTCAAAGAGTGAAAAATTGAAAAAATGGTGGGAACCCTCTTGGTTTGGATGAAAATGACTTAAATAGGGCTTAGGCTAGGAGCTAGGTTTGGGTTTGGGGCCCAAAAATTAGGTTTGGGATCCAAAATTAGGTTTGGAAGTTAGTTAGGGTTAGGGTTGGAAAAAGAGAATATTCCTTGGAATATTCCTTGGAACCTTCCTTGGAATATTCTAGAAGATGGTAGAAGGTGGTGGAAGGTGGTGGAAGTTTCCAAGGGAAATGGAGTGGAATTGAAGTGGAAAAAGGAGATGGAAAGAATTAAAGGAAGTGTGGAAAGAAAGTGGAAGGAAAGGTGGAGGGAAATGCAAAACCAACTAACTTTCAAATGATTTTTCTTTGATTTTTTCATGATTCCTCCATCGTTTCTTGATCAAATATGAACCATAGGATAATTGTAACCCTAATTTCATGATCTCGATCTTAAAAGTCCGGAGTCGATCCCTTTTTTACCTAGCCCGATCGCCTTTTCTCCAACTATCCGATTTTCTGTCGTCCGGCCAGTCGAACCCCTTCCAAAATGAATTTGTGGACGAGACTTGAACCCTAGGCACTTGACATCGTATATAAGTCAAAGAAATCCACTTCGACTCAAAAATTTTATGCGGAAATCCCGTAGAAATGAAACCCTGATTCGGCTCTTTTCCCTCGAGAAGTATTGCACTACTTGCCTCCTTCAGTCAACCAAAACTTTCCATGACTCGTGGCTTCAAGTGAAGACTTGTGGGATATTGTGAACCCTTTGCACAAGGTTGAGAAGCTTTGTGGCCCTTCGGTAGCCTCTTCATAACTTTCGGTTGCTCCGATCACTGATCACATACCCACGCCTCGGCTATGCTATATATGATGCAATGTTTTTGGTTATTTTATGAATCCATATATGCAAAATGCTATGCAAAATGTTGAGGAAATGAGAGGGCAAATTTTGAGGTATTACAGCTGCCCCTATTCAATCATCTGCAGACCTGAACGAATAATTGCAACAGCTTTTAGACGTTCATGGTATGGAGTGATTGAATACTCAAATAAAACCTGGAAATTTGCACACCGAGAATGATGGAAATGTCATCTGCCCACTTATTTATTTATGATTTTTTTGTTTTTGACCTCTGAATAGGTAACGGAAAATAGAGCCAGGTGGAAATTTATTGGGAAGCATGCCATCTTCGAATGACAACTCAAAAGAAGATAAGACGGGATGAAACGGGATCATTGTACTTAAATGATAACCCGAACGAAATGGGATCGTTGTACTTAAACGAGAGCCCGAGCAAACAGGATCATTGTACTTAAATGATAACCTGAGACGCGACCGTTGTACTGAAACGGAGACGCGAACAGAGATGAGCCTGTTGTACTGAAACAAGACTCAAAGACGAGACCATTGTACTTAAATGGAAACTCGAAAAGAATGGGATCGTTGTACTTAAACGAGAGCCCGCAAACAGGATCATTGTACTTAAATGATAACCTGAGACGCGACCGTTGTACTGAAACGGAGACGCGAAAGAAATGAGACTGTTGTACTGAAACAAGACTCAAATACGAGACCATTGTACTTAAATGGGAACTCGAAAGGAATGGGATCGTTGTACTTAAACGAGAGCCCACAAACAGGATCATTGTACTTAAATGATATCCTGAGACGCGACCGTTGTACTGAAACGGAGACGCGAAAGAAATGAGACTGTTGTACTGAAACAAGACTCAAATACGAGACCATTGTACTTAAATGGGAACTCGAAAGGAATGGGATCGTTGTACTTAAACGAGAGCCCGAGATGCGACCGTTGTACTGAAACGGAGACGCGAAAGAAATGAGACTGTTGTACTGAAACAAGACTCAAATACGAGACCATTGTACTTAAATGGAAACTCGAAAGGAATGGGATCGTTGTACTTAAACGAGAGCCCAAGCAAACAGGATCATTGTACTGAAATGATAACCTGCGACGCGACCGTTGTACTGAAACGGAGACGCGAAAGAAATGAGACTGTTGTACTGAAACAAGACTCAACTGGGGAAAACAACAAGACTTGGTAGAAATAACCACCTGGGAAATGAGATTGCATTCTGTGGGGAACATATCAATCTGATAGGAGATATAACAGGTCTCATATAATATACCTCAAAACTGGCCCATGCTGGCATGCATATGTTTGGATTTATGGCGTAATGCTCCATGATGATGGAAATGCTACGCTTTGGAAGATGCAGACGCAATGATGATTATGCGAATGCAAATGCAAAGAGATCTCCTGATAAGGAGACTGCAGGTATTTCCAGATAACTTGACTAGGGAGAAACGATGATCACTGCATTGATCTGGCTCATCCTGATGAGGAGGAAACAACTCTGCGGGGAAAGTTGTTAATAATTCACTGGCTCTGAATAGCCGCCACTGCCAAAAATAAATTGGACTTTGAGATTGGAGCGCCAAGACCTTGCTGGAGGTGGACTCTTCTTGAACTCTGATGGGGAAGTGAGGACTTCCTGGGAACCAAAGGCATGACACTGCTAAGGAAGCAACTGTTGGGGAGGCAAAACACTCCTTATACTACTGAGAATTGCCCCTGTCTGAAGGGAAACTTCTGCTTGGGGACGACACTCACTCTCTGCTACCTTGCTGGGTGAAATTTCAACTTCCACATGGCTGGGGATAATTGGAAACACCCTGGAGACATTTGCTTCTGCTCAAACAAATGGGAATACCCATCCTGGATAGTAGTCTTTAGCTCTGTTAGCAACACCAGTACCTGTACCTGCATGAACACAATCGATAGTACCTGCAACATAGAGAATTAGTTTGGGACCTGCTTGCCCCAGGCTCATAGCATGAATCATTGTCTAGGTATCTCAGCACCCTTTCAGAGTTGTATTAAATGTTTCTATTCTCCTGCACGAGTTAGAAAAGCATTCAAATGTTCATAACACAGTGCAAGTCACCATTTGATAGACGTTTTCACAAACAATCAATGCCAGATGAAAAAAGTAAAAACAAAAAGCTAAACTGGTCAATTGACTGAAGTTGAATTTTTATTGATTTTGAAAGGTGGCCCTGAATAGGCAATACAAAGGAAGCGGTTCCCTGGAATGAGGGAACAACTAAAAGAAAAACAAACTACCCTATTGGCAATGTGGAAAATGAATCTCATCAAGTATCAACCCGGTTATGACTTGTATGTCTTCAAGACGCTCCGCTCTTCTGCCTCTTGAGAAAAAGTAAGTGAACTGATCTTCAACCCTTAGGATAGCCTCAACTGTAGGTATGTCATGGATCTCGCAGATCGCAGTCGTTCGTGTTAATCCCTCTTTTGCGTGGATCGCCCTTTCGGGTTTTCAATCCACCGGGATACCCTTTTTTGCCTGAGTTGTCCGATGTGGCTTTTCAACTCAGCGGGTGTACATTTTTTCCAATATTTCCCTAACTTTTGCCCGAGCCTTTTATTCTGTTTTTGGCTCGCCGGGATGCCCATTTTTGCCTGGATCTTTATTCTGTTTTTATCCAGCGGGTCCTTTTTACACGAAGTATTTTCTTACTGCGTCTGCGTTGACAGGGGATGGAAAGTCTTCTCCGTCCATGGTTGTCAGCACTAAGGCTCCGCCTGAGAAAACCTTTTTAACCACGAACGGTCCTTCATAGTTGGGTGTCCACTTGCCCCTGTGATCGTTGAGAGGAGGAAGAATCCTTTTCAGCACTAAGTCTCCTGGCATGTACCTCTGTGGTCGCACCTTCTTGTCAAAAGCTTGCTTCATTCGTCGCTGATACAACTGTCCATGGCATACAGCTGCTAGACGCTTCTCTTCAATGAGGCTCAACTGATTATATCTGGATCGGAGCCACTCAGCTTCATCTAGCTTGATGTCCATCATCAGCCTCAATGAGGGAATTTCTACTTCAATTGGTAGGACTGCCTCCATACCATACACCAATGAGAATGGAGTTGCCCCAGTTGAAGTGCGTACTGATGTTCTATACCCATGCAACGCGAATGGTAACATCTCGTGCCAGTCTTTGTACGTCACAACCATCTTCTGAACAATCTTCTTGATGTTTTTATTAGCCGCCTCGACGGCGCCATTCATCTTCGGACGATATGGAGAAGAGTTGTGGTGTTCTATTTTGAAGTCTCGACACAAGTCAGCCATCATCTTGTTGTTGAGATTAGAACCATTATCAGTAATGATTCTTTCAGGGACTCCATACCGGCAGATGATATCCCGCTTAATAAATCGAGCGACCACTTGTTTGGTGACATTGGTGTAGGAAGCTGCTTCAACCCACTTCGTGAAATAATCAATAGCAACTAGGATGAAGCGATGCCCATTTGAAGCTGTTGGCTCAATCTTTCCAATCATATCGATGCCCCACATAGCGAATGGCCACGGTGAAGACATGACACTCAACGGATTCGGAGGCACACGGACCTTGTCGGCATAAATTTGACACTTATGGCATTTACGGGAGTATTTGCAACAATCAGACTCCATGGTAATCCAATAGTATCCCGATCTCAATAATTTCTTGGCCATGGCATGTCCTCCAGCATGGGTACCAAAGGAGCCTTCGTGAACCTCCTGCATTAACATGTCTGCCTCGTGTCTGTCTACACATCTGAGCAGCACCATGTCAAAATTCCGTTTGTACAACACACCATCCTGATTCAAGAAGAAACCTCCCGCCAGTCTCCTAAGAGTTTTCTTATCTTTACTGGATGCCCCAGCCGGGTATTCTTGAGCTTTCAGGAATTGTTTGATGTCGTGGTACCAAGGCTTGTCATCTTCCCCATCACCAACTGCGAAGACATAAGCTGGTCTTTCAAGACGAGAGATCGAAATTCGAGGCACGAAATTCTCTCGGCATACTTTAATCATGGACGATAAAGTTGCGAGAGCATCGGCGAATTGGTTTTCGTCTCTAGGAACATAGCTCAGCTTTACTTTGGTAAAGAAGGTTAACAGCCTCCTGACGTAGTCTCGGTAAGGAATCAAACGAGCTTGATGAACTAGCCATTTGCCATTGACCTGATTTACCACCAAAGCAGAATCTCCGAAGATCTCAAGGTTCTTGACTCGCAAGTCTATTGCCTCTTCGATCCCCATGATGCAGGCTTCATACTCTGCTTCGTTATTAGTGCACTCGAAGGTCAACCGAGCAGCGAGAGGTGTGTGGACTCCTTCTGGGGAGATAATAACAGCACCTACTCCACTCCCATTCATATTTACAGCTCCGTCAAACATCAACTTCCACCGGGATTCAGGGTCAGGCCCCTCCTCCGGAAGTGGTTCTTCATGGTCTTTCGACTTGAGGAACATGATGTCCTCATCCGGAAACTCAAACCTCATGGGTTGATAATCATCAATCGGCTGCTGGGCCAAGTATTCTGACAACACACTCCCCTTTATTGCTTTTTGTGAAGTGTATTGTATGTCATACTCCGTGAGTATCATCTGCCAACGGGCCACTCTTCCTGTCAAAGCCGGCTTCTCGAAGATGTATTTTACAGGATCCATCTTAGAAATTAGGAGAGTAGTGTGAGTCAGCATGTACTGTCTTAGTCGGCGAGCAGCCCATGCCAAAGCGCAGCAAGTTTTCTCGAGTAGTGAATATCGTGTCTCACAATCGGTAAACTTTTTGCTAAGGTAATAAATGGCGTGCTCTTTTCGACCAGACTCGTCCTGCTGACCCAGTACACATCCCATCGATCCTTCCAGCACAGTAAGATACATGATCAAAGGTCTCCCTGGCACTGGAGGCATAAGAATTGGTGGTTCCAACAAGTACTCTTTGATTCGGTCAAAGGCTCGCTGACAGTCCTCATTCCATTTAATGGCCTGATTCTTCCTCAGAAGCTTGAAGATGGGCTCGCACGTGGCCGTTAGGTGAGAAATAAACCGTGCAATGTAGTTTAGTCTCCCTAAGAAACCACGCACTTGCTTTTCAGTCTTTGGCTCAGGCATTTCCCGAATTGCTTTCACCTTGGCTGGATCGACCTCAATTCCTCGTTCACTAACAATGAAGCCGAGCAACTTGCCAGAACGAACCCCGAAGGTGCATTTATTCGGATTTAACCTCAGTCTGAACTTTCGAAGCCTATCAAACAATTTTGCTAGGTTGACCAAGTGTTCTTCTTCCGTCTGGGACTTTGCTATCATGTCATCAACATAGACCTCAATTTCATGATGGATCATGTCGTGAAACAACGTCACCATTGCCCGTTGGTAGGTAGCTCCTGCATTCTTTAAACCAAACGGCATGACTTTGTAACAAAAGGTGCCCCAAGGAGTGATGAAAGTTGTCTTTTCCATATCCTCGGGAGCCATCTTGATTTGATTATAGCCTGAGAATCCGTCCATGAAAGAGAACACGGAAAACTGAGCAGTATTATCGACAAGTACATCTATGTGAGGTAGAGGGAAATCATCTTTGGGGCTAGCCCTATTCAAATCCCTGTAATCCACACACATTCTGACTTTGCCATCTTTTTTAGGAACCGGCACAATGTTGGCAACCCATGGAGGATAACTAGTCACGGCCAAGAAACCAGCATCAAACTGTTTTTGCACTTCTTCTTTTATTTTGATTGCCATGTCTGGACGTGTGCGCCTCAACTTCTGCTTTACCGGAGGACAACCTTCTCTGAGAGGTAGCTTGTGTACCACGATGTCAGTGTCTAAACCCGGCATATCTTGGTAGGACCAAGCGAAGACGTCAACGTATTCTCGAAGCATAGCCATCAAACGAGTCTTGACAGATTCTTCTAATGCAGCTCCGATCTTGACTTCTTTCTTGTCCTCTTCAGTACCCAAGTTTATCACTTCAACATCTTCCTCATGCGGCTGAATCATCTTCTCTTCCTGTTTGAGCAGTCTGGCCAATTCTTCGGGTAAACCACAATCCTCTTCACCTTCCTCATCGGCTTGATAAATTGGATTGTCGAAGTCATACTTAGCCATAACAGGGTCGTCATTGATAAGATCCGGTGACGAGCACCTGCATGAATGATGATTCATGCAAGGCTTTAGCAACAACTTGAGAAGATGAGAAACATTGCCATTTTTAAAACTTTTCTTTCTTTTTTAAAAAACAAAAGTAAAAATGAAAGACAGAGAACAACATGAATGAATGTGAAACGTCAGTTTTATTAATGATTGCGTTAATGAACAAATGAACCCTTACAAAGAGACACTATGCCCCGGGGTAAGACATAGTGCTTTAGTACAGGAAAATAGAAACACAAAATCATTACTCTTCAAAAGATGTTACTGAAATGAGCCTTTCGGATGTCCAGTTGCTAAGTTGAGCTCCTGGGACGGCAGGCCTAATCCATTCATCCAAGTCACAGTCACTATCAACAGCTTCATCCTGCACTGCGCTGATGTTCTCGTAGTTTACCATTCCCGCACTTGTGAAAGTGACAGGGCTCTGACAATCTTTAGCATTCGTTGCCGACGAGGATCCTCCAGGGTGATAACCAATCCCGAACATGTCCTTCTTCTCTGGCACTTCTACCGGGCTGCCCCAGCCCTCTCGGATCCCGGATTCTACCAATTCACGTGCTTGTTTATAGGAAGCTATGGAAACCACCTTCTTCGGTTCTTCAGGAGAAGTTGCTACTGCAGATGCTTGCTCAGACTTCACAGGCTCAAAAGCTTGACAAGGGGTCTCGACTATTTCGCCATCCATCTCCACATATTTGAATGAGGCGAGATGACTAACGAAAATATCCTCTTCCCCGCTGACCGTCACAACTTGACCTTCCCAGACAAACTTTAATTTCTGATGAAGTGTAGAAGAAACCGCTCCTGCCGAGTGTATCCAGGGCCTTCCAAGTAAACAACTATATGCTGGCTGGATATCCATCACGTAAAACGTGGTATTGAAGACTTGTGGACCTACCTTAATAGGTAACTCCACCTCTCCAAATACCGATCTTCTTGATCCATCAAATGCCCGTACTACTAGATCACTGGGCCTCAGCACCACCCCATCATAGTCCAGCTTCATCAGTGCCTTCTTAGGCAAGACGTTCAGAGATGAACCAGTATCCACCAGCACATGGGAGAGTACCGCACCTTTGCATTCCAAAGAAATATGCAATGCCCGATTGTGAGCACGCCCATCAGAAGTTAAGTCCAAATCCGTGAAACCCAATCCATGACTGGCGTTAACGCTGGACACCACTGTTTCTAACTGATTCACAGAAATATCCTGAGGCACGTATGCCTTGTTCAGAATATTTAGGAGAGCTTTCCTGTGAGAGTCTGAACACATAAGTAATGATAAGATGGAGATCTTTGACGGCGTCTGCTGCAAATGATCTACAATCTTATAGTCACTCTTCTTGATGATCCTCAAGAATTCTTCGGCTTCTTTATCAAAGGTGAGATCTGGATCAGCTGATGGAGTTGGATCATTGACAACTACAGGTTGCTTCCCTCTGGCTCTAGCTTGGTCTTTGACAGTATCCCTGGATGGTATCACATTGCTTCTCAATGCTTCAGGTGCAAACAATCTTCCACTTCGAGTAAACCCCCCTATTCCAACATTCTCTACTTGAACTGGGGTCATACTAGTCGTGGCCAACTCTTGTCTCTGGCCATTGTAATACACTTCACCACCGTAATGCCAAGGAACTGCTCTGTCACTTTGGTACATTATGGGTCCAGCAGTAGTAATGGTTATTGGTGCCACTCTGGCACGCGAAGGAACTTGGGATGGATCATAAAAGATAGTTACTGTAGATACTTCACTTTCTTTCACAATCTTGTCAAATTGCAGCACTCCTTCATCAATCATACCTTGAATTCCGGCCTTCAATCGCTTGCAACCGTTGGTAGCTTCTGCGCATTCTGAACAATCATCCTTGCATCCGGGGAAAATACCTTTCTTCAACAAACAAACCTTGATAGCGACCAATGAAGTCTTCAAGTCATCTACATCATCCACCAGATTCAATTTCTCCCCTTCACCAATTGCACCAACCGTGCCCCTGTGATGAGGCATGGGATTTTCCAGCACATTAGGAGAGGGAGCGAAATTGATCGCTTTAGAATCCAACAAGTCCTGAACAGCATGCTTCAATGCTTTGCAATTCTCAGTACTATGGCCGGGAGCTCCAGAATGAAACTCGCATCTAGCATTCGAATCATAACCTTCAGGCATTTGGCCTGGCCTCGGAGGTTGCAAGGTACGGAGCTGAATCATTTGAAGCTGCAGGAGATTCTTCAACAGTTGGGAGTAAGACATTGGTGGAGCTTCAATATGTCTATCCTTCGCCCTCTGGGAGTAGTACGGACGAGGGGGTCTTGGCTGATACCCCTGTGAGCGTTGTGGCTGTGAAGGCTGAATCCGTTGTTGAACTGGAGGAGTTGAAATAGTGACGGGGGCCACTTGCTGATAATATCCTTGGTGCATCATTCCTCTCTGCGCGTATACTGCTCCTGTTTCTCCTTCCCTCCTTTTCGCAAAGGGTTTCTTGGTACCAGACGCTGAAGCGCTTCCATTTTGAATCTTCCCCTGTTTGAGCCAGCTTTCGATTCTTTCCCCAGTCAGGATAATGTCCGAAAAACCACTTGAGGAACAACCAGCCAACCTTTCCATAAAATGCCCTGGGAGGGTATTCAAGAAAAGATCGACCATCTCTCTTTCCAATAACGGTGGTTGCACTCGGGCGGCCACCTCACGCCACCTCTGCGCATAGTCTTTGAAGCTCTCCGAGCTCCTCTGTGTCAAGCTTTGAAGCTGAGTACGGCTGGGTGCCATGTCAATGTTGTATTGATATTGTCTGAGGAAGGCCTCTCCCAAATCCTTCCAGCTTCTGATAGAACTTCTTTCCAACTTCATGTACCACTCCAAGGACCCTCCAGAAAGGCTATCCTGGAAATAGTACATCCATAGTTTCTCATCTCGCGTGTGAGCCGCAATCTTCCTGTAGAAAGCCTGTAGGTGAGTTTTCGGGCAAGAGTTGCCATTGTATTTATCAAATGCTGGTGGCCTGAACTTGTGTGGAATGACCACCCCAGGTACTAAACCCATATCTGACACGTCAATTCCCAAAGTATCCTTGCACTCTAAGGCCTTGACCTTCTCTGCAAGCACCAAGAAGTCGTTGAGATTTCCATCACCGCCGAAACCCATATCATTGTTGAAGTACTGGAATTGGTCTTCCTGCCTGTCCTGCACAGGAACATACGTAGCCATAGCTGGATCTGGAACATGAGGTCCACCTGTACCGTTGTTAGCATTGGGAGGAGCCCCTAGTCCATCGGAAGTAGTTGCCTGAGCATTGGTGTTAGGAGGAGTTAACCCTTGAATTGCATTTCTCAGCTCCTGCTGCCCCTGGGCCATCCCCTGCATCAGAGTCATAAATTCTGCCATCTTGGTATGGACATTGTTGAGTTCTGTCTGCATGGCGTCCATTGCTGTTCTTTGATTACTGCGGGTCGCGTACCGATGAAGGATATTTTGTCGAATGTACCGGGTCTTGGCGGCCCTCGCAATCTTTGCCTGATGAACACAGATAAATTAGACATCTCGAAGAAAAACCTGCAAAGACAAAGACAAAATGCAAATGATGCGTATGCAATGCAATGTGTTCCTTTTATTCCCGAGTATTTTACTGTGTCCGGTCCTGGCATTAAGAAGATAAGAATTGGGAAGAAGACCCAAATAATATTCAGACATAATGACGGCTGTGAAGAATTGGTGCTCATTACCCCGTGTCGGTGCAAATAACGAGCAAGAAATCCGGAACAAATCAATCATATAAACTGGAGTCTGAAAATACAAAGTCCCCGAAGGGTGCCAATCAAAAAGTACATCACATATAAGGAATCCCACAACAAGCCTGTGGGTAATCCAAGTACAACAATATGAAATTACACACTATGGAACTCTATATCTTTCAATCTCCAGCTAAGGCATTTGACGCTCTGGAACAGCTGAACCACATCTGGATGACTAGGCTCCTGGATGAGCTTCTGAATGAGGAGGTCCCTCGTATCAGAAAAAGCGTGTAACTCCTCGATCTGCTGTAGAAATGCTGCTTCATTCCTCTTGCTTTGACTTGACTCGGCCTTCGACCTTTTCACATCCGCTTTCAACTTCAAGTCTTCAATCTCCTTTTGAGCTTCCTTCAGTGCCTGCTGGCTTTCTGTTACGCGCCGGATACGATCTTCCTCTTGATAATAAGCTTTCCTGAGAAGTTCTTTCTGCCCATCTAAAGAATCCTGAAGGCTTTTGACTTCCTGTTTATGCTTGGCGTCTAGCTCCTTTTGTTTCTTCAGATTTTCGTCCCATTTCTCCTGCCATAAAGTAACAGCTTCATTGGCTTCACTAAGATCCTTCTTTTCTCTTCGACGCTGGGCCGTCATATGAGTCTCAGCTAAACCTTTCTTTCGGAAGTAGAGCTCTCTATCTTCAAAATCTTTCTGCTTAAGACGGACTATCTCTTCGGCTTGCTCAGCTCTATCTTTCAATTGACGGTTCTGGATCATCAGCGCTTGACAAGAATTAAGAGCCTCTTGATTTTCAAACCTCAGTTGCTTAACCAAAGCTTCTAACTTCTGATATTCCTCCAAAGGCACCGTAGTAGGTGGTGGTAATGGTGCAGAGAAAGGGATTAGAGTCACTTGAGCTTTTTCTCTTACCCACGCTTCAAACTCGGGAAACATTTGGTTGTTGCTCCTGCCCAAACGATCTATACCCTTCTTAATAACCGTTTTCCAAGCGCCTGCAGCCTCCCGCACCAATGGGAGATTATCCTTCATAGAAAAATAGAAAGTCTGATCCAACTCTGAATCCTTGGGAACATTCTTCAAAGCGTACCCCAATTGTCTTCTCAAGAGTATGGGGTTGTAGTTAATGCAACCTGCTACTCCTAAGAGGGGAACATTAGGATACTTTCCGCAACTGGAGATGAGCTCTTTCCCTTTTAACCTCAAAGTGAACCATCTGATGTCTTTGGCAGTCAACGTGTTGAGCTTCTGCGACCATATTACATTAGGATCCTTAAACACTCCAGCAATAGGGATGTGCCTCATAAACCAAGTGTAGAACAACTGAGCACAACATCTAACCAAGCCACCCCGTCTCTTCTCATTCCTATAGTGCACCGAATAATACAAGTCACCTAGGAGAGTAGGTATCGGATTCTTCAACACAAACAAATGAATTGCATTTATGTCCACAAACTTGTCCATATCAGCAAACAAAACTATCCCATACACAGATAATGCCAAGATAGCGCAAACTGAATCCCACTGCTTTTTCACGGCACACTCTTCAGCTTTTCCGACCAGAAACTCTAAGGGAAAACCAAGCACCCCGGCCTTGGTGGAAACCAAATTAGCAGATACTTCTGGTGGGCTCAAATAAAGAGCCTTAGCAATGTCGGTGTGAGTTGGTCTTGTCATCTCTGAATTGAACGGAATCTGATCCTGAATCGGTAGTCTTAGAATCTCAACGTACTCTTCTAGCAACGGACCTAGCTGGAAATCCGGAAATGTGAAACATCGGAGTCTAGGATCATAGTACTGTAGCAAAGTATGAATGGCACTCTTCTGCGAACTATCCAAGCTGAAAACCATATCCAAAATATCACCATACTGCTGTTTGAAGAAATCCAAATGACCCGGGGTAATGAGAGACACCATCTGCTTGAGCAAGTCAACCTTGGTACCAAAAAACTTGTAGAAAATATTCTTCTTTCTGACGTCTTCCATTCTGAAGCAAAGATATGACCAGGAACCGGGAATAATACAAACCCTGAGAATAAAAGAAACACAAATGATTAATGATGATATGATGCTTATGCAAGGCAAGGCATGTGATCAGTGAAGTGTCTGTGATGTGCCAATCATATAATCAGGTGTCGGTGCACGGTCTCAAAATCCAGATATCACAATAATCATCCCTCTGATCCGGGGTCCATAACTTAAGAACAGAAATCCAGATCACAAAACTGAACCAAAGGCAAAGTGGGTATGCTGAAGGTACCAGGGTTCCTGCAAACCTGTAAACCCCTCCCAATCTCACGGGTGTGCTACTCGGGTCAACATCACGGACTCTCAAAGCCGAATAGTAATAATACGTTCACCATTTCCGAGAAATGGCTCATGACCAAGTCAGGGAATCGGTTTGGCATTATGTACTACTCAGGGAGATCTCAGTTGAGTCCGGAAAAACAAGCATCCCTCACAAGTTTCCAGCTTCAAGCACTGAATCGAGAAACAATAGTACATTCATCCCGAAGGGTACAATACTATCGTCATACGAACAGTTTGCTTTAACTGAATTCCTATGAGAGAACCAGGCCATCCTATGCGAGTTCCCAATGGACCCTCGGATGCGAGTGGGTTTGCCAACAAATGTGGTCTGCCACTGTCATCACTGGAGAGGGGTGTTTCCATTAAGGTCCTCGAAGATCGGTCACCAGATGCACATAACTATCAAGGTCGCACCCTGAAGTGAGGTAATCCCCACACAGAATAGTTCCAAGATGGTCGCAATCTGGGTGTGGAACACATCGCCACCCATCATGGTGAGATACCATAAGAGTACAATGTCTGTCCACGCTAATCCTATGGTGCACTCAAGCCGGGTATTTGGCTTATCTCACAGTAACTCCCAACCCACAGAAAAAATGAAAACCAGCACAGCCAGACAGTCCAGTATAATATGATGCATGGAAAATAAAATACTGAAAGCGATAAATAAATGCTGTAAAGTAAAGCTGTAAAATAAAACTGTAAATGAAAACAGTAAAGCTAAACTAAAGCACTCAGCAACAAACACATATACACCCAAAGAACAAAACCAAACAGGCGCTAGGATTGACTCTACAAGGGAAACCGGAAGAATCAGGTTCCTCCCCAGCAGAGTCGCCAGCTGTCGCTCCCGGGATTTTCATCCTAGTACAAACGCGAAAGTGGCGCGGAAAGATAGAGTCGCCAGCCAGACATTTTTATCCCAAAGGAATGGGAAAGGTAATGTTGCACAAACCTGAGGAAGAAGGAAAAGGACGAGGCCTTGCGAACCAAAGATCGGGGTTCGGGAGTCGGTTACGACCTGGGAAGGTATTAGCACCCCAGATCGTCCGTCGTACCCGACGGGATCCACGCTTGCTTGATTGCTTCAAAGGGTGAGAAAAAAATAAAGATGCTGCTGAATAAACCGCTACTGGAATAAAGGGAAAAATGAGAAAGGAATAAGAAGAGAGGATAGAAAGAAAAGGGGAAATGTAGGGAAAATAAAGATTGTGCTCGAACGGGCCCTACCCCGCTGCCTACGTACCTCATCGGGATAATGAGGATCAGAGTCGACGTAGTTCGCCTAACCTAGGCGGGAACTGATTGCTTGTGTTTTTTATGCTAGAACTGCGTATGTCTATGCTCAGGTGTTGCAGGCTCGTCTGGTACGAGTGCGTTTACCGTCTTGCATGCGAGACAAGTAGTCGCGAGTTCACGTTGTGAATGAATGAGATGAGAGAAGAAGTTCCCGCAGGATTAGTCGCTTATTGTTTGTTTTTGGCTTTTAAAAGAAGTGTTTTTTGAATTTGTTTGTGAACGGTCCTGTACTAAGACCTATCCATCGCGGGAAGCCTTTACACCTCGCCCCGAAACAGGACGCGCATAAACACTCCGCAACAAAGTCTCGTGTCGTACAAGATTGTTCGGTTTTTATTAAGTGTTTTGTTGCTTTTCTTTTGAGATGAGAAAGAGAATGACTCAAGTTGATAAAAGGACAAAAACTAAGGGGAACTAAGACACAACCCTAAGTTATTTATTTACAAAGGAAATCCTATGGTTTGTGAGGTTTTTCTAATCCTAATGGAAAAAGGAAAAGAAAAAGAAGAAATAGGATACAACTTACTTCCTAAGGAAGGTAAGTTGATCCTAACAATGGGAAATCCTACCAAACACAACTATGGAAGGCAAAATGAGAAAAATGCATAAAAGAAATGCATAAAAAAATAAAGGATAAAGTGAAGTAAACTTACCTCAATCTTCCCCACTACAAAACAAATGGTTAGTGCACATTTTTATTTAAAAAAAATAAGGCAAACACACATGAATTAAATCCTAATTAAGTTTGGACCTACACTAGACCCTATTTCTAATCCTAAAGGAACTAGAAAAACTAAGACAAAAAATACAGCACCTATTACAGCCCCTAAAATACAAACAGCCATGAAAATAACACAAAAACAAAACCAGCTTTTTACAGCCAGCATGCAGCATGAAAAGGTAGGTGTAAAAGATCAAATGCAGCATGTACACATAACAAACAGCACACATTTTACAGCACCTATACAAAACAACAGCTATGAAAAGCAAAATCCAGAATTGATTATTTTCATGTTTTAATGCACAAAATCAATTAAAAATGCACTAAACACATCACAAACATGCATTTAAACATGGATCAACATCTATAAATGCAAGACATGAACATTTTTGAAGGATTATGCAAAGTATGCATCATATGGATTATGCAACAAGTAATGCAAAAATGAATCCTATGAACATGCATATGAACATGATGATCTTGATTATGAATATGCAACATACTAGATCAATCATAATGTCAAACTCAATGCAAAATTCAGAATTAAACTTATGCAAATGCTATGATCAAGCATACATCAAATGCCATCAAATGCACATACACATGATTATGCAAAATGCAACATACATCAACATAATGCAAAATGATTTAATGCAATGCAAACATGTAAAAACAGAATGCAACATGATTATTTCATACCAAATAATGCATGAACATGGCAACACAATGCAAGAAAATCAAGGCATGCACAAAGAACACAAAAACCGCACAAAACGCAACATAAACGGAATCGTGTCGAAACGACTCGAAACGGGGAAACTAGCTACTGGAAATGGATCCTAAAATTACCTAAAATCAATACCTAAACAAGTATGAACATTAGAGGCACTAGGACTTAGGGCTAAGCAATCAAAGAAACTAAAAACACAAAAATCATCAGCGTTAACCGGTTAACCATATAGGTTAACCGGTTAACAGACCTAAAACAGAAGCAAATTGGCCAGAAACGCATGCGTTAACCGGTTAACCACATGCGTTAACCGGTTAACACTGCACAGAATTGAAAAAAAGCTTTTTTAAAAAAGTGCTTTTGGCCACCAACTCACTTCTAGACAATCCTAACATACCTAGGGACATGCTACCACTAACTTCGACTTATTCGGAGATTATTTACACATGATAAAACCTATATCTATTAACACCTTAATTTCTAAATTCAACAAAAATCACAAAAATGCAAACAACACATAATCGAACGGAATTAATTCAAGCAAAGCGAAAAGCACTTAAAGAATGCCGAAACGGCGAGATGAAGAGAATAACTTAAAGAAGAAGTGATTAAGACCACCAACCTACGAAGCGGAGGATTGCTTCGGTGATTGTTGCAAGTATCGAAGCTTGAATCGAAAAGAAAACCGAAAACCGAAAACCGCAAAATAAATGCGTTCTTGAACTTGAATCTTCGTGTGCTTCCGATAAGTCGATAATCCTCACAAAATCACTAGCTTCTTCTTCTTCAATCCGTAATTAATGGAGGTTGGAGGCTTAAGCTTCAAGATCTTCAAGTTTCAATGTGAAACTTGAAGAGCTTATTTGGAAAAGCTTTGGTGAAAGGAAGGAAAAGTGAGAGAGAAAAGTGATTCTCAAAGAGTGAAAAATTGAAAAAATGGTGGGAACCCTCTTGGTTTGGATGAAAATGACTTAAATAGGGCTTAGGCTAGGAGCTAGGTTTGGGTTTGGGGCCCAAAAATTAGGTTTGGGATCCAAAATTAGGTTTGGAAGTTAGTTAGGGTTAGGGTTGGAAAAAGAGAATATTCCTTGGAATATTCCTTGGAACCTTCCTTGGAATATTCTAGAAGATGGTAGAAGGTGGTGGAAGGTGGTGGAAGTTTCCAAGGGAAATGGAGTGGAATTGAAGTGGAAAAAGGAGATGGAAAGAATTAAAGGAAGTGTGGAAAGAAAGTGGAAGGAAAGGTGGAGGGAAATGCAAAACCAACTAACTTTCAAATGATTTTTCTTTGATTTTTTCATGATTCCTCCATCGTTTCTTGATCAAATATGAACCATAGGATAATTGTAACCCTAATTTCATGATCTCGATCTTAAAAGTCCGGAGTCGATCCCTTTTTTACCTAGCCCGATCGCCTTTTCTCCAACTATCCGATTTTCTGTCGTCCGGCCAGTCGAACCCCTTCCAAAATGAATTTGTGGACGAGACTTGAACCCTAGGCACTTGACATCGTATATAAGTCAAAGAAATCCACTTCGACTCAAAAATTTTATGCGGAAATCCCGTAGAAATGAAACCCTGATTCGGCTCTTTTCCCTCGAGAAGTATTGCACTACTTGCCTCCTTCAGTCAACCAAAACTTTCCATGACTCGTGGCTTCAAGTGAAGACTTGTGGGATATTGTGAACCCTTTGCACAAGGTTGAGAAGCTTTGTGGCCCTTCGGTAGCCTCTTCATAACTTTCGGTTGCTCCGATCACTGATCACATACCCACGCCTCGGCTATGCTATATATGATGCAATGTTTTTGGTTATTTTATGAATCCATATATGCAAAATGCTATGCAAAATGTTGAGGAAATGAGAGGGCAAATTTTGAGGTATTACACCTACACACAGACCTCATTTTCTGCTATACCAGATTGGAATCTCTCAAAATAGCTTGTGTAAGCTTAATCCAAGCATGCCATTAGCACCAGGGAGATCAATGGAGTAAGTTTGCACCAAGAAGTAGTCCAGAAAGCCCAGAAATAGAAGCTTCTATCTCAGGTATGACCATAGAAACTTTTTTCTCAGAGCTTGATTTTTAAGTTACAAACTGATTGCTTATGTCTTGCTGGTCATGGGGATGTTCTCAGAATCAAAAATGAGTAAGAAATGAGCTTGTACTGATGCTCTGAAATTTCACCCGTGGATTTTGTTTCCTTCGATTTGCATGATTCTTGGGGTTTAAATGATGTTTGAGGGTGGATTCATGACCTAGGTTGTTAGAGGATCATTTGGCTGTGTTTAATTTGTTGTTTAGAGGCCTGAATCGTGATTTAGGGTTTTAGGGTCGCCGGGGAAGATGACCGGAGCTCCCCTCCGGTCACCTGAGTTTGATTAACCCTAATCCTGTAATTAATTTCCATTTGAATCTTGGGCGTTGGATTGCTTGACTTCGTTGACCTCCCGCGTGCATGTGTGGCCTGGATTCACTCAGTTAGCCCTGATCCCTTTAGTTAGTTTTAATTAATCATAATTAATCTAATTTAATCAGGACCAACCATAGCCCTTGGATAGCGCGCGAGTCAACCTTTTCAAACCCAGGGTTCATCCTAGCCCTCCATTCAGATTACTTTCCATTTTATTTTAATTTATTTCATTTATTTCATGTTTGTTTTATACCATTTATTTAAAATAGTAAAAATGCTTTAAAAATTATGAAATTTTTTTATCCTGAGTTTCATTAATTTTTAAAACACAAAAATATTTTTATTTTCATTTTTAGCATTTAAAAAGTATTTTTAAATATTTAAAAGTTTATTTTTAATTGATTAATGGAAATTAATTTATTAAAAATACTTTTAGGTATTTAAAAATCACCAAAAAATTCATGAAATGTTCTAAGACATTTAGAAACATTGTCCAACCTTCAAACCAAATTTATTTTTTGATCTTGATGCATTTTAAGAATTTCTCATTGAATAAAAATCATTTTTGTGCATTATTTTGATCCAAAGTTCAAAAAATCATTTCTGCCTATCCATGAAGAGTTGGACATTGATTCTTTTTGCATTGCATTGTGTTTAGCATGTAGTTTGTGAGATTAAATGGCCATGATTTGATCTTTCATTTTCAATTTGTTTGTTAATTTTCTTGTTTGGGAACCCTAAAACCCTAATAAACTTGTAAAAACCATAACTTGAAATTGGCTAAGAGTTGAAACCTCTCCTTTGGGATTTAGTTTAGTATAGGATTAGGGGTCCTTTGAGTGGCATTTTCAATTTTTTATCTTAGGGTTTGCTTCTGATTTTGGTTTTTGTTTGATGTATTGTTCATAAACCCTAATTTGGGCTTCCATATGCATCCATCTTGCATTCTCTTGCATAACATGACTTGCCATGACATTTCAAGCATCCATTTGATTCATTTGACATCATAAGACATATTGAAAGCATGTTTGATCATTGCATCATGTATTTACCATGTTGTATGCCATGTACACTTCATAACTTTTCATGTATGTTCATTGGTTCCTAACTTGCTTCATTTGCATTCATGAACTTGTATGATCATTTCCATGTGCTGCCTCATGTTTGTAGCATCCCCTAGCATCATTAGAATCATGTATATGCTTCTGGTTTTGTTTCTCATCATGGCATCTCATCTCATTTTGCATTGCATTGCATTTCTTTTCTAACCTTTCAGGTGGTAAGTGACTTTGAGAAGTGAATTTGCCTTCACTTCTCATAACTTTTCTCTTCATCTCTCTTGCATCCATGCTGCATTTTTGTATGTGTTTGAGTTTGAGCTTGCTCATTCTTCTTCTTCCCACTTTCTTTCTTCAAGTGACTTGACTTCTTGAATGAAGCAGGTTGCTTTGCTTCTCTTGATCCTTTCATCTGCTTCCTGGTGGCTCCTTTGAAGATCTTTCTTGTCTAACCTCACAAACCTTAGGAACAACCAAGCATGACAATGATTAGGGTTTTGATTAGTCTCCCCTCTTAGTTTTACCTTTGTGTCTCTTTTGAGTCTTCTCTTCTCATCTCATAATCAGGGACTAAACCCTAAAGTTTTAAGGCTTTGTGATTAAGCTTATGCCTGCATCCTTCTATTAGGATGGAGTGTATAACTTTAATCCTAAGTGTTAAACCCTTAATGTGTTTAAATCTCTTAATCAATTCACTTAATAATCATCAAGACATTACACTTGTAACTTGGGCCTTGCATTAGGGTTCTAATTCTTCCTTAACTGGTTAAGAAGGACTAACCCTAGTGTTAATGGACAAGTCCCCCTCAAGTTGTCTTACAAATCATAAAACTCACTTCATCATCATATCATTAAATAAAATTCACCTAATAAAGGCTTGTTTTGTCATGAGTTTAATCCCTAATCATGGATTAAGTTGAGGAGCTTTCCTCAGCTTAAACATTCTCATCTATTATCCTTCTATTAGGATGGTGTAATGAGTCTGTTTAATCCCTGATTATGGCTTAGCCTCATTACTTAACACTAAACAAAAACAACAAAAACATCTAAATAATCACAAGTAGGTTAATGATCTTAATCCTACACCAAAGGTGATTAAGTGTGAGAATCTGACTTCACACTTAAGGTATTCTCATTACCCCCAATCAGAGGGAAGATGTGATGAGTTTACTAAGTCCATTGGTTTAGGCTTAAGCTCATTAACTTATGACAAACTTTCAAAAGCAATAAAAGATTGAAAACACAAAAACAAACAATAATTGTCTCCTCCGGGATTCTTTTCTCATCATCTTCACTCACAAACGAGAACTTGCTTCTTCCGTCTAATGCAAGACAGTTTGCACCTGAGCCAGACAGGTCATACACTTGAGCATAGACAAGTAAGCAGTTCACAAGTCAATTCATCCTTTCAGTCTCTTTGGGTCGAACTACGGTGTTCTGACTTCCTCATTGCACGAGAGGATACGTAGGCATAACTTAACAGTTATCGAACAAAAGTCTCTGTATATTCCCCCCTCCTTCCAGCATTATTCTTTTTAGCCTCATTATCTTGAGCATTTCATCTTTGTCCTTACACTGACACTTCACTTATACACTTCACTTCTCTTACACTGACACCTGTACATCCTTTTCCAGCTCTTTTATACACAACTTGCACTGACACTACCCCTTTAAAACACAAATCTTTTAAGCGTGGATCCCGTCGAGTACGACGGACAATCTGGGTGCTAATACCTTCCCAGGTTGTAACCAACCCCCTTTCTCAGTCTCTCTGGTTCGCAACCGTCTTATCCATATCTTTCTAGGTTTATGCAGCATTACCTTTCCTCCGGGATAAAAATGCCTAGCTGGCGACTCTTTTCATCTCCAGTGGGTTCACGGCTGTGTGTTCTCACTGTCCCTCTCGCCGACCGTTCGCGCTTGTACCGGCATGCAAATCTTCGGGAGCGACAGCTTGGCGACTCTGCTGGGGAGCCTTATACTGCAACCAGGGCTCCTGGTTCTTTTTGTGGGTTCCTCCTAGCGCTTGATTGATTTGTGTTTACTGGGGTGTTATGTGCTATTTGTGTTTGTATATTTGTATTTATTTATTGCTTTATGTACAGTTGATTACTGCTTTCTTTATAGCTTTGCATTATATCATATTGTCATACTGTGTTGCTGGCTGGATCTGTTTGGTTGCTTTGGTGGGTGGGTGTTCCATTGAGAGTTAAGGTCCTATACCTGGGACCTGAGTGACACCTAGGCTAGAGTGAATCATATTCTTTCCCATTCCATCTCGGTCTGGTGCGGGAATATGAAACACGGTTCAGATATGGGTTTCTTCTTGAGAACTCTGTGTTGCAGATTTCCTGCAATGCTAGGGCTATCTGGGAAGCCTGCTAAGTCTGGATGACCTTTAGAATTGACCTTCAGAAACTGAGGTGAATTAGAGGAGGAACTTTTATGGTTATTGTAAACACTGTACCTCTGGGTTAGAAGTGTTTACACTTCTCATAACTGATCCAAGTCTGAGGATCCTTGTTTTAGAACACCACCTGTGAGGGGGTTGGGCTGTTTACAGGTTTGCAGGTACACTTGACCTAAGAATACCCTGTTACTTTGTTTGATAAGAATACTCCATGTTGGAACAGTTCTTGTGATTCTAAAACCCTGGACATGTGGCTCTTTATTTGAGTCCCCCCACCTTGGTTACTGGACTTATAGACCTCCATCTGGATTTCTTGAACACACTTGGACTTATATCAGAGCACTTGATCAGATCCAGCTCAGTCACAAACCCTTGCATATCATTTGCATACATAATCATTGCATCATATTGACATTTGCTTATTTGTGTTTCAGGGTATCCATCCTCATTTGGTTTTGGTTTTGACCCCATCTTCAGTATTGACCTATCTTCATCAGCACTTGAGTTTAAAATTAATAATGATGTTATTTGTAACACGCTTACTTTTAAATTAAATTATTTTAATTGAGTTTAAATAGCTTATATTATTTTATTTGAGTGTTAGAGTGCTTTATTTGTTTAATGTAGGACATCTGCGAGTTATGTTGCAGACCTTACAAAAGAAGAAATTGTACGCTAAGTTATTAAAGTGTGAGTGTTAGTTGTGAGAAGTTAGTTTCCTTGGTCATGTGATCTCCAGTGGGGGAATAGAAGTTGATCTATCTAACATGTACGCAATATTGTAACGAGAGACTCCTAAGTCAGTTAATGAGATTAATATTTTTTTTTGGGTTTGGATGGTTACTATAGAAGGTTTATAGAAGATTTCTTGAAATTTTATTTCCTTTGAATCAGTTTACTTGGAATGGGCAAGCTTATGTGTGGAGTGTTCAGTGTGAAGAAAGTTTCCAAGAGCTGAAGAAGAGGTCGATGTTGGTGTCAGTTCTGATCTTACCATATGATAAGGAATGTTTAGTTGTGTATTGTGATTCATCTAAGATGACCTTAGGTGGTATGCTTATGCACAATGGTCAAGTTATGGTGTATGGTTTGAAACAACTTAAGACTCATAAGAGGAATTATCCTACATGTGATTTGGAGTTGGTAGCAGTAATCTTCGTGCTTAAATTTTGCATACATTATTTGTATGGTTTGTGGTTTGAATATTTTAGTGATAAAAAAGTATCAAGTATCTGTTTGATCAGAAGAAGCTGAATATTAGGCATAGAAGTTGACTAGAGTTTCTGAAGAACTTTGATTTTAGGTTGAGTTTCCATACTGGTAAAGCTAATGTAATAGCATATGCATTGAGTAAGAAGTCATTGCATATGTATGCACTTATGATTATAGAATTAGAATTGAATAATCATTTCAGAGATCTTAGCTTGGTGTGTGAAATAATGCTAGGAAGTGTGAAGTTGGATATTGACACGCCGCAAGTGCACGACTAATGTTAGAGTAGTAAAAAGTTATCGAACCACAAAGACCAATGGTTAATTACCTATTTCTATCTAATTGGTGTATATCTAGAGCGATCGAAGAGTTGAGGTGAAACAAACTTACGTGAAAAAGCACTTAAGTAAAAACAACTTATTTTCAAAAGCACTTTTGAGAAACAACTTAATAAGTTGAGATTTAATCAACACAAACATGATTTAGCGTTATAATCCCTTACTCTAACATCTCTATATGGTCAAATTAGTCACACTACAAGGATTCTCGCGTGGATTATAGAAAATAGATTTTATAGGAAACACCTGCTTTCGCCAGCGTGTTACTTTAGTTGTGATACATAATTCGTCAGCTTTCACTTATTCAAAATTATTGATAAAAAATAATTGTTATTGTATGGTCTATTATGATGAAACATTTCTCTACCTCTCCCGAGTACTTTCGTAACATCAGAATTGGCTGTCTAAAAATCTGTTTTTCGGGTATCGATACAAGTCCTTTTAGAGCATTATCGATACCTAAGAACCTTTTCACTTTCGCAACAAAGTTTGAATAAAATCTAGGACTTTTAAAATGAAAACCATTTGAATCCTTGTAACATATAGAACTAACCATATAGAGAGTCATGAGTAGGTCTCATGACCCTTAATCCCTAGGGTACTACTCACCTATGGTGAGAAACAACGTAAACATAACAATCATACCATCAAAAGACATTATAGCGATAATGATTATAAATAAAGCAAATAAGCAATGAAAGATAACCTGATTAATTGAAATGCTTGCAATAGAAAATAAGAATTCAATCCACTTGCTCTAAAGAGACTTTTACAATAAGCGTAGAAAATAAAAATTGCTTAGAAAAATGGTCTATTGTCTATCGATTCAAATAAAAATAAGAAAGTAAATAAGAATGAAGTCTTCTTGCATGCTTGTCACAAGGGATCAGCCTGGAATCAATACAGAGCAAGTAAAGAGGAACATATCCTTTTGAGGCGTGTTTTAAAGTGTTGGGAAGCTTACGTGTAGTACTACCTCGTAAAAATGCTTTAGAGTTTAAATGTGTGTATGAGGACGTGAGAAGGAATTTTAAATGCATAAATTGAGTGATTTAATTCAAACGTTTGTGAGTAGTTAATGACTTGGCCAACAATTTAATGAGTTTGATGAGTCATTAAGTTGAGTGTTTATGATTTAGAATTATTTTGAATTAAGAGGGTTGAATTTAATATTATTAGAGTAGAATCTGAAAGGTTAAGAGTGAAACATTGTCATTAAGTGGAGTTTGATACATTTAGAGTTGTGTGAATTAAATGTGTTGAGTTTTCTAATATGTTCGGAGTTGAGTTGGAGAGTAAATGAGTTAAAGTTAGAGTACACCTTATGACTCTTAATTTTGAATGAAAAGTGGTAGAGTTATTTGTGATCTATGTTGAGTTATGAGCAGATCTTGTTGAATGTCGATGGTTGTGTAATATTATTTTTACCCTGTTGGTAAGAATTGTGAGTAATTATATAATAATATATTATGTTGAGTTATAATTATATATTATGTTGAGCTATGTTGAGATGTATGGTTCAAAGAGGAACTGTTGTGGTGTCCTTATATTGACAATGTTGTAGGTTCAGTGAGGAACGATTGATGAGTATTACATTTGTTTGTTGCATTCACGCATCACACACACACACACACACACACACACACACACACACACACACACACACACACACACACATATATATATATATATATATATATATATAATGGTCTATTGTCTATCTCCTTGAACCCTTTTGTCAAAGAGTTATATATCGATTCAAATAAAAATAAGAAATTAAATAAGAATGAAGTCTTCTTGCATGCTTGTTACAAGGGATCAGCCTGGAATCAATACAGAGCAAGTAAAGATGAACATGTCCTTTTGAGGCGTGTTTTAAAGAGTTGGATAGCTTACGTGTAGTACTACCTCATAAAAAGGCTTTAGAGTTTAAATGCGTGTATGAGGACGTGAGAAAGAATTTTAAATGCATAAATTGAGTGGTTTGATTCAAACGTTTGTGAGTAGTTTATGACTTGGCCAACAATTTAATGAGTTTGATGAGTCATTAATTTGAGTTTTTATGATTTAGAATTATTTTGAATTAAGAGGGTTGAATTTAATATTATTAGAGTAGAATCTGAAAGGTTAAGAGTGAAACATTGTCATTCAGTTGAGTTTGATACATTTAAAGTTGTGTGAATTAAATGTGTTGAGTTTTCTAATATGTTCAGAGTTGAGTTGGAGAGTAAATGAGTTAAAGTTAGAGTACACCTTATGACTCTTAATTTTGAATGAAAAGTGGTAGAGTTATTTGTGATCTATGTTGAGTTATGAGCAGATATTGTTGAATGTCGATGGTTGTGTAATGTTATTTTTACCCTGTTGGTAAGAATTGTGAGTAATTATATAATAATATATTATGTTGAGTTATAATTATATATTATGTTGAGCTATGTTGAGATGTATGGTTCAAAGAGGAACTGTTGTGGTGTCCTTATATTGACAATGTTGTAGGTTCAGTGAGGAACGATTGATGAGTATTACATTTGTTTGTTGCATTCACGCATCACACACACACACACACACACACACACACACACACACACACACACACATATATATATATATATATATATATATATATATATATATATATATAATGGTCTATTGTCTATCTCCTTGAACCCTTTTGTCAAAGAGTTATATATCGATTCAAATAAAAATAAGAAATTAAATAAGAATGAAGTCTTCTTGCATGCTTGTTACAAGGGATCAGCCTGGAATCAATACAGAGCAAGTAAAGATGAACATGTCCTTTTGAGGCGTGTTTTAAAGAGTTGGATAGCTTACGTGTAGTACTACCTCATAAAAAGGCTTTAGAGTTTAAATGCGTGTATGAGGACGTGAGAAAGAATTTTAAATGCATAAATTGAGTGGTTTGATTCAAACGTTTGTGAGTAGTTTATGACTTGGCCAACAATTTAATGAGTTTGATGAGTCATTAATTTGAGTTTTTATGATTTAGAATTATTTTGAATTAAGAGGGTTGAATTTAATATTATTAGAGTAGAATCTGAAAGGTTAAGAGTGAAACATTGTCATTCAGTTGAGTTTGATACATTTAAAGTTGTGTGAATTAAATGTGTTGAGTTTTCTAATATGTTCAGAGTTGAGTTGGAGAGTAAATGAGTTAAAGTTAGAGTACACCTTATGACTCTTAATTTTGAATGAAAAGTGGTAGAGTTATTTGTGATCTATGTTGAGTTATGAGCAGATATTGTTGAATGTCGATGGTTGTGTAATGTTATTTTTACCCTGTTGGTAAGAATTGTGAGTAATTATATAATAATATATTATGTTGAGTTATAATTATATATTATGTTGAGCTATGTTGAGATGTATGGTTCAAAGAGGAACTGTTGTGGTGTCCTTATATTGACAATGTTGTAGGTTCAGTGAGGAACGATTGATGAGTATTACATTTGTTTGTTGCATTCATGCATCACATATATATATATATATATATATATATATATATATATATATATATATATATATATATATATATATATATATATATATATATATATATATATATATATATCAGAGAAAGTGACAGACTTGATCTAGCGACGAGTCTCGGGTTCAGAGATGGAACATGTGACGAGTCGTACGGTGACAGACTTCGGTTGTAATATCCCGTAAATTTAATTAATGCTTTGGATAATATTAATTAAGAATAATAGGTTTTGTTAATTAAGTGAATCAGAGACATTTTTGGATACCCTCAATTTGGACCAGTTAGGTTACCAATTAGAGTTATATTAGTATAACATTTCTTTTGTTTCACAACAACAACAACAATAGAAACATAAAGAGAGGAAGAAGAGAGAAGTGAGAAGGAAGGAAAGAAGAGAAAAGCTTGAGGAAGAAGAAGAGCTTTAGATCATCAACTTTATCTTCATCTTTTCATCTCTTAATCTTCATCATCATTATTTCTAGAGGTGAGTATATCTAGAAACTTTATTTTAGATGTTTTCTTTAGTTTTAGAGTTTTAGGTCTAAAATGAAAAATCTTACTAATCGATGAAATGTGTTATAAATGGTGTAGTATGACCACTATGTGTATGGAATCATATGTTGATAATTGTTATAATATTTGATTGTGTTTGGAATGAGTTTTGGGAAGTTAGGTATCAATGAAAACCTGCATTTTTGCCCCTTTGTCTTAAGTAATCGATTACCCTCTGGGTAGTAACCGATTACCCTTTGAAAAAGTGGAGTTTTTACGCAGAAAATGAACCAAGTAATCGGTTACCCTTTGGGTAGTAACCGATTACTGAAGGTGTCCCTAACTCTAATTTTGCCTTTGTTTCTTAAGTAATCGGTTAAACTATAGGTAGTAACCGATTACCACTGCTAGTTTTCTAAAAATAATTTCTAAAATGCATGACTTTTCACTCGGGTGACTGTTTGATGCATATTTTATATCTATTTGAAGCTGAAATGATAATTTATCTATTGGAGTGGGAAATTATTACTTTTGCTGGTGAATTTAATTATTTAATCGGTTTTGTTCGATTGTGTGGTTTATGGATCCTAATTATATAATAGTGTAGAAGCTATGGTGAATGAGGAAACCTTTATGCATTACACTTGTGAGACCTAGTAATATGACTAGGGATTTTTTAAAATTTAGATGGGGATGCTCGGATGTTCGGTATATTGTAAGTACCTTAGTCGTGTTAGGGTCTAGTAGTAAGTAAACGCTATATGGAACATGTGTGAACCCGTTGGGTGTGTTTTATTGTGGAAAAGGCATTGTGACCTTAGGAATTTTGTATACATTCCCAATTGAGTGAAATCACGTAATCGAAACTGTTTCCTTGAGAATGTTGTTCCATAAGCCAGGGGCTCCTTTGGAATGTATGCATGCATTACTTTATAGGATTGATTCCCACATATAGTATGAATGGTGCCTACGGGTAGATACTTGTGGTGGTTTATGCCCCACGTGAAGTGACAGTTGTAAGGTTAATAACCCTTCAATCCGAATCCATTCCGTATGGCTAGTAAGTACAAGGATCCATGACTTGTGTCGACTCTTAGATATAGGAGAGGACGGGAATAGGGGATGCCTTCATTATTTTCCGGATTAGTGATACCTTCGAGTTAGTAAACTCAAGACATGTTTCCATATGAGTGTGAGAGTTGTGAACTCAAAGTCTTAGTCTTTTCTGACTTCAGTGGGATTTTTTGTAGAACCTTGTAAATCCGGGAGAACTCATAAGATAGGGACTCACTGAGATTTTTTTTATCTCACCCCTCATTTTTTATTATTATTTCAGGTACTTCAGGTTCTGAGAAAGGTAAGGATAAAGTCCTTTGACTTATCCTTACTAGTTGATATTTTGAGCATGACATGGCTTCCGCTTATGGAGTTTATTTTGAGATCATTATTGATCTAGTTCTTAGCTTTTTATTTTGAACATTGTGTATACTTTATGCCTTAGTTTATACTTTTGTATTCGGGCATTTAATGTATGTAATGTGTTGACTAAGAACTTATTTGTATTTCAATATCCAAACTTGGATTCATGTATAATATATATATTTTGCTGTATATTGTTATTTGTGGGTGTTACAGTTGGTGTCAGAGCAAGTCGTATCCTCGACCTAGCCATGAAATACTATGAGTATATCTTTCCGCTTCATATGCGTCCCGTCCCTATTGGTCTTACATGTTATAATTATGGTATTGAGTCTGATCAACTTAATCTTATATGTATGACATATAAGAACATGGAAGACAGACACAGAAGCAATCGTGAGGGACGTGGTAGATTCCAACCTGAAACTAATCATCCTGGTGGAGCTGATTGTGTTCCATGGTCCCAATTCATGTAGTAGATGCAGCAACAACATAATCATTTTATGGAGCTGATGATGCAGAATCTGAATGGAGGTGTCCATCCTTCTATGGTTGTCCTTGGAGTTGTATGGGGGACTTTCCGGGACTTCATCCACATGAATCCTCCTGGATTTCATGGTGGAACAGACCCTGTGAAGGCTCATGAATAGGAGGATAACATGGAGAGAATATTCTTGATTATTCAATGCAGATAAGAGAATAAAGTAGTGTATGCTTCTCAAATGTTGAAGGGTCCTGCTATGAGTTGGTGGGAGAACGCTTAGACTATAATGACTATTCAAGGTGTACCTAAGGAGTGGGAGCAATTTAAGATTATCTTTTTGGAGAAGTATTTTCTTAGTTCTTGGAGGATCAAAAAAGATTTTAAGCTCTGACAGTTAAGGCAGGGCAGTATGACTATGGCCAGTTATGCTGAGAAGTTTCAGGACATAGGTACTTACTCCTTGCAGGCCGTGTATACTCCGAATGATAAGTGGAAAATTGACCAACTCCTTCTTGGATTGAGAGCTGAAATCTCTCGTAGGGTGTCTCAAGTAGAGTTAACTACTTATGTTGGGATGCTATGACAATGCTATACAACTGAGTTTAGTTTGAAGGAAGTTCAAGCTAAGGGAGATTCGAGTGGGATGTGTCAGAATGATCGAGGAGGATCAAGCCAACAGTTTAGGCCAAGATCACAAGCCTTTAAAGGGAAGCAAGTACAAAGTGCTAAGCCTAACACTCTCCCTTTTTGCCATTTTTACAACAAGAAGCATTATGAGAGGTGTAACCGGGGAGGTATAATATGCTTTCATTGTCAGAAAGAAGGACATACGACTAGAGTTTTCCCTCGGAATAGAAATCGAGTACGAGGGAAAAATGTTGGTAACAATTCCTTAATTGGGGGTACATGTTTTTTCATAATGGGAACTCTTGATTTATTTTATTTTGTTTGTGATACAATGCATTCATAGCGTCAATGTAATGTATGAAGCGACCTGGGTTTAAGATATTCCTTTGTCTCCTCCTATGGTGGTTATTGTTGTCGTGGATGAAAGGATTGAGACATGTTATATATGAAATTGTGTGTTCTCAAAGATTGATTTACGACCGGGTTATCACCAAATTCGTGTGAAGAATACATATGTACCAAAGACCGCATTTAGGACCTGTTATGGTCATTACAAATTCTTAGTAATGCCTTTCGGTGTAACAAATGCTCAAGCTATTTTCAAGGACTATATGAATCAAACTTTTCAAGCTTGATAATTCTGAGATTGGAAGAAATTTTGATAAAACAAGATATTATCCCAAGATGTCAGGACTGATGTCTTGACATGTGGTTCTAAGCATTCTGCAGGTGTGTTTATGTTGTTGCAGGAATTTGTTCATCATGTCAAGTCAGATGTTCTGACATGTGATAATAGAACATTCAGTCATAATGTTATGTTTATCTGATGCACAATTATCTTTAGTGTGTTGATGTTGAGTCATTTAATGTGCATTATATTGGTGATAATATTAGAGCATGTTTCTTGTTTTGGAAGGTTCGGAAGCTCCTTTTTTAGGAAGTTCGGTATTAGAAGATTGAAGTTCAATCAGTGTATAATGAAGATCTTTTCTAACTGTTTTCATTGCCCAAGTCCATGAAGATTATCCTCTACTTAAAGTGGTGCAACCCTAATTGAAGGTTACATAAATTAAATATTGAAAGTTGTGCACTCGGTTTTGGGTTTTGTGTTGTCTTGTTTATTGTAAGCCACTGCCATACCCAAAATTTGTCCTACCCATATAAGTTTTGTTGTATTTATGTTTTATGATTACTAACCCCTATTAAAAAAAATTCAAAAAATATATACATTGTGTTGCTTCTCTCTTATTGTCCAAAGATCAGGTATAGAAGGGATAAAAACATGGTTAAATCAGGGCTATTAAGACAAAGGTGGATTGACTTCAAATGTGGCACAATTGAAAATTATCAAGGGATCAAAATTGTTTTCCAAGTCTATTGGCTTCAAGATATTCCAAGATTTATTTCAATTTATGTTGCAAGCCTTGTTGATTTCAAGTTTGCTGCTAGTCATGAGTGGGGGATGTTACAAAGTGTTACCAAAGTATTCTACATGATGCTTTCTTGCTATACCTCAAGTTGAAGTTGTGTTTCAAGTGATCAAGTCTTATTTCATGAATTTGACCTTAGATTGTGAATCAAGTTGCACTATGATTAAAAATTCAAGATATGATTGGCTTGGTGATCAAATTAGTTAATACAAATTCTTTAGGTCATGTGGTTGGAATCCAAATTTCGATATTGCTGCAAGTTGCCGATGTAGATTGAATAAATGTTAATGTTCATTGCAAATTTTACATTTTTGTGAGTCGTATCAACATTTTGATGATGAGGTTATACCACATAAGTATTTATGATGCAAAGGACCACTTTAGGCCACTCCATGCACAACAGGACCATACGTGCATTAAAACACTACAAAAGGGTCGGCTACATGCCAAATCATGGATCAGTTTATGATTAAGAGGCAGAGACTCAATTAGAATTCAAATCATTCATGCTACTAGTGAAGTTCCAAGGGTGAATTTGAGTTTACAAGGTGCAAAGCTAAAGTGGTTCCTAAAATCCTAATGTTACAAAAGCAAAACTAAAGATTTCATGTCCACTGTGTTTCACCATGAGCTATCATCCTCTTGGTACCATGGAAAGAGTTACTGTTCCCTCAAAAAGTTTGTGATCCATTTTAATCTGTTCAAGCCATAGCAACAAACTCATGACTTCAAGACCGCAGATGACCATCCTTCTTTTGCACATCTATCTGCAAAATTTCCAGAAGCTGATATAAGACATAACCTCATGAATGCAATTGAGATACCAATTCAAGTTTAACTCAAGCATTGAAGATAAACAATGGATAAATACCAAAAATGCCTCGGATTAATATATTCTTCATCATGTTCTTATTTGCACCAAGTGGAATGCATAGCCTACAATAATGGAAAAGATGAGAATATTAGCAGACCCCAAATAACAACAGAATTCACAACAGTAGAAAACCAATTAAAACATCAGTTGAATGACCACAAAGGATTCAAACTACAGAAAAAGAGTTCAAATCCATGACTAGGATGTATACCTTCCATCAAGTATTCATGAAGTTCATGTCTTTATATCCAGTTTTTACTTGCAATCACACCAACAAGAACAAGTTAATCTGAAGAGAATTTCTTCAAGCCATGTTTCACACCTGCAAAGAAAAACACCATATCAAAATGACTTCACAAGGACCAATCCAACCATACAATAATAAAGCAAATCAGAGAGTGAAGTTTATGCAGTACCAGTTAAACTTTATGCTGCCCAGGTATTCTCCAAGTTTTTTTTCGAACTCACATCATCTCCAACTTTCATGGGAGCTCAGAGATACTTATGGTCTGCACATAGTGAAAAAATAAATTGCAAACATAGTGAAAATTCTAAGTAAGTAGTAAAGGAATAAGTTTTGTAATAACAACTCATGGTCTGCACATGCCAAATAATTTACATTTCAGTAAGGACCACCATTTGAGCTTCTAGAAACTCTTCTTTCACACTACAGACAAACAAAAAGGAATGAGTCACTATCACAGGGTCCCCACATAAATCCTATGGAACAAAATTCCTAACGGTTTCAGAATTCCAGCTCATTCTCACACGAATATACCTCACTCACATGCATCACTCAGACCTCACACGATTTTCATTTCAATCTCACACGTACCAACCTATCCCAAATATTCCTCTATATAAAGACAATCACTGGAAATGATTGGGGGATCCACCTGAGAACCCTAGCCGCAAATACACATAACTACCTACACTCAAAGCCTTAGCAAAAAAAAATCTGTACCACTATTCTGCGGAAAATCACCCTCATCCCTTCACTCAAAGCTCACCTTCAGGAGTTTTTTTTAGTCTCACATTGAGGCTCAAATACAACTAAAGCTTAACCTCTCTATCATAATGCAACAATAGTGAATACTGCGAAACAGAGCAACAATCAGAGAATTACGTAGTAGAGGAAGATGAAGAAGAAGGTATGAACGAAAAGAAAGAGGAAACGAAACAAAGCGAGAGGAAAAAATTCAAATTACCTGAGGCTTGCCGGAATTGCGTCGGACTTGCTCCGACCAGGTAAACTTTGATCCCTTATTGCCTTATTATAGTTGTTATCGTGTAGATTTCCGTGCTCTTTTCGTATCCCCTGGCTAATTGCTCGTTTGCAATCTGTTTTCTCGAATCTAGGGTTTCTTTAGGGTTTAGATTTGGTTGATTTGAGTGGGAATCTGTAGAATCTGAGTTCGGATTCAAACTCAGAAGCCTTTAAAGCATGGTATAGGGTTTCGTTAGGGTTGGAAACCGTAGAGGAGGGGTGGCGCTGCCGCCAACCACCTCATTCTCCGGTGGATTGTTGCGTCGCCGGTAAGGTTGTTGTGAGAGAGATGAACTGGAGAGAGAGAGGGAGACGTTAAATGAAAAAAAACGAAGAGTGAGAGTCTGAAAATTTTGATTTCTTTTTTATCAATTTGTATGCTGCTATAACCGTTGTTGTTGGCTGGAGTTTGGGGTGATAAGTGTCACCCCCTGTGACACTTGTCACCGTTTGTGTTGGTCTTCTGGTGATTTGTTGCACGTGTCCTTATAATTATAAGTTGTATCATGCGTTTTTTACCGTCTGATGAATCTTTATATCGATCCTGATTTGATCCAACGCTCGGGATCATCCCCAAAGTCAACGATGTTTGACCGAGTCTATGGTAGACTCCTCCCAGCGCATGGGCTTCCTCTGTGTTGGGCTTACGCTTTGGCTATCAACACCCTCATTATGTTTTTTTAAAACTCAACCCATTTTGTTTCTTTTTTATTTATTTTGTTTTAACTTATTTTCTTTTATTTATAACTAAAAATCTAAAAAACATTTTATTAATTAATTATCTTAAATAATTTCATTTAATCCAATTAATTAATTAATTAATTATATTAAATATTTTACTTAATTTTATTAATTAATTATTTCTCTTTAAACTTTCAAAAAAGCCCAAAAAACATTTTCTTAACTATTTTGTTAAAATTTTAATTTTTTTCTTATCATGTGATTAATTTCTATTTCGGTTAAGAAAAAAACAAAATATTTTCATTGATTAATTATCTTAAACAGTTCTATTTAATTTGATTAATTAATTTGTTAATTAATTCAATTAAATATTTCTATTTAATTTGATTAATTAATCTTTCTCCATTGTTCGATTTTATGTGTGTGATGAATGTTTGTGTATGCTCGATCCTTCTTACTTGTGATATGATGATATGCTTACTTGTGTGATTTACTTTTGCATTTTGACGATAAATTGCTAAGTAAAAAACGAACGCATACTAAGACTAATCATTTCAAAGATAAACGAAATCTTTGGTCCAACGCCAAGTAAATATCCATACGCACTTCACTTCATACACACACGTAAGTCGATCATTCTTTGATCGTCATCTGCACTACTTTGCACTTTACACCTTTCTCAACCTTTTTTTCAACTTAACAAATCAACGCATTGTACTTGTTTTCCATAGCTAGTCTTTATCTCACTTGATTCCCATATCAAGTTTCCCAACCTTGCGGGCCGAGAGTATTGTGCCTCGCTAACAAACCTACAAATAAACCTCCATTTGCATTCACCCCTTAACCTCAAAAAATCAAAATGTCTCTTGTAAAACCAAACCCTTGATCCAACATCAAGCGGTCTTAGGTAATAAATCACTTTAATAATACGAGGAGAATTGTACGCCACGAGCCTTAAGTGGTAGAAAGGGGGATAATGAGTTGTCGTTACTCACTCCGATTATTTCGTCGCTGGACGCTGGTGTGGATCAAGCGAAATAAACTACCCATAGTCTTTAGTCCAATTCGACTCCTAAATCCTTTCATCGAAGAAAGGTAATAAAACGAACACCAATCACCCAAAGTTGGCCGAACTACGAAGCTCTGACTTTCCCATTGCACGAGGGAATACGTAGGCACGAGGATCTCAATCCTTGTCGAGCCCCTAGGATCAATAAACCCCTTAGTTTAACAAGTAATTCATAAGCATAGACATCCATTTGCGCGTGAAAACTTAGATGGTTCACATCGAGTACGATGGATGTAGGGGGTACTAATACCTCCCCCTGCATAACCTACTTCCGAACCCAGGCAATGGTTTGTGACGACCTTGTCTTATCCCTTCTTTGTGGTTTTATCTATTTTACCCTTTCCCTCTTTGGGAATAAACAAAATTAGGTGGCGACTCTCATGTCATCCCAGCCGCGACCGCGTTTGTGAGAATCGTATTTTCCGAGGTACGACAACCATTCACCTATCACTTTGATGGTTGAATTGGACTGAGTTTATTGAGTTATATTTTGTTCACTATAAGTTTTTAAGCACGAGTGTATTGTTTTTGATTGAAGATTTTAAGCACGAGTGTATTGTTATTGATTGAAGCTTATAAGTAAGATCAAGTAGTGTCTTTGAAGTGTGTCTTCTATTACCTTTGTATTTTGTTTGGTTATTACAGTGTGTGATTGAAGGGGAGTGAGAGGTGTCTCTTATCTAATAGTTATTAGATAGAAATTGCATTGGGTAGTGATTAAGTGAAGAGTGTAAAAGGAGTGGTTTAACTCTGAATTGATACTACTGATAGTGGATTTTCTTCTTGGCTTGGTAGCCCCCAGAGTTGATGTGATTGCACCGAATTGGGTTAACAATTACTTATGTTACTGCTCTTTTCTTTATACTTTATTTACCTTGTCAATGTTCAGATATTAAATTTTTGACATCTCTTTCGATATCACATATCTAATACTAGAATTTAAATTGGTATCAGAGCATGCATCCTACTCTGTATCTGGGTGAGATCTAGGGATGTTACTTTTTGGTAATATGGACAAGGAAGGAGGATTTGTGAACAACCTTCCTATTCTGGATGGAACGAATTATGATTACTGGAAGCCAAGAATGGTTGCCTTTTAGAAATCGTTGGACAACAAGGCTTGGAAAGCTGTTCCGAAAGGATGTGACCATCTTGTTGTGAAAGACAAAGATGGGAAGGCTACAACAGATTTGAAGCCTGAAGAGGACTAATCTAAAGAAGAAGATGATCTTGCTCTTGGAAACTCCAAAGCATTAAATGCCATATTCAATGGAATTGACAAAAATATATTCAGATTGGTCAACATATGTGTCGTGGCTAAAGATGCTTGGGATATTCTCAAAACTACTCATGAAGGTACTTCCAGGGTAAAAATGTCTAGACTTCAGTTGCTCACTGCTAAATTTGAAAACTTGAGAATGAAAGATGATGAAAGCATTCATGATTTTCATATGAACATTCTTGAAATAACTAATGCCTCCAGTGCTCTAGGGGAAACAATGTCTGAAGAAAAGTGGGTGAGAAAAACTCTCAGATCCCTTCCTAAGAGATATGACATGATAGTCACTGCTATAGGAGAAGCTCATGATATTAGCAAGATGAGAGTTGATGAACTTACTGGATCTCTTCAAACCTTTGAGATTGGCATGAGTGACAGATCTGACAAAAAGAATAAAAACATTGCTTTTGCCTCTAACACTGAATATGGAATGGAAGAATGTGATCTAGACATTGATGAAGGCCTATCAAATGCCTTAGTGGTTCTTGGAAGACAGTTTAATAAAATAATAAGAATAATGGAGAAGAAGTCAATACCAAATGTCAAAAACATCACATCTGACGCTAGTAGGTCAATTGAGGTTGAAAGAGAGACAAGAGCTGAAGAGAACTCTCCTCAACTGAAAGGAATGCAATGTTATAGATGTGAAGGTTTTGGTCACATTAAACATGAATGTCCCACACATCTCAGGAAACAGAAGAAGAGTCTTATTATGGCTTGGTCTGATGAGGAGTATGGAAGTGAAATTGAAGAAGGATCTACTAAGGATGTTACTGCTCTAAATAGGAGATATTACTCAGATTCTAGTGATGATGAATTGGCATTTGAAGAACTAATAACCTCTTACAGAAAGTTGTGCCTTAGAAGTGAAGAAGCCTGTCTACAAGGAGAGAAACAAAAGAAACTCATAATCCAACTGGAGGCTGAAAAGGAAGAACATCTTGAAATTATCTCTAACCTGGAGAATGAGGTAACATTACTGAACTCTAAACTTGATCAAATGACCAAGTCTAACAAGATGCTGAACAGTAGTTCAGATACTTTAAATGATATTCTACAAGTTGGAAAGTTAGCTTGAGATGTGACTGGTCTAGGGTTTAATAGAGTAAAAGAACCTATCTTAGATATTTTCCACTCTGAGATCAAACCAAAGATGTTGAATCAAATGTCTCAACATTATGACAGAAGACAAGGAAACTACAAAAGATAAAAAATTCCAGAGATGGAGATGTCATTATTGTGGGTGATTTGGTCATATAAAGCCTTTCTGCTACAAATTATATGGATTCCCTAAACCTGTCTTCCAAACTAAGTCTAATTAAAACATCCCTATGAACAAAAAGCAATGGATTCCCACATTTGATGCTACTTGTCTACTAGCTCATACTTCTTGCATGGTTGTAGATAAAGAGGTCGGGTATTTTGATAGTGGTTGTTCTAGACACATGACAGGAATTAAAAATCTCTTAGTCAACATCAAGTCTCACTCCACCAGCTATGTGACATTTGGTGATAGAGCCAAGGGTGAAATCAAGGGGGTTGGAAAACTGAATTGTCCAGGAGTCCCAAGTCTTGATAATGTGTTGCTTGTCAAAGGTTTGATTGCTTACCTGATTAGCATCAGTCAACTGTGTGATCAAGGGCTCAATGTCAACTTCATTAAATCTGAATGCTTAGTTACTGATGAATATAGTGAAGTTATCATGAAAGGAGTCAGATCTAAAGACAATTGTTATTTGTGGATTCCTAAAGATTCTAGCCATTCAACCAGATGTATTCTAGAAAACGAAAGAGGAAGGGCATGTAGTGAATGCTAAATTGAAGAGTAAACCAAGATGTCACACCAGAAGATTAAACATCTCACTACTTCAAAGGTGGTTAAACTTATTCATAGGGACTTGATGGAACCTATACAGATGATGAGTCTTGGTGGTTTTAGTGTTATTGTTGATGATAGGAAGAACAAATCAGGAGATTGCTTATTTGTAAAGAAAAATTTTATAGATTGGTTTATTAAGAAACAAAATTGTATCTCTTTGTCTACAGCTGAAGCTAAGCACATAGCAACTAGAGATAGTTGTTCACAACTGATGTGAATGAAAAAAATTATGGTTAATTATAATGTCACACGGGACGTCATGACATCATATTGTGACAATCTGAATGCTATCCGAAAAAACCTAACATGTCCAAATACATTGATCTTTGTCATCATTTTATAAGAAAGTTTGTTGAAGACATGGTGATTGTCTTAGAATTTGAGAATACAGATAACCGATTGACTAACAATTTTACTAGAACTTTGGATGCAAATTTAATGGGTAAACTAAGAATCTGCATATTGGAGATATTATAGAAATTAGAAGCATGTGAGAATAGAATTTAAGGGGTAAACTATGAATCTGCTATCGGCTGTTATCATATTTAGCTAAGGCGAGTGATATTTTAGTTTTAAGGGGCGAGTAATTAAGAATTTTAAATTAAATTAAATTATAATAGGGATATCAATATATAATTGGTACGCCTTCGTGAATTCAATAAAAGGTCGGCTTATTAAGATTTGTCAAGTTGTCTTTCTGTAGAAACTGCCGGTTTAAAAGTCGTTGACTCACACTCTCGTGGTCTTGCCTATTACTTTACTCCTAAGTTCAATTAGCGCTCTCGTTGTGTCTATTCAAGTTTAAAGTATTTTTTGGAAACCTATAGATTCTAATTGGTTTTAAAGCGCTTCCGCTGTATTTAAAATCAATGCTCGATTTCAACTATCCGGTTACAATCTCACACTCTCATGGTCTTAATTATAACCTTTTTTAATTTCTTACTTTCGTAATAAAAGTTGTTTTATAATAATAAATCGAAACCAAAAAGTAACCCGAGTTAAGGTTTTAGCCTAGATCTATTGAAATCGTTCCAGTTATACAATTATATACCAAATAAACGGTTTAGCCAAACATATCAATTAAATACGAAGAAAGGTAGAAGAAGAAGTGCATAAAAATATAAGACATAATAATAAAAAGGTAAAGCATATAATTAAATTAAGAAACCTGGTTGAAGTACAGTTGATCAATAATTCTTGCAGAAACTTAAACTCAAACAAATACAGTGGCTGGAAATAAAATAACTGGTGCTAGCTTCCCAAGGTAGGAAGCTAACACTAGGTTCGGGAAATTAAATGTGGAAAAGGAAATAAGCAGTAAAAAGCTATGAACTTAAATAAACGACTTCGAATAGAAAAATGGCAGAAATTCGGTAAGGTAATTGAAGCTCCCTTTGGAACTTGAAACAGCTACTATATATAGCCTCTGGGAATACAGTTGTTCAGAATTAGTCGAAGAATCTCTAGTTGGGCCTTGACTGTGTAGGGTTGGTTGAAGACTGAAACGGCTGAGGAAATATCCCTGTTGAACGAAAGAAATTCGAGTAACAACTCTCTGGTTTGACTGGTGCGCGCTTAATGTATTTCTGATAAAACAAGTGAGACGTTCGTCCTCTTACTGTGACGTTCATTTGTTATTTCTAAGGTGTGACGATCGTCACCTTGCTGTGACGGTCGTCCTACAGTCAGAATGCAAAAACTCTGTTATCTGCTTCATTTCTTCTGCTAAAAATCCTCATTTCTGTCTCATTTTCATTCTTTCCTTCCACAAGTCATACATAACATAATACCTGCAAAATAAACACGAACTTCACATAATATTGTTCAAAATGCAGAAAAATAGCAAATTAAATAAACGAAAAACATGTTAAATAATCGATACAAAATCGTGTTATCAAACTCCCCCAGAGAATCTTTGCTTGTCCTCAAGCAAACAATTAAATAGGTTTTTGAAAAATATCCTTCAAACATAGACACGAAACACAATACCTATCTATATGTGGTTGTGCGACATTTTGCTAAAAGAACCAATCGTGACTCAAACACTAAAGATACTTTAATGACACTAAAACATATAATGCTCATAAACCCCCTATATGAACCAGTTCGAATCATTCTGTTATAGATAATTCTAAGGCTCTTGTTTCTATTTCACCCGATTTCATTCTAACGTAATCAAATTGAGCCCTTTACCTTTACACGCATATAATGGAGTAGCCTGTTGGTGATTTTGATCTTTTTCTAACGTGGGGTCCGGTACGCAAGTGCGGTAACCCTTTAACATACTGAGTGTAAGTTGTGGGGGATTGAATTGTAATTCGCCCTACCGAGTTCAGAACCAGATTCCTCTGTACCAACTGACATTAGACTTTTGCTTTGCCTTTTTCTCATGTTTTTGCATTCTTTAGAGTATGGGCAGCTTGATTGTTTTATCAATGGCTTGCATAATCTCAAAATCCTTCTTTTTCTTCATTTTGGAATTTTAAGGATCAATCACTTATTTGCATCAGCTCTCCATGTAGCTTGTACTTCAGGAAGTGTTGACTGTTAATATAAACTACTCGGGGCTAATTTAGAAATAAAGCTTCAGATTTTGGTATAAAAGGTATCCAAACTGATATCACATATCTAAGGGTCTAAGGTGTCAAGACTGTATCAATCTTGTTAAGTCTTTTCTCAGTTTTCAAACAAAGCCTATCAAACTATATACTTGTAGGGTATGTCGAATGAAAGTATTATTAAAGCAAAGAATTTTGTTTTGTTATGGCTAAAAATACTAGAGAGAATTTAAATAATGAAATATTTTGATTAATAATTAGGGTTTGTACAAGGAAATGAAATACTAATTACCCTTCTCCCACACTATCTCAGACATTGTCCTCAATGTTGCGAGATATAGGTAAACTACAAAACAAAAAATGAAAATGAAAACAATAAAAGAAAAACTAAACTACTATTGCGGTCCTCTGCCTCTTTGTCTGCCTCGCAGGTTCATATGCTTGTACTGTGCTACATGATCAAGTATACCTACATGATTGATATACTCATGTAGCTCCTGCACCTGCCTTATCACAAACTCTAATCCTTCCATGACACCTGAAATTCTCCCACTTTGGGTAGCTTATTTTATCTGCATCTGTCCCATCCGCCCCATCAACTCAATGTGTTATCTTTGGCTTCGCTCATCACTTTGAATGATCGTCGTAAGGATGTCATCCATAGATGCAGGTTGTTGATTCTGACGATGCCGTCGGGTAGAGGTGTTGGTGCTGGCGAAATCAAATGTTGGAGTCTGCGGAGCTGTTTCATCATCCATAGCTTGTTGTATTTCATCAATTCTTTCATCTGATTGTGCTTATGGAGCTGCAACATCTGATGAAGGGGCATCAAGGTCGTAACGCTAGTTTGCTCTGGTTTGTACTCTTGTGCGGGATGGACAAGGTAGAATGATGCTTCAGACAACTTGGTTATGGAAAAACAGGTTGTATCTTCCGTCTCTCTGCTGCTTGATGATATGACAGTTCCTGCAATATTCCAAAAAAAGGAACAATTCTGGAGTGGCACGCAATTGGCCAAGACGATCACCTAAATCGAGCTTAAGCGCGATATCACTGACAATCCCTCCAAAACATAACAGAGCCTTCCCTCTAGCATAGGCTAACTGAACGTTGGACTTCAAGAAGGTGATTGGGTTTACAGGGCTGGATAGAAAAGTGAAACGGAGCAGAAATAGCTCATTTTGATTCACCTTATGATTGTTGAATCTCCTGAATATGGTATTGCTCAACACCCTATGAAAATAGAGGATGGCGGGGTTTTGAATGTGTGAAGCGTAGAGCTCGTCCCACGCCGTAGGTCTTTCACCTGTCAGACTCTCCCATAGCTCAAAAGCTTCAATTTTCCAAGCTGCATCACCTGGAAGACTGTAGAACACACCATCGTTGTGATGAAATCCAAACCACTCACTGAAGGTGTCCTACATTATGGAATACTCTGTTCCAAATAGAAGAAATGTATTATTACCAAATAGGTGCTTGGTTTCATCTTTTGGGGTATTGTAAGCATAGGAGCTCAGGAACTCCAGTGTTAGTGTTGCGTAAGTCGGACAGTTACTTTTGCAGAGTTATGTTAAGCCGGTGTTCGAGAGTAACCAATTAACACTGTCGAGGAGTCCAAGTTGAGTCAGACATTCCTGTCAACATAATGATTCACTTCGATATTTATTTCACTAAAAGCTATGAACTTAGCGCATTGGAGTTCGCCGGCTTCGCCATCACAGAAAAGGATATTGGTGGGAACGGGATTTGCCATTAATTCAGACGGTAGAAAAAGATTGGTGAAGGAGATGAAACAAAATAAGGTGTTGTATCTGTAGTGCACAAGAAGGTGGTGTTGTTGAAACAAAGTGTGCTTGTACTATTGTTAAATAAAGAAACAAAGCGGTTACAAAAGTACAAAAGTGGGAATTATGGAGTTGGTGAGAAAATGGGAACGTGGTGCAGTTATTTATAGGAGTGGAAATATGCTCTTAGGAGAGAAAATGGGGTAGTGGAGGTCCAACATTCATATGAATGTTGCAGACAATACCGTTACAGGTTTTAACTGTGTGACGATTGTCTGGCTAAGCCGACAATCGTCAGGAAGCCAGGATGATCGTCCTAAATTTGTAACGCTCGTCACCCTTTCAGATTGCGTGACACTCGTCACGCCTTAGGGACGGTGGTAACGGCTCTTGTCTCCTTGTTTTTCTTCTTTTAATTTTTTATTATTAGTCTCACAAATTAATTCAAATAGCACTTTTTATAATTATATAATAGTTATAAAAATGAATAGCAGTGCAATACAAAATGTTCATGACAGTAGGAATATTAATGCAGCAGCATAGCAGTGCAATACAAGTATAATATAGAATAAATATGACAGTGCTTAAATGTATTTGAGGCAAAATATTTGTAACACTGTAATAGAGTAAAATACTATTGAACAATTATAATCGCATGCATAGCTAAATAAATTAGAATTCTTAGCTTTATTAAAACTTAGAGTAATGCAGTAGTAAAATAAATTCAAACAAACTGAATATTGAAAAACAACTGAAAAATCAAATCTAACTGAAATAAAGTGCTAAGTAAACAAAAGTAAAGTAAAAATTCTGATGAAATGTTGAAATTAATTGTTGGCCACGGTGTTGTCTGATGGACTCTATTGCTTGGCTCAGATGGTCGAATTGCTCTACGACCATATCTCTCAGTGTAATGGTGTCCATGCGCAAATCGTGTATCTCATGTTGCGTGGTTGTCATCTCAGTGCGGACAGTCTGTAATGTAATTTCAGGATTGGTTGGTATAGGATTAGGTGTAGGTATGACAATTGGTTTAGATTTTTCCTCTTCTTCAATCATATCCTCACGGTAGTCCGAATCATAATAATTTGAAGGAGTTTTAGGATCAATCTCAACCTCAGACCAAGCATCTCCTGGTTCATATATTGGCTCATTTAGATCATAAAGCCAATTATGCTTATTATGCACACTCGTGCACTCATGGTCAAGTAAAGTAAAATGTGGCACAACTACACCATTGATCAGAAGCTTAAAATGATGTGGTCCATAGTCATACAATATAGCTATTTCAAAACAGAAGGTGATGTTCATGGGTATGAATTCCCCGAGTGGGTTAATATGAGAAAGGCGGGTCCTAAACCCCATTGCATCAACAATCTTGGTAACTAGGCCACCTATCAGGATTGGATGTTGTTCAGTTTGAATAATCCTACAAAAATTGGCAAACATGAAAGTTTCCCCATTAACCCTTCGGGACAAAAACGCAAAACATGATGAATAGTTCATCTCTCGAGACATTGTTATCACTTCTAGTTTTTTGAACAATGTGTAGGTCAGAATCATATGGAAATACCTAATATCAGGGTTATGGATCTCAGTGGAAAACATATGATATAAATCATGTTCAGGTCGTCCTGAGATGCTACTCCAAAAGCGGTCTAACTCATCTTGCGCAAGCACATTTTCCCGTGCCTTCGAGAAAACAGTTGGGCCATCTGGGAAACCTAAAATTTCATCCATCTCATGAGTGTCAAAGTCATAGGGATATCCAAATAGTCTGAAAGATATCCTTCCTCTTGTAAAACCTTTTCCAATGTTAGGATTGTAAACAAGTGAACTCAGGAATTCTAAAGTCAGCTCATAATAAGTTCTATGTTTCTTAGCTATAAATCCTTCCCAGCCTATCTGATTAAACATGTAGTCAATACTAGAACTTATGCCTAAGGCTTTCATGGTAGGTCCATGAGAAAATTTGGTGAGGGCCATGGGTCTCTGAGCTAAGGCTTCATAAATGCGCCTCTAGGTGCCATCTCTAAAGTCCACAATCATGTTGGTGATCATAGTCAGAGTCAGTAAACATAATGAAATCAGAGAAGGAGTAGAAGGTAAAAAAACTTTAAAAATCCTGGAATCACATAATAGAACAAATCAACACAATAATTAGTGAATTTAAAGAATTTTGAAAATCATAATTTGAAAACAAAATAAAACATTAAAACGAAATTAAAATCGTGGGTTGCTTCCCACAAAGCGCTTCATTTTATGTCGGGGATCGACACAGCTTAAGGGAAATTTATTCTAAGGTCCCTAATTGCAATTATGCCATTTTTAGACCTATCGAGAATTCTTTGTCTTCTACGCAATTATAATGTTTAAGATGTTTCCCATTTACTACAAATGGTGCACTAGACCTACCCTTAATTTCAATAGTGCCACTAACTAAATTTTTTGTTATTTCGAAAGGCCTGAACCATCTAGATTGTAATTTTCCAGGAAACAACCTAAGCCTAGAGTTGAATAGGAGAACAACGTCTCCCACACTAAATTCTTTTCTAGAAATACGCTTGTCGTGCCATCTCTTTGTTCTTTCCTTATATATGCGGGCATTCTCGTAAGCGTATAGTCTTAGTTCTTCTAATTCATGTAAGTCTAATACACGTTTCTCACCTGCATCAGTATAGTTAAAGTTAAGAGTTTTAATTGCACAATAGGCTTTATGCTATAATTCTACTGGAAAGTGACAAGATTTTCCATAGACTAACTTGAATGGTGTGGTTCCGATAAGTGTCTTAAAAGTTGTTCTGTAGGCCCATAAAGCTTCATGTAACTTGGTAGACCAATCTTTCCTAGAAGTAGCAACAATTTTCTTTAAGATTTATTTTATCTCTCTATTCGAAACCTCTACTTGTCCACTAGTTTGCTGATGGTAAGGTGTTACTACTCGGTGTCTTACTCCATGTTTTAGTAAGAGTTTATCGAATATTTTAGATATGAAATGAGAGCCTTTATCACTTATGACGAGTCTTGACACACCGAATCTCAGGAAGATAATGTTCTTGAAAAGCTTTATGACTACTCATGTGTCATTTGTCGGAGAAGTTATAGCTTTGATCCACTTTGAAACATAATTGACGGCTACGAGTATAAACTTATTTCCAAAAGAAGACGTTAATGGTCCTATAAAGTCAATTCCCCACACATAAAAAACTTCTACTTCTAAAATGCATTTTTAGGGCATCTCATCGCGCCTAGAGATGTTACTAGTGTGTTGGCACCGGTCGCAATTTAGAATTGAGACGTGAACATCTTTCCAAAGAGTGGGCCAAAAAATGCCTGATTGAAGGAACTTTGTGCAAGTCTTCGAAGTGCTTGCATGTCCACCGTAAGGAGCAGAGTGACAATGGGAAATTATGTTTTCCATTTCTTCTTCTAGGACACAATGACAGAAAATACCACTGGATCCTCGCTTAAAAAGCAATGGTTCATCCCAGTAATACTATTTTAAATCATGGAAGAACTTCTTCTTTTGTTGGCATGTGAGATCTGGTGGAAGTACTCCAACAGCTAAATAGTTGACTATGTTAGCATACCATGGTAGAGTGGTTTGCGTACATATTTCTTCCACTGTTTCTTCTTGGATTTTTTCATCTAGAGTCAAGGAAGATATATATCTCACTTTCTAATTGGGCTATAAGACGTTCATCGGGAAAGTAATCATTAATTGGTATTTGGTCTGGTTTAATTCCTTCTATACGTGATAAGTGGTCTGCTACTATGTTGTCAGTTCCTTTCTTATCCTTAATTTCCAAATCGAATTCTTGTAGCAAAAGGATTCATCTTAATAGTCCAGGTTTCACATCCTTTTTACTTAGAAGGTATCTAATAGCGGCATGATCGATATAGATGATGATTTTAGATCCCACTATGTAGGAACCGAATTTATCGTGCGCGAACACGGTGGCTAAGAGTTCTTTCTCTGTTGTGTCGTAGTTCACTTGAGCAGGGTCTAAAGTTCTATTTGCGTAATATATTGCGGGAAGTTTCTTATCCTTTCTTTGGCATAAGACTGCGCCTACAACGTAATCACTCGCTTCACACATAATTTCAAATGAAAGTGTCCAATCAAGTGGTTGCATGATGGGTGCGGTGATAAGAGCTGTTTTGAGTGTTTCAAATGCTTTTAAGCAGTCTTTGTCAAAGATAAACTCAGTGTCCTTCATTAGTAGACTGGTTAACGGCTTAGTGATCTTATAAAAGTCCTTAATGAATCGTCAGTAAAAACTGGCATGTCCTAAGAAACTTATGATTTCTTTTGCGGTTTTCGGTGATTGAAGGTCTTTTATTACTTCTAGTTTCGCTTTGTCCATTGAAGTTTAAAAACACAATAAAAGACAAAGACAAAATTAAAGAACACAGAGAGTTGTTAACCCAGTTTGGTGCAATCACACCTAATATGGGGGCTACCAAGACATGGAGGAACTTCACTATCAGTAGTATCAATTCAAAGATCCACAACAAACACCCCAGTTTACAATCTTTTCACTTAATCCCTACCCAATGAAAGTTCTACCATGGAACTCCTAGATATGAGACCCCTCTCACTCCCTCTATATCATAGCAATGGTCTTAAACAAACAACTCAAAAAAATACGAAGACACTCTTCAAAACAATCTTTGATCTCTCTTAAAAGCTTCAGTCAAATACAAACACTCTTTCTTAAAAGCTTTGAGTGGAAAAATTACAAATGCATACCTAGTCCAAAACAATCATCAAGAAGCAATTGCTTGGATCACAAGGAAACTAAAACACACACGAAAATGCTGAACGAACACCCTTATTTCCACACTTTTCACACTAGGGTAAGCAACCTTTAAGTAGAAACTTGAATAGGCATGGGCCTGCTGAACTTATACAAATCAGATAGAATATTTCCTTAAATAAAGGAACAAAAATAGCAAGAACCAATGTTATGCTAAAATAACTCCAAGTTGAATCCTTCTTTTCCTTCTGATAAAAATGCATTAATCACACAACAAAATCTCAGTTTTAATGACAGTTGAACGCACACACAAATAAGGATTCACCTAGGTCATCAGGCCCAGTAAGAGATGTCATGACATCAATCTTGACATCCTGATAAAAACATCTGCTTACTAAAATCTTCACACCTGCATAATGCTTAAATCACACGTCATAACATTGCTTGTGACATCCAGAAACACACATAAGTTTTACCATACAATGTAGCCAATCTAAAACATTTACAAACTCCCCCTTTGGAAAAAAATTGGGTAAAACAATTTAAACATTATCAGAACAATATTAATCAGAAAACCACAGCGGCATAAGCACATAACTGAGAGGACTCCCCCTCAAACCAACAGCTGTAACAAAAATAACACAGCAAAAAAAACATCAGTTGTAACAAAGTACATCACACCAGCAACAACAGAAACAACAGTAGTTGAAAATAGAGATATATCATCTCCCCCTCAACATGTTAAGCCCTGCAGCACACATCTGGCTATACTAAAATAAATAGTATCATTACTCCTCCTTTTAGCCATAAATTGAGCCAAATCATAAAGCAAAATAAATAGATATAACCATACGCTCAAGAAGAGAAAACAATATGGGTATGTTAGAATCCTGGAAAATACAGACTTCAGCTTGTTCTTGACTCTCTGAATCACCATCCAAGTCACTTACAACTTCCTTTCCAGTCTACTTCCTTTGACTGGACTTCCAAAATATAATAATTTCTATAAACCCTCATAAGGACAGATTCCCAATTTTCCTCTTAGATTTTCAAACTGATTTGCATCCAAGGCCTTGGTGAATATGGTAGCCAGTTGCAGTTCAGTGGCAACGTGCTCCAACTTTATCACTTTCTCTTCCACAAGATCTCGAATGAAATGATGCCTTATGTAACACGGTGGCAGAACTAACTTTTAGTTTTTTGTCGCAAAATATGTTGCGGTAAGCAAGAGTCGCCACCGACTTTTATTTCATCCAATTAGGAAAGGAATAAAAGAACATGAAAGACCTTTAAAAAGATTTTGAGTTCGGGGGGTAAGTTATACAGAAAAAGATTTTGAGTTCGGGTGTTAATCCTTTGTATCCATTGTTATCCATAGGCTCTTAACTGCTTAGCTCACTTTATACTTGTTTTGTTTGAAAAGTGTAGTGTATAATTAAAATATTTTCATAAAGATTTAACTTTATAATGATTCTCATATGAATGTATACATAGTGTTTAATTGTTTGAAAGTATTTTGAAAAAAAAAGTGTGGGGTGTAAAAAGTATTTGTTTTTAAAGTTGTGAGCAAGCATTTAAGGATTACTTACCTAAGTTATAAGGTCTTTCTTGTCATTATCATTTCCTTAGGGATGAAAATGTCTTTACTAACAGTTAGTAAGTAGTCTTATCCTCGGATTTGGAGGGACAAGTGTAGGGTAGTCAAATGGTCATAGAAGGCAACATGTAAGGATACCTTAGCAATTCGAAGGGACTATCGTCATTTTCATAGGGACAAGATCATTTAGTCGAAGGCAACTCGAAGGGTCATCGAAAGGCTATGATCTTTTTTGTAGGGACAAGATCATTTATTTGAAGGCAACTCGAAGGGACAATGAAGGACTTGATCTTTTTCATAGGGACAAGAATATTTATTCGAAGGCAACTCGAAGGGTCGTCGAGGGACTATGATCTTTTCTTCGAAAGGCAACTGTGATGATTTATTTCTTTAGGAAAAAAGTTAAGGTATTTCTACGTTTGAGGGACTTGGCCATTTATCGTAAGGCAACAAAGAGAGATTACCCTAAAGGTGTAAGTGTGCAAGTGTGTTCAGTTCAGTTATTTTAATTTTGGAAATTAGGATTATCTAACGGTTGATTTTAGTCTTGCCATACAATCCTATTAAGCATCCATCTAGCAATTTATCATGTGTGGAAAATAAACCCTAATTACTATTACAAGGCTTTGGGACAGATACATAATAATAAAAACCCTTGCAGAAAATATAAAGTGCGGAAAGATAAACTTAAGTTATTACATGGCTTTAGCAGTTACATTATCGTAGAAAAAGAATCGGGTGAGAAAAATAAATCTGAATTATTACAAATCCATACAACCTATACATTTATTCTAAGAAATAAAACTGGGAAGAAAAGATGAGATGAACAAAAGTTCCGGATATTGATTAATTAATTTTGGTTAGAAAAGATAAATTATTGATTAGTTTGATTTAAAAAAATAAACCTAATTTAATTTAATTATATAAGAAAAATATTTTTATTATTTTATGGTTTTATGAAAAAAGATTTATTATGCTTTCTATTTTTTGATTGGTTAAAATAACTGAATTAATTAAACAAATTAAAATAAAATAAAATAAGAAGAAATAATGGAAAGAAAAGAAAATAGTTCAAAAAACAACAAAGGGGAGGGCGTTGGGGTTTGAACTCAAGCCCACTTACTTCCCATGTGCGCTCCACACCACCAGGCCATTTGGTCTTTGGTGATTATATCTGGAAAGAAAACAATATATAGTAAACGAAAAAAAATCAAATTTTCAGCCACTGTTCATCGTCTTCCCCATGCACATTTACCTACTCTTTTGGCTTCATCGCTAAAGCTTATAGTGGCGGTTTTACCAGTCACTATAGGACTTGCAAATTTAAACATCATAAAAACACCATATAAAAAAATCTAAGGGCATGGATCGACTAGAAACAACCCTAGGAACTGATTGGTGCCTTCCATTTGGCCTAAAAACGTCTATAAATGGAGATTCGAAGCATGGAAGTTTTATGCCCTAACAATGGCATCTCTTGCTCACACGTGAAACCTTCAAGCTAATTGTTCAGGAATTCTCCATAAGCTTATACAAACACAAACACACATCAATATATCACAAAATATGATTAGATTAGAAGTTTGGAAGATTCAAAGTTTTACCAAAAAATCGTGCCCTTGAGGAGCTTGATTCAAGCTTTGAAACTTGCAACAAAGAATTGGGATCTCTTCCTCTGGTCCTTTGGAAGAAGAATCAAGCCTTGGAAGGGATTGAAACTTAGTGAAAAATGGGATACAAATTTTGAAAGTTTCTTGAAAATTTTGGAATTTTTTTAGAATTATTTGATCAATGATTTTGTGTCCTTGCTATCTGAAGGTGTTATGTATTTCTAGAGGAAGGATTTAGGTCAACTTGTGGGCTTGCATTCACATATTTTTGGGATGATAGGATTTGATTGATTTTTTCATTGAAAACCTTCTATTTTAGTCATATTTTTCCATCATATCTTTCTCCTCTTGTTTTAAACAAATTTGGATCAAATATTATGTAAATAACTCTCAATATCTGATCCTTAAATAGTCTAAATATCAAATCTTTGATTTTTCATATTTATTTTGATTAAAATTGAATTCAAATGAATTAACTCCAATAAAATATGAAATAAAATAAAGAAAAATCAGAAAATATGACTTAGGGGTCGTGGACTATCAATAAAATATGACTTCTTACCCAAGTTAACTGATTATTGATTATCTTAGCATCTGACTGACCAAACTTGTAAGGCAAGTCTTAAAACTTGACATGAGGATCCTTTGAAGTATATGAAATACCATGAAGTCCACTTGAGGCTTTGGAAGTCCAATTTACTTTGAGAAACACAAAACCCTAATTTGAGATCTATTGCTTAGGAGGAGACTCTGTCTGATGAAACCTTGAGTTCCTTTGAGCAATTGAGAATCTTATGAACATTAGGAGACCTCTTAAGACATATCGTCTTGAAGATATGAGGGAAAATTTTGGGGTACAACAGCTGCCCCTGTTCAATCTTCTTAAACCTGAGGGATTAGATTTATATACATGTTATTCGTGAGCTGGAGGTGGAAGAGGATTGAACACTTAAGGCCCATAAATTTGCACTCACCGATGCGGAAAGTAACACTGTTGGTTGATTGTTTTTCTTGAATGGGCTTAAGGATGCCAATCGGAGTAATTAGTATCTGGTGGAGAGACGAAGATCCCGAAGAAAACGTTTCTCGAATGTAATTCCTAGAGGATAAAGCAATCCAAGATGTGGATACACATAATACTGGGGAAAAAAGCATCCCACAATATCGATAGATATAATCTTGAGGGATATAGTAGATCAAGACACCAATAAACATAATCCTAGGGGATGTAGCAGCCCAAAATATTGATAGATGTAGTCCCGGGGGTGTAGCAGCCCAAGACGCCGATATATGTGATCCTGGGGGATGTAGCAGCCCAAGATATTGGTAAATGTAATCCTGGGGGTTTATAGCAGCCCAAGATATTGGTAAATTTAATCCTGGGGGTTTATAGCAGCCCAAGATAGAGACAGATATAATCCTGGGGGTTTCTAGAAGCCCAAGATAGAGACAGATGCAGTCTTATGGGTTTATAGCAGCCCAAGACATTGATAGATGTAATCTTGGGGGTTTATAGCAACCCAAGATAGAGACAGATGTAGTCTTAGGGGTTTATAGCAGCCCAATACATTTATAGATGTAATCCTGAGGGTTTATAGTAGCCTAAGATAGTGGTAAATGTGATCCTGTGGGTTTATAGCAACCCAAGATATTGGTAAATGTAATCTTAGGGGTTTATAGCAGCCCAAAATATTGGTAAATGTAATCCTGAGGGTTTCTAGCGGCCCAATATATTAATCTGAAGGATAATAAGTTGATGATGTTCGTCTACTGGGGAATTAACCTGAAGCAAAGCAAGGTTAGTTTTATGCAGTGTCATGATGTATGTAATGCATTGCATGATGTTCTTAATGCGAATGAGAATGTTATATGTATTTTGTATGTGTATATTGTGATATGCATGAAATGATGTATGGATGAATTATATAGTAGGAGCATATTAGTGGCTTCATATAGCAATTGTTAGCTGGGGAAAATAAATCCCTATCTGTTGTTGAGGAATATGAAGACATCGTTTCAGTCTGCTTTGAGAATGTAATACTTGGGATTCTTCGACTTCTGTTTGGAAATGAAGGCTTTCGATGAGAGTTGATCATTCTTCGTGCTTTTTATTGAAGGATTAAGTTCCTAAATACCCTGACTGGGGATAAAAGGGACATACATTCCTCTGAGAGACTTATCTGACCGAGTGTTAACTCTTATGGGGATATCAAGCTTAAGAGAATCATGTATGGAACTTTGTAGGGTTGGAAGTACAAGCTTTTTTGGGGAAGAGGCTTCTTGGAATACTTTGCTGGAACAAACCTGTAGAGATTACTCTATGGGGATGGATCTGTGGAGATCTGTTAGACCTAAGCCTTGCTGGGGATTCCAATCTCCAAGAGTCCTTAAAAAATGCTATTATTGTAATTTTATGCATTTTGGTAAACATCTATCATACTCTAAGGCATATATTCATTCAAAGTAATCAATGGATTCAGAACTTCTGATATTCTCGACTTTCCCGAGTAATTTTCTAGGAATTATCATGACTGAATCCGAAGACATGATACTGACACCATCTGATACTATTGGCACAGACAATTAATTTCCACAATGGCTTTTGCAGAAACCCGGTATCAAGGCAAAGTAATGAGAGGAATGTGCTTTCAGACTGCGGTGGATCGTGTACACCCCCGATAATGGTTAAAGAGCTTGCAACTGAATTTGATTTGATTAGCATTTCCCCTAGCTGAGGATGATTTTTCCCAGAATGGAATTATTTGAAAAGAGCTGCCTCAAGTGAAATAAACGAGATGTCCCATAATAATATGCCCCTGGCATTGTGAACTCGATAATGTTACTTCTAGCAATTCAGATGAGGAGACCTGCCCATGGCTATTAAGCATCATTGAATCTAGACCCGACTACCCCGAATGAATTGGACAATAATATGGCATGCCCCTTGATTGGAAGATAATGACCATGCCCCTTGTATACATTGGCTTTGATCCAACAGAGTCAGGCCCATGAAGCAACTTTGTTTGTCGGGAGGACTTTGGTTTATTGAATGTTCATCATGTAAGCTTCTCTGCTATCAAACACTTAGTTATATGCAAACAATGATATTCAAAATGCAACACTTATGTCTGTCTTGAAAAAGAATTATTTAGCAAAAATTTTTTTGTAAAAACTGTGATATTAACTTAAGATTTATAATAAGCCCTAAAGGAGTCAAGATACCTTTTTGTAGCAGTACGCTTTCGAACTAACCATGCTTCAGTTAGGACTTTTAAAGGGTTGTAACGTGGCCTGATTCACGGTTTAAAAAACAAAGGATAAAGGCTCAAATTTTATTTGTACCCAACCCATCCTTCAAGATGTTCTTCAGTCCTATGTTCAGTTAACTTATGCATTGAGGCTCCAAAATAGTTTGGAATTGTAACACTGACAGAAGTTTATTTGAAAAGCCATTCATCAATTTTTTTTGTTGAGGATTTGTAGTGACCTCTTTTTATTTTGACTTTGTTATCCCTTCCTTTTTCCTGAACTGTTTGTTTCAAGATTACAATCAGCGGGATGTCTTAATTTTTACTAAGTCTCCTTCATATGTTTTGACTTAGTCAACTTTTCTTTTGCTAGATATTGACTGTCGGACTTAGTGATTATAGGGAACCATCATTAGTTGTGTACAAAAAGGACAACTGACATAATTGAGTTAACCGAGGAACTACCCTGCCCCAGGTTATGATTAAGGGTTTTAATTTGCGTGAGAATGAATACTCCTACTCCGTAGGCTCAAAAGGTTTGACTAAGGATTAACTTCCTTATATCTCCACTGTTTAGGCATTGAAACAATTCTTGCACATCGTCAACATAGTCTGTTCAAAAGCATACTTTATGAAATTATGCTATTGTCTTCGTCATCCTCCCTTTAAAGGCTTACAGCTTTAACGAGAGTTAAATATCATAAAAGAGAAGTAAAAATCATAGTTTAAATATAGTGAAACAAATAGATTAATTCAAAACAAACATATGCAATGCATTAACGTGAAAACAAAAGTTTGACATAATAGTAAGTGTTTAAGCCAACAAAAGAAATTACAAATGAAAATTCAAATGTTCTCAAAGCCTCTTCCTCTAAACTTGTCACTGTAGGTGGCTAGAAGCTTCGATGTTTGATGGACGATAGAAGAATTCAATCTAGTCTTCTAGCATAACCTCGAGGACTCCTTCGTCAACCAGGTCTTGAATCTTATTCTTCAATGTCCAACAGTTATTAGTGTCTTGTCCAGGACTATTGTAATGGTATGAACACCTTGCATTAGGATCATAACGAGGAGAGGAAGTAATGAGTCTCTGAGGAGGTTCTTTTAACGCAACCAGATTCATCTCTAACAGGCATTGCAAAGTTTGCGACATTGGCATGTTGATTTTGGTAAATTGTCTTTTATGTTCCTTGTGTTGAGGCATATTAACCCTATAAGACCTTCTTCCTTTATTTGAAAGACTATCAGTAGTAGCCTGTGTCTTTCCTTCTCTTATCCTCATATTCTTTTCAACCAAGTTAGCTTGTTTCATCGGAGGTTGATTGATGATTAGATTCCCGACTCCGTTGTCTTGAAGTTTATTGACGAAGACTCTCAATTCTTCTTGCCCCTTGGCTAAGTTTTGGATAAGAGCCACCTAACCATCATCTGGATTCTCATCTCTGCCATCTCAGCTTGTAGTTGTTCCAACTGATCATTCTTGTTGTCTTCAGGATTCTTCTTTTTCTTGTCCTTATTGAGGAGGGCTTTCAACTCTTCTAGCCCCTTGGACAAATTCAGGATCACTTCTTGAAATTGAGCATTTTGGGTTTGGATATCTTTCCTAGTCTGTTCGAGATCCATCTCAACTGAAATAAATAGCAAGAAGATAAGAAACTTTTTACGGAAACCTGTTATGCAATGGTATGGTATGTAAATGCATATGCAATGTTTTCAAGGACCTTGTGGGATTTAAATTTATTAGAGAAAAACATAAACAAAGCTTTTATTAGTAAGTTTAAAATATAACTGCCCATTGCGCTTACAATGAAGTAAAAACAAGAAAAAAATTACAGGGAAATAAATTGTAAAACATTTTAGACTCAAAACTCATGTCTCCCATGGATGTTTCCTCTTCTTGTTGAGATATATATTGAGGTTCCGCTCTTCGTGAAGTCGCCTTGTTAGCTCCAACACTTTCTCCTCACTAGCACAAAACTGAGCCCCAAAGGTATATCTTTCCTCTTTCAGTTGGATCCAAGAGTTCTGTAGCTCTTCCAGGTCAGTAGGCATGTCTGGATGAAGAATGGTGTAAGGAACATCTCCTTCAACAATAGGCTCAACGATCACCGGTGGAATAGAAGGATATGGCATCATGAGGTTTTGAGCACGAGATCGCACCCATATGAGGTAAGGCTCCATAGGGACAGAGTATTTTGGTTCTAGAGTATTGTTATTAATCGTATTCACCATGCCCCGAGCATGTATAAACCTTTTACAGTAAACTTGAGGATCATTGTCATAATTGAAAACAATACCTTGAATAATCATATCATGAGGACCCTTACTCCGAGCATATCCAAATTGACGTAGTGCCAAAGAAGGATTATAAGTGATGCCTCCCCTTATGATAAGGAGTGGCACATTAGGGAACTCCCCACAGCGGCCAATGATAGTGATGTTTTCCATGGATCGGGAACACCAATGGATATTTGAATGAGAGAGTGACATTATCCTTCTAGAGCATCTCAAACCTTGTTCATTATTCATCACAGATCAAGGAAGGTGTGAAATAAACCACCTTGATAGTAGAGGTATGCAACACATCAGAGTCCTTCGCACCTTCGTAGTATAGGTGTGAAGAGAGTGAAAAATATCTCCAAGCAAAGTAGGCACATGATTATGAGTCAGAAATATGTTGATTGTGTGCACATCTATGAATTGGTCCGGATTAGGGAACAACACCAAACCATAGATCAACCGGGCCAAGTGTCGCTCCCCCGAAAAGACACCCGGTCAGATAGGATACAGACGCGAGCGGTCGGAGAAAGGAGAAAAGGAAATGAAGATGAATAGAGTCGCCAGCTAGGCATTTTTATCCCGAAGGAAAGGTAATTCTGCATAAACCTAGAAAGAGATGGATAAGACAGTTGCGAACCAGAGAAACTGAGAAAGGGGGTTGGTTACAACCTGGGAAGGTATTAGCACCCAGATTGTCCGTCGTACTCGACGGGATCCACGCTTAAAATATTGTGTTTAAAAGGGGTAGGTGTATGTACTATCTGTGTGCAAAAGTTGGAAAAGAATATACAAGTGTCAGTGCAAAAGGTGAGTGCTCATGAACCGAGGCTTAAAAGAGAATGATGAAAGAGGGGGATGACAAAGAGACTTTTGTTTGATAACAGTTAAGTTATTCCTACGTATCCTCTCGTGCAATGAGGAAGTCAGAACACCGTAGTTCGACTCAAAGAGACTGAAAGATGAAATTGACTGTGAACTGCTTGCTTGCCTATGCTCAAGTGTATGACTCGTTTGGCTCAAGTGCTAACTGTCTTGCAATAGAGGGAAGAAGCAAGTTCTCGTTTGTGAATGACTGTGATGAGAAAAGAATCCCGAAGGAGACGATTATTGTTTGTTTTTGTGTTTTCAGTTTTGTTATTGTTTTTGGTGTTTTGCATAAGTTAATGAGCCTAAGCCTAAATCAAAGGCTTGTAAACTCATTATATCCTCCCTGTGATTAGGGATAATGAAAATACTTAAGTATGAGATAAGCATCTCAACTTAATTGCCATGATGATGTAGGATTAAGATCATTAACCTTCTTGTGATTATTTATATGTTTTTTTTGGGTTTTGTTCAGTGTTAACTAATGAGTTTAATCTCTAATCACAGATTAGTAGACTCATTACACCATCCTAATAGAAGGATAATAGATGAGAACACTTAAGCTGAGGAAGATACCTCAACTTAATCCATGGTTAGGGATTAAATTCATTATATAACAAGCCTTTATTAAGTGGATTTTAATTATAGGATGAGATTAAGAAGTAAATTTTATGGTTTATAAGACAACTTGAGGGGGACTCGTCCATTAAACACTAGGGTTAGTCCTTCTTAACCATAAAGGAAGAATTAGAACCCTAATGTAAGGCCCAAGTTACAAGATGAAGTCTTAGTGATTATTAAGTGGATTGATTAAGAGGTTTAAACAAATTAAAGGTTTAACACTTAGGATTAAAGTTATACACTCCATCCTAATAGAAGGATACAAGCATAACCCTGATTACAAAGTCCTAAAACTTCAAGAGTTTAGTCTCTGATTATTAAGATGAGAAGAGAGACTCAAGGAGACTCAAAGGTAAAAAGCTAAGTGGGACTAATCAAAACCCTAATTATTATCATGCTTGGATATCTTATGGTTTGTAAGGCTTGAGAAAGAAGTCTTCAAGGAAGCCACCAATGGAAGAAGCAGATGAAAGGAAGATGAGAAAGAAGAACAAGTTACTTACTTCATTGAAGAAGGTAAGTAACTTGAAGAAAGAAAGGAAGAGAAACACAAGTGAGCAAGCCCACTCAAAGACAATAAAAAATGCAGCAAGGATGCAATATGAAATGATGAGAATAGGTGGGAGGTGAAGGCAAATCCACCTCCCAAACAAACTTACCATTAACCTGAAAAGTTAGTACAAGATGCAATATGAAAGGAATGAAATGAAATGATGCATATGCAAGGGTAAATACCAAGACCAGAAGCATGTACATGATGCAAATGATGCTATGATATGATGCAAAGGCATACAAGATGCATGTGTGTGTTCATACAAGAGGATGAATGCAAATGAAGCATGTAGGAAGCATGTAAACACATGGATGTTCATGGAATGTAATGGATGCAAAGTGTAACACCCTAATTTTTGCCCTAAGATTTCTTCGCATATCATCTGCATTTTGCATACAAACAAGATCGCACTGGCTTTCGAGTTTCTCCTCAGATGTAGGGTCTATGCTTCGCAGGGGATCACCATTGTTTTTACTTCTTTATATTTGTTTATATTTACTGACTTCTAACCAAAATACCAAAAATATGTTGCAGTGTTCTTCTTCTTCTCTGTGTTGCAAGTTTGCGAAGATAAGACAGTAATTTCATTCAGGCGCGTTTGTTCAGTCACAATTCGATTTCAGATGAATGTTTGACCTAATTTGGTCAAACTATCAAAAATTTGTTTCGACTTCCAGTTGTGTGTGCCAGTGGTTTAGACAGTGTGTGTTCAAAGATCCAAGTTGTACTGTGTACAAAAGTCATCAGATTATCAAGAAGTGTTGCGAGTGAAGTCTGGTTTGATTCATCAGTTCATCAGTGATTCATCTGAGGATTTATTTTCCTCAGTATGGATTCAGTTTATCAGGGAAATAATCAGACAATTTTCAGATGATAGTTGGCTTAAGTTGTGAAATATCCAGTGGGTTTGTGTTGGCTGTGTTCATTCTTTATCAGAGGCTTGTGAAAAACATCAGGAGTTGGTTGTGGGCTTAAAATCATCGCTTCACATTCATTTTTTTTTCCGTTTAAACCATTTTATTTTTCTCTCCACTATCCCTTATTATTCAATGACCTCTTTTCCATTTTCTCTCTCTTGATTATTCACTTATCCAAATATCCATTTGTTGATATCCAATTTCATATCCAATTTTATACCAATTATCCGAATATTCAATAACCATTCTTTCCATTTTTTTATTATTCTCATTATTTTTCCTTTCTCCAAGATCATACTTTAATACCTATTTTATTATTATTATTATTATCCATTTCTATTAAGAAAAATTACCCAAAATATTCCAATTTATTCTTTTTCTTAATATCATTTTTTTTACACAAAAAATATATGTCATCCATAATTAAATCTTTTATTTTCTTTTCTTATAAACCATTTGTCAAATTTCATTAATATTTCCTTTTCCTTTATTACATAAAACTAGTATATAAAATAAAAAAGAAGAAGAAGCCTTCATGCCAACAATTTCCTTCAAGCCCACTAGACCTCAGCAAGCCTCAAAATATTTCCAGCCATCACGCATCACAATAGCTTTGGCCCACAAAACTCAAGCAATACTTCCAAGCAAAGCTGCATGCGCAAGCCCCACAAGCAGCTACTTTCCCCCAGCTAGCTCACATGCCCATCATCACGTGTTCCCACAAGAAGCCGTACGCCAAGTACAAAACTTTCCCAGCTGCACCAAGCCAACAGCCAAAAGCAACAGCCAGCCACAATCCCCTCAGCTTCCACACATCAGCACTTCACAACCTCCTCACGCGCAAGCTTCATCAAAGCAAAACAACAGGCCTAGCCGCAACGCCAAGTCCAAGCTGAAGCCGACCCAAGCAACAACAATACAACAAGCCTCAACGCCTTCCGTATTCAGCCCAAAACGCAGAGGGAAACATCAAAACGCAGGTCACACATTCAGCAGTTTCACGCCCAAAACAAAACGCAAGCAAAGAAAACCAAAACGCAAGAAGGTAGGAGCAAAACGTGGAAGTAAATTTCAGCAGCCAACACGCAAATGTCGTGATTTCAAAACGCAAAAACAAAAACATCAAAAGGCAAATGAAAAATTCAATTCAAAATCAATTCATTCTTCTATAAATTGAGGCTTCCTCTTCCATCTTCATCAAGCTTCAATAGCCTCTGAACCCCTGCCAAAATTCAAACCCAGACCTTGATAAACCGATTTTCCACCTTCATCCAAACAGACCATTTCCATCAAGATTCGAATCTGAAACAAAAGGAAGAAACAGAATCGGAAGAGAAAGAAAGAACTTCGCGGAAAGAGAGAGAGATCCGCGAAGAAGGACGTCTTGTGGATTGATCTTTGGGCTGCCGATCCGTTTTGAGAAGGTGAGGTAGCGGCGATGTTTTTCTCGCTTTGTCTGTATTGTAATGGCCGCGGAATCTCATAGAAGAAGAAGAAGCAGATCTTATTTCTGTTTTGCTTTTTTTTTTCTTTTTTTAATATTAACTATTATGTTTTTTTTAATAAGAAGGATATAATTTGAGTGTAGGCTTAATGGCCATTTGGACCCTTGCTACCGTCACCACCTGTCCGCAGCTTCCCCCTCCCCCTTTCCATTTCTCTTTTCTTTTTTATTTCTTTAGTTTCTTTTTCTTTTTTAATGTTTTGTTTCAATTTATTTTTTAATATAAGAATTGTATAGAAAAATATTTTAGAAACATTTAGAAAAGATTTTTTAAAAAACAATTTAGAAAAGAGATTTTTAGAAAAAGAATTTAAGAAATATTTTGATTTCTTTTATGGATCTACTTTTAGATCCATTGTTCTTCATCTTTTATTTTTGGTCGATGACAATCTCCGATTCGTGATTGTTGTTTTTTCGAAGAGTTTTAATCTTCATTATTTCAAATCTATGGATGAATGATCATTTGGATCATTCTCCATACTTTGAGATCGTGATAGGTTGCCTTCGATAAATTCAACAAAAATCTCGATTAAGATTAGACCATTCTTTTTCTTTTAGTGTGGCATGTTTTCGGAGAACGATCCATAATATCGTTTCTCTAACATGTATTAGCACGAATATTTTCCACTTTAATTAGTGGTGGCCGGCCTCATTTGTAGGGTAATTACTTCGTAAATTACTCGGCGATTGCTTAACATAGACCTAAAGTTGTCCCGATTCGGATTAAGATCCACTTGGATTCGGTTGCCTCGATTTTATTATTCTTTTCGTGGTTGTGCTTGATTAAGTTCATCATACCACTTATATTGTAAATATTAAAATAATGTGAATATAATAATCCATTTAAATTTAATCTCTCGCACCTTATCCTTTTTATTTCAATTTCTTGCTCCTTTATCTCTTTTATTATGCTTTATCATATTATATCATATATCATATTGTTTATGTTTATATTGTTGCTTGTGATTTTTCTTTTGTCCATTTGGACACCAAAACATTAATAAAGGATTAAACACCTAAAAGACTTGTGACTTTAATTTCGGACTATGGTTACTATCCTTAGCTTTGGAGTATGGACTTTGATTTTAGGATCTCTCCCTTAGCTCAAGTTGTGATGGATTGGAAACTTTGGCCTCAAGTTATTTCATTGGTCTTTGAAGATGGAATTCCGGTTACTTTGAAGAATCGTTCATAATATGGTTTGGTCGCTCTTCTCTTAACTTTTAATTCAAGTATTAGGATAGTCCCTTCATCTCCTCCCCATTCTTAAATTTTCAAAACTTCTCCCTATTTCAAAAATCATCTTTGTTTTCAAACTTCAAATGCTTTCGCAATCAAACCTTGACTTAGGTCAAGCGATTTTATCTTTTCACTTTGTTTTCTTAAATAAATGTTAATCCATGTAAATATATCGAAATTCTTTTCTTATATACTTTAAAAAAAATCCAAAACTCACTCAATTGTTTTTGTGCCTTGTGCACCTTTTCTTTTCATATGTTCAGATATGATTCATTCTTTCTAGCGGAATTATTCGCTAAAGAATGACGACTTATCTCTACATTTTAAAATCAATTCAACTCATTGTTTCTTTTCAAATTTTGTACCACGAACTACGAGGTTTTGATCTCGCATTGCACTTTGTGGGTACGTAGGCATGAGGCGTTAAAACCTCATCAAACACAAAAAATCTTTAAAAACATTCTTCTCCTCATCCCTTCAATCATTTTCAAGCAAACCGATTTCAAACCAAAAAGCAATAAATATGTCAAAGGGCTCCCGTGGAGTACCACAGACAAGTCGGGTGCGTAAAACATTCCCGATTTGTAACCAATCCCCTTACCCGTTCTCTGTTTGTTTCTTTTAGATTTTGCTTTTAGATCCTTAGGTTTTTATTCATTCTTTTACCTTTTTCCTTTTGGAAATAAATAAAAGCGCGGTGGCGACTCTGTGTACCTTGAGTTAAGTTAATCAATAGCTTACACTCACGATTTTACCGCTACACAAAGCATAGCAAATATATGAATGAATGATCAAGCAATGTTCAAGAAATGTCTTAAAATTTCTAAGATGGCATACAAATGCTTAGAATGGCATGACAAGTTCATATGTTCATGCAATGCAATGTAAGATGCAAGTAAAGATGCAAAATTAGGGTTACATGGCAACATGAGATGGAAATTACCAAAATAGAAGCAAATGACATTATAAAAATTGAAAATGCACTCAAAGGAACCCTAAACCTACACTAGGTTACCATCCAAAGGGGGAGGTCAGAAGCTAAACTTAGAAGGAGTTATGAATTTTCTAAGTTTATAGGGTTTTTGTGTGCTTCAAAAGGAAAAAATGAAAATCAAATTGAAAATTCAAGATAAATTAATGCCAAAAATATCCTAGATACAGCATGATATGTGTGAAACAATGCAAAAAGAACCATCTTCAAACCCTTCATGGTTAGGCAGAAAGATTTTTTAAAGCTAGGGTTAGAAAAATATGATTTTAAGAACCCTAAATTCAAAGAAAATTGTGACAAGGTGATCAACACCAAAAAGAAATTTGTATGAAGGGTTTGAGAATGTTTCTAAATGTGTTAGGATGCAACATGATTTTTTTGGTAATTTTTAGAAACCTAAATGCTATTTTAATTAATTCAATTCAATTAATTAATTAATATAAACATTTAAATATTTTAAAAATACTTTTTTAATGCAAAAAACTAAAATAAAATCATTTTTGGAATGAGAAAAATATTTGGATTAGAAATGCGTAAGGAAATATTTTTGTGATGAGTTTTGGTATTTTAAATTAAATTTGCAAGAAAATGCAATTAAAATGAAATAAAAATCAAATAAAATGAAAGTATGCTGATCCAAGGGGTGATATTTGAACTGGAAAGGGAGGGAGTTGACCACGCGCGCATCTGGATGGCTGAGATTCAAACTGGGTTAATTATTTGATTAATTTAATTAAACTGAATTAGGGCTTAAGGAAAATGAGTCAGGCCACTCGTTTATGCGCTAATCCACATCCTACGGCCAGAATTCAAACTGGGCAATTAAACCCTAATTAGGGTTCTAATCAATTTCAGGTGACCAGAGCAAGCTCCGGTCATCTTCTCCGGCGAGACAAAACTGCAATCTTCTTCCCTAGGCCAAAACAAACCCCCTAAAGCTCAAGAAATGATCCCCTAACTACCCCAAACAAGAATCAACCATCAAACAACATTTATATTCCAAGAACAACACGAATCGAATCAAACATCAAAAACTGCAAAAATTTCAAAAGCACGATACAAGCTCCCTCGTCGTTTGTCCGGTTAAGCTTAGATTTTAACACCAGGTCACTGACTCATAGATCTACAACTTTTATGACCAAGTCGAGTCGAGATTATACTCCGAAGAGGTTGGCCTCTTCACATTTTCGAGTAGCGGACACCAAATAAGCCGAAAAAACAACTTATTCAGTGATGTCTTGCAGCTTAAACGTATCGATCGCACTCGATTTTGATCGTATGACAACCGTTCTTTTTGTGTTGCAACCGTGATTTAGAGGCGAACGATATTGTGGAAGGCTCAGAGTCGAAATTTCTTGCTGAAGATATTGTTATTTTCACTTAAGCCGAAATTTCACCTTTTGCCTTTCATTTTACACTCCACTATATATTCTTTTGACCCACAATTTGTCTCATCACTTCAATTATAATTTACAAACACCAAAAAACTCTCACAAACACTCTCTAAATGATTAAATTTCATTCTCTCAACTCTTTCTCAAGAACTCAACAACAACTTCATCAAGAACTCAAGAACACAACAATTCCAATCAAGCTTCCGGTAGCCGAGCCGCCACGAACCACCACCTCCGGTCAACTTCACCATCGTGCGACCACCATCTTCCGCCGCCGGCAGCCACACGGCCTCTCCTCCTCTCCTCCGTTCATGATCGCATCTCACTTCCTCCGGATTCACAATTTCTTCGTCGATTCTTCATTCGGTAAGCTTCTTAAACTTTAATTCATGAATAATTGTTGCATTGTTTCTTGAATTGAATTTTGAAGTTGAATTAATATTGTGGAAATTATGTGCATTGATTCTTGATGTGGTTGTTGATTGATGCTTGATTAATTGATCCTAATAATTGTTGTGCATAATTGGAAATGATTGTTAAAATTGACATAGAATAATCGATGCATGTTAGGTGTTTGACAAAATTCTTAAGAGAGTTAATTATTGTGACTTGATATTGATTGAAGTGTTTGACTTTTAAATTCATGCTTGTTTCAATGTGCAAATTTGAAATACGATAGGTTGAGGCTTAATTGTTAATGTTGTTAATGTATCGCGTGTCGAGAATATGTTTTGGTTGTAACTTCCTAACCGTAGCGCGTTTTCGTGAATGTGAATAGTGTAAATTGACTTTGTGGATTATTCCGGAGCCATTGGTGAACTTCTTAGTCGATTTCGGACAATTTTTTCCGGCTATTTTGCTACTGCCAGCCGATGAAATTGGCCAAAAAGTATCACTTCCGAGTGGAATTTTCAAAAACCGATTGCATATTTGAATCCGTTGAAACGTTTGCAAGTTACCATGCGATTTTCGTTCAATTCCGAGTCGGTGATTTTTGACGCGTTTTTTCGTTTTAAGGCTTTTTAAGTTCGGTTTGGTGCGATTTTGATGCATTGTTCTTGTTTTGACTTGTACTTATGTTTGTTGATCATTTGCCATTCATTGCATGTAAATTTGTTCGATTCCGGTTTGAGTTTGCATGTTGTTTATGTTAGAGCATAAGTGCTACCCCGTTTTGAAACGTAAATTTCAATGCATGTCAATGACTCGTATATTCATATTTCTACTTGATTTAGAGTTGTGAGGCAGGTGCAACTTCCGGTTGCACCTCTTTTTGGTTTCTAATGCGTTTTTTGAGTTCATGCAAGGTTCTCGCAAAGATCTTAACGACGGTCGTTTGGTTGGTATTCCACTTTATTTGTGGGATACCTTTGGATTCAAATGATATTTTGTGCCGTTGTTTTTGTTTCGATTATGGGGGATCTTCACAAAGAAATTATGGAAGATGAGCATTTATTTTGCTCATGGGAAATTATAAGGCTTGGCTTGGAGTTTTTTTTGGATTTCTCTTATGTGAAGAATCGGCACTTCGATCAAGTAAGTAATCTCGATTCTCCACTTTTAAGCATCATTATAGTTGTATGCGGCTTAGGACCATATAGCTTAAGGTGCATATTGAGCCCTCCCACATGAGGCACTGGATTTATTTGTGATTTATGATGATATGTGTCGGTATCGGAGCTTAGAGATTAGGTTACGAACCATTAGGATCGCTTCCTTTCACTTCCCCTTAAAATCCACCTTTTTGCCCGTTACGTCGCAATTATTAAAAATAGTTTTAGGTGGGATAAAATTCTGGAAAAATTCATTAGTGATCCTCATCCTCTTAATTAATTTGTCATATTTTTTGTTTCCAGATTTGGGTGGTTTTAATAATTAATTTGGATTTTAGATCATAAGCTGTCCCAAAAAGGAATGTTTTGACATAAGGGACCAAAAATAATTTTTACCCATAGGTGTGAGACCTATTTTTTGTGTGTGATTAACCACTGGAATTTGTGACATTTTGATGCTACTTAGGCATTTTTTTTCATAATTTTTAGTGCCCTTTTTGATCCACTTTGTGGAATTGTTTTTCGGCGATCATACCTTGTTACCTTGCTAATCAAGGAATTGTTTTGGCACTTTGGTGCATAATTTTGTGGAATCCTTTTATACCATGTTAGATACTGACTTCAACATTCTAGGGATTTAATTTCATAATTTTTAAAGCTTTTTTGCTATTTTTCCATATCACCTAGATCATAGGTTGATTCATGTGTGTATTTGCTCCATATCCTAGATGTTAGGAAGACATTCATGCCATTTGCTTGAGGCAACTTTTTGGTAACTTCTAGGAGTTAATTATAGGTCATTTATAGGTCCTTAATTCCAGTTATAGGCCACTTTTTGAACCATACTCATTTGGTTTATTTTGGTGTTTCAAAGTGCATCTTTATTTGAGCTAATTTTGCCTTAAACTTGTTTCTCTTATCCTCTAATTGTTAACATGAATTATGTGGAATAATTAATGTCTATCCATGCATTATAATTGCATCTCATAACTTGTATGATACTTACCCATAATCATATCATGCATGTTCACATGGCATTCATCCTTAACTTGCGTCATTTGCGATCTTATGCGATGTTTGTTCGTTTCTTCTCATATCTTCTTCTCCTAGCTCCACATGACTAAGTCATTGCATCCATGATTATATATTAATTAATCCACATTCATATGAATTCACTACTGACTTTGATACTCATTTAATGTATTAATTCATGCTTGTAAGCCATGCGCATTCATACTTCATTCATAAATCCTAATTTGCATTTAGGTGAATGTCTAGTACATAGTTTGATATAGTTTGAACTTGTGAGGTATCCTAGCATACATAGGGACCTACAGCATGTAGCTACTGACTTTAGAAGTCATGTAACCTTTAGGTACCTTCACCTTTAGACTTAGGTCTTATTTTGAACCCTAGTTCCATTCTAGGACGTTTATGGTACTTAATTGCTTTTATGCTTTGATTTTACTTTTAATATGCATTGTCATGCTAAACTTTGTTTTGTAGGGGAAAAGATTGAGGTAAGCATCACTTCATGCCTATCTCTTATGCATTTTAATTGTCTTTGCCTTAGCACTTTGTGCTTTGTTCATAGGTTCCCCTTTTGTTCTTTAGAACCAACTTAACTTCCTTAGGAAGTAAGTTAGTTTCTAACTCTCTTTACTTCTTTTCATTTTCCTTATTAGGATTAGAATACCTCATTAACCATAGGATCTCCCTTTTGTATATGATAACTAACTTAGGGTTGTGTCTTAGTCCCCCTTAGTTTGTCCTTTTGCAATTTGAGTCATTCTTTCTCACCTCATGAAGAAAATAATAAAAATACCTAATAAAGGTTGAATGTTCTTATACGCCATGAGAATGTTCACAAACAAATTCAAAACATTTCTCATAAAAGACAAAAACAAACAATAAGCGACTATCCTATGGGAACTTCTCCTCTCATCTCATTCACTTATAACGCGAACTTGCGACGACTTGTCTCGCATGCAAGACGGTAAACGCACTCGTGCCAGACGAGCCTGCAACACCTGAGCATAGACATACGCAGTTCCAGCCATAAAAAACACAAGCAAATAGTTCCCGCCTTAGTTAGGCGAACTACGTCGACTCTGATCCTCATTATCCTGATGAGGTACGTTGGCAGCGGGGTAGGGCCCGTTCGAGCACATTCTTTATTTTCCCTACATTTCCCCTTTCTTTTCTTTCTTTCCGTTCCAATTCCCTTTCTCCTTTTTCAGTTCCATTCCCATTCCAGTAGCAGTTCATTTGTTCAGCAACAGTTATATTTTTCTCACCCTTTGAAACAAAACAAACAAGCATGGATCTCGTCGGGTACGGCGGACGATCTGGGGTGCTAATACTTTTCCAGGTCGTAACCGACTCCCGAACCCAGATCTTTGGTTCACAGGACCTTGTCCTTTCCTTCTTCCTTAGGTTTGTGCAGCATTACCTTTCCCATTCATTCGAGATAAAAATGTCTGGCTGGCGACTCTACCTTTTCCGCGCCACTTTCGCGTTTGTACTAGGATGAAAATCCCGGGAGCGACAGCTGGCGACTCTGCTAGGGATCGAACCCAGAATCTCTGGTTTCCCTTGTAGAGTCAATCCTAGCGCCTGTTTGGTTTTGTTTCTTTGGGTGTTTACTGTTTGTTGTTGTGCGCTTTAGTTTAGCTTTATTGTTTTTATTTACAGTTTTTACTTTACAGCTTTACTTTATCGCATTTATTTACCGCTTTCAGTATTTATTTTCCATGCATCATATCATACTGGACTGTCTGGCTGTGCTGGTTTTAATTTTTTCTGTGGGATGGGAGTTACTATGAGATAAGCCAAATACCCAGCTTGAGTGCACCATAGGATTAGCGTGGACACGTTGTAATCGCATGGTGTCTCAACATGATGAGTGACGATGTGTTCCACACCCAGGTTGCGACCTTCTTGGAACTATCTTGAGTGGGGGTTTTGCCCCACTTCAGGATACGACCTTGATGGTTATGTGCAGCTGGGGACCGATCGTTGAGAATCTTAGTGGAAAAAACCCTTTCCAGTGATGGCAGTGGCAGACCACATTTATTGGCAAACCCACTCGCATCCGAGGGCCCACTGAGAACTCGCATAGGATGGCCTGGTTCTCTCATAGGAACCCAGTCAAGGCAAAATGTTCGTATGACGAGAGTATTGTACCCTTCGGGATGAATGTACTATTGTTTCTCGATTCAGTGCTTGAAGCTGGGGACTGATGAGGGATGCTTGTTTCCTTGGACTCAGCTCAGGCCTCCCTGAGTAGTACATAATGCCAAACCGATTCCCTAATTTGGTCATGAGCCATTTCTCGGAAATGGTGAACGTATTATTGCTATTCGGCTTTGAGAGTCCGTGATGTTGACCCGAGTAGCACACCCGTGAGATTGGGTGGGGTTTACAGGTTTGCAGGAACCCTAAACTTCAACATACCCGCTTTGCCAATGTTGCTTTATGATATTATCTGGTGCTATATGGTTCTTTGATTCTGAGATCCGGGATTTTTATTCAGAGAGATTGTTACTGTGATTACCTTGGTGACCCTGATATTGTGACTGTTATTATGACTCTCCACAGACACTTGGCTCGTTGTTCAGCTTCAATACCATCAGTGACTATTCTATTATGTGATCCAGTTCTATAGTTATTGGGTTCTCAGTTATGGGGTTCTCAGTTATGGGGTTCTATGCAAAGATGATGTTGTTATTGTGGTTCTATACCGACAGTTGGTTCACTGCTCAACACCAGCATCATACCATTGATCACATGCCTATTGCATACATGACATCAAATCATTTTTGCACACATGTTCAGTTGTTATCGAGGATCACATAACTGAATCATGTTGTTGGATTTTTCTGTGTCAAAACTTGAATCAAAGCAGATAAATTCCTCAGAAATAACTGAACATGGCATTTGCATACATCCTTGCATTCTTGAAAGGTGTTCAGAGACAGATTAGTATCATGACTTGGTTTCCCTTCACAATTGCCAACTTGAATCGAAACTATCAAGGTATAACTCCGGGCGAAGGTAACGAAACGAAGACCCAACTGAGACCATTCAGGGCAGAGGTACAAGCTTTATTTCAAAGTCAGAAACTGCTGAAAGAGGAAGTCAACCAGATGAAGACTCAGATGAGCTTGGTTATGGAAATTTTGAACAAAGCTATTTTCATCCCTAGTGAGGGGAACTACGCTGCTCTGATTCTCCATTGGTCAATGGAGATACGTAGGCAGGAGATCACCTGAGATCTTTCCGAGCAACCTTATCTATTAACTTTATCAACCTCTTCCCTCCAAACATCATTTGTCGGCATCCAATTTCAGCTTCCCAAAAGAGTCCTTGGGGCAGAACATAAGGGTAAAGGCCAGAACAACTCGAGAAGAAGTTTGATCATATTCTGATGTCGTACATGCAACAAGTTTCCTCATTTGCTTAGATTCAAACTGATAGAGTTAGTCGCATCAGGATCATCTCCGATAAAGCTTCCTTTGGGGTTTCAATGCCAAGTATGATTACCATTCTGGGGCACCTGGCCTTTTAATTGAAGATTTCAAGTCTTTCAGTGGTAGAGGTAAATACAAGGTCCTGAATCTGATTGACTTCAAGACTATTGTATTCGCACCAGGTAAAAGTGAGAATATGGCACCGAATCAGTAATAGAATGAACATCTAGGCCACTAACTGCTGAAAGTCTCCGAAAGAAATAAGTCCAGACGGAGTCAGGCCTCCTCAACAATGACCACCACAAAGTGAATGCTCGATGTAAGTACCACTCAGGGGCATTTAGGCATACAATTGACAACTGTGATGTGTTCAACCACAAGGTTCAAATTTTGATCGACTCAAAGGTCATCATGCCAGGACGTCTGCCCATATATTGAAATTTCCTCATCAAATAGACCTCCCAGTTTGCAAGGGCATCTTCAGAAGCAATAAGTCCAGACGGATTCAAGTCTCCTCAATGACGACAATGTTCAGTTTCTTTACTGCATTTTCATTTATAGTTTATATTGTTTGTTTAAACATTTGTATGCATGCATGAAACTTATTTGTTTTTGAACGATAACCATAATAAAATGCACATGTTTTTCTTGAAGTAATCCATTCGTATTCACTCATGATTTTGTGTATGCGCATTGCAATACCAACTGTTGTGCTTAAACTCTGTGAGGGAGGATGACAAAATGAAAACGCAAAAACTCTAATTGTTTGCTTTGGAGAAAGACCTTGTTGATGATGTACAGGCATTGTTTCAAATCCTAAACACCGGAGATATAAGGGAGATAGACCCTCGCCAACCCATTTGAGCCTTGAAGTAGGAGTTTCTTTTAGTATGAAAAAACCTTTTCATGTAACCGAGGGACAGGGTAGGCGTCAGTTAGTTTGACCAGGCGTTCAAATTTCAAAAAGGAGTGCACATATGAGGATCCATTACCTTTCATTGTACCAAATCAAGAGGTCCAATGACCAGAAACCACAATGGTTATCCCAATCAATAGGTCAAAAGATCGGAAACCACAATGGTTATCCCTCATCAACCAAGAAGTGAGACAGTCACGACCCTTTCAAAGCAATCAAGACAAACAGTGTCACACGATTTGTTCAAATAAAAGAAAAAGAAAAAATGAATAAAAAAGCCCGCTAAGTCGAAACTTGAAAACAAGTGACTTAGGCAAAAGTTAGGGCATCCCGCTGGACTCCATAATCAAAGATTCACAAGAATCTGTCCAGGCAAAAGTTGGGGATAAGAAAAATAATGCAAAAGCGAAAGAAGAAAAGGATTACACAAGAAAGATCCTTGAATAAGAACAAAGTCGTGTGATACAGATACGAAAGGCGAAGGGGCGACTGACTCCAAACAACAACTTGATTGGTGCTTAAACCGTTAGTGTAATTGGTTCCTCAACCATCACAAAACCCTTTTTGAGAGGTGAGCGCTTGTGAAAGTTAGCTGAACATAGGAATGGAGAACATCACGAAGATGGGTGGGCACAAATAAACTTCGAGCCTATATCTTTTATTTTTATAACCGTGAACCAGACCACGATACAAGCCTCAAAAGTCCTAATTGAAACAGGGTTATTTCGAGAGCGTACTACCACAAGATCGCGTTCCTGACTCCTATGAGTTATGCTAAAAGTTCTTTGTTGGTATTGCATGTGCATGCTTTCATTCATCAAAAATCAATGTCGTATCTTAACAAGTGATTCACTCACAAAGGTTGGCAATTTCTTTTTACAGTAAAACTTCAAGATTAACATGTGTGTTGTATTAGAATTCTCATTCTTAAAATAAACATTTTCTTCTTACATACATTTGTTTGGCATCATAAAAGTTTACATATGGAATCTCAGTCCAGAAGCTTAATCTTGCCCAGTTGAGAAGTCTGAAACTTCCGAAGGTCAATCCATTGAGATGCACTTTTCCAAAAAAAAAACTCCATTGAGTGGGGACTTTACCAACCAGTCATGGGAAGAGCTAGCCAATCCAGGGCAATCATGTCGAGCAATCTCTTCAAAATTCAGCCAAGCTGGGGCAATCACTTCGAGATTCAAATCTCTCAAAGAGCCATTAGTCTGAGGCATGTATTCAAATTTCAACCAAACTGGGGCAGTTACTTCGAGATCCAATCTTTCAAAGAACAATTGGCATGGGTGTTTTATTTAAAACACAGTCAGCCATAGGTGATCACTTCAAGGCTCGTATTGGGGCAGGCCACCCCAAGAGCACTAGAAGTTACTTTTTCCTGAAGACGGTTAATCAGAAGCACCTACCCAAGGTTCAAAATACTAGGACACACTATCTCACAGTGATATAAGGTTTTTCATGAATCCTCGCGAGGAAAATTCTTGCACAGACCATGCAGTCTGGGGCAGTTATTTCGAGATCCAACGAATCTCTCCAAGAGTTTGAAGACACTGAGGAATTTTTTATGCCATGTTTTCTGTAAAATCCTCTTGAGACATTTTCTTCCGATGGACCTTAATCTGAGGCGAGTTGAAAATTGCAAAGAACCATGATTAGTTGGAAACCTACCAACCTAGAGGCTGGAAGCAAAGCCATTGTCAGCACAGTACTTCAAGATTTGTTTCATCAGCAGGCTTCATTGATCATAATTCCTTAGCAAGTCTCATTAGACCATCTCGTCTCCAGCGGAGCGACAAGGAGAAGGTTACTTCTTGAGCAGAAGGGTATCAACGTCTCGCATCCCCAACATGAGACGCCTTACATCTCTCATTCCCAACATGAGAGGATTTATCTCTTATCCCCAGCAAGTGGCAACTTGAGCTCTTATCTTCAGCGGAAAGCTTTATCATTGACATCATCCATAATCCCCAGTAGAGTTGGAAGATGAAATTTCCCCAGCAAGGCAACAGAAGACTGGTGTCTTCCCCAAGCAGAGACTTCCTTTCTATATAGGGTCCATCCCTAGCAGTGCAATGAGTTTCTTTCCTCCCCAGCAGGTTGCTACTTCAACAGTATCATACATCTGTTTCCCCAGCCAAGTCAGAAGGTTTCACTTCCCCAAAAGAGTTCAACGGGTAGCGTACCTAGCAAGAAGAGTTCGTCTCCAGCAGGGTCTTGGCGTTCCAATATCAAAGTCCAATTTATTTTTGGCAATAATGGCAGTTCAGAGCCTGTGTATCATCAATAACATTCCCCGCAAAGTTGCTTTCCCCCGCAGGAATTCATCAAATCAATTCAGTGATCATCTTTTCCCCAGTCAAGCCACCTGGGATACTTGCAGTCTCCTCATCAGGAGACCCCCTTTTGCATTTGCATTTGCATAATCATCATTACGTTTGCATCCTCAAAAGCGTAGCATTTCCATCGTCATGGAGCATTACGCCATAAATTCAAACATATGCATGCCAGCATGGGCCAATTTTGAGGTATATTACATACAACATATAACATTTTCTCGACCTGAAGTACTCCGCACAGAGGATACCAATATCATTTTTCAGACATCCTTGTCTTTTCAAGTCAATGTTTGTCACTTATTTCGCGTCTTGTTTGGTACAACAGTCGCGTCGCAGGTTCTCATTTTGTACAATGGTCCTGTTTGCCTGGGCTCTCGTTTATGTACGACGATCCTGTTTCATCTTGTCCTATTTCCATTGTTGTTTCTGGTTACCGCCTGAGGCCGGTATACCATTGCATCTCCATTCGAGGATGGTTTCGTGTTAGATCCGAGGATCTTTTGAGAATTGTCATTCGAGGATGGCATTCTTTTCTTCAAGTCCTTATGAGGTTGGTCTTGTTTGTGTTTGTTGTGGCTATCACTCGAGGATGATAGACCATTTTGGAGCTTATTGATTGAGGTCAGTTTGTCTCTTTTGCAAAGTCTGTCTAAGGTCAGTCTTTGTGTTTCTGGTTATCGACTGAGGCCGGTATACCATTGTGTCTCCATTCAAGGATGGTTTTGTGTTAGATCCGAGGATCTTTTGAGAATTGTCATTTGAGGATGGCATTCTTTTCTTCAAGTCCTTCTAAGGTTGGTCTTGTTGTTGTGGCTATCATTCGAAGATGATAGACCATTTTGAGTTTATTGATTGAGGTTAGTTTGTCTCTTTTGCAAAGTCTGTCTGAGGTCAGTCTTTGTGTTTTTGGTTATCGACTGAGGCCGGTATACCATTGCATCTCCATTCGAGGATGGTTTCGTGTTAGATCCGAGGATCTTTTGAGAATTGTCATTTGAGGATGGCATTCTTTTCTTCAAGTCCTTCTGAGGTTGGTCTTGTTTTGTTTATTGTGGCTATCATTCGAGGATGATAGACCGTTTTGAGCTTATTGATTGAGGTCAGTTTGTCTCGTTTGGAAAGTCTGTCTGAGGTCTGTCTTTGTGTTTCTGGTTATCGTCTGAGGCCGGTATACCATTGCGTTTCCATTCGAGGATGGTTTTGTGTTTGATCATAAAATCACATTTTTGAGAATTGTCATTTGAGGATGGCATTCTTCCCAACATATTTTATTCCCCACAGAATGCAACTTCATTTCCCAGGGTGGTTATTTCTACCAAGTCTTGTTTGTTATCCCTAGTTGAATCTTGTTTCAGTACAACAATCTCATTTTTTCGCGTCTCTGTTTAAGTACAATGGTCGCGTCTCGGGCTCTCGTTTAAGTACAACGATCCCGTTCCTTTCGAGTCTCCATTTAAGTACAACAGTCTCATTTTTTTCGCGTCCCTGTTTCAGTACAACAGTTTCATGTCGGGTTATCATTTAAGTACAATGATCCCGTTCTTTTTGGTCTTGTCTCAGTATGATGACTTCATTTTCTTGGTTATGGATCGTTGATACCATTTCCTGGTTGGATCGGTTGATCTTCTTTGAGTCGTAAATCAGATGATATTATGTTCTCGTTTTTTCGGGTTATGGATCGGTTGATACCATTTCCTCGTTGGATCAGTTGATCTTCTTTGAGTCGTAAATCAGATGATATTACGTTCTCGTTTTTTCGGGTTATGGATCGGTTGATACCATTTCCTGGTTGGATCGGTTGATCTTCTTTGAGTCGTAAATCGGATGATATTACGTTCTCGTTTTTTCGGGTTATGGATCGGTTGATACCATTTCCTGGTTGGATCGGTTGATCTTCTTTGAGTCGTAAATCGGATGATATTACGTTCTCGTTTTTCGGGTTATGGATCGGTTGATACCATTTCCTGGTTGGATCGGTTGATCTTCTTTGAGTTGTAAATCGGATGATATTACGTTCTCGTTTTTTGGGTTATGAATCGGTTGATACCATTTCCTGGTTGGATCGGTTGATCTTCTTTGAATCGTAAATCGGATGATATTACATTCTCGTTTTTTGGGTTATGAATCGGTTGATACCATTTCCCTGTTAGGTCGGTTGATCTTATTTGATTCGTAAATCGGTTGATGTTGCTTCTCTCCTTTGTCTTTCCAAGCCCTGTTTTGTACAACAGGCTCCTCCTTCCGTGGCTTGGTCCTGCCCAGCAGTCGCGTGTTTTCTTTGTGGCTTGGTCCTACCCAGCAGTCATATTGTTGAGTTCCATTCCGCTAATGGTCTCGTTAAAGCCTTGTTTCGTCAACAGGCATCTTCTGTGGCTTGGTCCTGCCCAGCAGTCGCGTGTTTTCTTTATGGCTTGGTCCTGCCCAGCAGTCATATTGTTGAGTTCCATTCCGCTAATGGTCCCATTAAAGCCCTGTTCCGCCAACAGGCATCTTCTGTGGCTTGGTCCTGCCCAGCAGTAGCGTGTTTTCTATATGGCTTGGTCCTGCCCATCAGTCATATTGTTGAGTTCCATTTCGCTAATGGTCTCATTAAAGCCCTGTTTCGCCAACAGGCATCTTCCGTGGCTTGGTCCTGCCCAGCAGTCACGTGTTTTTCTTTATGGCTTGGTCCTGCCTAGCAGTCATATTGATTGAGTTCCATTCTGCTAATGGTCTCGTTAAGCCCTGTTTCGCCAACAGGCACCTTCTGTGGCTTGGTCCTGCCCAATAGTCGCGTGTGTTTTCTTTATGGCTTGGTCCTGCCCAGCAGTCATATTGATTGAGTTCCATTCCGCTAATGGTCGCATTAAAGCCCTGTTCCGCCAATAGGCATCCTCCGTGGCTTGGTCCTGCCCAGCAGTCGCATGTTTTCTTTATGGCTTGGTGTAATACCTCAAAATTTGCCCTCATATTTATTCCTTCAATTGGCGTATCATTTTGCATTCATCTGTATCTCTCATTAGTTCATTAGCATCATAATGGTGCATTTCATGGTTTTATAAGGCATGTGATTCAGGCCCTTTGAATCTCGAGTTTCGTATTTTATCTGTATCTATCAGGGATTGAACTGATGGAGATTATTCACTGGTATATCTGACCCACTTTTGGGGATGGTCACACAGACTTGTTTTTGAATGAGAATGTTGGCTCTTCTCAACGTCTCAAGTTGTGTTCCGCATCATTTAAATATCTCAAGGACTTGGAGTTCTTGTTCATGATTTTGATTTGAAGGGCACTTCACCAATTGAGATCCAGTGTATCGAAGGGTGGTTTCAATCCATTTGTTTACGGAATAATAATTCGAGATTTGCTCGGAGTTTAGTGTGGCACCAAAGTTCTTAAGAATGGATTATGTTGAAGGATTCGATTTAGGTTTAAGGAAAATGCACAGTTATTAGAGTTCAAGTTCTAGATCTTGATTCTATTTTAAATACAAGCCATCTCCATTTTACACATACACTTTCCGATTCGGTCTAAGTCACCATTTTCGTTAGCCAAAGTCATTTTTATGTGTCCATATTCACGTTTGCAAACATTCCATTTTTCATGTCATTTATCTCTAAACATCAACCATTTCTTTTCAACATTAAGCCCATTTCTTTTTTTTAGTAATCCATTATTCATTTCGGAATTTCATTCTCCATCTTAAAGATCCAACGATTTTCTCAATTAATTCCATTATTCAAATGAAAAGTCAATTATTCATTGGATTTTATTATCCAAGTTATTATCCTTAATTATATTTCATTGAGCCAATTTCATGTTAATTCTTGAGGAACTCACTTCATATCCTATTCATTTTTTTTATACAAACAATTTCCACTTGGACGGTACTCCAATCATGTTTGCTCTTTCTCCTCAACTACTTCTTTTTTTCCCCGCTCAATCTCATCTATCTCTCTCTCTTTAAACCCTTCCCTTGATTATGGTAGGTATTTTGGGGCTAAAAAGAGTAGTTGTGGTGGATTAGTCTTTATGGTTCAATCTATTGTGTTTATCGCAAAGTCATTTCCTTGAATATCCATTGCAAAATTATTCTCTAACTTCTAAAACTCTCTAACCCTTTAAATACAAAATAACCAAAATGTTCCAAATACCATAAATTGATGATTCACTAAAATTTCAGCACTCCCTTTTCCATTTCAAACAGATCTTAATACAAAAGGTTAAAGCAAAATGACAGCAATAAGGGAGTCCTTCATAATTCACAGGAAAAAATACATAATGATAACAGGTTGAGAAAGTTGACAACAGGAAGTTTTCTACACGTAAGTTGAAGCCATCAATCTCGGGTACTGAGGAGTTGTATGATGAAGATGGATTTATGACGCTTGTTCGTGATGGTATTTGGGACTGCTTGCCAATAAGGAATCTTTACTTCCAAATGGAGAGTTTGTTGCAACCGGCCCAATTAATGAACCTGAATATGGATTGTAAGAGGTAAACAAAGAAAGAGTGTCAACGACCACAGTTTGAAAACGTTCAGTCAAAGCATTCTGATTTTTAGCATCACTTCCAATGTTCAAAATTGGCAATTTCTACAGTCTTTACCGTGCCATCAAGATCATTAGTTGAGGATATACCTTTAAGGCAGCAACAATGTCATTGTGCTCTGCACCAGGATAATCAATCTGGGACCCAACGGTGTTACCAATTTTAAACTTATAAAAAAAACAGCTCTGTTCATCATCAGCACAAGAGTAATCCTCATCAACCAAATTCCACTGAAAAAAGAGGAATAACACAGTTAAAAACCCATCTGATAAGAGGCTGTTAATATGACAAACAGAATTGCAAGAGGGAGTATCAGAATAAAAACAAAATCAGTTATAAGCCTCATAACTAACTGTTAAGTCAATCCACAACAAAAATCACAAACATTCATACCCTAACTAATCTCATAACCACCTAATTGAATCCATAACATAAAATAACAAAAATAACAGAATTCTAATTGAATCTACCTGAAGCTTCCAGATCTTTCTGTGAGAATCATCTATAAATCAGAACCGATTTCCACCATTTCTTTTTTTTACACAATTTTCAGAACCCTTCATCCAATTCTCCCTCTCTTCAACCATTCTCTTCTCCAATTTCTCCACACAATTCCTCAATCTCTCCCTAATCCTTTCTTCAAGCTCTCTTGAACTCTTGTTCCAGCATTCATTCATCTCATCACCATTCTTCCTTCATTTCCTCTCACAGCTTCATCCATCCCAACCATCACCTACAACTCCAAAGTCACGGCATATTCATCCTCCCCCATCTTCAACCGGTCGGCATCGCATTCAGGCTTCCATCACCAATACCTTTAACAAGCTACTACCACCTGCACCCGTGGATTGCATCAGGAGTCACCGCGAGTTCATATAACTGCAAGAACACATACAATTCAACAAGAACTCGTATATCAAGGATCAACTCATAACAACAAGGCTCGAATTCAGAAGACACGCAAGAAAAAGAAGAAGCTAAGGTGCACGTACCCGGACGCGTGTTCGTCGTATCGTTGTTAATCAGAGACGGAATAATCGTCGCGGAAGCTTCACAGATATGAATTCCACTGCTTCGAGTCGTAAGGTACAAACCAGAATCTCATGTATGAGCGATTGATGCGTTCATCTGTTGCTTTTGATCTTGATAGTGAGAATCTGATGCCGATTACGTTGTTATGTGAGTTTCAGATTTAGGTTTTTTTCACAAGTGATAGGTTAACTAGTTGCAATTAGGTCAAGATTATAGAGGAGGATGAATGAGTGTGGGTTTAGGCGGCGGCACGGAGAATCAAAAGAGGAGGAGGTTGAGGTGGTGATGACGGCATAGGGTTTCGAAAGAGAGGAAGGTGATGGAGGAGGCCACGGCGGCGTTGATTAGGGCAAGGTTGGGGAAGAACAAAGGGTGACGGCGCGAAACAGGGGAGAGAAGAAGTCTTAGGGTTTCACATACCCCTTTGTTTTTCGTGGCAGGTGTTCTTATTGTATGTTTATTTTTGTTTAGTTTTTAAATTAAGAAAGATTTCAAAAGGAATGTTATGAGTTAATGAAAATTAAGGAAAATAAAGAATGGTTAAAAGGATTAATTCACCATAAGTATATTAAATCCACTGTTAATTTTCATTTTTTTAGAAGTTGGAAGAGGATAAGTGATAGTGGGCCTCAGAATTGCTATCCACACCCCTATTCGTCAAGCCCATCAGAAAATCAACTAAAAATTTGCTCTTCTCACCCCCTCTCACTTCTGCGAATTTGGGCCCATACTGTTGCTTTTCGCACCTCCACTTTTTAAGCCCATAGAGAAATAACTAGAAACATTACTTCTTGAACCCCCTTTTCTATTCTTTTTTTTTTTTTTAGGTTTAGTTTTAATTAAGTATTGTTTAGGATTAAATCATGAAAAAATAGAAAAGTCATAGAAAAATTCCCTAAAAATTCAAGTATCTTTTTAATTCATATTAGAATTGATTAGAATTTTATTTTTCTAGTTTTGCTTTATTTTTGGTTTTATATTGAATTTTTCATGAGGATGTTTCTTATTGAGTTTCCTTTAATTGTATTTGAATTTTTTCATTTTATTTTGGTAACTTCCAGTAACTTTTTTAGCCCACTCTTTTTACTGTAGTTAGAAGACTAATGATAGTACTTAGGATAATTTTTGTAGATTTTTAGAATATTTTATCTTAGGTTTTAGAGGTTAATTTCTTAGAAATTAGGGATTAATTTGTAGCTGGAAATAAACAATTTTTAGGCCTAGTTAAATTCTGAATTTTTAGGATTCCTTTTGACACAATGTTATATGTAATTTTAGGACCCTATAGATTTAATTCCATAATTTTTCCAGGACCTTTACTATTTTTTAGAATATTAATTCTTAGGTTTGTTATGTGTATTTCTCATTAGTTTAGGTTATGAAAATAAAGTCCAATAAAAAAATAGCTTAGATTAGACTTAGTCTTAGAATTCAATATAGACTTAGGTTAGTTTAAATTTGGATGTTTAGAAGGAAAATATTAGGCTTGACTTTGATTTAGAATTTAGGCTTAAGTTTCATTTTAATTAGAATTAGAATAGATAAATAGGATTATTTTAATTCATGCCTTTAAATGCATTTTTAGAATTTTATTTCTTATGTCAATTTTTAATGTTTTGCCTATATTTGATTTCATAACTTGTATAGGCCTCCCCATTGTTCTTAGAATCAACTTAACTTCCTTAGGAAGTAAGTTGACTTCTAGTAGTTGCTAGTTCCCTTTTTAGGAATAGAAAACCCCATTAACCATAGGATCTCTTGTAAATAAATGAACAAAATTAGGATTGAGTCTTAGTCCCTTAGATTTTGTCCTTTTATCAATTTGAGTCTTTCTTTCTCATCTCATAAAGAAAAGCAATAAAACACTTAATAAAAATCGAACAATCTTGTACGACACGAGACTTTATTGCGGAGTGCTTATACGCGTCCTGTTTCGGGGCGAGGTATAAGTACTTCCCGCGATTGATAGGTCTTAGTACAAGACCGTTAACAAACAAAATTCAAAACACTTCTTTTAAAAGACAAAAACAAACAATAAGCGACTATCCTGCGGGAACTTCTTTTCTCATCTCATTCACTCACAACGCGAACTCGCGGCGACTTGTCACACATGCAAGACGGTAAACGCACTCGTACAAGACGAGCCTGCAACACCTGAGCATAGACATACGCAGTTCTAGCTTAAAAAACACAAACAAATAGTTCCCGCCTTAGTTAGGCGAACTACGTCGACTCTGATCCTCATTATCCTGATGAGGTACATAGGCAGCGGGGTAGGGCCCGTTCGAGCACATTCTTTATTTTCCCTACATTTCCCCCTTTCTTTCCATTTTCTTATTTCAGTTCCCTTCTCATTTCATTCTCCATTCCAGTTAGCGGATTTGTTCAGCAGCACTTTATTTTTTCACCCTTTGAAACAAACAAGCAAGCGTGGATCCCGTCGGGTACGACGGACGATCTGGGGTGCTAATACCTTCCCAGGTCGTAACCGACTCCCGAACTCAGATCTTTGGTTCGCAGGACCTTGTCCTTTCCTTCTTCCTCAGGTTTGTGCAACATTACCTTTCCCATTCATTCGGGATAAAAATGTCTGGCTGGCGACTCTACCTTTTCCGCGCCACTTTCGCGTTTGTACTAGGATGAAAATCCCGGGAGCGACACTTGGTCCTGCCCATTAGTCATATTGATTGAGTTCCATTCCTCTAATGGTCTCGTTAAAACCCTGTTCCGCCAACAGGCATCCTCCGTGACTTGGTCCTGCCCAGCAGTCACGTGTGTTTCTTTGTGATTTGGTCCTGCCCAGCAGTCACATTGATGAGTTTCTGTTTTGTTGATGGTTTCATTAAGCCATGTTTCGCCAACAGGCACCCTTGTTGTGGCTTTGATTCGCTCAATAGTCGTAGTGATTGCATTGATTCTATTCCACCTGGTTCTATCTCCGCTACCTATTCAAAGGTCAAAACAAACAAAAAACATAAATAAATAAATGGGCAGATGCCATTTCTGTTATCCTCCGAGTTCAAATTTCCAGGTTTATTCTAGTATTCAATCACTCCATACCTGGATGCCTAAAAGCTATCGCTATCATCCATTCAGGTCTGCAGATGATTGAATAGGGGCAGTTGTAATACCTCAAAATTTGCCCTCTCATTTTCATGCCATTTAGCATATCCTTTCATACATTGCATTGCATTTAGATCACAATTTCATAATAAACATACATGAATATACATCTCCATTTGAGCTTTCACAGGTTGCGACTGGCCTTTATTTCTTCATGCGGCACGTGCACAAGAATCTCAGAAGAAACCAAAAGTTCTCGGTTGATTCAGAGGAGTTTAAGCAGAATATCAGTTTTATGGTGCAATTTGCAAAAGTTGTAACTTATGCTCGGAAACTCATTTTGGCTTGAAACTAAATAGTTTAGACTGTTTCGGTATTCTCTGCAACTTTTGTGTTCGGCTCGGAGGCCAATTCATCAAGAAAAATGGCGGGAATTATTTGTTTTTGAAATTTCGGTTTCACCGATTAACTGTGCTAGCGGTATTCAAGAGTTCGTAACTTCTGATTGGGTCAACATGTTCTGAACCGGTGAAGAAGATCTCAGAATGTGCGAGTCTTTAGAGTCGACATAGTGAAAAACAGTGTTGAACCGGTGAGTTTTGAACACTAAAAAATTCATAACTCTTGGCTCGTTCATCGAATTGATGTCGTTTCGGTGCCTAAAATTCCGTTTAGATGTTATCTTCATTATGTGAATTCAGTTTGGGTTAGGTCCGAGCGGAAGGATCTCGAAAATGCGAATTACCAGTAAGGTTCTTTGATGCAGTGCACTGTCTGTCAGATTTTGTAAAATTCATAACTCGGTCAATTTTCATCGGATATCACCCGTTATTGAAGCGTTGGTTCACAAATTTTATCCTCTTCAATTTCAAATACAAACACGAGTTTGAACGGTGCTCCAAAGATTTCCGTTTTGGTTTATTTCACAAAATTGAAGTGCTGAACCGAAGAAAAATGCTGAAATTGGTTTCACGAGAAAATTCATATCTCCCTCGTCGTTTGTCCGGTTGAGCTTAAATTTTAACACCAGGTCACTGACTCATAGATCTACAACTTTTCTGACAAAGTCGAGTCGAGATTATGCTCCGAAGAGGTTGGCCTCGTCACATTTTCGAGTAGCGGACACCAAATAAGCCGAAAAAATAACTTATTCAGTGACGTCTTGCAGCTTACACGTATCGATCGCACTCGATTTTGATCATATGACGTCCGTTCTTTTTGTGTTGCAACCGTGATTTAGAGGCGGACGATATTGTGGAAGGCTCATAGTCGAAATTTCTTGCCGAAGATATTGTTATTTTCACTTAAGCCGAAATTCCACCTTTTTACACTCCACTATATATTCTTTTGACCCACAATTTGTCTCATAACTTCAATCATAATTTACGAACACCAAAAAACTCTCACAAACCCTCTCTAAAGGATCAAATTTCATTCTCTCAACTCTTTCTCAAGAACACAACAACAACTTCATCAAGAACTCAAGAACACAACAATTCCGATCAAGCTTCCGGTAGCCGAGCCGCCACGAACCACCACCTCCGGTCAATTTCACCACCGTGCGACCACCATCTTCCGCCGCCGGCAGCCACGCGGCCTCTCCTCCTCTCCTCCGTTCATGATTGCGTCTCACTTCCTCCGGATTCACAATTTCTTCGTCGATTCTTCATTTGGTAAGCTTCTTAAACTTTAATTCATGAATAATTGTTGCATTGTTTCTTGAATTGAATTTTGAAGTTGAATTAATATTGTGGAGATTATGTGCATTGATTCTTGATGTGGTTGTTGATTGATGCTTGATTAATTGATCCTAATAATTGTTGTGCATAATTGGAAATGATTGTTAAAATTGACATAGAATAATCGATGCATGTTAGGTGTTTGACAAAATTCTTGAGAGTTAATTATTGTGACTTGATATTGATTGAAGTGCTTGACTTTTAAATTCATGCTTGTTTCAATGTGCAAATTTGAAATAGGATAGGTTGAGGCTTAATTGTTGATGTTGTTAATGTATCGCGTGTCGAGAATATGTTTTGGTCGTAACTTCCTAACCGTAGCGCGTTTTCGCGAATGTGAATAGTGTAAATTGACTGTGTTGATTATTCCGGAGCCATTGGTGAACTTTTTAGTCGATTTCGAACAATTTTTTTCGGCTATTTTGCTACTGCCTGCCGATGAAATTGGCAAAAAAGTATCACTTCCGAGCGGAATTTTCAAAAACCGATTGCATATTTGAATCCGTTGGCACGTTTGCAAGTTACCATGCGATTTTTGTTCAATTCCGAGTCGGTGATTTTTGACGCGTTTTTTCATTTTAAGGCTTTTTAAGTTCGGTTTGGTGCGATTTTGATGGATTGATCTTGTTTTGAGTTGTACTTATGTTTGTTGATCATTTGTCATTCATTGCATGTAAATTTGTTCGATTCCGGTTTGAGTTTGCATGTTGTTTATGTTAGAGCATAAGTGCTGCCCCGTTTTGAAACGTAAATTTCAATGCATGTCCATGAATCGTATATTCATATTTCTACTAGATTTAGAGTTGTGAGGCATAGGTGCAACTTCCGGTTGCACCTCCTTTTGGTTTCTAATGCGTTTGTTGAGTTCATGCAAGGTTCTCGCAAAGATCTTAACGACGGTCGTTTGGTTGGTATTCCACTTTATTTGTGGGATACCTTTGGATTCAAATGATATTTTGTGCCGTTGTTTTTGTTTCGATTATGGGGGATCTTCACAAAGCAATTATGGAAGATGAGCATTTATTTTGCTCATGGGAAATTATAAGGCTTGGCTTGGAGTTTTTTTTGGATTTCTTTTATGTGAAGAATCGGCACTTCGATCAAGTAAGTATTCTCGATTCTCCACTTTTAAGCATCATTATAGTTGTATGCGGCTTAGGACCATATAGCTTAAGGTGCATATTGAGCCCTCCCACCTAAGGCACTGGATTTATTTGTGATTTATGATGATATGTGTCGGTATCGGAGCTTAGAGATTAGATTACGAACCATTAGGACCGCTTCCTTTCACTTCCCCTTAAAATCCACTTTTTTGCCCGTTTCATCGCAATTATTAAAAATAGTTTTAGGTGGGATAAATTCTGGAAAAATTCATGAGTGATCCTCATCCTCTTAATTAATTTTTTATATTTTTTGTTTCCATATTTGGGTGGTTTTAATAATTAATTTGGATTTTAGATCATAAGCTGTCCCAAAAAGGAATGTTTTGACATAAGGGACCAAAAACAAATTTTCCCCATAGGTGTGAGACCTATTTTTTGTGTGTGATTAACCACTGGAATTTTTGACATTTTGATGTTACTTAGGCATTTTTTTCATAATTTTTAGTGCCCTTTTTGATCCACTTTGTGGAGTTTTTTTTCGGCGATCATGCCTTGTTACCTTGCTAATCAAGGAATTGTTTTGGCACTTTGGTGCATAATTTTGTGGAATCCTTTTAGACCATGTTAGATACTGACTTCAACATTCCATGGATTTAATTTCATAATTTTGAAAGCCTTTTTGCTATTTTTCCATGTCACCTAGATCATAGGTTGATTCATGTGTGTATTTGCTCCATATCCTAGATGTTAGGAAGACATTCATGCCATTTGCTTGAGGCAACTTTTTGGTAACTTCTAGGAGTTAATTATAGGTCATTTATAGGTCCTTAATTCCAGTTATAGGCCACTTTTTGAACCATACTCATTTGGTTTATTTTGGTGTTTCAAAGTGCATCTTTATTTGAGCTAATTTTGCCTTAAACTTGTTTCTCTTCTCCTCTAATTGTTAACATGAATTATGTGGAATAATTAATATCTATTCATGCATTATAATTGCATCTCATACCTTTTATGCTACTTACCCATAATCATATCATGCATGTTCACATGGCATTCATCCTTAACTTGCGTCATTTGCAATCTTATGCGATGTTTGTTCGTTTCTTCTCAAATCTTCTTCTCCTAGCTCCACATGACTAAGTTATTGCATCCATGATTATATATTCATTAATCCATATTCATATGAATTCAATACTAACTTTGATACTCATTTCATATATTAATTCATGCTTGTAAGCCATGCGCATTCATACTTCATCCATAAACCCTAATTTGCATTTAGGTGAACTTCTTGTACATAGTTTGATATAATTTGAACTTGTGAGGTATCCTAGCATACTTAGGGACCTATAGCATGTGGCTACTTACTTTAGAAGTCATGTAACCTTTAGGTACCTTCACCTTTAGACTTAGGTCTTATTATGAACCCTAGTTCCATTCTAGGACGTTTATGGTACTTAATCGCTTTTATGCTTTGATTTTACTTTCAATATGCATTGTCATGCTAACCTTTGTTTTGTAGGGGAGAAGATTGAGGTAAGCATCACTTCATGCCTATCTCTTATGCATTTTAATTGTCTTTGCCTTAGCACTTTGTGCTTTATTCATAGGTTCCCCTTTTGTTCCTTAGAACCAACTTAACTTCCTTAGGAAGTAAGTTAGTTTCTAACTCTCTTTCCTTCTTTTCCTTTTCCTTCTTAGGATTAGAATACCTCATTAACCATAGGATCTCCCTTTTCTATATTATAACTAACTTAGGGTTGTGTCTTAGTCCACCTTAGTTTGTCCTTTTGCAATTTGAGTCATTCTTTCTCACCTCATGAAGAAAATAATAAAAATACCTAATAAAGGTTGAATGTTCTTATACGCCATGAGACTTTGTTGCGGAGTACTTATACGCGTCCTGTTTCGGGGCGAGGTGTAAGTACTTACCGTGATGGATAGGTCTTAGTATGAGAATGTTCACAAAAAAATTCAAATCATTTCTCATAAAAGACAAAAACAAACAATAAGCGACTATCCTGCGGGAACTTCTCTCATCTCATTCACTTATAACGCGAACTTGCGACGACTTGTCTCGCATGCAAGACGGTAAACGCACTCGTGCCAGACGAGCCTGCAACACCTGAGCATATAAATACGCAGTTCCAGCCATAAAAAACACAAGAAAATAGTTCCCGCCTTAGTTAGGCGAACTACGTCGACTCTGATCCTCATTATCCCGATGAGGTACGTAGGCAGCGGGGTAGGGCCCTTTCGAGCACATTCTTTATTTTCCTTACATTTTCCCCTTTCTTTTCTTTCTTTCCGTTCCAATTCCCTTTATCCTTTTTCATTTCCATTCCCATTCCAGTAGCAGTTCATTTGTTCAGCAGCAGTTATATTTTTCTCACCCTTTGAAACAAAACAAACAAGTGTGGATCCCGTCGGGTACGGCGGACGATCTGGGGTGCTAATACCTTCCCAGGTCGTAACCGACTCCCGAACCCAGATATTTGGTTCACAGGACCTTGTCCTTTCCTTCTTCCTCAGGTTTGTGCAGCATTACCTTTCCCATTCATTCGGGATAAAAATGCCTGTCTGGCGACTCTACCTTTTCCGCGCCACTTTCGCGTTTGTACTAGGATGAAAATCCCGGGAGCGACAGAGACCAATCAAGATATTATGCTGAAGCAATGTTGTTGCACTTGCCAAGGATAGTTGTCCCCTTAGTCTGAATGTTGTCCCAGGCCCAGGCTGCCTGTCTGATAATAGTAGAGTTGCACTGGATGTCACAATAGAGGGTTTCAGTCAAGTCCTGCCCTTTTGGGGGATGAACCAAAGCATACCCTAATTGCCTCTTAAAAAGCAAAGGGTTGTAGTTGATGCAATCTTTTACTCCAATCAAAGGCACATTAGGATATTTCCCACAGCTAGTAATGATGTTTTTACCCTTGGTGCTCTGAGTGCACCATCTGATGTCTTCTGATGTAAGGGCAATCAATCTCTTGGCCCAATTCCTTGGCTGATGAGGGTTCAGGAAAGTGTCTGATTTTGGAAAGTGCCTTAACAACCAGCAGTAATAGAGGGGTGCACAACATCTGACCAATCTCCCTCTTTGCTTCTCATTCCTCTGGTGCATTGAATAGTAGAAGTCTCCAAGCAGGGTGGGGACTGGATTCCTCAGTAGAACAGGTGAGTAGAATTCTTGCTTACAAACTTTGGCTCGTCTGCAAACAAGATAACTCCATATATTCTGAGATCCAAGAGTGCATAAACAACATCCCACTTCCCTGCTGCAGCATACAGGGTGGCCTGGGAGATCAAGAAGTCCAAGTGAAGGCCTGGAATCCCAGCCTTAGTGGTCATGCTATGATCAATGAGAATAGGCTCCAAGTGCAATGCCTTAGCTATATCTTCATTCTTGGGAGCAACCATCTCAGGGTTGAAAGGAATCCCTCTCCGGATGGGGACACCTAACAACATGGAAAATTCTTCTATCAAAGGTCCCAACTGAAAATCTGGGAAAGTGAAGCATCTGAGTGGAGGGTCATAGAACTGGATACATGTGTGAATCATGCTCCTCTGGGATGTATTCAGGTCCATGATCATGTCCAATATGCCTCCATAATGTTCCCTGAATAATGGGACATGATCAGGAGTGATAAGAGACTGGATTTGTCTGATGCCTGTCAGAGTGGGCTCAAAGAAGTGATAGGTGATGTTGCTCTTTCTGGAAGTGTCCATGCTGACAATGGATGTTGGTGAAGAAGACTGAGAGAAACCCTGATGAAGGTAACTACTAAAGACTGATGCAGATAACTGGAGAAGGTGCTGAAGAAGAGTCTCTAATGAAGACAACTGGTGAAGAAAGCTGTAGAAGGTGCTGAAGTAGAAACTCTGGTGAAGGCAACTGATGAAGATGCTGGTGCAGATAACTGAAGAAGTCTGAGCGGCAGAACAGGTCAAAACCAAACCAAAGATAAGATGTGGATACCATGTAAAACAAATAGGCAAATGTTAAATGATGCAAAATGATGTATGCATAATGATATGCAAAGGGTTTGTGATCAAGTGTTGGATCTGTTATCTGCCTTGACAGGGTCCATGTGTGTTCATAAGTTCGCATGGAGGCTTAGAAAACCAGTAACCAGGTGGGGGACTCAAATAAAGAGTCACAAATCCAGGGTTTTACAAGAACTGTCCAAAGTGGTGCATTCTTAAAACAAAACTGGTAACAGGGTATGATGAGGCCAAGGGTTCCTGCAAACCTGTAAACATCCCAACCCCCTCACATGTATTGTTCTAGAACAAGGATCCTCAGACTTGGATCAGTTATGAGAAGTGTAAACACTTCAAACCCGGAGGTACATTGTTTACAATAACCATAAAAGATCCTCCTCTAATTCACCTCAGGTGCTAAAGGTCATAAAAGGTCATCCAGACTTAGCAGGCTTCCCTGATAGCCCTAGTACTACAGGAAATCCGAAGCACAGAGTTCTCAAGAAGAAACCCATGTCTGAAATGTGTTTCATATTCCCGCACCAGACCGAAATGGAATGGGAAAGAATATGAAGCCACTCTAGCCTATGTGTCACTCAGGTTCCCGGTATGGAACCTCAATCACTCAACAACCCCACCCACCAAGGAAACAGCAGATCCAACATAAATGATAATGACAGTATGAAATGCATAAAACTGTAAATGAAGGCAATAAATAAAGTTGTACAGAAAGCAATAAATAAAGCAGTAAATAAATAAGCACAAGTAGCACATAACACCCTTGTAAACATAAATCAAACAAACGCTAGGACGAACCCATAAAAAGAGTTAGAAGCCCTGGTTGCAATATAAGGGTCCCCAACAGAGTCGCCAAGATGTCGCTCCCCCGAAAAGACACCTGGTCAGATAGGGTATAGACGCGAACGGTCGGTGAAAGGAAAAAATGAAATGAAGATGAATAGAGTCGCCAACTAGGAATTTTTATCCCGAAGGAAAGGTAATGCTGCATAAACCTAGAAAGAGATGGATAAGACGGTTGCGAACCAGAGAAACTGAGAAAGGGGGTTGGTTACAACCTGGGAAGGTATTAGCACCCAGATTGTCCGTCATACTCGACGGGATCCACGCTTAAAAGATTATGTTTAAAAGGGGTAGATGTATGTGCTATCTGTGTGAAAAAGCTGGAAAAGAATATACAAGTGTTAGTGCAAAAGGTGAGTGCTCAGGAACCAAGGCTTAAAAGAGAATGCTGAAAGAGGGGGATGACAAAGAGACTTTTGTTCGATAACAATTAAGTCATGCCTACGTATCCTCTCGTGCAATGAGGAAGTTAGAACACCGTAGTTCGACTCAAAGAGACTGAAAGATGAAATTGACTGTGAATTGCTAGCTTTCCTATGCTCAAGTGTATGACTCGTCTGGCTCGAGTGCTAATTGTCTTGCAATTGACAAAAGAAGCAAGTTCTCGTTTGTGAATGAGTGTGATGAGAAAAGAATCCCGAAGGAGATGATTATTGTTTGTTTTTGTGTTTTCAGTTTTGTTATTATTTTTGGTGTTTTGCATAAGTTAATGAGCCTAAGCCTAAATCAAAGGCTTGTAAACTCATTATATCCTCCCCGTGATTAGGGATAATGAGAATACTTAAGTATGAGATAAGCATCTCAACTTAATTGCCATGATGATGTAGGATTAAGATCATTAACCTTCTTGTGATTATTTAGATGTTTTTTTGGGTTTTATTCAGTGTTAATTAATGAGTTTAATCTCTAATCACATATTAGTGGATTCATTACACCATCCTAATAGAAGGATAATAAATGAGAACACTTAAGCTGAGGAAGATACCTCAACTTAATCCATGGTTAGGGATTAAATTCATTATATAACAAGCCTTTATTAAGTGGGTTTTAATTAGAGGATGAGATTAAGAAGTGAATTTTATGGTTTGTAAGACAACTTGAGGGGGACTTGTCCATTAAACACTAGGGTTAGTCCTTCTTAACCATAAAGGAAGAATTAGAACCCTAATGTAAGGCCCAAGTTACAAGATGAAGTCTTAGTGATTATTAAGTGGATTTATTAAGAGGTTTAAACAAATTAAAGGTTTAAGACTTAGGATTAAAGTTATACACTTCATCCTAATAGAAGGATACATGCATAACCCTAATTCCAAAGTCCTAAAACTTTAAGAGTTTAGTCTCTGATTATTGAGATGAGAAGAGAGACTCAAGGAGACTCAAAGGTAAAAAGCTAAGTGGGACTAATCAAAACCCTAATTATTATCATGCTTGGATATCCTATGGTTTGTAAGGCTTGAGAAAGAAGTCTTCAAGGAAGCCACCAATGGAAGAAGCAGATGAAAGGAAGATGAGAAAGAAGAACAAGTTACTTACTTCATTGAAGAAGGTAAGTAACTTGAAGAAAGAAAGGAAGAGAAACACAAGTGAGCAAGCCCACTCAAAGACAAACAAAAATGCAACAAGGATGCAATATGAAATGATGAGAATAGTTGGGAGGTGAAGGCAAATCCACCTCCCAAACAAACTTACCATTAACCTGAAAAGTTAGTACAAGATGCAATATGAAAGGAATGAAATGAAATGATGCATATGCAAGGGTAAAGACCAAGACCAGAAGCATGTACATGATGCAAATGATGCTATGATATGATGCAAAGGCTTACAAGATGCATGTGTGTGTTCATACAAGAGGATGAATGCAAATGAAGCATGTAGGAAGCATGTAAACACATGGATGTTCATGGAATGCAATGGATGAAAAACATAGCAAATATATGAATGAATGATCAAGCAATGTTCAAGCAACGTCTTAAGATGTCTAAGATGGCATACAAATGCTTAGAATGGCATGGAAAGTTCATATGTTCATGCAATGCAATGTAAGATGCATGTAAAGATGCAAAATTAGGGTTACATGGCAACATGAGATGCAAATGACCAAAACAGAAGCAAATGACATTATAAAAATTGAAAATGCACTCAAAGGAACCCTAAACCTACACTAGGTTACCATCCAAAGGGGGAGGTCAGAAGCTAAACTTAGAAGGAGTTATGAATTTTCTAAGTTTATAGGGTTTTTGGGTGCTTCAAAGGGAAAAAATGCAAATCAAATTGAAAATGCAAGATATATTCATGCCAAAAATATCCTAGATACTACATGATATCTGTGAAACAATGCAAAAAGAACCATATTCAAACCCTTCATGGTTAGGAAGAAAAGAATTTTTAAGGCTAGGGTTAGGAAAATATGATTTTAAGAACCCTAAATTCAAAGAAAATTGTGACAAGGTGATCAAAACCAAAAAGAAATTTGTATGAAGGGTTTGAGAATGTTTCTAAATGTGTTAGGATGCAACATGGTTTTTTTGGTAATTTTTAGAAACCTAAATGCTATTTTAATTAATTAAATTCAATTAATTAATTAAAATAAACATTTAAATATTTTAAAAATACTTTTTTAATGCAAAAAAAAAAAAATTGGAATGAGAAAAATATTTGGATTAGAATTGCAAAAGGAAATATTTTTGTGATGAGTTTTGGTATTTTAAATTAAATGTGCAAGAAAATGCAATTAAAATGAAATAGAAATCAAATAAAATGAAAGTATGTTGATCCAAGGGGTGAGATTTGAACTGGAAAGGGAGGGAGTTGACCACGCGCGCATCTGGGTGGCTGAGATTCAAATTGGGTTAATTATTTGATTAATTTAATTAAACTGAATTAGGGCTTAAGTGAAATGATCCAGGCCACTCATTTACGCGCTAATCCACATCCCACGGCCATAATTCAAACTGGGTAACTAAACCCTAATTAGGGTTCTAATCAATTTCAGGTGACCGGAGCTCCGGCGAGACAAAACTGCAATCTTCTTCCCTAGGCCAAAACAAACCCCCTAAAGCTCCAGAAATGATCCCCTAACTACCCCAAACAAGAATCAACCATCAAACAACATTTATATTCCAAGAACAACACGAATCGAATCAAACATCAAAAACTGCAAAAATTTCAGAAGCACGATACAAGCTCAATATTCAACAATTTTCAAAAATAAAAGGTGCAGTGTGATCAGTGAAGGATGAAGAATATTTCTATAACCTAAAAAGAGATTTCTGGAAAATTTGTTCTTGATGAAACCTGAGATGAAGCTTTCACAATCTGAGCTATCTGGACCTCTCCTTGGTGCAAAACAGCTCCCCTGAATCCCTTGATGCTATTGAGAAGCTTGGAACAAGTTTATATGGTTGTTTTTTGAGGTTTCAGTTCAGAGGGGGGTGAAATCGTGTTTTTGTTTTAGGGGGTTTCAGGCTTGTGTAAGGGGTGGGAAATGATCTGGAGGATGTATGGAGATGATTGGTGAAAGAATTTTTAAGTTTAGCTGAGTGGTTTGAGAGCTTGCATGCTTGTGTGTTGTATGAAATGAGTCCCTTGAGGCATGTATGTGAAGTTGTGATAGGTCAGAGGAGTTGTTGTGGCCTATGCTGATTGGTATGAGTGATTTTGCAAAAAAGTCAACATTGTGTACTTGAGGTATGGGCATGGTGCAGGCCTGAGATTTTGGGGTGTCTGGCCTCAGCATGAATCAAGGGTGGCCATGGGATAAGTTTGATGCAGCTGGATCACATGGAAAAAGGGTTTGTATGAGTTTTGCATATTTTCCCTCTTTGGTGTATCTTGTGATGCAAGGCATGAAATGTTGTGGTTTCTTGGGAAATTCTGAGCAAAATGTGCCATGTGATGTTGTTATGATGTTTAGAAGTAAATTAGAGGTCACTTAGAAGCTTGGCAAGTGGTTTTGCAAAAAATCCTCTTTGGCATGAATGTGAAAATTATAGGATTTTTGCCAACTTTGAAGAATCATAACTTGAGTTCCATAATGAATTAGAACATGTTCTTGTACTTTTTGAAAAGGGAAAGACCTAATCTACAACTTTCATGACCAAGAATTTTTCATTTGAAGCATTTTTGGTTGAGAAAGAGGAGGTTGAAAAACTTTCCCGAAATGGAAAGTTTCCATAAAAAGTCATTTCCATTTTTGGCAACTTTTGGTTTAGCTCAAATTTCTTCAATTTTGTGAACTTCCAAGCACTCCAATGATCAAATAAAGATCATAGAACTTCAATTTGATGAAAATACCCCTTTGGTTCCATTGTTTGGGGCCTCAGATGCCCTGATTTTGACTTAACTTGCTCAAAAAGTTACCCAGTGAACAGATGACTTCCACAATGAATTTCTTCATCAAACTTGGTACACATGATCCTTATAACATCTTAAGAACATTAGAAATAAGAATGGCCAAAAAATTTGGTGTTAAGGCCTCTAAAACCAAAACCCTAATTTTGGTCATCTGTGTAGTGAAAACCCTAGCTCTGCTTCCATGTCTTGCCAGTTCTTGTGATTTCTTGACTTCCATGAACTTTGAGGGATATAATATGATGATAGAACACACATGGACCCTCTTGGAACACTTTGAGGCCCTTGGGAGTGGCTCAGATGGGTTCTTGGATTGCTCATATCATAAACCCTAAATGCAGATGAACTTGAACTATGCAGATGAAACAAATATGCAATGTGAGATAGTATGCCTATGCTTATGCAAATACGAAAGATCACAAGCCATGGTGTGATATGAGTGAGGGAAAATTTGAGGTGTTTACACCAAGATCTCCTCAAAATTGTAGTAACTCATAGCATCTAGAAACAACTAGCTTTCTCTATCAAGAATTTAGCAAGAAGTCCTTTAACTCCACTTCTTGTTTCCAATACAATATCTAACTTCTTCAGGTGCAAAGCTACTGCAATAATTTCAGGTTTATGCTCCTTCTCTAGACCGGTGAAAGGTTTTTTTATCAAGAATAGGTAAACCGAGTAGCTTAGAGAATTCTTCCATCGTGGGCACCAACTAATAATCGGGAAATGTGAAATAGTGATGTTTAGGGTCAAAGAACTTGAACAGGACATTCATCATGTCTTCATTAAACCCTGAGGTTACCAAACCAAGTAGACAACCATGTCTTTCGGTGAATTGAGAGTTATCAGGAACTTTTGAGACTAATTCCTTAAGCTTGGAAGGTATCGTTACAAAGTTGATTCAGATAGTGTTTCTCGAGCAGAAGCCATAACTTGCAACAAAGGACAAAGATAAATCCCTTGGTCCTTGAAATGGTTAGTTAAAATGATATGTTATGATGTCATGCTCATGTTTAAAGCAAGCAAATGGCAAACAAAAACAAGTCACACAAGAGCCTTAGGTTTAAGAGCTTTCATGAAATCCATAGGTAAGTACCCTCCCCACTGAAGTTTAGTTGGTTCAACCTGTCCTAGAAATAGTAATTGGGTTCTAAGGAATCTCAATATCACTGATTCTTCTCAAAGGCTTTATTTCAGTGTGGCAACTGTTTCACCAACCAAAACATCCCAAGATTATAATCTCAATGAGTGTAGCATCGAGTATCAACCAAATTTAGACTGCACCAAAGCCGGCTATCTAACTACGTTTTACTGGCCAAGATGGGTCAATTAAGGTTCTAATGGGAATTTAGTGTAAATGACAACACATGGTAGCCTGATATTATCTTTAACTGACTTCAAGAACATCAATACCAACCAAAATGTCACACTAATTGTAGCTACCAGATCAACCATAGTGGTATACACCATACAGTTTCCTTGGTCTATTGCCACTTACCTAAGGTACACTAGATCCGGATTATGAACTTTCTCACAGTAGCCCCAAAACAAGTATCCTTTAAAACTAAAACATATAATTCAAACAATTAAAGTGATCTAACTCTAAGGTAGCCCCTATTTTTAAGAGTCTAAAGTCCCCAGCAAAGTCGTCAGTTCTGTAACACGGTGGGAGAACTGACTTTTAGTTTTTGTCGCAAAATATGTTGCGGTAAGCAAGAGTCACCATCTACTTTTATTTCATCCAATTAGGAAAGGCATAAAAGAACAGGAAAGACCTTCAAAAAGATTTTGAGTTCGGGAGGTAAGTTATACAAAGGGAAGGTGTTAACATCCTTTGTATCCATGGTTATCCATGGGCTCTTAACTGCTTAGCTCACTTTGTACTTGTTTTGTTTGAAAAGTGTAGTGTGTGATTAAAATATTTTCGTAAAGATTTAACTTTGTAATTATTCTCGTATGAATGTATACAAAGTGTTTAATTGTTTGAAAGTATTTTGAAAAAAAGAGTGTGGGGTGTAAAAAGTATTTTTTTTTGAAAGTTGTGAGCAAGCATTTAAGAATTCCTTACCCTAAGTTATAAGGTCTTTCTTGTCATTTTCGTTTCCTTAGGGATAGAACTATCCTTACTATCAGTTAGTAAGTAGTCTTATCCTTGGATTTGGAGGGACAAGCATAGGTTCGTCGAATGGTCATAGAAGGCAACATGTAAGAATACATTAGCAATTCGAATGGACTATAATCATTTTCATAGGGACAAGATCATTTATTCGAAGGTAACTCGAAGGGTCATCAAGGGACTATGATCTTTTTCGTAGCGATAATCATTTATTCGAAGGCAACTCGAAGGACAATGAGGGACTATGATCTTTTTCGTAGGGACAATATAAATTTATTCGAAGGCAACTCGAAGGGTCATCGAGGGACTATGATCTTTTATTCGAAAGGAAACTGTGATGATTTATTTCTTTAGGCAACAAGTTAAGGTATCCCTAGTTCGAGGGACTTGACCATTTATCGTAAGGCAACAATGAGAGATTACCCTAAAGGTGTAAGTGTGCAACTGTGTTCAATTTAGTTATTTTAATCTTGGAAATTAGGGTTATCTAACAGTTGATTTTAGTCTTGCCATACAATCTTATTAAGCATGCATCTAACAATTTATAATGTGCGGAAAATAAACCCTAATTACTATTACAAGGCTTTGGGACAGATACATAATAATAAAAACCCTTGCAGAAAATATAAAGCGCGGAAAGATAAACCTAATTTATTACATGGCTTTAGTAGTTACATTATCGTAGAAAAAGAATCGAGCGAGAAAAATAAATCTGAATGATTACAAATCCATGCAACCTATACATTTATTCTAAGAAATAAAATCGGGAAGAAAAGATGAGATGAACAAAAGTTTCGGATATCGATTAATTAATTTTGGTTAGAAATGATAAATTATTGATTAATTTGATTAAAAAAAACCTAATATAATTTAATTATATATGAAAAATATTTTTATTATTTTATGGTTTTATGAAAAATTATTTATTATGCTTTCTATTTTTTGATTGTTAAAATAATTGAATTAATTAAACAAAATAAAATAAAATAAGAAGAAATAATGGAAAGAAAAGAAAATAGGTCAAAAAACAACAAAGGGGAGGGCGATGGGGTTTGAACCCAAGCCCTCTTGCTTCCCATGCGTGCTCCACACCACCGGGCCATTTTGTCTTTGGTGATTATATCTGGAAAGAAAAAAAAATATTAAACGAAAAAAATCAAATTTTTAGCCACTGTTCATCGTCTTCCCCATGCACCTTTACCTACGCTTTTGGCTTCGTCGCTAAAGCTTATAGTGACGGTTTTACTCGTCACTATAGGACATGCAAATTAAAACATCATAAAAATGCCATATCAAAAAAATCTAAGGGCATGGATCGACTGGAAACAACCCTAGGAACTCATTGGTGTCTTCCATTTGGCCTAAAAATGTTTATAAACGGAGATTCTAAGCATGGAAGTTTTATGCCCTAACAATGACATCTCTTGATTCGCATGTGAAACCTTCAAACTAATTGCTCAGGAATGTTCCATATGCTCATACAAACACAAACACACATCAATATATCACAAAATATGATTAGATTAGAAGTTTCAAAGATTCAAAGTCTTACAAAAAAATTGTGCCCTTAAGGAGCTTGATTCAAGCTTTGAAACTTGCAACAAAGGATTGAGATCTCTTCCTCTGGTCCTTAGAAAGAAGAATCAAGCCTTGGAAGGGATTGAAACTTAGTAAAAAATGGGATACGAATTTTGAAAGTTTCTTGAAAATTTTGGAACTTTTTTTAGAGTTCTTTGATCAATGATTTCGTGTCCTTGCTATCTAAAAGTGTTATGTATTTATAGAGGAAGGATTTAGGCCAACTTGTGGGCTTGGGTTCACATCTTTTTGGGATGATAAGATTTGATTTTTTTTGTCATTGAAAACCTTCTATTTTAGTAATATTTGGCCATCATATATTTCTCCTCTTATTTTGCATGAAATTGGATCAAATATTATGTAAATAACTCTCAATATCTGATCCTAAAATAGTCTAAATATCAAATCTTTGATTTTTCATATTTATTTTGATTAAAATTGAATTTTAATTAGTTAACTCCCATAAAATATGAAATAGATAAATAAAAATCAGAAAATATGACTTAGGTGTCGTGGACTATCTTAAGATTAAGTTTGGATTGTGAAAAGATAGGTCCATTTGGCACAAACTCAAGTTTTGGTCATTGATTGCCTTATACACCTCCTCAATCTTGTTCAACTTTAACAATGCACAACTCTCTCATTTTTTATCCTATGAATGTGTTCTTGGAATTTTTAGAAAGCTTAAAGTGTCATTTAATCACTCCTTTTGGATCCATGTCAATTTGATATTCCATATTCAAGTTATGAGCTTTTGAAAAAGTTGACTTTTTGTTGACTTTTTAGAGGACCTGTAATGTCTTGGCACATATCTCTCAAATGAAGCATTTCTGGCCTTGGCCTTAGAGAGACAAAGTTATAGAGAATTGAATTTACTTCAAGATAAGATTTAGTTGGGAAAATTATGATGAAGTATGTGAAAGTTAGGTTTGGTCAAAGTTCGGTTGACTTTCTCCTTAAGAAAACCTAATTTAGCAACTTTTGCCTTGTGATGAATTTGAGGTTTTCTTGATGAATCATGATCAAACCTCGATAAAATGATGAATCTTAATTCATAATATTGATGTTGACAATTTTTTTTGAAGTTTGACTATATGTTGACCACAGTTGACTTGTTACCCAAGTTAACTGATTATTGATTATCTGAGCATCTGACTGACCAAACTTGTAGGGCAAGTCTTGAAACTTGACGTGAGGATCCTTTGAAGTATATAGGATACCATGAAGTCCACTTGAGGCTTTGGAAGTATAATTTACTTTAAGAAACACAAAACCCTAATTTGAGATCTATTGATTAGGAGGAGGCTTTGTCTGATGAAACCTTGAGTTCCTTTGAGCAATTGAGAATCTTATGAACATTAGGAGACCTATTGAGACATATTGTCTTGAAGATATGAGGGAAAATCTTGGGGTACAACACCTTATATCAATATGTTTTGTCCTACTTTGTTGAATAAGATTCTTGGAAATATTGATTGCACTGAGATTGTCACAATATAATGTCATGACATCTTGGGTGACATTATATTCTGATAACATTTGTTACATCCAAACAAGATGAGAGAAAATGCTACCAGCAGCTATATACTCAGCCTCTGTAGTAGACAACGAGACACAATTCTGCTTCTTGCTAAACCAGGAAATTAGATTGTTACCTACAAAGAAACACCCTTCATAAGTGCTTTTCCTATCATCTGCATTCCCAGCCCAATCAACATCACAATATCCAGATAAAACATGATCACTTCCATGAGAATACAACATGCCAGAGTCACAAGTTCCATTCACATATTTTAGTATTCTTTTGACCTGATTTATGTGAGAGACCTTAGGTTCTGCTTGATATATGGCACATATATCAACAATAAAAGTTATATCAGGTATATTGGTTGTTAGATACAACAGGCTGCCTATCATGCTTCTATACAACCTTTGATCAACACTTACACCTTTTTCATCCTTAGTCATTTTAAAATGGGTAGGAGCATGTGTTCTTTTGTGCCTGGCACTCTCCATTCCAAACTTCTTTACAATGTTTCTGGCATATTTTCTTTGAGAGAGAAAAATGGAATCTTCCATCTGTTTAACTTGCAATCCAAGAAAGAAGGTTAATTCTCCAACAAGACTCATTTCAAATTCAGACTGCATCTGTTTTACAAAATGTTTAACCATCTCATCTGACATTCCACCAAACACTATATCATCCACATAAATTTGAACAATCATGATTTTTCCTTCTACAACTTTGACAAATAGAGTTTTGTCAATTCCACCTTTTCTGTAACCATTCTTGAGAAGAAACTCTGTTAATCTTTCATACAAAGGTCTAGGAGCTTATTTTAATCCATATAAAACCTTCCTCAACTTATAGACATGATCTGACAGGTTTGGATCAACAAATCCCTTAGGTTGCTCCACATAAACCTCTTCATTCAGATATCCATTCTAAAAGGCACTTTTTACATCCATTTGGAACAATTTAAACTTCAGAATGCATGAAACTCCCAATAGTAATCGTAATGATTCAAGTCGAGCCACAAGAGCAAATGTTTCATCAAAGTCAATGCCTTCAATTTGAGTATATCCTTGAGAAACAAGTCTGACTTTATTCCTGTTCACAACCCCTTCCATGATGTCGTCTATAAAATCAGCAAATATTGCCATCATACACCGTTGAAATGTCGCTGGAGCGTTACATAAACCGAACGACATACGACAGGAAGCAAATATTCTGTAGGGGAACATGAATGTTGTCTTTTCTTGATCGTCAAGATGAATAGGAATTTGGAAAAATCTCGAGTAACCATCTAGGTAGCAAAAATACGAATGTTTGGATAATCTTTCCAACATTTGATCGATGAAGGGTAAAGGAAAATGGTCTTTCTGGGTAGCTTTGTTCAGTTTTCGGTAATCGAGGCATATTCTCTTCCCGACCACTACTCTCTGTGTTATAGATTCACCTTTTGAGTTCTTAGTGACTGTAATGCCTCATTCTTTGGTACAACATGCACTGGGTTAACCCATTAACTATCATATATAGGATATATGATACCCGCATCTAGTAACTTATATACTTCATCCTTGACTATAGTACTTAAAATCGGGTTGATCCTTCTCTGGGGTTCTCTAAAGGTTTTACAGTCTTCCTCTAGCATAATGTGATGCATACATATTGAAGACTTATTCCCTTGAGATCCGATATGTTGTAGCCTAACGCAGTTGGATATTTTCTTAAGACGTCTAATAATTTTTCGGTTTTGAGTTGTCCTAAGTCTGCATTTACTATAATTGGTCTTTTAAGTTTTGAATCTAGGAATTCATATCTAAGATTGTTAGGTAATACTTTGAGTTCTAGAGCAGGTTCCTTTGGGCATGGCATATGGTCTGTTGTAAGAGCTAGGCATTCATTTAGACTTTCGTCCTTATAAGGTTCTTGCCAATTATCATCTTCAAGGATCAGAGGGGATGGGATCTTTATTATATCAGAATAGGTAATATCTTATTTTTCCATTTCCCTTATGCATTATTCAATGACTTCTATCAGGTAACAAGCATTGTCTATGGCTGGAGCTTGGAGGAATTGGGTTAAAATGAATTTGACTTTCTCTTCTCCTACTTCAAATGTCAGCATGCCTTTCTTCACATCTATGATAGCTCCGGAGGTGGCTAAGAATTCTCTTGCTAGTATGATAGGGGTCGTAGCATCTTCCTTGATGTCCATGATTATGAAATCAATTAGGATGTAGAATTGGCCTATTCGTACAAGAACATTCTCTAAAATACCAACTGGGAATTTTACTGAGCAATTAGCTAGTTGAAGTGATATCTTAGTCGGTTTTAGTTGTCCCATATCGAGCTTTTTGCAAATCGATAACAGCATAACACTTATACTGGCTCCTAAATTGCATAGTGTTTTGTCTATGGCGAACTTTTCTATTACATGGGGAATAGAGAAACTTCATGAATCCTTCAGTTTAGGAGGAATATTATTTTGGATAATAGCGCTACACTCAACAGTAAGTGTAACTGTTTCATTCTTCTCGATTTTATTTTTTGGATAAGATACCTTTTAGAAACTTAGAATATGAGGGCATCTGAGTAATAGCTTTTGTAAAGGGTATCATAATGTTTAACTACTTCAGAAGCTCTACAAATTTCTTGAATTGTTCCATAGTTTTAGAATTTGTTAACCGTTGGGGGTACGAAATAGGTGGTTTATACGATGGCGAAGGTACATAAGACTTTTCCTTTTCCTCGACCTCTTGTTTATTGGCTTCTTTTTCCTGTGGTTGGTCTTTCTTATCAGTTGATTTCTCAGGCTTTTGGTACATGGCTGAGTTTTCAGTTCTAGGATCGGCAGGTTCATCCAATTCTTTTCCACTTCTTAGTATAACTGCATTTGCATGACCTTTATGATTTGGTTGTGGTTGTCCAAGAAACGTTCCAGCTGGGGAAGCAGTGGATGCTTGCTGCTGGGCTACTTGAGAAATCTGAGTTTCTAACATCTTGTTATGAGTAGCTAAAGCATCTACTTTAGTCACCAATTGTTTGATCTTCTCTCTAGTATGGATGTTCTGGTTCAGGAATTCTTTATTTGTTTGAGTCTATGTGACTATTAATTTTTCCATCATCAGTTCAAGGTTGGATTTCCTAGGAGAATTTGGAGTGGGTGCAATAACTTTTTGGTATCCTGGTAGTACAGCTGGTGCTTGGTTAGGCGCATACAAGGCATTACTGTTCTTGTAAGAGAAATTCAGATGATTTTTCCATCCTGGGTTGTAGGTATTAGAATATAGATTTCCTTTATCATAGTTCACCTGGTCTGTGGTTAATTCGACAAGAAGTTGACATTCAGATGGTGTGTGTCCTGGGATTCCACAAATTTCGCAATTAGGAGTTACGGCAGCCACAGTGGCTGGTGGTGATATGGTCAAGTTATTAATCTTCTAGGCGATTGCATGCATCTTAGCATTTACGTGATCTAAACATCTCACTTCATACATTCATCCCTTAGTATGGTTCTTCTCTACAGGTGTTCTTTCTCCTCCCCATTGGCAATGATTTTGAGCCATTTTCTCAATGAGGTTGTAAGCTTCATCGTAGGGTTTATTCATAAGAGTGCCGCTTGCGGCAGCGTCTATTGTCATCCTCGTGTTGTATAGAAGTCCATTGTAGAACGTAATGATGGTCACCCAGTTTTCAAACCCATGGTGTGGACATAGTCTCATCAAATCTTTGTATCTCTCCCATGCTTCATAAAGTTATTCAGCATCTTTCTATCGAAATCCATTAATTTGAGCTCTCAGCATAGCTGTCTTGCTTGGTGGGAAATAACGTGATAGGAAGACATTCTTCAGTTCTGCACATGTTGTAACAGAGTTGGCTAGTAGAGATTGTAACCATGTCCAAGCTCTATCTCTTAAAGAGAACGGAAAAAATCTTAATCTGATTGCGTCTTCAGTTACACCATTCACTTTCTAGGTATCTGTGTATTGCACAAATTTTGTCAGATGTTACTTAGGGTCATCCATAGGATTTCCAGAAAACTGGTTCTGTTGTACAGATTGCAGCAGTGAAGGTTTCAATTCAAAATCGTTTCGGGTAATGGCTGGTGTAGTAATACTGTTGTGCGGTTCTTGTTGAGTTGGAGTTGCATAGGACTTGAGAGGATGTTGCGGTGGTGCTCCATTTTCTTCGGCCATGATCGGTTCTTCAACTAGTTTGGGTATAAGATCTTCAGGAAAAAGGGTTTCGTTGGTTTCGGTTCGGCGTCTCAAACTTAAGAAATGCTTAACTACGTGGATTTGTGGTTCTAAGCCTTCGCCTCGGGAGCGAGTACTGGGCATACAATCGACAAAGGGTAAATTTTGTTACCTTAGTCTAGACGGTGCAACAATGAATTGCACTATTGACTAAATCTAAGTCCCCGACAACGGAAGCAAAAAATTGATCGCGACTTTCCGAGTATAAAGATTCTAATTGCAAGTATATAGCTTAATCTGTAGTAATAAAAGATATCGATCTCACAGAGACTCAATAATCAACCTAACGCTATCGGGATTTTAGCTAAGGCGAGTGATATTTTAGTTTCAAGGGGAGAGGAAGTTAGAATTTTAAATTATATTAAACTATAATAGGGATATCTGTATGTAATAGGTACGCCTTCATGAATTCAAAAAGTCGACTTATTAAGATTTATCAAGTTGTCTTTCTGTAGAAACTGTCGGTTTAAAAGTCGTTGACTCACACTCTCGTGGTCTTGCCTATTACTATACTCCTATGTTCAATTGAGCGCTATCGCTGTGTCAATTCAAGTTAAAAGTATTTTTTGGAAACCTATAGATTCTAATTGGTTTTAAAGCGATTCTGCTATATTTAAAATCAATGCTCGATTTCAGCTAGCCGGTTACAATCTCACACTCCTGTTGTCTTAATTCTAACCTTTTTTACTTTCTTAATTTCATAACAAAAGTTGTTTTATAATAAGAAATTGAAACCAAAAAGTAACTCAAGTTAAGGTTTTAGCATAGATCTATTGAATTCGTTTTGGTTATACAATCACATACCGATTAAACGGTTTAGCCAGACATATCAATTAAATACGAAGAAAGGTAGAAGAAGAATTGTATAGAAATATAATACATAATAATAAAAAGGTAAAACATAGAATTAAATTAAGAAACCTGGCTGAAGTACACTTGATCAATAATTCTTGCAGAAACTTAAACTAAAACAAATGCAGTAGCTAGAAATAAAATAATTGGTGCTAGCTTCCCAAGGTAGGAGGGTAACACTAAGGTTCGGGAAATTAAATGCAGAAAAGGAAATAAATAGTAAAAAGCTCTGAACTTAAATAAACTACTTTGAATGGAAAAATGGCAGAAATTCGGTAAGGTAATCGAATCTCCCTTTGGAACTTGAAATAGCTACTATATATAGCCTTTGGGAATACAGTTGTTGAGAATTAATCGGAGAATCTTTAGTTGGGCCTTGATTGCGTAGGGTTGATCGAAGACTGGAACGACTGAGGAAATATCTTTGTTGAACGAGAGAAATTCGAGTAACGGCTCTCTGGTTTGACTAGTGCACGCTTAATAGGTTTCTGATATAACAAGTGTGACGTTCGTCCTCTTGTTGTGACGTTCGTCTGGTATTTCTAAGGTGTGACGATCGTCACCTTGCTGTGACGGTCGTCCTATAGTCAGAATGTAAAAACTCTGTTATCTGCTTCATTTCTTTTGCAAAAAATCCTCGTTTCTGTATCATTTTCGTTCTTTCCTTCCACAAGTCATGCATAACACAATACCTGCAAAATAAACATGAACTTCGCATAATATTGTTCGAAATGCGGAAAAGTAGAAAATTAAATAAACGAAAATCATGCTAAATAATCGATACAAAATTGTGTTATCAGCTTTTCTTGTGTTTCCAATAAAAATCTCACAACTATCAACCTCAATCATTGCAAGATTCTCCTTGTCTGTCTCTCACACGCTACCCTAATCTCACTAGTTCTCACTCTAACCACTCCGTCATTCTCCATTACCTCAAAAAATCCTTTGTGTAATCTCACGAAACACACCCCCTAACACCTTGTGATGTCTCAACAACAGACTCCCCTTCCTCAAAATCCTCTGATTATGCTTCAAGTGTTAGGGCACAAATGAACGTTTATTTTAATGAAGCTCTAGATGTGGCTCCTTTCTCTTTGATTCCTTATGGTGATGGTGATGCGAAGAAGTCCAGAACTGCTCCTATTAAAGCTTCTGGAGGCTCGTCTAAAGGTAACTCATCCAAAACTCCTCTTGATTCGACCATAGATAACAAGTACAAAGAGGGTAGTGCATATATGGATAGGACTCTCAGAAAACTTGTTACTAGAATTTTGTATGAAGGACATAATGTTTCTAGAATTTCCACACCTCTCTCTATGGGTGCATGTCCTCCTCTTGAGGCTGATGTTAACTCCTCTCATTCTGAGAAGGGGTTTGATAGTGAAAACCTGCATAAGCTCACTAGCTCTATGCTAAATGATGTTGGAACGAATGTTGAAACATCTTCTACTGGGAAGAATGTGGTTTCTGAGTCTACTGAAAGAAAGACTGATAACTCTAAAGACATTGTTGATCTGGATGATGTCCCATCTGATGATGAGATGTTGATAAATGTCAACCCTAGTGTGGCCAAGAGATTGAAGAAGAGAAAGGGTAAATGTGTTGCTGAAATCTCCCATGTTAAAGGTATCAAGAAGAAGGTTGTTAGTCCTCCTAAGTCTGTGAGCAATTGTGCTAGCAAGAAAATGAAGGTTACTCTGTCTGATTCTGAATTAGAGTAAAATGTTGAAGATGATGTGGAGAACGTCACACCTATGAAGAAAACTGTTGTTGGACCATCAAAATCCTTGATTAAACTGATGAACAAAAAGAGGAAGATTACATTTGAATTTGTTTCTGATGATGATGTTGAAGCTGATGTCCAGGACATCACACCTATGAAAAATCTGCTATGAAGAAGATTATGGTAAAGGTTCCTGATGCTCCTCTGGATAATATATCCTTTACTATGCTGCTAGTGTGAGCAAATGTAAATATGTATACCAAAGAAGGCTGGCTCTTGAAAGAGAGCTTGGGAATGATGTTTTGGAATGCAAGGAGGTAGTGGAACTTATATCCTTTACTGGGCTATTGAAACTGTTACTAGGTTTGCCAAGTGCTATGAAATTTTGGTGAAAGAGTTTATTGTCAACCTTACTGAAGATTGTGCTGATGGGAAGTCTAAGGATTTCAGAAAAGTATATGTTAGAGGAAAATGTGTTAGATTTTCTCTTGTTATGATCAATCACTATTTGGGTAGAAGTAATGATGCTCAACTTGAACTAGAAGTCACTAATGATCAAGTGTGTAAAGAAATAACTGCTAACCAAGTCAAAGCTTGGCCTATGAAGAATAAACTTTCTGCTGGTATGCTTAGTGTGAAGTATGCAATGCTACATAGAATTGGTGCTATCAATTGGGTTCCTACTAACCATATCTCAACCATTGAAACTAGGCTGGGAAGATTCATTTATGTTGTTGGGACCAATACTAAGTTTGATTATGGTTCCTATATCTTTGACCAGACTATGAAGCATGCATGTACTCTGGCTGTGAAGTTTCCTATATCTTTTCCCTCTCTTCTCTATGGAATCATCTTAAGGCAGTACCCTAGGATTCTTATTGGCACTGACTCTGTATGCAAGAGAGAGAGAGAGAGAGAGAGAGAGAGAGAGAGACTTCTCTGTCCTTTCACTATAAGTTGTTTGTAGGAACACATGTCCTTGATATTACTATGTACTGTGACATCTGCTGGAACATCTTCTAATAGCAAACCTGCCAACAAGTCAACTATTATTTCTGAGCTTAAAGATTCTTGCAAGGAGATGGAAGCTAGGAAGCAAGGGTTTGAGAGGTTGATCAGGTTGCTTGAGTAGGCTGAAGATGCAAGTGCTGAGAAAAATGATTTTGATGGTGAAGACGATGTTGATGGTGAAGGCTCTGCTGAGAGTGACTTTGGTTTTGATGTTGATACTGATGATGGTAGTTAAAGTCTTGATGAAGACAAGTGATTAGGCTGTTTGACCGTGGTTTCAGAATTTTTTTGGTTTCTTTTAACTGTAGTTCAATTTTTTTTTTGGCTTTGTATGAGCATGGTTTGTAATCCCTATGACATGGTTTCTACACTCTGTTCATGGTTCTCTCTTATGGATGGCTCTGGTTGGTATTCTTTTATGCTTATATCCTTTTGGTTGCTCTATAATAGATGACTCTGTTTAATTAGTTTGTCTAATCATGGATAAAAAGGGGGAGTAATATCTATCTATTTTTGTTGGTTCATTGGTTCTCTTGGTTCCTTTGTTGTGGTTTGAGGGGGAGTGTTCCTTTTTGATGTATTTGAGGGGGAGAACTATTTTGTTCGTGTTTGGAGCTATGGCTGATGGTTTTTTTCTAACTTGTGCTTATCTGATTTTGTTTTTTTTTCTATTGCTGGTGTTCTCTGATCTGTTGGTTGCTCTAAATTATTTTAGCCAAAATTTTCCAAAGGGGGAGATTGATAGTTCTGATATTGGAAAATTTTTTGATAAAACAACATATTATCCCAAGATGTCGGGAATGATGTCTTGACATGTGGTTCTAAGCATTATGCAAGTGTGTTTGTGTTGTTGCAGGAATCTGTTCATGATGTCAAGTCAGATGTTTTGACATGTGATAACAGATCATTCACTTAGAATGTTATGTTTATCTGATGCACATTTATCTTTAGTATGTTGATTTTGAGTGATTTAATGCGTATTTTATTGGTGATAATATTAGAGCATGTTTCTTGTTTCGGAAGGTTCAGATACTCATTTTTCAAGAAGTTTGGTATTAGAAGATTTGAAGTTCAACCAGTGTTTAATGAAGATCTTTTCGGACTGTTTTCATTTCCCAAGTTCATGAAGATCGTTCTCTATTTAAAGTGGTGCAACCCTAATTGAAGGTTACATAAATTAGAGATTGAAAGTTGCTCACTCAGATTTAGGGTTTTGTGTTGTCTTGTTTATTGTGAGCCATTCACACATCCCTTTTATGGTTAAATTGGACTGATTTTATTGAGATGTATTTTTTTCACTATAAGCTTTTAAGCACGAGTGTATTGTTCGTGATTGAAGCTTTTAAGAAAGATCAAGTAGTATCTTTGAAGTGTGTCTTCTATTCCCTTTGTATTTTGTTTGGTTATCACAATGTGTGATTGGGAGGGAGTGAGAGGTATCTCTTATCTAAGAGTTCTTAGATAGAAATTGCATTGGGTAGTGATTAAGTGAAGAGTGTAACTGAGTGGTTTAACTCTGAATTGATACTACTGATATTGGATTTCCTTTCTGGCTTGGTAACCCCCATAGTAGGTGTGATTACACCAAACTGGGTTAATAATTACTAGTGTTACTGCTCTTTTCTTTATACTTTATTTACCTTGTCAATGTTCAGATATTAATGTCGTGACATCTCTTTCGACATCATATATTTGATACCAGAATTTCAAAGCTTATTTAGATCAATTCATCTTAATCCTTATAGATAAAATTCTTATCTATTCTCGTACTCTGTAAAAGCATGGAGAACATCTAAGAATTATTTTCTTGGTTTTGCAAGAGAAACAACTTTTTTCTTTGTTAAGCGAGTGGGAGTTTTGGATGTTAGAAGTTAAGTTTCTTGGTCACGTTATATCTCACGGAAGTGTGGAGGCGGACCCGTCGAAAGTTGAAGCGGTAATTAATTAGGAGAGACCAAAGAATGCTTCAGAAGTTAGAAGTTTCTTAGGTTTGGCTGGTTACTATAGAAGATTCATCAAGGGATTTTCTCAGTTAGCACTACCGTTGACAAAGCTTACTCGAAAAGAATTTGGTTACGAGTGGGATTCTGAATATGAACAAAGTTTTAAGAGTTTGAAAGAAAGATTGACAACTACTCTTGTTTCAATTTTTCCCGATCCCAACAAGTCGTACCAAGTTTTATGTGTTGCGTCGAAAATGGGATTAAGAGGTGTTTTAATGAAAGATGGCCAGGTTGTGGCATATGCTTCTCGTCAGTTAAAGGTTCATGAGAATAATTACCCAACTCATGATTTAGAATTAGCGGTTGTAGTGTTTACTTTGAAAGTGTGGCGACATTATTTGTATGGTGTACGTTTTGAGATATTCAGCAACCACAAGAGTTTGAAATATTTATTTGATCAGAAAGAGTTGAACATGAGACAAATAAGATGGATGGATTATATGAAGAATTATGATTTAGAACCAAAGTACCATCCAGGGAAGGAAAATAAAGTGGCAGGTGCCTTAAGTAGAAAGGTGATTCATAGTGTCGAGTTAATGATGCTATAGTATGCCTTATTGGAAAAGCTTCGAGATCTTAATCTTCAATTTGTTTGGACATATGATTATGTGATTATAGGGAATTGAATGCCAATTCTACTTTGAGAGATGAAATCCAACAAGAACAGGTAATAGATGAGAAGTTACAGTAGATGTTACTTCAATCAGGTTTTTTGCGAGCAGCGGATGGCATCATTGTTTTTTGTCAAAGAGTTTATGTTCCAAATGATGTGGTATTAAAAAGGAAAATTTTGGATGAAACTCATAAGGATAGTTTTACGCTACATCCTGATTCTTCGAAGATATATCAAAACTTGAAGAAAGATTACTGGTGATATGGCATGAAAAGGGACATTGCGATGTATGTATCGGAATGTGCGGTGTGTCAACAAGTATTGAACATCAGAGGTCGGGCGGTCTATTGCAACCTTTAGATATTCCAGTTTAGAAATGGGATAGCCTTTCCATGGATTTTTCAGTTGGGTTACCCAGTACACAAGGCATATATGATTCTATTTGGGTGATAGTGGATCGACTAACGAAATCTGCACATTTCTTTGCCATGAAGACTACTTATAAGGTAAGTCATCTTCCAAGGTGATTCATTTTTGAAATTGTGAGACTTCATGGCATTCCCTTGAGTATAATTTTAGATAGAGACCCAATATTTACTTCAAGATTCTGGAGAGGTTTTCAACAAGCTATGGGTATAGGGTTAATTTGTGTACGTCGAACCATCCTCAAATGGACGGTCAGACTGAATGCATTATCCAAACTGTGGAAGATATGTTAAAGGCTCGTGTGTTGGATAGTAGGAGAAGTTGTAAGGAACTCTTTCCATTGATTGAGTTTTATTATGATAATAGTTATCATGCAAGCAACGGTATGGTCTCTTATGAGACTTTGTATGGGAGAATGTGTAGGATGCCTTTGTGTTGGGCGGAAATTGGTGAAGATAAAATTTTGGGACCCGAAATTATTCAAGAGACTACGGAAAAAATTAAGATGATTCGTGAGAAAGTTAAGCAAGCACAAGATTGTCAGAAGAGTTATGCGGATAACCACAAGAGACCTTTGGAATTTGAGGAAGGTGACCATGTATTTTTGAAGGTTACCCCGAGATTGAGATTTAAAGGATCATTTATGTCACAAAAGTTGAGCCCAAGATACGTGGGACCGTATCATGTCTTGGAAAGGATTGGAGAGGTAGCTTACTGGCTAGCCCTACCACCCTCCCTATTAGAGATGCATGATGTCTTTCACGTGTCTCAACTTCGGAAGTTTGTTCCCAACCCTCTTCAACCAATACTTCCAGATTCTATTGAGATAGAAACCGATTTGAATTTTGAACCACAACCGAGCCGTGTCATGGGAAGAGAAACCAAAGTGCTAAGAAACAAGGAAATTCCTCTTGTTAAAGTTCAGTGGGATATGATGCATCCGGGAGATGCTACTTGGGAACTCGAATCGGAGATGCGAGATGCTTATCTGCATCTTTTCAGGAAATCTTTTAAATTCATGGAAGAATTTCTATTTAAGGAGGGGAGGATGTAATACCCCGTATATTTAATTACTCTAGATAATATTAATTAAGATTAATAGGGTTTTAGTACGCTCTGAGAGTTTTTAACATAAATAATTAGAGCAACCGACGAACTCAAATTAAATAGTTAATATTATTTGACTCAGAGGTTTTGTTAATTAAGTGACTCAGAGTCATTTTTGGATACCCTCAATTTGGACCGGTTAGGTTACCAATTAGAGTTATATCAGTATAACTTTTCTTTTGTTTCATAACAACAACAACAATAATAGAAACATGAAGAGAGGAAGAAGAGAGAAGTGAGAAGGAAGGAAAGAAGAGAAAAGCTTGAGGAAGAAAAAGCGCTTTGGATCATCATATTCATCTTCATCTTTTCATATCACAATCATCATCATCATTGCTAGAGGTGAGTCTAGCTAGAAACTTTCTTTTAGAAGTTTTCTTGAGTTTTAGAGTTTTAGGTCTAAAATGGAAAGTTTTACTAATCGATGGAATTGACATATGAAATGCGTTATAAATGGTGTAGTATGATCACTACGTGTGTTGAATCATCTGTTGATAATTGTTATAACATTTGATTGTATTTGGAATGAGTTTTGGGAAGTTAGGTATCACTGAAAACCTACATTTTTCCCCTACATCTTAAATAACCGGTTACCCACCTGGGTAGTAACCGGTTACCCTTTGAAAACTGGAGTTTTTACGCAGAAAATGAACTAAGTAACCGGTTACCCTCTAGGTAGTAACTGATTGCCGAAGGTGTCCCTAACTCTCATTTTCATCTATTTCTTAAGTAATCGGTTATCCTATAGGTAGTAGTCGGTTACAAATGCTACTTTTCTAAAAATAATTTTTAAAATGCATAACTTTTCACTCGGGTGTCCGTCTGATGCATATTTTATTTTGATTCGAAGATGAAATGATAATCTATCTATTGGAGTGGGAAATTATTATTTTTTTTCTAATGAATTTAATTATTTAATCAATTGTGTTCGATTGTATGGTTTATGGAACCTAATTACATAATAGTGTAGAGGATATGGTGAATGAGGAAACCTTTATGCATTACACTTGTGAGACCTAGTAATATTACTAGGAAGTTATTAAAAACCTAGATGGTGATGCTTGGACATTCGATATATTGTGAGTACCATAGTCGGGTAAGGGTCTAGTGGTGAGGAAACACTATATGGAACACGTGTGAACCCGTTGGGTGTGTTTTATAGTGGAAAAAGCATTGTTACCTTAGGAATGTTGTATACATTCCCAATTGAGTGAAATCACATAATCAGAACTGTTTTCCCTGAGAATGTCGTTCCATAAGCTAGGAGCTCATATGGAATGTACACATGCAGTACTTGGCAGGTTTGATTCCCGTATATAGTACGAATGGTGCCTACAGGTAGATACTTGTGGTGGTTTATAGCCCACGTGAAGTGACAATTGTAAGGTTAATAATCCTTCAATCCGAATCCATTTCGTATGCCAAGTAAGTAAAAGCATCCATGACTCGTGTCGACTCTTAGACGTAGGAGAGAACAGGACTAGGGGATTCCTTCATTGGTTTCCGGATTAGTGATACCTTCGAGTTAGTAAACTTAAGACATGTTTCCATATGAGTGTGAGAGTTGTGAACTCAAAGTCTTAGTCTTTTTCGACTTGAGTAGGATTTTTTTTGTAGAACATTGTAAAGCTGAGAGAAATCATAAGATAGGGACTCACTGCGATTTTGTTATCTCACCCCTCATTGTTGATTATTGTTTTAGGTACTTCGGGTTCTGAGAAAGGTAAGGATAAGGACATTTGACTTATCCTTACTAGTTGATATTTTGAGCATGGCATGGCTTCCACTGATGGAGTTTATTTTGAGATCATTGTTGATCTACTTCTTAGCTTTTTATTTTGAACATCTTGTATACATTATGCCCTAGTTTAGACTTTTGTATTATGTCATTTATTGTATGTAATGTGTTGACTAAGAACTTATTTTTATTTCAATATCCAAACTTATATTCATGTATAATATATATGATTTGATGTATGTTGTTATATTTGGGTGTTACATCGGTCCAGGGACGAGTTTCTAGTTTAGGGAGGGGACCAATGACGAGTTTAGGTTCAGAGAGGAACCATCGATGAATGGATTAATTAGTAACATAACCTTGATATCTAAATTTCGTACCACATGCATTGGAGTAAAGGAGTTGATTACATTGCATACATACTTGCACTTGTGATTAATGGTGGTTGTGAATGATTCATATGTTTGATGTTTAAGTGTGTTATCCTTTGTTGTTTTATGCACCACTAACATTTATGAATGTATTCTTACCTCATGTTTTTTTTTTGTTCTTTACCCCCATGGTACAGATACTCAAGTAGAGGAGCCTTAGTTGTTGTTGAGTTGGAGGATAGCGTAATGGCCTTCTTTGTTATTTTCTATTTTTCGAGTTTATTATAGTTTCCACATATCACTCTAATAGTGGAACATTGGGATGAGTTACGTGTTTCTGATTACATTTTTGAGTTTTTTGGATTATTGATTTAAATGAAGTTAAATTATATTTTCTTAAGATAATTAAAGTAATTTTGATGTCTTGAATTCAATTACTTTATTACAATCTTTTTTAGTAAGATGCATGTTGAGAATGTTTAACATCGTTTTTGAGAAAATTATTTTGTGTATTTCATTAAATGAAAAGTTTGGAGTTTAGTGTATTGTATAGTTAGTATCAAATATGGTCGATTCACCCGACCTAGGTTTTGTGAACTTGTTTATACCTTGGTGAGTGACATGTGTGAGATCATAGTCGACACTTTTTTCCCCTAATTGATATCTACCAAAATAGGGAAAGAAACATGTTGGGGAGGCACTCCTACTCATCTGAGATGTTTCCGTTTGGAGGGATAAGTCATTATGCTACTAAGTGCAAAAGCACGGGTCTGAAGTGTATCAAGTGTTAGAAACACGGACACTGTGATATGGAATGCAAGAGTATTATTCTGACTTGTGAAAAATATAGAGGACCAGACCATATTATTACCTAGTGTCAGAAACCGAGGATGGCACCAAATGTCATGCGAGATAGTGGAAATGTGTTTTCTCTGGATGGTGTGAATGTCTCGAGATCATATAATTTGATTTGAGGTACATGTTTCATTAATGGTGTTTCTCTAATTTCTATTATTTATATTGGTGTGATACATTTGTTCATATATTATCAGTTTGTTAGCATATTGAATCAATAAGTGTCTTATATGATTGGTAGTATGACCATTGATACCCCAACTAATGGTTCGGTGACTACTTCGTTGGTTTGTCTGAATTCTCCTTTGACAATTTATGGTAGAGACTTTGGAGTTTACTTGATTTGTTTACCTCTGATTCAACTCAATATTATTCCTGGAACGAATTGGTTAGAGTTGAACCATGTTCATATCAATTATTTTGATAAGACCATGTTTTTTTCTCGAGTCCTAAGAGAGTAGTGATTTGAGTTTCATGTCCTCCAAACATGTATAAGTGTCCCTGAGGGAGAGTATTCAAGTGTTTGTAATGTTAGCTTCCTTAAGAGTGGAAGGTGAAGTTGTGATTGTTGATCTGTATGTTGTGTGTGAGTGTCCTGATGTCTTACCAGACGAGATTAGTATTTTGATACCATACCGAGAAGTTTTGTCCGCCTTAGATTTAGTACCAGGTACTAGACCTATGCTGATGACACCGTATAAAATTTAAGCGTTAAGGTTGACTGAGCTTAAGAAAGGGTTATAAAAGGTGCTAAAGAAGAAGTTTGTCACACCTAGTGTGTCGTGATGGGGAGTGCCAGTTTTATCAGTTAAGAATAAATATGGTAGCATAAGATTGTGTGTTGATTACCGACAACTGAGTAAGGTTACTCTTAAGAACAAGTATTTTCTTACTAGGATTGATTACCTTAATAATCATTTGGTTGGAGCTTGCGTGTTTAGCAAGATTTATATGTGATCACGTTATTATCAGATTCAAGTAAAGTCATAAGATATTCTGAAGACTACATTTAAAACTCATTACGATTACTATAATTATTAGGAGATGTCGTTCGGTGTGTTTAATGTTTGACGAGTATTCATGGAATACATGAATAGGATTTTTCATCCATACTTAGATTAACTTGTGGTGGTGTTCATAAATTACATTTTTGTGTATTCCACGTCAAACAAAGATAATGCAGTACATTTGTGAGTTGTGTTTCAGACCTTGCAAGAGAAGAAATTGTATGGTAAGTTGTCTTGCAAGAGAAGAAATTGTTTGGTTAGGAGAAATGAGTTTCCTTGTGTTATCCCTAAATTTCGATGCTAGCAATTAATGAGGTTATTTTGGATTAATAAAAAATTTCTCTTGTGATAAGCTAAAAGTAAGGTTTCGACCTAAGGATGAAAGTAGAAGGGACCTGCCTATAAGTTTCATACTTAGTGAAATTCTAAGTTTGGAATATTTTCTAAGTGTTGGAGGGATTCAACCAAATGCATGTTCGACGAAGATGGTAGTTACCAAGGCTACTACACGTTCAATTTTGGAGGGAACGTGTGTAGTCTTCAATTCAAAGACAGGGACAAGTGGCGCAAGATAAAGCTTCGTCAACATATAGTGGGACAAATGTTATCATCTTAGGATATTTCTAAGAGGAACCGTCGAAAGTGATTACTTTGTAATGTATATAAATAGCTTAGGCTAGTGTTAGAATAAGTGTATGTAAATCATATTTACTAGTAACTCCGTATACTCAAAGTATCCGCGTGTAGAGAAACAAGTGCAGTGAGAATGTACGTGATTGAAACACCACCAATTTATCTTCAATGTCAAATTTATCTTCAAGTCATTTACTTTTGAATTTATTTATCTTTAAGAAGACTTTATTTGAAAGCAATTTATGTTTCAAAGTCATTTATCGTTTCAGCAATTTACTGCATTCATTTTACAATTACATCCCCTTTATATTTCCAGCAATTTAACATTTCTCGCCTTGCCTTAAAATTTCATTTACTTTCAAGTCGTGTCTTTACTTTCCTTTAAAATTCCAAGTCTTGTCTTTTATTTTAATTTATTTTGAAAGCCTTTGTCTTTTACTTTATTTTCCTCTTAAAACAATTTCTGAATCTTGTTGAAAGATTCAAGACCTTTTTTCCCAAAAACGTGATATACCAAACCAAAACCTTTTTCTTAGCACATGTCTTAGGATCAATCTGGTCGATCCTGCGAGCAACTAAGGGTATTTTTGGTATCTTTTGAGGAACATCGATTGTTTACCGATTTTTGGGGTAAACACATTGGTCATGTGATCTCTAGTGGTGGAAGAGCAGTTGATTCGTCTAAGGTGGACACAATTTTGTAGTGGGAGACTCCTAAGTCTGTTACTGAGATAAAAAGTTTTATGGGTTTGGATGGTTACTATTGAAAGTTTATAGAAGGTTTTTAGAAGTTTTATTTTCCTTTAACTCGGTTGACTGGGAATGGGCAAGCTTATGTTTGGTCTTTTTAGTGTGAAGAAAGTTTTTAATAGTTAAAGAGGTTGACGTTGACGTGAGTTGTAATCTTGCTAGATGTGAAAGAATATTTTGTCGTGTATTATGATCTAAGATGAGGTTAGGTTGTATGCTTATGTAGAAGGGTCAGGTCGTGGTGCATGCTTCAAGACAATTTAAGACTCATGAGATTAGTTATCCTACATATGATTTGTAGTTATCCTACTCATTATGGACATTTTGAATTCATTTTGCATTATATAAAACGAGTCATTGCACAAGAACTCACCAATAACACCCAATATAATATTATCAACATATATTTGCACAAGTAAAATGTCATACTCATTTTTTTTAATGAAAAGTGTTATATCAACCTTCCTTCCTTGAAAATTGTTTTCAAGAAAAAACTTGATCAAACAATCATACTAGTCCCAATGAGCTTGTTTCAAATCATAGAGAGCTTATTTTTATTTTAAAGACATTATTAGGAGAAGATGAGTTTATAATACTGGAAGGTTTATTAACATACATTTTCTCTTGAATGTAATTCTTAACGAACGTGCTCTCTCTCTCTCTCTCTCTCTCTCTCTCTCTCTCTCTCTCTCTTATATATATATATATATATATATATATATATATATATATATATATATATATATATATATATATATATATATATCAAAGAGCTTGAAATTTAAAATACATGAAAAAGCTAAAAGCATCCTTATGGCTTCTAATTTAGTTGTAGGGACATATGTCTCATTTAAATATATGTCTTATTGTTGATTGTATCCTTTCTTAACAAGTCTGAATTTATATCTTAAAACATTTTCATTTTTGCCAAGTTTGTTGCGAGAGATCCATTTGGTCTCAATCATTAGTTTAGACGAAGGTTTGGTAACAAGTGTAAACACCCCAAATTTGCCCTCACCCATTTCACCATGGCTTGTGATCTTTTCATATGCATAAATTCAATCATAGCATCTCATGCCACATTTTTGATTCACTGCATTGCTTCAAAGTCATCTGCATCTAGGGTTTGTGATCTGAGCAATCCTGAGCCATTTGAGCCACTTCAAAGGTCATCAATCACTTCAAAGGGGTCCATGTATGTTCAAGCATCATATTATATCCTCACAAAGTCAAGAAATCCAAAGGATCACAAGAACTGAGAATGGCATGGAAGCAGAGCCAGGTTTAACTGCACAGATGACCTAGAATTAGGGTTTTGGTTTCAAAGGCCATAACTCCAAAATTTTTGGTCATTCTTGTTTCTATTGGTCTCTATATGTTATAAGGATCATTCATATCAAGTTTCATGAAGAGATTCCATGGGGAAGGCATCTAATCAAGAGTTGACTTCTTGAACAAGTCAGTGCAAAATCAGGGCATCTGAGGCCTCCAATGACCCAACCAAAGGGTGTTCTTCATCATTTTGAATGTGTATGATCTTTATTTGATCATAGAAGATGTTATAAGTTCACAAAATTGAAGAATTTCAAGCCATTTGCAAAATTGCCTTTTTGGGAAAGTGACTTGTAATGGAAACTTGGTATTTTGGGAAAGTTTTTCAACCCTTTCTTTTTGATTCAAAAATGCTTCAAATGAGGAAACTTTGGTCATGAAAGTTGTAGAATGAATCATTCCCTTTTCAAAAAGTACAAGAACACATTCTAATTCATTTTGGATCAAAAGTTATGGCTTGTCAAAGTTGGCAAAAATCACTAAATTCTCTCTTTTGTACCAAAGAGGCAAAATTGCAAAACCTCATGCCAAGCCTTTATGTGACTTCAAATTGGTTTCTATGCACCACACAAACATAAACCAATGCCTAAAAATCAGAATGCACCAAGGATTTGTCCATTTTCATGACTTATGCTTCAAGTAATCACAAAGGGGCCAAAGTTGTACCAACTTGCAAAAACTCATGTAACCATGCCTCTACTTGTTACAGCTCACAAAATCTGATCCACACGAACTCCATGATCTCAGCTGAGCCCAGCCATGCTCCTATCACAGCCTCCCACTTGCCCATACCTCAAGTACACCTAACATTGACTTTATGCAAAATGGCTCATACCAATCAGCATAGGCCACACCAACTCCACAGACCTATCACAATGTGATAAGTGGACAAAAAGCAACTCAAAGCAACACACACACAAGCCTGAAACATCTCATAAGCCATAGTTGCAAGGTTTCACCTCTTATGCACTTTCCTTCGAATCTCCTCACACAAGCTTCAAACATCAAAATAAACTTCACAGAATCACTCAACATGTTCCCCTGATCATTTCCCAACCCTCATTTGTCCTTGAAACCCTACATATCAAAAACACGATTCTCATCCCACATTGAACAGAACTTGATCAATCTCACAAACCAGCCACTTTAAACTCCAACCAAGTTTCAAAGCTTCATCAAGAGGATCATTGGAGCCATTTTGAAGCAAAGAAGCAGGCAAAAAGCTCCTGGATTGAAAGCTCCATCTCAGGTAGCCATGTGAAAACATTTTTCCAGAACTCTTGTTTTAAGTTTCTAAATGATAAAGCATGCTCCACTGATCACACTGAACTTTAAATTTTCGAAAATGGTTGAGAAATGAGTGTGTATGGCTTGTCTGAAATTTCTGCCATTTTTGTATCTTACTTCGAATCTGGCTCATGCTTAGAAATAAATTGTTTTTGAGGTCAGGGATGAGTTTAGGGAGGTGAGAGGAAGTGATCTGGAGCTTTAGAGCTCCAGAAATGGCCTGGGGAGTGATTTGGGAAATTCTCAGGGGAGGTGTGGCCGGAGAAGATGACCGGAGGTCATTTCCGGCCACCTGAATGTCATTAGGGCATTAATCACGTTTAGTGCAAAGTTTGAATCTGGACCCTGGATCTGGCTGACTTTTGTTGACTCCCGCGCATATGAATGGCCTGGATCATTTCATTAAACCCTAATCATAATTTATTAAATTAATTAATTAGATTTAATTTAATCCAGCCAATTCAAACGTGGGCCGTCTAGATGCGCGCGGGTCAATTCCCCCCAATTTTGTTTGAATCTCAGCCAGTGGATGTGCATACTTCTCATTAATTTGTTTTTATTTTCATTTTATTTGATTTATCTTCTACGAATTATTTAAAATAGCAAATCATGTTTAAAAATTCTGAAAATTTTTATCAAGCTTTTCATTGATTTTCAGAACCCAAAAATATTTTTATTTTTATTTTTTTGCATTAAAAATCATTTTTAAATTATTTAAATGTTTATTTTTAATTAATTAATGGAAATTAATTAATTAAAAATACATTTAGGTATTTAAAAATCCCAAAAAAATTCACATTGCATTTAAAAACATTTAGAAACATTGTCCAACTCTCAAACCAAATTTCTTTTTTGTTCTTGATGCCTTTTGATCATTTTCATTGGAATTAAATTCATTTTAAGGGAATATTTTGGTTCAAACTTTGGAAAATTCATTCTGCCTAAACCTTTTGAGTTTGATGATGGTTCTTCTTGCATTGAACCCTTCATGGCATGTAGTTTATAGGATAAAATTGGTTTGATTTGATCTTGCATTTTCAATTTGTTTTGCATTTTTCTTTGTGAGGCACCCCAAAACCCTAGTAATCTTAGGAAATTCATAACTTTCACTAGGTTAAGAGTTAGGTCCCCTCCTTTGGGCAGTGAACTTGTATAGGTTTAGGGTATCTTTGATTGCATTTTCAATTTTTTATCATGTCATTTGTTTCTGATTTTGAATTTTGCTTTGTGTGTTGATCATAAACCCTAATTTGTGCTTTCTTTTGCATCCATCTCTCATTTGCTTGCATCCAATGACTTGCCATGACATTTTGTGCATCTTCATGATTCATAATACATCTTAGGGCATATTAGAATCATGTTTGATCATTTCATCTTTCATTTGCCATGTTATATGTTCATTTCATTTCATAAACATTCATGAATCCTTATGGTTCAAGGCATGCCTCATTTGCATCCTTATGCTTGTATGATCATTCTCATTCCTTGTCATGTGTTTGCATCATATCTTAGCATCATTAACATCATGTTTATGCTTCTTACTTTGTCTTGCATCATGACATCTCATCTCATCTTCATTGCATTTCATTTCTTTTGCCAACTTTTCAGGTGGTAAGTTGTTTTGAGAAGTGAATTTGCCTTCACTTCTCACAATCTCTTCTCATATCTCTTATGAATCATTGCTGCATTTTATCTTTGTGTTAGAGTGAGCTTGCTCATTCATGTTCATCTTTTTCTTTCTTCCTTCAAGCAACTTGTCTTCTTAAGTGAAACAAGTTGTCTTGCTTCTCTCTGCTTCTTCCTCCTTTCATCTTGTTCCTCCTTGGTGGCTCTTTGAAGATTCTTTCTCTCTTAAGCCTCGCAAACCCTAGGATACCCAAGCATGATAACAATTAGGGTTTGATTAGTCCCCCCATTTAGCTTTTACATTTGTGTCATCATTGAGTCTTCTCTCCTCATCTCATAATCAAGGACTAAACCCTAAAGGTTTTAAGGCTTTGTGATTAAGCTTATGCCTGCATCCTTCTATTAGGATGGAGTGTATAACTTTAATCCTAAGTGTACAACCCTTAATGTGTTTAAATCCTTTAATCAATTCACCTAATAATCACTAAGACATCAAACTTGTAACTTGGGCCTTGCATTAGGGTTCTAATTCTTCCTTAATTGGTTAAGAAGGACTAACCCTAGTGTTAATGGACAAGTCCCCCTCAAGTTGTCTTACAAACCATAAAAATCACTTCTTCATCTTGTCATTAATTAAAATCCATCTAATAAAGGCCTTGTTTTGTCATGAGGTTAATCCTTAATCATGGATTAAGTTGAGGAGTCTTTCTCAACTTAAATGTTCTCATCTATTATCCTTCTATTAGGATGGTGTAATGAGTCCATTAAATCCTTGATTATGGCTTAAACTCATTACTTAACACTAAAAAAAACAAAAAAAAAACATCTAAATAATCACAAGTAGGTTAATGATCTTAATCCTACATCATGGTGATTAAGTGTGAGATGCTGACTTCACACTTAAGGTATTCTCATTACCCCTAATCAGAGGGAAGATGTGATGAGTTTACTAACCCTTGGTTTAGGCTTAAGCTCATTTACTTATGACAAACTCCAAAAAGCAATAAAAGACTGAAAACCCAAAAACAAACAATAATCGTCTCCTCCGGGATTCTTTTCTCATCTCATTCACTCATAAACGAGAACTTGCTTCTTCCGTCTAATGTAAGACAGTTTGCACCTGAGCCAGACAGGTCATACACTTGAGCATAGACAAGTAAGCAGTTCACAAGTCAATTTATCTTTCAGTCTCTTTGAGTCGAACTACAGTGTTCTGACTTCCTCATTGCACGAGAGGATACGTAGGCATAACTTAACAGTTATCGAACAAAAATCTCTGTATATTCCCCCTCTTTCCAGCATCATTCTTCAAGCCTCATAATCTTGAGCATTCCATCTTTGTTCTTACACTGACACTTCTCTTATGCACTTCACTTTTCTTTTTACACTGACACTTGCATTCTTTCCAGCTTTGATACACAAATTGCACTGACACTACCCCTTTAAAACACAAGTCTTTTAAGCGTGGATCCCGTCGAGTACGACGGACAATCTGGGTGCTGATACCTTCCCAGGTTGTAACCAACCCCCTTTCTCAGTTTCTCTGGTTCGCGACCGTCTTATATATCTTTTCCCAGGTTTATGCAGCATTACCTTTCCTCCGGGATAAAAATGTCTAGCTGGAGACTCTTGTCTTTTGAGTTCACCCCTGTGTGTTCTCCTCTTCCCTCTCGCCGACCGTTCGCGTCTGTACCCCTCTTGGCCCTGTGTCATCAGGTGGGAGCGACAACAAGTTTGCAAATTTTATTTCATTAAAATTTATTTAACTCATCTTAAATAGCAAGAGATCAATGTTCGTCAATGAGAGTTTCATTGGTGTTTTTAGCTCAATTTGGAAAATAATGACCATTAAATTACATATATCATTAAGGGAGTGCCGAGTTGTGACTCTACTAGAAATATCCCTTATGAAGTTCTGGTTTGGATGTTATTTTGTTGTTCTTCATTCCTTAGGTAGATCTTGATGAATATTGATTGTTTCTTTATTTTGATTAATTTCAGTTCGATTTTTATTTTGATATTGGTCTTTATCTTGATTTGGATCTTTATCTTAGTCTTTACTTTTATCTTGATCTTGGTCCTTATTTTAGTTTTGATCTTTGTCATCTAGAAGAGTGTTCTTCAGAATACCTGCACAATCAAACACTTTTGCCTCTACAAACTTGGGGTTAGTTTATCAAAGGTAACATGAACTGATTCTTCTATAGATAAAGTTCTATTATTAAAAATTCTAAAAAAAAACTAGAAGTGGAATATCTTAATGATAAACCTTCATGAACTGCAGTGTCGAAATTTCCAAGGTTCTCATTCTTGATATTAAGCACAACACATTTGCATCCAAAAACATGGAGGTGAGAAATATTGGGCTTTCTTCCATTGTATAAACCATAGGGTGCATGTCTTAGAATTTGTCTTATTAAAACAAGGTTCATTACATAACATATAATATTTATTGCATCAACCTATAAATACTTAGGAAGGTTAGTCTCATTGATAATGATCATCGCTAGCTCTTTAAGAGATTTATTTTTCTGTTCCACTATCCCATTTTATTGGAGAGTTCATGGAGCACGGAATTTATTCTCAATTCCATTATCATTAAGAAAAATTCTTGAATTCCATATATAAAATTCATCTCTACAACTGCTCAAGATATACACAATGCTTAAACCTTTTTCTGTTTTGGATAACTTTGGCCAATTTTCAAAAGACAACGAAAATGTTTCATTTACGAGATATGAAAAGACGTGGATCTACGTGCTTGCAAGTACTGCAACTAATGATGTGTTCCATTAATGAATCATAATAGTTTTTATTATGGCTTTAATGCTCGGTGGAATTCAGTTGTCTGTCAGCTGCTTGATTTTAATGGTACTCAATGTTATCTTTCCAACTGTCTCTAATGATGTTGCTCATCCCAAAATTATCTCAAGCCTCATCAAAGAGAAGACCCAGGGCTCTAATGAAGAGCTAAAACTAAATATAATGTGGCAAGGAACTTGAAGCTTCAAAGTTGTGAAAGAAAGGAAGTGTGAAAGTTCGTCTGATCGATTGTGAACATAACGTAGTGTTTGAGTGACTATAGTATTGTAAAAATATTAGAGTAACTCATAAGTTACTAAGGCAACTCTAACACACTCACAAGATGAGATGGTAAAGGGTCTCTTCCAACATAATGTGAAAAAAATAGCTGATTTCTAAAGAAAAACTTTCATACACTTAAAATATTTTGATAATTCTCTCTTATAAGTTAATAATTTTTTATTTGACAACACTCAATAATTTAATAATAATTTTTTTAATAATAATAATAATAATAATAGTTAATAAGCCATAAAGAATATTTTCTATTGATGCTCTTATCTTTCGTTGGTGTTGATTTTTTTTTCTCCAATTTTATATCCGATAATCGGATTTTGACTACCCCAATACTATTACTATAACCTTACTTAAAAAAGTTATTGGTACATCTACTATCCAATAATAGTTGGAAAAAAACTCCATGAAATACTTACATAGTTAAAAAAAAATGCAAAATGATTTTATATTGTCTGAAATAAAAACGATACTGTAAATTAATTTCTGGAAACACTGCATAGTACAGAGAGAAATAAAGCAGAGGGTGGTGCATAGGGGAGTCCGAGGCTGAGGACAGTAACTGTAACTGACGAAATCTCACAAAAATGAACCAATAGTACTAAAAAGAAAACATGGTTAGTTACTATTCATAAACATGATAAAAGTTTGACATAAGATTAAGATTATGATAACAACTTTACACTCCATCTTTGTCTGGTCTATATGGATTACTTAGTTTTGTGCCCACATTCACATGTGTCTCTTCATTCCATTTCCCACGCTTCCGGTCTACGAGGTAAACCTTTTGCCTCTTCACATTTGTAGGGGCGTACGTAACCGTGTGCGCGCGCTCTTTACTGTCGAAACCTAACTTTAATTTGTACCTTTCAGCCAATTAACTTCGCACATGCAACTTTTTAGTAGCTAGGGACTACTACTAACATTTCTACCGTTCTAATATCAATTTTACTGTGTTTTCATGTTTTCTTCTCATATTTTGTAAATTAAAAAAATCATTAACTAATAAGTCCTTTTACTGTAAACGTTTGAGTTGTTGATAATAATGAATTTGATCAGTGTGCAGAGTGTTCTAGAAAGTTCACTAGGACTGCATAACTCAATAATTTATTAGAAAATTAATTTAAATTGAATGAAACGTGAATAATATATTCGTGAAATCACTTTTTTTTATAAGTATTTTAAGCATTTTCAAATGTTTTAGAGTTGGAATATAATAATATTTGGGATAAATCAATCTATATGAGTTTGTACAAGATCGATAAAAATTCGAATATAAGAAAAAAATATTTGGAATTTTAATGAAGAGGATATATATTTTTCGATATGTTTTTCTGAATCCGGAATAAAGTATTTAAAAGTCATATTGGTGTTGTTTCACAAGGTTGCAACCCTTAGTGAAACAACTTCCTTTTACCAAGAATTATAAGTTCTTGCCAAAAGTTATATTGTTTCGTCTACAACAACATTTTTTAAGAGTTGCATACTTTCATTCTATAATATTTCACGAAGTGTTGCCTATTTCCGAATTCAAACCAACTGCAACATTTCACAAGTGTTGCTTATTTATAAATTCAAAATTAATCTTCACTTGCATATTTTCAGGTCATTTCGGAACACACTTAAGATTATTAATTATTAATAATTTACAACAATAATCCACTTGTTCTAATAATGACTAAGACCAATTTCAGAAAAGGAGAGAAAAAGAATGTTAATAAGTATCTTTCCATATGAACGTTAGGTAGTTATGCTTTGAACCATTATCCCTTGTGATTATACCGACGTTATCTTACACACATTCTTTAGTGATTCTTCGCCTACAGCTCTTGCCTAACACTATTTATGGTCATGTGGTTTTCTTGTTTTTTGTGAATTTTTCATGAGAGAAACTCCAACTCTCACTTTGAGACGACACCATCTCAAAATTCACATGGGTGAAGTTCTTATTCTATCATTTTTCATGAGACACACACCCTCAGTATTGAGCTTCATTAAGAGTTTAAATAAAATCTCAACCCTCATTTTAAAGGTCAACATTATCATGAAATGTTCGACAAACATCCAAATCAACGACTTATTGTCACCCATTGAATCTTAAGGTTAATGTTTTGTTAAAGTAAGACTGGGTTGCGGTTGTTGTCAGAACTCTTACTCAAGGAGTTTCAACCCCATGCCTCTCGAGGTTGTTTTTACTAAGTCTCTGGCCAATGGCTTAGTAAATGGGTCGGCCAAATTATTGTTTGATCGTATATATGTGAATGAAATGATTACATCCTTAATCAATTTTCTCATGAAAGAATGTCTAAGTCCTACTTGCCTAGACTTTATGTTACATACTTTTGTATACTCTAGATAAAATGACTTGACAACCGCAATTTATTAACACCTTTGAAACATTGTCTTTAGAAAATGGAACTTCCAACAGAAGGTCCTTCAACCATTCAACTTTTTCACCTGCGGAAGCAATAGCCTCGAAGTTTGATTCTATGGTTGAAAGAGTGATCCGCATTTGATTCTTGCTCTTCCAAGAAATTTCACCCCCAACAAGTCTAAATATCAACCCAAATGCAGATTTATGATATTCAACACTTGATATACAAATCGCATTGGCATATCCTTCTAATATGACAGAAAATTTACCATAATGAAGATCATGATTTTTAGTTTTCATAAGATAGCCAAAAAACCTAATGATGGTCTTTTAGTGCTCACCATTTGGATTGCTTATAACATATACTCATTTTAATTATTGCAAATGATATGTCGGGTCTAGTACATTACATGCACTTGTATATTCCAATTGAATCATGACTCTTCCATCATTCTTTTGAAATTTAACAGTATGATCAAATAAAGTATTCACTTTCTTGAAATGTAAGTGTTTTAACTTATCAATAATTTCTCAACATAATATATTTGACTAGTTTCATAACCCCAACTATTTCAGTTTACTCTGATCCTCAAAAGTGTGTCAATTAGTCCAAATCTTGAATGTAGAAGTTAGAAACCTATTTGTTTCTAAAATTTTGTTCATCTCGTTGCTAATGATCAATCATATAATCAACATGGATACAAATGAATATTACAATATTCTCACAAAACTTTATATAAAAACACTTGTAACAAGAATTATATGAAGAAGATTTTTAGATAATCATGCATGCTGATGCAAGAAGGTTTTTATATGAAGTGAGAGATGAAATTACGAGCAATTTAAAGTAGTATAGTATAAATTGTAATTAGCACCTTATTTATATTCTCTTGTCTCAAATCTTCACTTGAATTTCTATGTTCAACCTTTTTTTATCAACTTCATCATTAATGTGAATGACATTTTTTATCCTTTTCTTTTTTAATTATCTTTGTCTTCATCAAAATTGAACTAGATATAAGACATATTCTTCACAATCTCCCCATTTTTGATGATGAGAAACTCTTTGAATTCTTGTTTTGATAAGATTGAAAAGTATCCCCCTAAGTTGTGTGTCTCCCTTTAATGGGTGAACTTTGCAATGACAAACTCAAACTTTTGATATCGTTATTTCGGTGCCTACATTCAAGGATTTGACAAGCTTGCATGCTATTTGCTCATTATCGGGAAGCATATAACCTTTTGGTTTCTCCATGAAAATCTCCTTATCGAGATCAGTATTTAGGAATGTTATTTGATATCCTTTTGATGAACAATAAGATCATGCAAAGAAGTTAATGCTAACAATATTCTAATTGTTATCGTCATTGCTATTAGTGCATATGTGTCGAAATAATCAACACTTTTCTTTTATTCTAAAACTCTTGGTTACTAATCTATACATGTAGGTGTTTAGTGTACCATCATTATGATACTTCCATCTAAACACCCATTTGCATCCAATGGATCTTGATATTTTAGTTAGATTGACAAGTTCTTAAGTGTGATTTCACATTATTGAATCCATTTTGTCTTGGATAACATCCTTTTATAATGAGGAGTCCCTTGAAGCCACTACTTCATTGATTTCACAAATACACCAACAACTATAGTGGATTTTGAATCAAACATATTTAAAGGACCTTTCTCCAACAAATAAAAAATATACCACTTTCTATTTGTGATCAGTGCATTTTGATTTATATTCCTCTATGTTTACACTTATGCATTTTCATACTTTAATTTGGTTATTTTTCTATTTTAATGTGTTTTTATAAATTAATTTATTTTTGCACTTATTTGATTTTCGCACTTTATTTTCAGCATTAGCAGTCTGCACTAAAATGATCATAACTAGAGCTACGAGAATCAGCTTGAGACGTTCTACCAGTCGATGGAAAGCTAAGACAAAGAGCTACAACTTTCATGTTTTATTAAAAATCTGATTCGGAGTGCATAAGTCTCAAATAAGTCGTGGAAGTCAGAATTCAAATTCTGAGTTTTAAAAATAATTAGTTTTGGGTCGGGTTTGTTATGTTTCTGACCTAGTTGGGTTAGAAAGGGAATTTGTGGTACTTTCCTATACCTAGAAGCCGTATCTACTGTTTAGAAAACCTTTTTTCACTTTACTTTTCACGAATTTTATTTTTGCTTTACGATTCATGGAGAACTAATCTCAAGGAAAATTTCTGCTGATTATAGGTTCCATCATACTTTGAGGTTACAATAATTTTCAATCCAAATTTTATTCCTTACAATGTTGTTATGTGATCATTGTTTACTTAATTCGATTATCATATATTAGTGTTAATTTGATTTGATTGTTGTATGATCCTTGACTGTAGTCACGTTAGCATTTGCTTAATTCGTTATTGTGTTTGATCAAATCATGTTTGCTTAATTCACGAGAGCTTAAATCCGTTTGCTTAATTCGGATAATAGGAACATACATCACATAAAACTAGTCGCGCTTGTTAACGAGTTTTATAATCAAATATGAATAGATAATCCACTTAGGAGGTTGAAATTATAATAACCGATGATAAGTCGGAACCTAAATCAGTAGGATTAGCCGTTTTAGCTTATTTGTTAATCACTAATTTTAATCCATTTTTTAAATATAATTCGACCTTAAAATCAACCCCCATTAATCATTACTATCATAGTTAATAAGATTAAGAATCCTTCTGAGACGATTCGAGTCATTGTCGCTATACTACGTTTTAAAAATTACTTGTTTTTGATCCGTGCGCGACACGCAGATCAAATTGATGCCGTTGCCGGGGATTCTTATTGTTATTAACCGATTTTATAGTCATAGGTATAGTTTTCTTGCCAGCTTTTTTTCTTTTCTTTTTTGTTGTGTTTGTTGATTTTCAGGATTGCAATACCAGTTGCGGTATAGTGATAAGTTTTCCAGCCTTATAGGTAAGTTGGAAGCTACTGTTTCAATTTTTTTCAATTTTTTTTTCCAGAAAATCAGATATAAATCGAAGAACAATACTCTTTTAGAATAGAATTCTAAAAGTTTTTGACCCTCAAAATTGCAAATTCTATGTTTTTCTATTTTATTTGATTTATTTTCCAATTTGCAAATACTTTTAGAGAGTACGCACATTTTCTTTACAAATTTAGTCACCACACATTTGGTGATCAATTACAATATTTAAACAAATTTGAATATATGAAGTTGTTATTGAATCAATTTCAATAGACAAATGATCTTCTCTTTCAATTTATAATTTAATAATATATGAATCTTAAGTGCTCAAAAAATATTATGAAATTTTTGTGAATGATTTTAAAGTTATACACAAAGTTTCAACATTTTTGAAAAAAAATGAACACTCGAAAAATTATATGATTTGATGTGAAAAATTAATAATGAAAGAGATAATTTGAAAACTAATGTATTTTGCCATAAATACATCCTAAGAAACTTCTAGAAAATGATGCAAAAGTTTGAGACATTTTCATAAAGGTTTGCAATAGTTTAGAATGACAATGGTTCATGAAAAGACATAATTTTAAATTATGTTCAGGACTTGTTAAGTAATTTAAACGGAAACCTGACTTAACATGTGCAAGACGAATTTTGAATTTCAAACAATTTTTAAATTTCAAACAACAACAGATTTGTTAAGTCGGTTAACCAGATCTGACATAAGAAGTGCAACGCACCTGACTTAAAAAGTGGTGACATCTTTTTAAAAATAAGCTTTTTATGTCTTTTGTTCTTCTTGCTCTTGAATTTATTCTTCTTTTGAAGTGTAAGACATTCATTTTTAACATCTCATATTTCTCTGCATTCAAAGCAAGTAACCTTCCTTCTTGGTGCTTCATTTTTACTCATTTCTTTTGTCCATTCCTTTCTCAAGATTTTATTTTGTAATTTCTTGATTAGAGTATCATCAATAAAAATACGATTTGCGGAAGCCATAGTTGCCATTATTTAAAATACTAATAAGATTGTTAGAAAATTAATTTAAATCGAATGGAATGAGGTTAGAATCGTGAACAAAATCACTTTCCTTATAAGTATTTCAAACAATCTCAAATGGAAGGGTTGACACACATGGATACCTAGAATAATTCAACCAATACTCGAGTTTGCACAAGACCGATGAAAACTAGAATGTAGGAGTGAGTATCTGGAATTTAGTGAAAAAATGTATGTTTTTTGTTATATGTTTTTCTGAATCCGGAATGAAGTATTTATAGGTCATATTGGTGTTATTTTACAAGGTTACGACCCTTGGTGAAACAACTTCCTTTTACCAAGAGTTACAAGTTTTTGCCAAAAGTTACATTGTTTCACCTACAACAAAATTCTTCAAGAGTTTCATACTTTCCTCCTACAACACGTCACGAAGTGTTTCCGACTTCTGAATTCAAACCTATTGCAACACTTCACAAGTGCTGCTTATTTCTGAATTCAAAATTAAACTTCACTTACATATTTTCTTGTCATTTTGAAACAAATTCAAGATTATTAATTCTTAATAATTTACAACATAATCTCGTATCAAAATAACATCTATTGAATTCTCAAGAGTTTTTAATTAATTCAAATGATGTAATCGATTAATACGGGTGTGTAACCTGTAACACCCCATTTTCAAATATTCATTTTTATCGATTTATTTGTGAATTATGTGTGTTTTGCGTGCTTTGAATTATCGATGCGTTGAGTCCTTTTAATAATAAATAATAAGAGTTGATCTGACCTGACCAGGAGGAACCTTCCATTGATGAACAACTACGGTGGTGAATTGGGGGGTGTACCTGCAAGGTACTCTGATGCCAAAGTGAGAAAGTGTATACGGGGTGCAAGTACAAAATATGTAAGAATATAATATAATGGAATATCCAGAATACCTGACCCTCTAGTAAAAAAAGGTATTTATAATGTACCCCCAGCGTTGGGCCAAGATTCTTTCATGGGCTGGATTACCTAGGCCCAAGGAAGAACTGCTAAGGGTTGCATATGAGCAGATAAGGCCTAACGTGTGGTATTTCCTTTGGTCCAACTAACCCATAATACTATGAGAAAATAACGGAGCAATTGACTGAATGGGGCACGTGGGGGAGACGTTTTCCCCACGTCCTCATATGTTAGGTCGTGGGCCTTCCCGACGAACTGGGCCTCTACCCGACACGTGTTATGTCGACCCAGTCCAGAACAGGAAACCTTTGGATCAGGTTGTAGGCCTCTGATCGACGAATTGGGCCTCTACCCGACATGGACTGCGTCGGCCTAATCCAGAACAGGAGCGCCCGAGTCAAAACTCCGGTGTGGAGTGATGACTTAAGGGTAAATCTGGTCGGGCATACATGCAGTGGGCAATGAGCCCGATGAACACATGGGACATCTGTTTGTGCCTTTTGACGTTCGCTTCAGGTAGTGCGGTAAGATCTCAATTGGGCTCGACTCATCGAGGATGATTACCTATTCGAGATAGTCGCGCATGATGTCCTTTGCGTTTCTATGGTGTTGAGGACGCGTGTGACCGATAACTTGACGTTTTTTGGAGTTCCCAAGTGGTGACGTATCTGGCTTTTCGTTCCTCATCATTATAGCCTTTATTATGTCGCTTCGTTTTACGTGTGACGGCTGATAAGTGCCAATTTATGTTAATATGTAGTATAGTTTTTGGCTCTTTTCAATTGCTTATTTGGATTTCTAATGCTTTTCCCGTTGTTTCCGGTTAATTTTCGTAGTTTAGTTTATTTTTTTCAATAGTATAGTTTATTTAACTTTTGTTTTTATGTTTTTATATTTCACCATTGGAATGAAGAAAGCAAATCATGGCGGTTCTCTTTTTGAAGATTTTGAAGAAAATGAAGATTTTGAGCTCGCTTAGCGAGCTCCTAGCAAGCTGCTTCAGCAAAGAGACATGGAGTTTCTCACTAAGCGATGGCCTAAGCTCACTTAGCGAGCAAAGGCGATTTAGCAATTAATGAATGCTCGCTTAGCGAGCCTTGCGTTTTTCAGCTTCTATAAAAGGGTTTCAACATTCATTTTTTGGGGATCCTAACATATTTCTTAGAGAAAAAGCCATAGAACTCAAATTTTCACTTGTTTTCGAAGAATCGATGCATCAATATTCGGGAGATCATCATTGATGCCTTATCTTCTTCATCTATTTCTTGTAATGGAAGTTCCCATGGTTATGGATAGCTAAACTCTTAATATGTCAAGGTTAGAAGGTAGACATGTCTTTTATTTGTATGTATAGTCTTTGATCATTGTGTATGAATTCTTGATGATAAATGTATGGTGAAAAACTTTGTGTTTATGAAATATAATTTGTGTTGCATCATGATTGAGAAATGTGTTCCACATTTGACCTAGGTTTTTCATCCATCAAAGAACATAAGCTAGAGATAGTTATGAGACTTGATGTTCACCTTGTATTGATCTTTAATGTTGCCATTTTGATAGATTGAGTGAGAGATCCTCAATGGATAAAATGGTAAAACTCACAATTTATGTTAGAAATAAACATCTTGAGAGGATATTGTGATTGTATTTATCATTTTAACGATTTCATCCGCTTGATCGAAACTATCCGTGCAAATGGGCTTATCGAACCCTAACTTTGGCATGTGTTTTTTTATAAACTCTTACCAACCAATATTTTTAACTCGTAGATTTTAATTCGAATGCAAAGTAAACGTTCCGTTAACAAAACCAAAACCCCCCATTACATTTGAGTCTTAAACTAGCGCAACTATAGAAAGGAGGTGATATCACAAAACAATATCTGTGGATCGATAACAAAAACCCAACTCTATTTGTACTCCAACAAATTGACATCGTTGTCGGGGATTGTTATTTGATATTACAAGCATTGCAATAGTTGCTAAGTTTTAGACTTATTTATTATTTTTCTTGAACTTGTTAATTTGTTTGGTTAGTGTTTGCAGCTTCTGTTTATGCGAGGAAAACTTCCTGCGGACCAACTTCTTTTTTATCCTGAGATTAAGAGAACCATAAGGAAGTTGAATAACAAGACAAGACGGAGGAGGAAACTAGCTAAAGAAAGACGAGAACAAGGACAAGGATCAACTTCTACTCCAGCACCACTCACTCAACAATTGACATCAACCATGGCAGATCCACTTCCACATCCACCTTCGACACCATGTGTAAATAGCCCTCGTAACACGAATCAGTTTGCCAATAACACCCACAATGGTCGGCAAGCTGGGATGAAGACAGGCACTTTGAATTTATTATACAGGAGTCCATTCACGGGAATGGACCATGAAGATCCCTTCTCTTTCCTCACAAAATTCTATGAGATAGCGTTGGCGGCTGGAGTTGATCAAAATCAAGAGTTAGCTTTGTTCCAAATACTTTTTCCTCATGCTTTGCTTGGAAAAGGAAAGGATTGGTACCTCGATCAAAGTCCCGCGGTGATGACCGATTGGAATGTTCTAAAAGAGAAGTTCATTGAGAGATTCTTCTCGCACAACCATTTTATGGAATCAAAGATCGCAATCTCCGTGTTTTCTCAAGGTGCAAATGAGTCCCTAAATGAAGCATGAGAGAGATTTAAATCCATGATATGGAAGTGCAAAGGCCACATGTTCGATGAATTGACACAAATCCATATCTTTCGAAATGGTTTCTAACCAAATTGTAAAACCTTGTTGGATGTTACTTCGGGTGGAACTTTGCTATCAAAAAGTGCGGAAGAAGCGACAAATATTATCAATTGTATGGCTCTCAATGACTTGCAAAGTCAAAATCGTGGAAATTCTTTGAAGAACCCCAGAGTTCTTGAATTAGGAACTAATGATGTAATACTTGCACAAAACAAACTTCTATTGCACCAAGTGGAGCTCTTGAGGCAAGAAATGTCAAAGCTTCCCCAACAATTGAAGGAGTTGCATGAGCATCCGGGCAAGAACAAGCAAGTCGCAAGTTGTGAGTTATGAAAAGGTGATCATGATACCGGATTTTGTCCACCACCGGGAACCGAAGAAGTCAATTACATGCACAAAAATCAAGGGTACCAAAGACAACAACAACCTTATCAACAACATCCTTACCAACAACAACCTTCTCAACAACACCATTACCAAAATCAACAACATCAAGGATATCAACTGATGGGCTAAAGACGTGTCTACTTATGCGTCTAGCGGTATCTTACTGCAAGTGCACAGCCTATCGAAGTAATATTTAAGATTATCGATCCACAGGGATTCTATGGTTACCTAGTGCTAGATGAACTTCTAGTTTAGCTAAGGCGAATGGTTGTCACAATTTTTGTTGATTTTAGAATATTAAAGGCGGAATTAAATTTAAACTTTAATTAAGTAGTTTTAAGACGGTCGGTATGTAATTATATTAACTTAGGTGGGTCAATCTAACCTAGGCTTATTTAAGATGTTCACTTAATCTATTCGGTAGGGATTACCAGTTTAAATACCCTCAACTCACACTCTCGTGGTCTTATATCAGATCTTATCCCTAAAGCCCTATGCCTGCTCTCGCTAGCCCATAAGTGTTTAGAGGTAATTTTTGGAAACTAAGTAATTCTAATTTATCTTAAAGCGCTCTCGCTGTGTTTAATTTAAATGCCTAACTTTAGCTATCTGGTTAAAATCTCACACTCTCGTGGTCTTGACCTAACGTAATACTCTTTTCTTACTCTCGTAACAAAAAGGTCTATTTAATTAAAAAGTCTCAGCCAGAAATGTTAAGTGATTAATTATTTTTAGCCTATGGTTATATTTTACCGGTTAAGTTTGTTCTAACTACATACCGCCCTAAGGTGTTTAGCTACTCATCGATGTTGAACCAGACAGAGACAGAAAATTAAATAACAAATTACTCATGGCAGAAAAATAAACAAACATTATAAATAATTAAGTTTCAATATAATAAAACCTGGTTAACAATATCAGAGCGGACTCCTTCTTCCACAGACCGGAAAGCTCGGAGTTGGCGAAATCAAAAATAAACGAATGATGAAGGCTTAGAAAAAATAATAAACGTATAACAATTTCCTGATATTGGAAATTGTTATATGGCGGGTTTGGATACAATAAAGCGAAAAAGAAAATAATGCAGAAAATAAAAACGGGTCGTAAATCAGTTCGGCAGAGCTTCCGCAGGAAATTGAATAGAAAAATGCTCTGTACATTCTTCATAAAACTGGTGCTATTTATAGAACTCCAAATGGGCTGGATTTTTGGACTTTAGTTGGTATGGGCCTTGCTGAATTTGTGGAGAAAATGTAGGTAGTGGCAACAAAATAGGTGGAAATGGCCTTCACGTAATTCTTTGACGACGTCTTGGTCAAAAACCTAGAATATCCTTTGTCACGGTCGTGACAATGCTTTTACGCTCGTGACTTGTGACTTTTAAGTGTCACGGTCGTGACACATATCTCACGGTCGTGATACTTCATTTTGGGGTGTCACGGTCGTGACACCCTTGTGACGGTCGTGACGGCTGCAAAATATGCAGTTTTGCAGGAAGCTTCATTTCTTCCTCTTTTTATGATCGATTTTGTTCCTTTTTGTCTTAGTTCATGATTTAGCTCCACATAATGGTGTACCTGCAAAATGGTAAGAAAAACTCGAGAAATCGAGTGTTAAAACGACGATTATTCGATAAAACGTTAATGAAACCTAGCAATATAATCGATACGTTTTCTCGTTATCAAACTTCCCCAAACTTAAACCTTTGCTTGTCCTCAAGCAAATAGTCGGTTGAAAATCGGCGGACAAGATGTTATTCACATATACTCATAACAAATCAAACGAGGGATCGTTTTGTCGGATAATCCGATACTTTGATAGAACACTACCGATACACTAATGACGCAAGCAACAAGCTATGTCGTCGACTTCCCGTTAAATGAGCCAATCGGCAATTACTTTACGATTTCACCTAAAGTTTTTCGATCTTATTTCGCCCGGTTTCATTCTAGCGCAATCACATTAAGCCCTTTGCCTTAGCACGCACGTAGTGGAGTAGCCGGTTAGCGACTTTGATCCTTTTTTTTTTTAAGCACGGGGTCTGGTACACGAGTGTGGTAACCCTACATTTTGTATCCGATTTGGAGGTTGTGGGGGATCGAGCCGTAGCACGCCCTACCGAGTTTAGAACCAGTACCTCTGAACCAACCCGCAATGGACTCCTTCTCATATTTCTCGTTTCTTGTATGCGACCGTGTACTTTGGTGCAATTTCTTTTCATTTTGCGTCGAGATATGAAGGATCATTATTGATTAGGCATCAAACGCTTATATTCATCAGCTCCCCACGTGGTTTGTGTTCAGACGGTGCTGACTGCTAGTATAAACTACTCGGGGTTACTTTTGAACTGAAACTAAAAGTGTACTCGTAATGGTAATCGGGATAGAATCGCTTAAGTAGGAAGTCAAAGGTGTCAAGATTGTATTGGTCTTGTTTAATCGTTCTCAGCTTCCTATTTACGATTTCGTAGGTAAGTCGGGTAATGCGAATAATTAAAATTTTTTCGGTTATGGCTAAGTAAGCGGGAAAATTCGAAACTAAAGAAAATATCATAAAGATTTTGCACGCTTCATTAACTTGCTAAAGGGAAATACAATGGAATTGAAAGGTACCTCTCCCACACTATATCAGACATTGTCCCCAATGTTGTGATATAAATGCGGTTAAAGTACAGTACAAACGACAAAAACGAAAAACAAACAGAAGAAAAACAAAAACTATGGCTGCTGAGGACCGCGGGGTCGGCTTCTGGTGCGGGAGCGGCGTCTGGAAGGAGTCGCTTCAGGATCAGAACCGGTGCTGGTGGTCCCAGTGATGTCGATACGCAAGGCGTCTAACTCGCTGGAAATCTCGTTAAACCTCTCATTAGTAGCTGCTTGGTTAGCTGCAATCGTGCCGAGTAGAGCGTCGTACTGTTCCTTCTGCCTGCGCTCCAGTGCGGCATTCATCTGGTTCTGCTGATGAATCGCACGGAGGACATCCTCAAGAGTGAAATCTGGTGCAGTAGGCTGTCGGGTAGATGACTCTGGTATATCCTGGACAGGCTCACCTGCATCCATAGCGTCCTGCATCTCATCCGCAGGGAGGTCTGCCTGATCATGGATAGGAGCGTGGTCAGCAGCATCAGGTAGAACAAAGAGCCAGTTGGCTCGGCTGGATGGGTCGATGCGGTCGCGGGACGGCAGAATGATATGATGAAATACGGTGCCATGGACAACAGGGTTGTACCTGCCATCCTCTCGCTGTGCAATCAGGTGAGCGGACCTGCAATAACTCTTGGTGAGGTATTCGGCGGCTAGATGAGGTTGATCTGCGACCAAGTCACCAAGCCCCAACTGAATGGCCAGGGTGGTGACAATGCCGCCAATGAAGAACGGAGTGGATCCTCTGTGCGCAATAGCCTGGATGTGGTAAAGCATGAAAGGGGCAGCATTGATCGGCTCGTCATTAAGAGCACAATGCAAGAATAGAAGCTCCTTAGAGTTGAGCTTATGGTTGCTTTCTCGAGCGAAGATGGTGTTGCAAATGACTCGGTGGAAGTAGCGGATGGCCGGATTGTGAATGTGCGTGGCGTTGAGGCTTTGGAAGGCGGATGCACGGGTGTTTGTTAAGTCGTGCCATAGAGTGAAAGCTTGTTCACTAAAATTATCGGGCACGCGACGGTGAGCCTCAGTTCCGTGATCGAAGCCTAATAACTCGGCGATCCTGTCTTGCGAAAGGTTGAACTCTTGGCCATGCAATCTGAATTTTGCGAAACCAGTGAGCTGACTCAGAGAACCGGTGCCGGTGATGTAACTGAATGAACTTAAGAACTCCAGTGTCAGAAGTTCGAAGGTTGGCTGAGGTTGACTGCAAAGGTCCCAGAGCCCGACTTTGCGAAGCAGGTTCGTAACACTGGCCAGCATTCCGAGTTCCCTCAAACACACAGTGTCAATGTAACGCGTAGGTTGCACACTGCGGCTTTGGAAGCGGAGAAATCGTTCTCTCTGAGTTTCTCCAGCATCACCTTCTCTAAAAGTGATAGTATCCATTGCATGCAAGAGCTTAGAGTGAGGAATGAAGAATTTTGAAGTTTTTGTGAAAAAATGGTAAAATGGGAGAAATATTGATTCGGGATAAATAATGTAGAGTGAGAATGTAGTAGGTTGTGATAATGGGTGGTTAATGAGATTAAAGATGGTAAATGGGGTGTTACGGAGGTTATGGAGAAGATGGGTAGTTTTTTTTGGAAGTTATGGAGAAGAAGAAGAAGAGGCACGAAGAGAAACAGTTCTATTTCTCACGATTTCTGGTATAAGGGTCGTCACGGTCGTGACAGGGGTACGACGATCGTGAGACTCAAAAAGAGCGCGTCACGATCGTTATGGGGCAGTGACGACCGTGAGGCTTGCTACGTTAAATAATTTCCAGAAAAACACTTTCTCTCTTATTTCACATATTCTATATTAATGCATTTTCTTCACTAACACTCATAATAAATTATAAACACCATATAGTATATAGTTTCAATACAGTACTTCAATAGCTTGCAAGGCATGAGAGATTTGTATATATAATGAATAAATGCAAGCATAACAGGACATAAAATTAAAAGTACATAAATTGCTAAAAATGGAGAATTTTTGGAATTAAAGATGCATTGCATAATGTAATTGAAAATGAAGTTACATAAACGGAAATTTGCGGTAAGAAATTGGTGCGAAAATTAAATCTAACTAGAAACGAAAACAATGAAAAAAATAAACTAAATCACTTATAACATTATCAAAAGCGTTTCTTCAAGTCTTCGATGGCGGAATTCAAGTGATAGAACTGTTCGCATGTTATGTCAGTCAATCCTATAATATCCAATCGCATGCTCTTAATGTCTTCTTTAAATAGGTTAATGTCATTTTGGTAAGCATTGAGAGTGTTCATGATGTTTTGCAAGTTGTTAGCATAATCTCCTTGATTCACTTCAGGGGTTTCATAAACTTCTTCAGTGTGGCCAATGTCATGGTAACCAGGAGGCGTCTCAGGGTCAGTTTCGACATCGGTCATTGTATCATCTTTTATCTTGTAAGACTGAGGTGTTTCAGGAGTGGGTGGATAATCAGGTGGGTTTAACTCATAAAGCCAGTTATCCTTATTGTGAACACTTACTTTAGCATGGTTAGGCAATGTGAACAGGGTTACTACCTCGTTCCGGATTAGGTACTCAAAAGGTGGATGTCCTAAATTCCTTATGATATGTCTATTAAAGCAGAAGTTAAGATCCATAGGACGTATGTTACCTAAACGGTTGCACCTGTGCAATTGGTACCTAAGTCCTAAAGCATCAGCAATCATGGTTACAAGACCTCCTACTAAGATAGGTAATTCAGGTTCTTCTTGGATACGGGTGAAGGTTTGCATCATGAAAGGTACACCATTAACAGGCTGTCCAAGAGTGAAACATGACATAATAAATATTTCATCTTTAGAAACTCCGGTAATGTTTTCTTCTTTTCCAAAGAATGTGTGGGAAAGGAATTTATGGAAGTAACGGAGAGCAGGATTATGGATCTCATCATTATTCATGCCATTTGGTTCAGGGTGGTAGTTTCCGGTTAAAGTTCCCCAAAAGAAATCTAGCTCAATATCCATCAATTCTACCTGTGTGGTAGTAAAAGCAAATGGTCCACTAGGGAATCCTAACAAGTCAGCTAGTTCTTTATGGTTAAAATCATATTCTATTCCAAACAGGCGAAAACTAATAAATCCTTTCCTAAATCCAAAACCGCGCTCAGGTAGGTAAATTAAGGAGCTAAGGAACTCAAGGGTGAGCTCGCGGTAAGTCACAAACTTATGTTGGATCATTGAATTCTCCCATCCGATTCGGTTAAGCAAGTACATAATGCTATCATGTATTCCTAAGGTTTCCATAGTCCGATCATCCGGGTACAGGGTCAAATCCATTTGCCTCTGTGATAACTCTTCAAATTTCATTCTTTGGTTCCTACCCCTAAATTTGGTTTCCATGTGGTTAATTGGTTGGTTAGCCATAGTCAGTGCAAATATGGAGGAAACAAATCAGGAGAAGAAGGAAAGTGGAAAAGACTTTTAGAAAATCTGTAAAAAGTGATTTAAAATAAATATAAGAAAATGAAATGCATAATGTAATGGCAATAATAGTAAAATAAAACTATGAAACGACAAAACAAATAAACAAATAGTAAACGATAAAAAAAATAAAATGATGGAGAGAATAATTTAAATAGTTAAATGAGTAAATGGGTTGCCTCCCACTAAGCGCTGTTTTTATCGTCAAAAGCCTGACGTAATGCTTAGGTTTAGATTAATCAGGGGAATTAGTGGACAACTCTAAAAGCTTTAGATTATTCGCATAATCTCTATTTTCAACTTTATGATAATGTTTTAAATGTTGTCCGTTTACTATGAATGGTTCACTATTCCTACCCTTAATTTCTATTGCTCCACTCGGGAATACTTTAATTATTTCAAAGGGTCCTGACCATCTAGATTTTAATTTTCCAGGAAAGAGCCTAAGTCTTGAATTAAAGAGGAGTACAACGTCTCCCACACTAAATTCTTTCCTAGATAGGCGTTTATCATGCCATCGCTTAGTTCTTTCTTTATATATTTTAGCATTCTCATAAGCATCTAGCCTTAATTCTTCTAATTCGTTAATGTCTAGGATTCGCTTTTCTCCTGCAGCATTATAGTTTATATTGAGAGTTCTAATCGCCCAATAAGCTTTGTGTTCTAGTTCTACTGGGAGGTGACAAGATTTTCCATAAACTAATTTGAAAGGTGTAGTACCTATGGGTGTCTTGTAAGCGGTCCTATAAGCCCATAAAGCTTCATTAAGTTTAGATGACCAATCTTTCCGAGATATGGCGACAGTCTTTTCTAAGATTTGTTTAATTTCTCTGTTTGAGACTTCGACTTGTCCGTTTGTTTGTGGATGATATGGTGTAGCCACACGGTGTCTTACTCCATACTTAGATAGTAATTTGTCAAATATTTTTGAGATGAAGTGCGAGCCACCGTCACTTATGACGAGTCTGGGCACACCAAATCTGGGAAAGATTATATTTTTAAAAAGCTTTATTACTACTCGTGTATCGTTTGTAGGAGAAGCTATGGCTTCAATCCATTTCGAAACATAATCAACAGCTACGAGTATATAATTATTACCGAAAGATGATGGGAATGGTCCCATGAAATCTATTCCCCAGACGTCAAAGATTTCTACTTCTAATATTCCTTTTTGAGGCATTTCATCTCTTCTTGAAATATTGCCAGTGCGTTGACACCGATCGCAATTTATAACAGCGATGTGGACATCCTTCCATAGATTAGGCCAGAATAAACCGGTTTGCAAGATTTTTGCACAAGTTTTGGAAGTGCTTGCATGTCCACCATAAGGAGATGAATGGCATTGAGTAATGACATCTTCTATTTCTTCTTCGGGAATACATCGGCGAAAGATTCCATCTGGTCCTCTTTTGAACAATAATGGTTCATCCCAATAGTAATATTTCAGATTATGAAAGAATTTCTTTTTCTGCTGATAGGTTAGATCGGGTGGAAGAGCTCCTGCGGCTAGGTAATTGACAATGTCAGCGTACCATGGCAGTCCTACAGTTGTCTGGATTGTTTCCACGGATTCTGGTTCATTTATATCTAACCGAGCGAGGTCGCTTCCTAATTGTGCTATCAGCTGTTCATACGGAAAATCATCGTTAATCGGCACTTGTTCGGGTTTAATACCTTCTATTCTAGATAAATGGTCCGCTACGACATTCTCAGTACCTTTCTTATCTTTTATTTCTAGATCAAACTCTTGTAAAAGTAAAATCCATCTTAAGAGTCTTGGTTTAGCATCTTTCTTTGTTAATAAATATCGGATAGCAGCATGGTCTGTGTAAATGATTATTTTCGCTCCTACTAAGTAAGAACGGAATTTGTCAAGCGCAAAGACAACTGCTAACAATTCTTTTTCGGTAGTGGCGTAGTTCATCTGGGCAGAATCCAAGGTTCTACTGGCATAGTAAATCGCATGAAGTTTCTTTTCCTTCCTCTGGCCTAGAACTGCGCCTACAGCATAATCACTCGCATCGCACATGATTTCAAAAGGTAATCTCCAGTTAGGGGGTTGCATGATTGGTGCGGTGATGAGGGCTGTTTTTAGAGTTTCGAATGCTTTAAGACAATCTTCATTGAATATGAACTCAGCGTCTTTCATTAACAAACCAGTAAGAGGTTTAGTGATTTTCGAGAAATCTTTGATGAATCGTCGGTAAAAACCGGCGTGTCCTAAAAAACTTCTTATTTCTCGAACGGTTTTAGGGGGTTGAAGATCTTTTATTACTTCAATCTTAGCTTTATCAACTTCAATTCCCTTGTCTGATATTACATGACCTAATACGATTCCTTCGTTGACCATAAAATGACATTTCTCCCAGTTAAGCACGAGGTTTACTTTTACACATCTTTCTAATACCATTTCTAAGTTCGATAAACATCCTTCAAAACTTTGCCCACATACAGAGAAGTCGTCCATGAACACTTCCATGATGTTGTCTATAAAATCTGCGAAGATTGACATCATACATCTTTGAAAGGTTGCAGGAGCGTTGCATAATCCAAAGGGCATTCGTCTATAGGCGAACGTTCCATAAGGGCATGTGAATGTAGTCTTCTCTTGATCATCTGGATGGATAGGGATTTGGAAAAATCCTGAGTAACCATCAAGATAACAGAAGTACGAATGCTTGGCTAATCGTTCTAACATTTGATCTATAAAAGGTAGCGGGAAATGATCTTTTCGAGTGGCTTTGTTTAGTTTACGATAATCTATGCATACTCTATATCCCGTCACTACTCTTTGAGATATTGATTCACCTTGAGCGTTCTTCACAACAGTGATACCTCCTTTCTTTGGCACTACATGTATTGGACTAACCCATTCACTATCAGAGATTGGATATATTATTCCGGCATCTAGTAATTTTTTAACTTCTTCTTTTACTACAGTGCTAAGGGTTGGGTTAATTCTTCTTTGAGATTCTCTGGAGGTTCTGCAATCTTCTTCTAGCAGAATACGATGCATACAAACTGAAGGACATATTCCTTTGAGATCAGATATGTTATATCCTAATGCAGTCGGATATTTCTTCAAAACATCTAAAAGTTTCTTTGTTTCTATAGTTCCTAAACTGGAATTTATTATAACTGGTCTTTTACATTCAACGTCTAAGAATTCGTACCTTAGGTTATGAGGTAAAGTTTTTAATCCTAATGTAGGTTTTTCTTTACTTGGCATAGGATCCGGTGTAAGTGCTAAACTTTCGCTTAGACTATCGTCCTGATATGGTTTACGCCAATTATCATCTTCGAAAATTGGAGGGATTTGAATTTTCATAATTTCAGAATAAGTGGTCTCTTTTAGTTCCATTTCTCTTACACATTCGTCAATTACGTCCAATAGATAGCATGTATCCTCTATAGCTGGTGATTGTAAGAATTGTGTTAGAATAAATTCAACTTTCTCTTCACCTACTTCAAAGGTTAGCTTTCCTCTTTTTACGTCTATTATAGCTCCGGCGGTAGCTAAGAATGGTCTTCCTAGTATGATAGGTGTAGTGGAGTCTTCAGATATGTCCATGATTATAAAGTCAGTAGGGATGTAGAATTGTCCTATACGTACTGGGACGTTTTCTAGTATGCCTACAGGATATTTAACAGAGCGATCGGCTAGTTGAACAGACATTTTAGTTGGTCTCAGGTCTCCCATGTCTAGCCTTTTGCAAATCGTTAAGGGCATAACACTGATACTGGCTCCTAAATCGCATAGAGCTTTGTCAATGACGAATTTTCCTATTACACAGGGTATAGAGAAACTTCCTGGATCTTTTAGCTTAGGAGGCATTTTATTCTGAATTATGGCGCTACACTCGGCAGTAAGTGTAACTGTTCCGTTATCCTCTATCTTTTTCTTATTGGATAAGATTTCTTTTAAAAACTTAGCATACGAGGGTATTTGGGTAATTGCTTCTGTAAACGGAATAGTAATATTCAACTGTTTCAGAAGTTCGACAAATTTCTTAAATTGACCCGTCGTCTTGGAATTTATTAATCTTTGAGGGTACGGAATTGGTGGTTTATAGGGTGGTGGAGGCACATAAGGTTGTTCTTTCTCCACTACCTCTTGATTGTCATCTTCCTTTTCTTCTGGATCATTCACCATTTCAGTCGGTTTATCCGGTTGTTGGTACATGGCTGGATTGTCAAGTCTTGGATCGGTAGGTCCGTCAAGTTCCTTGCCACTTCTTAATATCACAGCGTTAGCATGTCCGTTCGGATTAGGTTGAGGTTGTCCAGGGAATACTCCAGCTGGTGCAGCAGTAGGTGCTTGTTGTTGAGCTACTTGTGAAATCTGAGTTTCTAGCATTTTGTTATGTGTAGCTAATGCATCTACTTTGCTCACTAATTGTTTGATCTGCTCATTAGTGTGAATGTTTTGGTTTAAGAAGTCCTTGTTTGTTTGAGATTGGTTAGCTATGAAGTTCTCCATCATCAATTCAAGGTTCGATTTTCTAGGGACATTAGGAGCAGTCTTTTGATATCCTGGTGATGTAGCTGGTGCTTGACCTGGTGCGTATAAAGCATTGTTATTCTTATAGGAGAAGTTCAGATGATTCTTCCAACCTGGGTTATATGTGTTTGAGTAAGGGTTTCCTTGAGCATAATTCACTTGATCAGTGGGAGTTCCTGTCAATAGTTGACAATCAGAAACTTCGTGTCCTGAAACTCCACATAACTCACAGTTAGGTGTTACTGCAGCCACGTTGGCTGTTGGTGTTATGGCCAAGTTGTCGATCTTTTGGCTTAGTTGGTCAAACTTCGCATTGACTTGGTCCATACTACTTACTTCATACATACCTCCCTTTGTTGGTTTCTCAGTTGCGACTCTTTCGCTTCCCCAGAGGTAATGATTTTGAGCCATACTTTCGATAAGTGCATAGGCATCATTATATTCTTTATCCATCAATGCACCGCCCGTGGCAGCGTCAATTGTCATTCTTGTATTGTACAAGAGTCCATTATAGAAGGTATGGATGACCATCCATTCTATTAATCCATGATGTGGACAAAGTCTCAGCAGATCCTTATAGCGTTCCCAAGCTTCGAATAATGATTCACTTTCTCTTTGCTTAAATCCGTTGATCTGAGCTCTCAGCATAGCTGTCTTGCTGGGTGGAAAATACCTGTTTAGGAAAACTCTCTTTAGTTCCTCCCACGTAGTTACTGAGTTCGAAGGCAGAGATTGAAGCCAAGCTCTTGCTCTGTCTCGAAGCGAAAAAGGAAATAAACGTAATCTAATAGCTTCTTGGGTAACTCCATTGGCTTTTACGGTATCGGCATATTGCACAAAGATCGAAAGATGAAGATTCGGATCCTCGGTAGGATTTCCGGCGAATTGATTTTGTTGCACGGATGATATCAACGAAGGTTTTAGTTCGAAATCGTTTCGGTTGATAGCCGGCGCTGCAATGCTTGAATGCGGTTCAGCTTGCGAAGGACTGGCGTAATACTTGAGTGGATGATTCTGTTCTTCAGCCATCTCTGCGTCCTTTGATGTTACGACTGGTTTAGGCGGATCTAATTGAAGATCTGGAATGTTGTAATTATTTTCGTAATCGAATATACGTCTTCTTACGTGTAAGAAGCGTTCCGATTCAGGGATTAGAGGTTGCAAGTCTTCGCTTTTAGAGCGAGTACTTGGCATACACTCGGAAATTAAATTAAATTAAATAGTTGATACCTTAGTCTAGACAATGCTACCTAAATGCACTAGTAACTAAATTAAGGAATCCCCGGCAACGGCGCCAAAAACTTGATGGGCTAAAGACGTGTCTACTTATGCGTCTAGCGGTATCTTACTGCAAGTGCACAGCCTATCGAAGTAATATTTAAGATTATCGATCCACAGGGATTCTATGGTTACCTAGTGCTAGATGAACTTCTAGTTTAGCTAAGGCGAATGGTTGTCACGATTTTTGTTGATTTTAGAATATTAAAGGCGGAATTAAATTTAAACTTTAATTAAGTAGTTTTAAGACGGTCGGTATGTAATTATATTAACTTAGGTGGGTCAATCTAACCTAGGCTTATTTAAGATGTTCACTTAATCTATTCGGTAGGGATTACCAGTTTAAATACCCTCAACTCACACTCTCGTGGTCTTATATCAGATCTTATCCCTAAAGCCCTATGCCTGCTCTCGCTAGCCCATAAGTGTTTAGAGGTAATTTTTGGAAACTAAGTAATTCTAATTTATCTTAAAGCGCTCTCGCTGTGTTTAATTTAAATGCCTAACTTTAGCTATCTGGTTAAAATCTCACACTCTCGTGGTCTTGACCTAACCTAATACTCTTTTCTTACTCTCGTAACAAAAAGGTCTATTTAATTAAAAAGTCTCAGCCAGAAATGTTAAGTGATTAATTATTTTTAGCCTATGGTTATATTTTACCGGTTAAGTTTGTTCTAACTACATACCGCCCTAAGGTGTTTAGCTACTCATCGATGTTGAACCAGACAGAGACAGAAAATTAAATAACAAATTACTCATGGCAGAAAAATAAACAAACATTATAAATAATTAAATTTCAATATAATAAAACCTGGTTAACAATATCAGAGCGGACTCCTTCTTCCACAGACCGGAAAGCTCGGAGTTGGCGAAATCAAAAATAAACGAATGATGAAGGCTTAGAAAAAATAATAAACGTATAACAATTTCCTGATATTGGAAATTGTTATATGGCGGGTTTGGATACAATAAAGCGAAAAAGAAAATAATGCAGAAAATAAAAACGGGTCGTAAATCAGTTCGGCAGAGCTTCCGCAGGAAATTGAATAGAAAAATGCTCTGTACATTCTTCATAAAACTGGTGCTATTTATAGAACTCCAAATGGGCTGGATTTTTGGACTTTAGTTGGTATGGGCCTTGCTGAATTTGTGGAGAAAATGTAGGTAGTGGCAACAAAATAGGTGGAAATGGCCTTCACGTAATTCTTTGACGACGTCTTGGTCAAAAACCTAGAATATCCTTTGTCACGGTCGTGACAATGCTTTTACGCTCGTGACTTGTGACTTTTAAGTGTCACGGTCGTGACACATATCTCACGGTCGTGATGCTTCATTTTGGGGTGTCACGGTCGTGACACCCTTGTGACGGTCGTGACGGCTGCAAAATATGCAGTTTTGCAGGAAGCTTCATTTCTTCCTCTTTTTATGATCGATTTTGTTCCTTTTTGTCTTAGTTCATGATTTAGCTCCACATAATGGTGTACCTGCAAAATGGTAAGAAAAACTCGAGAAATCGAGTGTTAAAACGACGATTATTCGATAAAACGTTAATGAAACCTAGCAATATAATCGATACGTTTTCTCGTTATCATCAACCAAGAAGCAGTTACCAAAATAACCAAAAGTTTCCATCCACCAGACGAAGGCGGAGGCACCATATCAAAAGTCCTAACAGACTACTAAACATGCCATCTAAGCCCTAAAACTAGCCCTAACCTCATGCATCTCTACTAAGTGAAGATCAAAAGCTATCCTAGGGCAAGAAGGTAACAAAACTTACAAGTTTTTAGAAGTTGGAGAGATGGTCGGTTGGTTATCCTCAGTCGCAGTGGCGGAGGACAATGGTTCACGGCGAGTCTGAGAACTGAAGTTCTTACCGTCGTCGAGCAGAAGGACGATGAACAAAAAAGTATGAAAATGGTTTCCAACATCCTATTTATAGCCTTCCTTAGCACGTGCACAAGCACGTGTGGCCTAAGATCTATGAACGGTTCACTCATGACCTAGGAGCAGTCGTAGGCTAGCCATCATTACGCATTAAATGCACATGCTTCCCAAGGCTCATGCGTGAGGTGACTCTTCTGCATACCTTCAGTTCTTGAGCTCCCCGTCTGTCGACCACGTCTCACGTCCAGGTGCAATCGAGCCCACCCTTGGTCGAACCGACAACGAAAATTCTTACAAGTCTCAGTTCCCATCCCTGATATGGAGAGCCACCCTTAAGTCATCACTTCTATGACCGGAAGCAGCGACTTGGGGGGCTCTTGTTCCGAACTGACCCAATGACTAGGCATGGCCGAATCCACTCCTTCACCCAGGATGGCCCAATAGCCTAATGTCAAAGGAACCCACTGGATTTTATGCCCCTCAGCTGAGGAGAACTTGTCACCCACGATTAGACGTGGTCGAATTTCTCGCCCCCTTTCAGACTTATGTCCGATGCCCGGGGAAGTCACTCAGATTCAGCCAAAGTTGGCTCATGTTCAGATACCTCTCTACCCGACACACATCCATCTAACCAGGCAAGCTCAGAGCAACGACTAGTTTCTGGCAGTTACCTATTTTCGATGGATCCGTGTTCCAGGCCCAAAATAGGGACCAATAGCCAAGCGTTGGGGCTCTATATAAATCCTCTCACTTGAAAGGGCCAATTATTAAATATTCACTCTCTTAACTCTCTTTACTTGTACTTGCTCACTCTTCTTCCCTGTCTTACTTTGGCATCAGAATGTCTTGCAGGTACACTCCTCTTCTCTCCTCGACGATCGAGCATCATCATTAACTTATGTGGCCCACCTCAGATTTTGATCTCCAGGAACGATATATATATATATATATATATATATATATATATATATATATATATATATATATATATATATATATATATATATATATATATATATATATATATATATATATATATATATATATATATATAAGTTAATAGTCATTTATCCCCTTACAATATAGGAGAGTTTTGATTTAACCCCCTTTTAAAAAAAAATTGGATTACCCCCTTACATTTTTGGGTACCCCCCTAAGCGTGTAAAAACAAGGGTGGTAAATCAAAAAATTTATTTTTTACAGGGGGTAATTTTTCTACATGGGGGCAAAAAGACTTAGAATTTTAAAATTACAGGGGAGTAATCCAAAATTTTATTTTTTAAGGGGGTAAATAAAAGCTCGACTATATTGCATGGGATAAATGACTATTAACCATATATATATATATATATATATATATATATATATATATATATATATATATATAATCGTTCTGGTGATCAAAATCTTGTGTGAGCCACATACGGTGTTGAAGATGCTAGGTTGTTGAGAAGAGGATGAAGGTGTACCTGCAAGGCACTTCGATGCTAAAGTAAGAAAACGAGCAAATAAATGAGCAATTACAAGAGAAAGTATTGTTCGAGTCAAAATTGGTCCATATTTTGGGTCTGGATCATGGATCCCCCAAAAATAGGTAACTATCAGAACTAGTCGTTGGAATGAGAAGATTTGCTCGGATAGGTGTGCATCGGGCAACTAGGGAATCCAATAGGAGCTAACCATGGTGATTCTGGATGACTTATCTACTATTTTGGACAGAAGTCTAGACAGGAGCAAATGAGAACGACCATGACGAACCTGGTCGGTGCTTTCTAGTCGGCATAGGGGCAGAGGACGTGTGGGTCCTATTTGGCTTCGAATGGCTATATTTGGTCTATTGAGTCGTCCTGGATGCAGGAGTGGATTGGGTCATGCCTAGTCATTAGTCCAGTCTAGAATTTTATATATATATATATATATATATATATATATATATATATATATATATATATATATAGAGAGAGAGAGAGAGAGAGAGAGAGAGAGGGAGGGAGGGAGAAAGAGAAGTGTACCCCGAGATTTATAGTGGTTTGTCACGTTTGTCCTCGCTTTGTGCTTAATCCATTCTCCAATGGTTGTCCATTGAAAAAGGATGAGAAATAAAATGAAAGAAATCGTTTGCATCTATTCAAGAAAGATTCAAAACCCTTTTAAAATATAAGAATAAGTGTTATTATGATTTTTCAAAATTATCAAAGAAAGAATGTGTTTTCTGAAATTCTAGTATGACAGACTCAAATGTCGAATACGATGTTGAGACATCAGATTTGTTACTTGTTAAACATGGCAAGGTACAAACAACATCATCATACAATTCTGATATACCAGATTCTAACTATCCTACAGGATGTTTAGACATCTGGTTTGACATTCAGTAAGAATACTGCATAATATATAAAACTGAAAAGCGGTAAAGAACATATTCAAATTGTTAACCCAGTTCGATGCAAACTCATCTACTATGGAGGCTACCAAGCCAGGAAGGAAATCCACTATGCAGTATCAATTCAATGACCCACAAAAAACTACTCAATTTACAATCCTCTCACTTAATTACTACCAATGCAACTTCTACTCAAGAACTCCTAAGTATGAGAACCCTTTCTCACTCTGTCTCAATCACAATTGTGATAAACTTAACAATTCAAAGTCAGAAGACACATTTCCATGGCAACACCTTAACCTTGCTTCAAAGCTTCAATCAAGCACAACATACCTCTTGCTTAAGAATGAATCTTGTTGCATATGGTTGTGACTAGAACTCAACCCTAATGATATGAATTTTACATCTTTGGTTGGTTACTAAACCTATATTACAAGGTTTCTTTTTATAACCTAATCCCAACTGGATTTTGGGCCTAAAAATGCAGCATAGCAGCTGCTACAATCATGCAGAAAAATCTGCTACAAATAAGATCTTCAAAAAATAACAACTTCCTAAAATATCTCTAAATATAGAAAGTCTATATTTATTCAATATTTTTCTACAATATGAATTTGAATCTTCAAGATCTTTAAATCAGCGCCACATTGGATTGTGTTACATTCTCTGATTATTCTTCTTCTGTTAAATAATAACATAATCTTCAATCCATCTTTATCAGTTCATGATATCGAATGAACAATCTTGACATCCTCTTCGACATGTTGTTCCAGATGTTGAAACACTTCAACTCAACATGTTTAGGCACACAATATGACTTCCTTGCTTAACTTGTTCTTTATTTTGCAAGGTCCTATACATTTTATTCTTTCTATATTTGTTTTACAAAATTAATGTCAATCCTATAAATACAGAACTTACATTTTCTAACATTAAGAAATATTAAGAGTTAAAAGTAATGTGGAACAAAATCAACTTAACATGTTTAGGTGCACAATAGGACTTCCTTGCTTAACCTGTTCTTTATTTTGCAAGATCCTATACATTTTATTGATGTTATATTTGTTTTACAAAATTAATGTCAATCCTATAAATACAGAACTTACATTTTCTAACATTAAGAAATATTAAGAGTTAAAAATAATTTATAGGTGTTGGAGATGAATCAAAAAAAGAAGTGATAAAATCATGTTTGATTCAAGTCACGAGCATTTGGTGATTTGAGTCAAGTGAAAAAGTAATGTGGAACAAAATCAACACTTAAAGAGAGACTCATTTTTCTATGATTCGAGTGAATACTAAGGCATGACTCGACTCACCCAGGTTATGATTCGAGTCACAACTTTGTCATGATTCGACTAAAACTTGACAGTGGCTGAAAAAGGGTTTGTCATTCGACTCATGTACAAATTGTGATTCGACTCACATAATTCATGATTTGAATCAAGGCAAATGTTATTCGACTCACAAGATGCAACAAAGTCCTAGTTCCCAACTACCTTGTTTGATTCGACTCAAGGGGTTGTGTGATTCAAAACACACATCCAAAATCTCAAAAATTCTAATTTTTAACAATGTTTTGAGATTCTACATTTGACATGACTTTAATCAAAACTCGACTAATTTACTTAAAGCATAATATTCATACTCAAACACAAACAATTTGAATTATACATGCTAAAATACGGACCCCAAACTTGATCTTAAAATACATGCAATTGAGGAGAAGACTCAAATATAAAACTTAAGGGATAAGCAATAAAACCACGTCAGATTTTCTCCTTAATATATCATAAACAACTTTAAAAATCTCTAACAACTATTAATCACTAGGAATTATCACATATTATACTTTTAACGAAAATGCGTTGTATGCAATCTTCTTTAGATGATGATTTTATAATCTTTACACTCTTTAGTTATTGGTACTATCACCATAAAATATGTTTATTGTCCAATTGTCAAGTTCTAATTTTGAGTAAGTATAAAGTCTTCCTAGCCATGATAGACACCAATAAACTTAAAAAAAAAAAAAAAAATAAAAAAAAAAATAAAATGTTCGACTGAGTTTATAAATGTTTGACATGTTATCTACCAAAAAGAGTTTGTCTATTTATTAATTTTTTTCCTATATATTAAGCACTTTTGTTGTAGATTGCAAGTGACAAGCAATTTATTTTTAGGTACACCAACAATGTATGCAAAATTTCTCAAAGAAGCTCCTCCTATTAATAGCTATTAATTCTATCACAATTCAAATATCATACTTTGCACAAAAAATTTCCAAAGAAACTCAACCTATACTAGTTAACCTAACAATTTATTACTGCACATTAATAACCCTTAGCAATAGCTAGAACTTATTATAGGTTAATTATGCTCCTAGCACTAAGTCCTTTTACATTATAGAGTACCAAAAAAACTCTTCTTTTAGACCAAACTGATTTCCCAAGAAATGCCACCAACTTGTATAAGTAGCCAAAAACTTGGCTTATAATATATTCCTTTTGTTATTTGCACATGCACCAAGATAGTGGAAATTACAAGTAGAATATGATTTTAGATGTCAATTATTAGAACTAATCTAGTAAAAAAGCTGTTCAAATAAGGAAATTTTCTAGGAGTATATTCAATAATTGAGTTGATTTTGAAGGAAAAAAAAAGTGCCTTTAAAATTAGTCCTTTCTATATTTTATATAAACTCATCATTATATACATGGTTTAAAATCAAATTTTTGCTAAAAAATAAAATAAAAAATGAAAGTCACTAACACAAAAATAATAGTGTCATCTCTTTGTGAGACCAAAATTTATATCCACATATCTCTAAGGTAGGTGTCTGTATTAAGGGTATCTTAATGACATTACCCATATGTGTATGACCCCACTTTAACCAAAGAAAGCATAGTTAGTCTCAATCACAAGTCTAATCTTAATTTGCATTATATCTCTATAGTAACACAAAAAGGTAGATCCATTTATCTCTGAGTATCACATAAGTAAGACTAATTATTTCACTTTAGGACCTTACCAATTTATATAAAATATAATTATAGTGATTTGACTCTAATAGCACTTTCTTTTTTACTTTGTTTGTTTGCTTATTTTGTTGTTAAGTTTGGAAAAGTTATTTGGAGGGTTGGGATTGGTGCTGTAGGAGCCCACATGTTCATGTGTTAAAAGGAGATGAAAACGCCTTGACATAAGGGTTAATTAATTGATGTGATGTCACTATTAACATAAAATATCACTTCATGGTTTTTTTAGGAACCACCATAATTAGTTATATTTATTCACTCCATGTGGATCCACAAACTACTTTATTAAGATCACATTTCTTTTGGTGTTCTAGTCTTTAGTTTAACTTAATTTTTATCGATAGAGGGACAATTGTAACACATATGGATCTCTGCATTAGCATTTTTACTCTACTTCACGTTCTAATCATTCAATATTGTTGATCTATAATCAATAAAATTTTAGTTTACAACTATATAACAAATTTTGTAATAACTCTTTACTGTATATTTATATAATAACAAATTTTAGTTTTAGGTTTTAGGAGTCTAGAATCTTCTGATTCCTATAGAGAATTGTTAGAAAAATGATAGTCCTTCGTATTTTAATCGTTTTGAAAAGACGTTCTTCTAAGGTAGATTTGTTTTAAAGTTTTGTGATATTAGAACTTTTATTGTGGATAATTTTTTAAGAGAGTAATATCATCGGTTTGACGTCACTAAGATGACATAAGTAATATTAGTTTGCCTCATTCAATAACCCTTAAGAACTTTATTATTTTTTTTCCTGTGTCACTAAGGCGACTTACTTCATTTCATGGTCCTTAAACTCTGTAAATCACTTTGGAATATAGTTTTTTTTTTATGATTCTACAAACTGTTGAATTGATTTGATAGTCTCTTTCCAAATTTACGGACAAACATCTTAATGTAATAGATCGAAGTAAATTGAATCTTAATTTAAACTGAAACAAATAAGTACACAAAATATTTCTAAATAAAACATCAAAACTAAAAAAAAAAACAAAGAAATCAAACAAGAGAAAAATCAAATACAACAAAAATACAAGATAAAAACGAGTATAACCAATAGTAGAATTAGAAAAAGAGTCAAATGTCATCCATTAAATCTTAAAGATTAAAATAAAATAAAAAGATAAATAGAATAACCATAACTCAATAATAGAGGGATATGAAGATTTGATTGTGTTTTGAGAAAGGAACATGGTGTAGGATATGTTTATGAATGTATATTCTTCTTTCAATGTCTTTGTTTTCTCCTTGTGAATGTATATTCATTCTAGTTATGACAAATATCCATTTTGAATAATTGATATGAAGAAAACACAAAATAAAACACATCATTTCAATATGTTTCTGTGTACAAAGTCTTTGGCACTTGGCTGTTATGCAATTCAAACTGTTGCTATAACCATGGATTGGTCTATTATGACAACAAACCTTTTTTTTTTTTTTCTGTCGGTACAACCCAACGGAATATTTTTGTTCTTGATGTGAATATGATTTTGAAAGAAATGGAAATAACACCTTTTAATTATTAGTAATAATTTTTCCAATACATGTTGTAACATTAATATATTTAGTCTAGTTTTAGCTTGTTTATTTGATTTAACGCAAGAGTTTTTGGTGAAAAATCAACATTGACACGTGTGGCATTGTAATCATATATTGCATTGTAAGTGTCTAAATAGAATCAAATAAACTTCAAATGAAAGCTAAGATTTGTAAATTAAGAAAATACTTGTATTAAGTGTTGTGTGTCAAAATCTCAAATCCAGGCGTTGAATTTTTATTTGAGGACTCTGCTAGAGTACTAAAGCTAGGAATAAATATATACATGTTTGATACCATTTGATGGTTTTTTTTTGGTAGGGCTAAACATTGTTTGTAAAACTGTTGAAAATTAGAGGCTTTATTATGGTTAAAAGTCTTGTTACTAAGTAAGTGTGATTTGAATTTTGCATGAGATTAGCAACTTTAGGATTAAATTTAGGAATTTCAGTTTTTATAAAACATTGATTTTAAATTCGTTAATAGTTGAATTTGATAAACTTTTAGACATAACGCTTGAGAAGGGAGATATTTTGTTCTCAATGCATCGGGGTTTTGGGGGATTTTTTGTCTTCTCATTCTCAAATGCTCTATTAGGGATAGAAAGAAAAAAAAATCTGCATAGCCTCCTCTGATGTCGGCCATTGGCATGGAGATCTTGCATGGTCGACTCTTCTTTCTCGGATGACTCCTCTGTCTCCATCCCAACCCCAAACACAAAAGAAATCATTTTCACAAGCTCTTCAAAATATATGTGGCAAACCAGTTTTAATTTTTTTCAAAGGTAACCGTCTAGGATCAAGATACATTAAGAGACTTATAGAGCAGGATTCAAACACTTCAGGAATAATTTACATGGGAGATTGATCACTAGTAAAGGTAGCGTGTCATTGAAGGCATCTGAATTACGTGACAAACTCATGGGATTATGGAGTCCAATCACTAATTGAAATTTAACTCCTTTGCGATGTGGCTATTTTTATTTTTCATTCAAATCAAGAGGTGATCTCCACAAAGTTTGGAGTGTAGGGACACAAAATGTTAAACCCTCGCTTTTGTACTTGTCTGTGTGAACATCAAAATTTAGACCTAAAAATTTGAAAATTACACATGCTTAAGTGAAGTTGAGGATGCATGGTCCTCCCTTAAAGCATTGGGAACAAACTAATTTATTCTGAATTGCTTCTAGTATCAACATTCATTTATCAATTGATGAGCTTACAATGAAAAGAACATGGGGGACATTTTGTGTGTGTTTAGATAGACCTTAGCATGTCGATATTCTCTATAAACATATTTTGGTAGAATGAAAAAGTTATGCATTCTTCGTTGAATTAGAATACGAGAGTTTACTTATTTTTTGTGAATTCTTTGTTTGTGTTGGTCATAGTGTTAATAAATGTTAGAAGTTGAAAGGTAAAAATATCAAGAAGCATTTTATTATATAATCTTCAAGATACATGCCTACAAAATCCAAACAGGTTATACATGTTAATGATAATGTAAAGGACATAGAGACTGAAAATGATATAGAGAATGATGACTTTGTTGTGGTTATTTTGGATGAATGAGGTTAATGATCATGAGGAGCATTTTTCAAATATAAGCTCTCTAAATGAAGAAGAAATAATATTAGAGGCTACTAACAATTTGAATGAGAATTTAGTTATTGAGAAAGGGTTGACTGGTGATAGAAGGAAGAAACCCAATCTTGATCATGTAGTTATAAAAAATAGTGGTAAGAATTGGGTGAGAGACCCTAGTGGCGATTTTTATTTGGAAAAATATACTAACATGTGGCATGATAAAGATAATCCTCCTAAGCCACATCAGTAAAGTTTACTTTGGTCAAGAAAAAAAGGTATGGTGATACATAAACTTACTTAGTCTAGAATGGAAATCAACATTTGAACCATTTTGAGAAACACAACACAACTAAATTAAATCCATTTATTGGAATGCTAGAGTAGTAAAAAAACATTGATACTAGGCTAGCTATTAAAAATATTTGTGATCAACAAAAGCTTGAATTGCTTTTGATTATTGAACCAGTCATTCCTTATTCCCATTTCCTTGTTAAGTGTCTTAAGAAAATCAAACTAAAGATATTTGCATTAAATTTTAGACATATTCACAATTAAATCCTATGAGCTTTTGTTCAATAGATATATATCCCTTTTATATTAAGTTTATCTAAAAAACATGTAACTTTTTCTATAGAAGTGAATCAAACTAAATTTTTCATTGCATTTGTATATCCATGTAAACCCCGTGTGATTCAAAGACATTTATTGAATGGACTTATCAATCTCCAATAGGCCAATCCTAGCTTTTGGTGCATGATAGGTGGTTCCAATGCAGTTATTGGTTCCCAAGAGAAATTTAGTATATTATCTCCTAACAAAACTTCCATTGATGAGTTTATTAGTTGGAACAATCAAAATAATCTTATACATCTTGATACTAATGGTAGCTATTACATTGGGACCAATGAGAGGAAATATGGTGCTTACTCTTCTGTTAAACTTGACAAATCCATTTGTAATCAGAATTTGCTAGATAATTGGAACACAGTAAATTGATCCACTTGGATTAAGAATCACTCAAACCATTATCTTATTCTTCTTTGTTGTGACAAAGGTAAGTTTGATTCCGCTATGACATTCAAATATATGAAGGTTTGACCTAGGTTTGTTTTATCTGCTAAGATGAGATCTCTTAAAACTATCCATAAGAAATGGAACAAAAATACTTATAGAAATATTTATCTTAAATTCACTCAAGATACTAATTATGTTAAAAGGATATAACTTTTGATTAATGAGGAAAGTAAGAATGATGATCTTGTAGTAAAGGAAAATGCTCAACTTCTGTTAGATATAAGGTATTGCATATGCAGGAATAGTTTTTAAGGAACATTGTAAGAAATATGTGGTTTAAGGATGGGGATAGGAATACAATTTTTTTAGAACGTCAAATTTAGTTACACATGTAAATATTTTTAGGAGGAGAGCATTGATTACATAATCATGTTCATTTCATAAAACAATTGTAGTTATGCTGATTTTGTGGAGATAACTATTCAACAACTTATAACTTATGAGGATAATAAATATCTTAATAGAATGTATCAGCCTAAGGATATTAAGAATGTAGTACACAATATGAATGTCGGTTCTACTCCAGACCCTAATGGTTTTAGGGTATTTTTTTTTCCGAACCTATTGGGATATAGTGGGGAAAATGTGATCAATTCAATTAATTAATTCTTTGAACAAGGTTGGATCCTACCTAATTTCTATCTAGTCAATGTGACCTTGATACTTAAACAACATGGAGCAGATTCTATTTAACAGTACAAATCTCTGATAAATTCCAAAAGAGACTATAATTCTGCATGAATACATGACACTTATAGGCTCTCACTAACATGTTCAATCATTAAATCATTCAATTATCACATTGAATTGAGTTGTGATACATAATTAGTGGTGTCCTTTTATCATTTGGTTATTATGTAAGAACCTATGAAATCTACCAAAATGGATACACAAATCAAATATGAGTTTAGACATGTTCATCAGGCGAACATCTAGTGAGTCCAAGGCTGGCTCTCTCATTGAACCTAAATAGAAATAGGGCAGACAAATAAAGTGTGGGATTTAGCTTTCTTGCTAAGCGAGAGCCAACGCGCTTTAAGCGGGAGTTGGCAGAGAGTTTCAACATTCAAAAAGCCACATTTTTTTAAGCAAGACTTAGCGAAGTTCAAGCGAAGAGAAGTGGAAAGTTGGAAAATCAAAACTTCATCGCTTTCACTAAGAGGGTTGTAGCAAGCAATCAACGAAGAAAAATAGAATCAAAAGACATTGATTTCGCTTAGCAAGGAGGAAGATAGATGACTCACTTAACGAGCTATATTTCTCTAAGCTAAGAAAGGAAGTTCAACAAAGGTGGTTTGTAAATTCTTCATGATGAAGAAAAGTCAGTTCGCTAAGCGAGGCATCAGTTCGCTAAGCGAAGACAATATAACCCAAAATCTATAAATAGGGGTAGAAACATAGCTTTTGGAGATCTTGTTTTGTAAGTATTGTAGAGAATAGAGAGTAAGAGAGGGAGACTAAAGGATATGAGCTGGATACACATCAATTATCGAGAAATCACTGTTGATGCTCATTCATCTTTATTCCTCCATTTTGTATCAAGCTATCATGATGATGGATAGTCAATTCTTCTCTTGTTGGGATTGAAACTAATCCATCATACTTGTATGTACATTTATTGATTGGAGTAATATATATAATATCTTTACCCATGGTTATCAATATTATCTTTGTTTTATAGTTCAAATTCAAAGATTAGAATTGTTATTGAGAAATACGGTTCAAATCTTGATCTAAGATATTCATCTATTATACTCGATTTTCTAGACATAGACGTATGGTTAAATAATCACTTAAAGGATCAAATCTTAATGATTACCGATTGTTTGATAGATTGAGAATTCATCAATTAAACAATCTAGTAGAAACCATATCAAGAGTTTAGACATAAACACCTTTATGAGCGATCCGTGAAGATAATCATGAATATTGATAACACTGAATCGCACTGCGTATTTGACCTGGATTTGCACATGTTTATTAGGAATTTATTGTTGTTTTCTTTTGTTATGTTTGCTTTTGTTTTGTTTTCAGGTTTCTAGTCTGTCCAAAGCTCCTTGTGCGGAATTGAAGAAAAATGAGCAGAAAACCTAGTTTTTGACCAAAGTGTTCACATGGAATCCACCATGGCGGCAACCACTGGGTAGGCTATGACAAGGATGGTTACAAACTGATGTCAACTTCCACATTCTCCGTAACCTTCCTCCCTTAGTTCATATGGCGAGCGCCATAGGAGGGTTGCGGGCACCACCTTTGCATTTTATCATACCGCCCAAAAGGAGTTGGGGGCATCCTAGTCTTTCCATTTCATTTTCCTTGGATATATATATATAGTAGTTCATAGTTCGTTTTTCCTCATCCAAGCTTAGTTACAAACTTAAGCCATATATTGTTCAGTCTTGTAAGTGATAATCTCTTCACATTGAAGAGTTATCACACCATTGATCAAGTATGTAATCGAGTTTGGAGCACTTTGGTAGAAGTTAATCCTACCGCCATTTTCATTTCTAGTTGCATTTATTTCCAATTGTACTTGAATTAAAGCCTCCAATTTGGAGTAGGTTTCTATTTTATTGCATTTGTCTTTTATTTCGTTTATTTTATCGCATTTACCTTTACCTTACTTTATTTTCTCGCACTCGCACTCGCTTTTATTTCATTTTATTTTCTCGCACTCGCTTTTAACTTACTTTTAACATGATCCATTTTAATATGTTCATTTACATTTCCATGTCTAGCTAAATTTTAAAGGTTAGAATGTAAGGATCCTGGTAAAATAATATTTCACATAATATGTTTATAGGAATGCTTAGGGGCTATTTTTGTTTTTAACATAAGTTTTCTATACTTTATTTTTGTTGGGTAAGATCGAAAGTTGTCCAACCTTTGGTTAAAATTGGTTAGTCTTAATTGTTCAAAGGAAGCGAAAGTGCTTTGTCTAGTTAAGTAGGAGTTTTAAATATTATAGAAAACGATTTTAAAATTATTTTCGGACGCGTTTATGGGTTTAGAGTCTAGTTCGCATGAACCTCTATTGATTGAAAATTCCAAGTCAAAATACTTTTCAATTGAGTCAAGAAACTATATTACTTAAAAATAGGTTTATTACTTTAACACAATGTGCGTATTTTTTTAAGTGACAATAAGAGGGTTTGATTAAGGGATAAACTCAGTTTTGAATATGCGAAAGCGACAGTTCCCGTTAAATTAGTTATTTTCATAAGTAGAGAACATTGTCCCATAAGTAGTTCTATTTACAAGCATTTGGAATATTATCAAACCGTGTGAATTACATTCAAGTCTGTTGTTTTCATTTGAATTTACATCTTCGTACTTTATTTTCATTGTGTACTCTTTACTCTCGTTTTTTATTTGCCTTAGATAAACATCGTAACAATAGATAACGATAGATTGACATTTGGTCTCTGTGTGATCGATAATCTTTTATATTAATCTGACGTGATTCGTATACTTGCAAAAATACCGCTTCAATATTTTGGCTACGTTGTCGGGGACCAATTACGTCAAATTTCGTACCTTATTGTTACACCGTCTAGACTAAGGCTTTACTAGCTGGTGTTGCACCCCAAAATTTGCCCTTACAAGACAAGACTTTGTGTACTAAGAGGTTCACAAGGTTCACAAGACATCTCATTAGGTTCACAAGGTTCACAAAGTTCACAACCAGTCAGAAGATTTGACATTTCCCTCACACAATGCATCCTCCTAAGCAATGCATACTAAACTAGGGTTTCGACTTTAATCAGGCTAAATGGACTTCCAAGACTTCAAGTGAGCTTCATAACATCTTATATGTGTTTAAGAATCCCCATGACAAGTTTCAAGACTTTTCCCAAAGGTTTGCTCAGTCAGATGATCAGATAGGTTAAAATCAGTCAAAGCAGTTAAAAAGTCAAACTGAGGTCAACTGTGGTCAAACCAAAGTCAAACTTCATGATTTTTTTGCCAACATCAAGTATATGAAGTAAAATTCATCATTTGATCAAGGGTTGATCATGATTCATCAAGGAGATTTCGGATCATCAAGAATCAGGAGTTTCTAAATTAGGGTTTTCATAGGAAAAGTCAACTGAACTTTGACCAGCCATAACTTTCACATGCTTCATCAACAATTTTCCATCCAAAGCTCATTTTGAAGGAAATTGAATTCTCTACAACTTTGTGTCTCCAAAGCCAAGTCCAAAAATGCTTCATTTGGAAGGTATGAGCTAAGACATTATAGGTCATTTCAAAAGTCAACATCTTCCAAAGAGCATAACTTGATAATGGTAAAATATATGGATATGAGAGCAAAGATGTTTGTTAGAGGACTCTTTAAGCTTTCCAAAATGTCCAAGAACACCTTCATATCCTTAAAATTGAGGGACTTATGTCCTTGCAAAGTTAGGAAAGTTTTGAGAGGTTTATGAAGCAAATGGGGTCTTAAAAACCATAATTCACCAAATGGGCTTGCTTTTTTATGATCCAAACACTTCCATGACCTCATGCACGAATTAAAAATTATTTATTCATATTTTTATTTATTTTATTTTATTTATTATGATTTTTTACATTAAAAATCATTTTAAATCAAAATAAAATATAAAAGTGTGAATATTTGATTTGATTTTGGTTCTAGAAGGTCTTAATGATCATTTAGAGATGATTGAAATCATATAAGATCATATCAATCAAAAATAGTAAGAAGGATATCAATTTTTTTTCTCAATATTTGATTTGATCTTTGTTCTAGAAATTCTTAAAGGCCATTTAGAGATGATTGAAATCATATAAACCAAAAATAATAAGAAGATATCAATTTTTTTTCAATATTTGAAAGCATATCTTTTTCAATCTCAAGTGATCCAAAAGTCCAAAGTTGGATATGATTTTTTGATCTAATTACACTCACTATATATACATGAAGAGATCACAACACAAAGAGAGGAATTTGGCTGCTTCCAAGAGTAAGAACAATACTTTAAATTTTCATAAAAAATTCATAATTCGGATTCTATTTTGCAGGCTATATCAAAGTGTTTTGAAGGTTGGAATCTCTTCCTAGATCATCCTTGATGCTATCTCAATGCATTACATCATCCAAAACTCATTAAAATGCATAAACCGATTTCATCTTTAGCTTGAAATTTGATTTTTCGATTTCAATGATACAAGCAATATAAATGAAATTTGATTGTATATTATTGTTCATGATGATGTTTGTAATGTTTCTGGATATTTTGATTTAATGTTTGATGCAGAAACAGCTAAGTGTCATTGCTAGAGCTTGGGTTCGAATCCCAACCCCGGGTAAGTTTTGTTTTTTCATTCAATTTCTCATTATTTTCTTTATTGTTTTGTTTTATATTTAATATAAATTATATTTCTTATAAGAAAATATATTTAAATAATCATATGTAAATATATATATATATATATATATATATATATATATATATATATATATATATATATATATATATATATATATATATATATATATATATATATATATATATATATATATATATATATATTAACTTCATATTTTTCTAAAAGGGATCTCTAATTTATTTTCTAAAAAATTTTAATCTTAGTTTTTTTTATTAAAATATGTAAATATTATTATTATATATTTAATTTTGTAAATAGTTAAATTAATATTGTAATTTAAATTATAAACCCTAATTCTATTTTCTTTAAAATTCCTAACCCTAATCTTTAAATATTAAAATTAATTAAACTTTTCTAATATCTAATTAAAATAATTAATAATATTTTCTTTGTAAATAATTATTATATGGTTTATTATTATTATTATTATTCATATCATCTTATTTTCATCTCAAAAATTATTTAAAGTTGTTTATTTAAATCTAAAAATACTTAATTAAATTATATATATTTTGTATATTATTACTAACCTTTTCTTCTTATAATTATCACTAACCTTTTTTATTGTTTATACTTATCATTTTATTATATAATTATTATTTAAATTGTTTTTATTATAATGTAACTGTAAAAGCCATGTAATAGTTGTAGCTCTTATTTATAAATATATTGCTATGGTTAGTAAAATAGGGAGTGATAACATGTTTGCTTTAAAATTAACTTAGATCACTAATTATAAGATAAATATTTGAATTTGTACACGCACACACGTAAGTCGATCTTTGATCGCCATCTCACTTCTTAAGGGTTACCTCTCATGTTGCCTAAATAAAAGGTCAAGTAAGGTGTATAAAGCAAAGTCCCTTCTCTCATATCATCTAGTCCCTTAAAAGATAAAAAGATCAAGTCCCTTCATGGTTGCCTTCGTAAGTGATCTTGTCCCTTTCGAATAAAAGATGATAAGTCCCTTCGAATTGCTAAATACACCTTACAATTGCCTAATCACAGATGTCCCTTCACTTGTCCCTTCTTACATCCAAGGTAATGACTACCTATTCCCTAATAATAGGGATAGTTTTACCATGGAAAGAACATTCAAGAACAGTAAAGATTTAATCATAGGGTAGGTTCCTCTTAAGTATTTGCTCACTTATTCAAAAATACTTCATTACACTTTACATTTTAAACAATTTTCAAAACAAAGTCTTTATATATATCCGTACAAGGATCATTATAAAGAACTTAAGAAAATTTTTAATCACACACTACATTTCTCAAAACAGTTTAAAGTGAGCTAAGTAACTAAGAGCCCATGGATAACCATGGATGTAAAGGGTGCTAACACCTTCCCTTTACATAACCTACCCTCCGAACCCAAAAATCTTTTAAGGTCTTTCCTGTTCTTTTATGCCCTTTCCTTTGGATAAAATAAAAGTCGGTGGCGACTCTTGCTATCCGCAACATTTAACTAAAGTCAGTTCTCCCACCGTGTTATAGAATTGGAGACTCTGCTGGGGATTTAATAAAAGAGGGGTACCCTTAGGAATTAGATCACTTTAAACTTGTTTGCTTTGTTTGCTTTACTTTACTTGTTGGATGCTCTTATGTGTGAAAGATCCTAACCCGGATCTAGTGTACCTTAGGTAAATGGCAATAGACCAAGGAAACTGTACGGCGTATACCGATATGGTTGATCTGGTGGCCATAGTTAGTGTGACTTCTTGGTTGGTGCTTATGTTCCTTAAGTCAAGTTGAGGATAATATGAGGCTGCCATATGTTGTCAATGCACTAACTAACTTTTAGAACCCTAGTTATCCCATCTTGGCCTTTAGAAAGTAGTGAGGTAGCCGACTTTGGTGAAGACTGAAGTTGGTTGATACTCGATGCTACACTCATTGAGATTCTACACTTGGAGGGTTTTGGTTGGCAAGTAAGTTGCCTACTGAACAACCACCCTTGTGAAGGATCAATGATATTGTGATCCCTTAGAACCTGGTTACTTTATAGGACAGGATGAACCAACTAAACTTCAGGGGAGGGTACTTACCTTTAAACCTCATGCAAGCCTTCAAACCTAGGGCTATTGTGTGACTTGTTTGTGTGTGCCACATGTTTGTGATTGAGCATAACATCATAGCATCATCATGCATCATAAGCATAGCATTTTCACTAACCATTTCAAGGACCAAAGGATTTATCTTTGTTCTTTGTTGCAGGTCATGGCTTCTGCTCGTAGGAATACTATCCGGATCAACTTTGTAGGGATACCTCCTAAGCTTAAGGAATTGGTCTCTCAAGTTTCTGAAAATTCCCAATTCATCAAAAGGCATGGTCACCTACTGGATCTAGTCATTTCAGGGTTCAATAAAGACATGATGAGTGTTCTGTTTCAGTTCTTTGATCCTAAGCACCATTGCTTCACATTCCCCGACTATCAACTGGTTCCTACAATAGAAGAGTTCTCTAAACTTCTGGGTATACCTGTTCTTGATCAAAGACCCTTCACAGGCTTGGAGAAAGAACCTAAACCTGAGATTATTGTTGCAGCTCTACATCTGAAGAAGTCAGACATTGTTCTAGAAACGAGAAGCGGAGTTAAGGGTATTCTTGCTAAGGTGTTGATAGAGAAGGCTCAAGTGTTCTTGAAGGCTATGAGCTATGATTCTTTTGAGGAGATCTTAGCCTTGCTGATTTATGGCTTGGTGTTGTTCCCCAATCCAGATCAGTTCATAGACATTCATGCCATCAACATATTTCTGAGCCACAATCCAGTGCCTACATTGCTTGGAGACATTCTGCACTCTCTTCATACTCGTACTACGAAGGCACGAGGAACTCCGATGTGTTGCATACCTTTGTTGTCTAGGTGGTTTATTTCTCACCTTCCTCGATCAGTGATGAAGAATGAACAAGGGTTCAGGTGGTCCAAGAGGATCATGTCACTCTCTCATTCAGATATCCATTGGTGCTCAAGATCTATGGAGAATGTTACTATCATTGACCGTTGCGGGGAGTTTCCTAATGTGCCACTCCTTGGCATAAGAGGGGGCATTACCTACAACCCTTACTTAGCTTTACGACAGTTTGGTTACGCTCGGAGTGATGGTCCACATGACATGTTGCTTCAGGGTATTGTGTTTGACTACGACAACGATCTTCAAGGTTACCGTCAAAGGTTCATACGAGCATGGGGAAAAGTGAACAAGGTTGACAGCAAGACTCTGGAGCCCAAGTACACTATTCCTATGGAAGCTTACCTAAGATGGGTGTGATCTCGTGCTCAGACTCTCATGATGCCATATCCTGCCATCCTGCCAGTTACTATGGAGCCTGTTGCTGAAGGAGATACCTCTTATACCATCCTTCACCCAGACATGCCCACTGACATGGAAGATTTACAGAGGTCCTGGATCCAGTTGAAGGAGCAAAGGGATACTTTCGAGGCTCATTGCAAAGCAAGTCAAGAAAGAATCCTGGAGCTAACAAAGCAACTTCACGAGGAGCGGAATCTCAACTCATACCTCAACACAAAGAGGAAACGTCCATGGGAGACTTAAAACCCCATCTTTTGTATTTATTTCATTTCATTTTTAATGTAAGCCCAAGGGGCAAACAAATTTATTACTAATAAAAGTTTACCTTCTTGATTGTTTAAGAAAATTTAAATCTTGCGGTCCTTGAAAACATTGCATATGCATTTACATACCATATCATTGCATCACAGGTTTATTGTGTACAGGTTTCTTATCTTCTCGCTGTTTATTTCAGCAATGGCTCTTGAACAAACAGTTAAAGATCTCCAGGCACAAAATGCACAGTTCCAAGAGCTGATCCTGAATTTGTCCAAGGGGCAAGAAGAGTTGAAAGCACTCCTCTCTGAAAATCCTGAAGATAACAAGGACAATCAGTTGAAACAACTGCAAGCTGAGATGACAGAAACGAGGACCCAGATGAATGACCAGGTGGCTCTTATTCAAAGTTTAGCTCAGGGGCAAGAAGAGCTAAGAACCTTTGTCCATAAACTTCAAAGTAATGGAGTCAGGAATCTAGTTGTCAGTCAACCTCCATTAAAACAAGCTGATTTGGTTGAAAGGAAGATGAGGATAAAAGAAGGTAAGAGACAGGTTACCATTGATTGTTCTTCAGTTGAAGAAGAAAGACCTGATAAGGTTAACCCACCTCAACAAAAGGAATGTAGAAGGCAGTTTATCAAGTTCAACACTCCAATGTCACAAGTTCTGCAATGTTTGTTGGAGATGAAACTAGTTTCTTTGAAAAGTCCTCCTCAAAATCCTAAAACTGCCTCTCCTCACTATAATTCCAAGGCAAGGTGTGAGTATCACTCCAACAGTCCTGGACATGATACTGATAACTGCTGGGCATTGAAGAAAAAGATCCAAGACCTGATTGACGAAGGAATCCTAGAGGTTACTCCAGAAGGTCAAGTTGAATTCTATTATCGTCCATCAAACGCCGAAGCAGCAAGACAAATTGCCCAGGGTAGCAAGAAAGGAAGCCTACCTATTCCTGTTGAGATATGGGGCATCTTGGGACACCCAAGTGGTAAATTTGATTTCATGGTGAAGTATACTGCTCCTCAAAGTTCACAGATTGCAATTGAAGACATTCAGCCAACTGGATGGGACAACATTTGAACTTTCATTTGTAATTTCGTTTGTTTGTTTAAACACTTACTATTATGTTAAACTTTTGTTTTCATTAATGCATTGCGTATGTCTGTCTTGAATTAATCCATTCATTTCACTATGTTTTGAACTATGTTTCATATTTCTATTTTGTAATATTTAACTCCTGATAAAGCTATAAGCCTGTAGAGGGAGGATGACGAAAACAATACCATAATATTAGGCAGTATGCTTTTGAACAGACTATGCTGACGATGTACAGACATTGTTTCAATTCCTAAAAAGTGGAGAAATAAGGAAGTTAATCCCTAGTCAACCCTTTTGAGCCTATGAAGTAGGAGTTTTTATTCTCATGCAAATTAAAACCCTTATTCATAACCTGGGGCAGGGTAGTTACTCGGTTAACTCAACTATGCCAATTGTTTGTGTTGTACACAACTAATGATGGTTCTCTGTAATCATTAAACCTGAAAGTCAATATCTAGCAACAAAAAAAAAGCTCACTAAGTCAAAACCTATGAAGGAGACTTAATAAAAAATTAAGACATCCCGCTGACTGTAACCTTGAAATAAACAGTTCAGGCAAAAAGAAGGGATAACAAAGTCAAAAGAAAAAAGACGTCACTATGAATCCTCAACAAAGAAAGATGACTGAATGTTCAAATAAATTTTTGGTTTCTGAACCATCATAAATGTCAGTGTTACAATTCCAAACTCCTTTGAGCCTCAATGCATAAGTTAACTGAGTATAGGACTGAAGAACATCATGGATATTGGGTTGGGTACAAATAAAATTTGAGCCTTTATCCTTTGTTTCTTAAACCGTGAACCAGGACACGTTATAACCCTTTAAAAGTCCTAACTGAAGCATGGTTAGTTCGAAAGCATACTGCTGCAAAAAGGTATCCTGACTCCTTTAGGGCTTATTATAAAACTTGAGTTAATATCACAGTTTTCACCAAAAAAATGTTTTTCTAAAATAACTCATTTTCAAAACTTCAAGACAAACATAAGCATTGCATTTTTGAATATATTTGTTTGCATATACCTGAGTGTTTGATAAACAGAGAAACTTACAGGATGAATGTTCAATAAATCAAAGTCCTTCCGATAAACAAAGTTTCTTCTTGGATCAAAGTCCATGTATACAAAGGGGAATAGTTATTATCTCCCAATCAAGGGGGCAGGCTATGATACGTCCTAACTCACCTGGGGCAATCAGGACAGGATTCAATTATGTTTAAGTAGCCAGGGGCAGGTCTCCTCATCTACCTGAATTACCAAGGGTAACATTACAGAGTTTATAATGCCAGGGGCATAGTCATTATCTCCCAATCAAAGAGGCATACCAAGTTACTGTTCAATTCATTCGGGGCAATCAGGTCCAGATTCAACAGTGCTTAATAGTCAGGGGCAGCTTTCCTCATGTATTTGAATTACCAAGGGTAACATTACGAAGTTCATGATGTCAGGGGCATATTATTGTAGGGCGTTCTGCTTATTTCTCTTGAGGTAACTACATTCAGATACTTCCATTATGGGACAATTCATCCTCAACCAAGGGGCAATGCTTTCTTTTCAAATCTAATATCCGAAGCGTATATGGTCCATCACAATTTGAAGACACATTCCTCTCATTGTATTACCTTGATATTGGATTCTCAGCAGAAGCCATTGTGGAAATTAATTGTCTACGCCAGTAGTATCAGATGGTGTCAGTATCATATCTTCAGATCCAGCTATGAGGATTTCTGGGAAGGTATTCAGGAAAGTTAAGAATCTCAGGAGCTCTAAATCCAATTGGTTATACACTCTCAAAGTTGAAATGATTCTGTTTTCGAGTTCAACTTTACTTTTCCCTCTTTATTCAGGATTACTTTTCCTCTTTTACTAAAGCGAAAAACGTCTATTGGTTGTGTTTGAATGTATGTATGCTTTTGAATATGATTGATATTTACCAGAAATGCATAAAATGCTTGAATATGATTGATGTTTACCAGAAATGCATGAAAATGCAGTAATAGTATTTACCAAGGACGAACGAGGGTAGTAGTTCAACGAAGCTTCGTTGATTCATCCCCACAAAAACAACTACAAATCCCCAGCAAGGGCAAATCTATCTTGATAGATACTCCGAGTTACATCTCCCCTTGAATTTATGTCCAGGAACTTATTCCTTCAATAGAAGTACGACGAACGAAGACGGGAGATTATGGATACCTTACTATTGAACGAAGACGGGAGGTTATGGATACCTTACTATCGAACGAAGATGGGAGGTTATGGATACCTTACTATCAAACGAAGACAAGAGGTTATGGATACCAAACTATCGAAAGAAGACGGGAGGTTATGAATACTATGTTATCAAACAAGACGGGAACGAGTTCCTCATATTCTTCACTATATTATCAAACGAGACGAGAACGAGTTTCTCATATCCTTCAGCAACAAATCGGGATTTATTTTCCCTGGCCAGCAGTTGTTATATGAAGATATCCAGACGCTTCAAGCTGCATGATGCATACATGCATCATTTATATCATACCATAACATACATATCCATAAGTACATAATACATTTACTTAGGTGCATCATACTATGCATGTATATATAATGCATGAACTAATATTTCCCTTGCAGGATAGTTATATGCAGGTAAAACAATATCAACAACTTACAACGGGTCAGAAATGATCCATACACTACTCAAGATGTCCTCGAATAGCAGGCAAACGGTCCGTAAAAAGATCCATTCCCTGGTTCAAGACGTCTTTCAGAAGAGCAAATCCTGACGCTTTTTTGGCCCCTTGTTCAAGACTTTTTCAGAAGAACAAATCTTGACATTCTTTTGACCCTTAAGAGAAAATCCTGACGCTCTTTTAGCCCCTTGTTCAAGACTTTTTCAGAAGAACAAATCCTAACATTCTTTTGACCCTTAAGAGCAAATCCTGACGCTCTTTTGGCCCCTTGTTCAAGACTTTTTCAGAAGAACAAATCCTGACGTTCTTTTGACCCTTAAGAGCAAATCCTGACGCTCTTTTGGCCCCTTGTTCAAGACTTTTTCAGAAGAACAAATCCTGACGTTCTTTTGACCCTTAAGAGCAAATCCTGACGCTCTTTTGGCCCCTTGTTCAAGACTTTTTCAGAAGAACAAATCCTGACATTCTTTTGACCCTTAAGAGCAAATCCTGACGCTCTTTTGGCCCCTTGTTCAAGACTTTTTCAGAAGAACAAATACTGACGTTCTTTTGACCCTTAAGAGCAAATCCTGACACTCTTTTGGCCCCTTGTTCAAGACTTTTTCAGAAGAACAAATCCTGACGTTCTTTTGACCCTTAAGAGCAAATCCTGACGCTCTTTTGGCCCCTTGTTCAAGACTTTTTCAGAAGAACAAATCCTGACGTTCTTTTGACCCTTAAGAGCAAATCCTGACGCTCTTTTGGCTCCTTGTTCAAGACTTTTTCATAAGAACAAATCCTGACGTTCTTTTGACCCTTAAGAGCAAATCCTGACGCTCTTTTGACCCCTTGTTCAAGACTTTTTCAGAAGAACAAATCCTGACGTTCTTTTGACCCTTAAGAGCAAATCCTGACGCTCTTTTGTCCCCTTGTTCAAGACTTTTTAAGAAGAACAAATCCTGACGTTCTTTTGACCCTTAAGAACAAATCCTGACGTTCTTTTGGCCCCTTGAATAGCAAGAAAACGGTCTATACAAAGATCCATTCCCTGGTTCAAGATATCTTTCAGAAGAACAAATCCTGACGTTCTTTTGGACCTTGAATATCAGGCAAACGGTTTATAAAAATATCCATTCCCTGGTTCAAGATATTTTTCAGAAAAACTAATCCTGACGTTCTTTTGACCTTGGAGAGTAGGCAAACGGTCTGTACAAAGATCCGCTCCCTAATCCAAGATATTTCCAGAAGAGATAATCGCCACGAAGATTTATTTCTACTGGTCCATTCAGCAATTCAAATCATGTTGCATAAATGATTCAGAGATGGCCTATACAAAGACCAAGTACTGATATCCAGTATCAACATACAGGCATCATCACATCCAGATACTTTAAGATGGCATCTCTCAGCCCATCACCAGTTCTTCCTGATGGCATCTCTAAGCCCATCTCCAGTTCTTCCAATTGGCATCTTCAAGCCCACACAAGCATAGACAAATAATCATCAATATCACTTTACGTGCCGGCGAGTGCAAATTTTTGGGTTTTTGTGTTCAATCCCCTTCAACCTTCCAAGTCACGAATGGCACATATACCAATCAAACCCCCCAGGTTTCAGAAAATTGAACAGGGGCAGCTGTTGCACCCCAAAATTTGCCTTCACAAGACAAGAATTTATGTACTAAGAGGTTCACAAGACATCTCATGAGGTTCACAAGGTTCCCAAAGTTCACAATCAGTCAGAAGATTTGACATTTCCCTCAGACAATGCATCCTCCTAAGCAATGCATCCTAAACTAGGGTTTCGATTTTAATAAGGCTAAATGGACTTCCAAGACTTCAAGTGAGCTTCATAATATCTTATATGTGTTTAAGAATCCCCATGACAAGTTTCAAGACTTTTCCCAAAGGTTTGCTCAGTCAGATGATCAGATAGGTTAAAATCAGTCAAAGCAGTTAAACAGTCAAACTGAGGTCAACTGTGGTCAAACCAAAGTCAAACTTCATGTTTTTTTGCCAACATCAAGTATATGAAGTAAAATTCATCATTTGATCAAGGGTTGATCATGATTCATCAAGGAGATTTCGGATCATCAAGAATCAGGAGTTTCTAAATTAGGGTTTTCACAGGAAAAGTCAACTGAACTTTGACCAGCCATAACTTTCACATGCTTCATCAACAATTTTCCATCCAAATCTCATTTTGAAGGAAATTTAATTCTCTACAACTTTGTGTCTCACAAGCCAAGTCCAAAAATGCTTCATTTGGAAGGTATGAGCTAAGACATTATAGGTCATTTCAAAAGTCAACATCTTCCAAAGAGCATAACTTGATAATGGTAAAAGATATGGATATGAGGCCAAAGAGGTTTGTTAGAGGACTCTTTAAGCTTTCCAAAATGTCCAAGAACACCTTTATAGCCTTAAAATTGAGGGACTTATGTCCTTGCAAAGTTGGGAAAGTTTTGAGAGGTTTATGAAGCAAATGGGGTCTTAAAAACCATAATTCACCAAATGGGCTTGCTTTTTTATGATCCAAACACTTCCATGACATCATGCACGAATTAAAAATTATTTATTCATATTTTTATTCATTTTATTTTATTTATTATGATTTTTTACATTAAAAATCATTTTAAATCAAAATAAAATATAAAAGTGTGAATATTTGATTTGATTTTGGTTCTAGAAGGTCTTAATGATCATTTAGAGATGATTGAAATCATATAAGATCATATCAATCAAAAATTGTAAGAAGGATATCAATTTTTTTCTCAATATTTGATTTGATCTTTGTTCTAGAAATTCTTAAAGGCCATTTAGAGATGATTGAAATCATATAAACCAAAAATAATAAGAAGATATCAATTTTTTTTCAATATTTGAAAGCATATCTTTTTCAATCTCAAGTGATCCAAAATTCCAAAGTTGGATATGATTTTTTGATCTAATTACACTCACTATATATACATGAAGAGATCACAACACAAAGAGAGGAATTTGGCTGCTTCCAAGACTAAGAACAATACTTTAAATTTTCATAAAAAATTCATAATTCGGATTCTATTTTGCAGGCTATATCTGTTCGCACTGGTTTCTGGCGAACAACCTCTGGTTAACCAATCTCTTCAGAAAACTGGGTTACGTGCAGGACCAACCAAACAAGTCCTGGGATACATGTGCATTTGATTCTGTCGAACTATTCTTAGAGTTTGTGATAAATTTGTGGTTTGTTTTATCAATATTGTCAAAGTACTAAGAACTTTGATTTTTGCAAGTAAAGTAAAGTTTGAACTTAAAGATGAAATAAAGTTAAAAGTTTAAACAAGAACAAAAGACATGTCGAAGGCTGTAAACTTGCATAAAAATAAATAAAGCTTGAAAATGACATTAAACTTGATAAATGAACAAGTAATTTAAATGACTTTGAAATATAACTGGTGTTCAAACGTACATTGTTCCAAATCTTAAACTCATTTTCTCTCACACTGGGTACTTAGAGTTTTTTAAACAGGAATTTTGTATCAATTTTCACACACCTATTCTAACCACAAACTATCCTATTTATACATAAACAAAATAACTGCTTAGAACGGAAAAACTATAACTAAACGACAAGTGTCAGTCTGCATGTAAATTTCTTCTCTGAAACCTCCATGTGTCCAACTGCCAAAGGTTACACCCTTTTGAATTTGAATCTCTTCCTTGGTGACGAAAACCTTGTAACTCTTCAAAACTGTCGAAACCCTTTTAAAGAAGAGAAACTCTTCAGCACTTGCCAAATATTCTTTTGTCAGATGTCCCCTTCTGTCGAAATCATTGAAAGAATATCTTCTGTCGAACCGTCGAAAGAAAACTTTCTTCTGCCAAATACTTGGTCACAAATACCTTCCCAACTTTTATTCTGCCAGAACAACATTTACCTCTCTGTCGAAGTAATGGGGTTTTAAACCCTGTCAGCAATCCTTGAAATTCCTTCCTTTTATTATCTTTTGACAAAGATAATCTTAAAACCCTTAATTTCAGTCTTGTCGAAATTATGGGTTTACAAATTGCCCCCCAGCAAAGATGTTTTCGACTATCCTTGGAGAAATATCTTTTGCTGTCGAAATGACCTTTGACTTCCTGTCAGTTGCATTTATTGTAAAGTGACTTTGTTGAGTCCCAAGAAAACATCATGATTTCCACTTTATCAAAACGTCATGTCTAGCCCACGTTTTTACACAATCTCCCACAACCCTAGATTGTAGGTAAATCATGGCTTCCCACCAACTGCCATTTTCTAACTTCCACTAAGGGCTCAAAAACACACGTTTCCACTTCCCAATTAAAAGGAATCTTTTCATTTTCCCTTTATTTAATATTAATCATTTATTTCAAACTCTATAAATACCACTTTCAATAACATTTCACACTTTCCACCTTCTCAACTCTTCTCTTCCAAACGCAAAACTCCATTTTAAGACCTCTCAAGCTTCTGTTTCTTCAAACTCTTCATCAAATCAATGGCTCCTCCAAAGACTACCACTGGACAAAGTGCAAAGAAGACAAAGAAGACCATGAATCTTCCTCCTGCTCACGTGTTATCTGGACCTACACAAACACAGCACCAACAATACTTCCCAGAACCCCCAAATGAAAGGGAAAAGGCAAGCATTTACAGGTCACAGGTAATGATCCCCATTTCTGTTTCTGGAATTCATCATGCTATGTTAGGTCCTATTTTGATCCCACTGTGGACCCTAACCGTTTAAAAGAATTTTACCCATGCTATTCTGCTTCCAAACCCATAGCTGCTAACAAAAACCCTAAACCTGTCGAAGCCTCATCAAAAGAACCTGAAGTCCTTATGGCTTCGACAGAAATAGATCTGTCTTATCTAAATCAAAATAGGATTTTTAGAAGTCCCCCTTTGACAAAAGATCCCTCTGAGTACCAAACATGGCTTACTAGGGTCGAAAAAGCCAAAGAAAAATTTTGGAAGAAAAATGGCATTTATGACTTAATCCAATTGTCGAAGGAAGGTCCCCGTTATTGCCAAAACATGTTGTTAGCCTCCTTGTACTTTTGGGATAGTACTTACAATACTTTCCACCTACCCTGTGGAATGATGACTCCCACCCTATTCGACATAGCAGCCATAATTGGCCTTAGTCCTTTAGGGGAGATATTTAACCCTGAACACTTGAACAAGGATCCCATAGGCTTCGACACAAAACATGCTGGGTATTCTGTTTTCATAGCCCATCACCAAGGTGAAAGCAATGAAGAAGTCTCTGATAGAGAGCACATTGCCTTCCTCAGCCTGTGGTTGTCTAAATTTGTCTTCTGTACAAGGTCCCTTCAGGTGGCCAGAAGTTTCATCATTATGGCTAATCAACTTCATAATGGAGTTGCATTCTGCCTGAGTGAGCTACTTCTAGCAAACCTTTATGAATCCTTAAGTGAGAGTGTAAGCAACCTCAAAACCCTTAAGGATAAAGGTAACATTAGCCTTACAGGCCCCTTTTGGCTCCTACAACTATGGCTGAATGCCACTTTTGAACACTTCATCCCCAACAAAATGCCAATTGTCGAAGAAGCAGTAAAGGAGAGGCGTGTCGAATGGCCTAGGCTAGTTCAACTGACCCCTACAGATGATAACACAAGTCTTCAACAAGCATTTACTGGCTACATCATGATGTTCGCCAAACGTTACAAATTTTCCCCTTCAATGGCCCCATTCGCCAAAAGACAAGTAGGTCCAAGATGGTTTACCAGAAGACTCCCAGTAGAGAATCAGAAAGATGAGGACTCCTACATTTCCATTTGGGAAGCTTTTCTTATGCCCAGACACTTCTTTTCTCATCATAGCCTCAACAACACAAAGGTATCTCTTATTGTCTACCAACCCAATCTGGTAGCTAGGCAGTTTGGATTAATCCAGACGAAGACGAAGCCTATCTACCACAAGAAAGGTGCTATTATTTTCTACAACTCATTTCACCATTTCGACAGAAGCTTAGAGCTGTACAACAAGTTTTTCGACCCAACTCTGGAAGTTTATCCCACCATCTTTATACCAAACTTCCTCTGTACTGAAGAGTTCGACGTCTGGTGGAAAGAATATTACATCAACAGATTTTTCGATGTAGCAACTTTCACTACTCTTCTGACAAATGCTTTTACCTTTGTGCAGGACAAGAAGAAAAAAGGTACAGACCAACATATCAAAGAAGTTCAAAAGTTTCAAAAGTATTTTGAAACTATTTACAGGCCTGATGATCTTCGTCGAACCATAGCTGAAGCAGCAGTATCTTTAAAATTCAAATTCACAGAGAAATTAAATAAGTTGTGGTTTCCTTCATCCCTTCCACCACATGCACATTACGACTTTGCATTCACAACCTTTCCTCCAAAATTCCCTCCACTCCCTTCTGCAGAATTTGGAGTGGCCTTGTGTCCTCCATTTCCAGATTGGTTTGTATGTGGATCAGACTTAAAATTGCTCCGTGAAAGAAACAAAAAACCTGCCGAACGCGTGGTTGCGACGAAGTATCATCTGCACAACTTCACTGGGCACCTTCATATTGGGATTGAACATGTTACTGTAGACGAACCCATTCTTGAAGGTGTCGAAGAGACTACATTTTTTCTTTTTGTTTCTAACTCTTTTTATTATTATATCAATGTTCATGCAACTTTTCTTTTTCAGCTGTTAGAATTGTCAGGAAGACTGCTGGTGAAGGAACTTCTTCCAAGACAGTCGAAAAGTCTCCTACAACTGCCAAGAAGGTTTAGACAAAAAAAAAACATCCCTCCTTATTTGTGCACTTCATGTTTTCTTATACTGAACATTTCTTTTCTTTCTCTTGTAGGTAACTCGTACCCCAGCAAAGAAAAGGAAAACAGAAGAAAAGGAGGCAAGCGTCGAAGAGTCTGAAGACGAATCCCCTGAACCCCAGCCTTTGAAAAGAAACAAAGGTCTAAGGATCAAAACAGTAGCATCTCAAAGATCAATAGTCCAAAGACGAACTCCACCTGCCAGCCCAGTCAAACAAATTCCTACAAGGAGTGAAAGAAGTGGAGACTCAAGTGCACACACTGAAATCCCTCAGGTAAATACTTCGACAAACAATCTTCTCAACCTTGACTTTATGTACTCATCTCACAACTTTCTTTCATGTTTTCTGCAGGTTGTCATTGATGTCGAAGAGACTTATACAATCCAAGAAGAGCATGCTCCTTCTAATTCTGAGAGGACTTTGGCTGAAAGACTCCAAGATGATGCCACTCCAGATGCAGGTGTCCATGGACCTCAAACCTTGGATGAATTCGACCTCAGTGATTCTGAGTCTTCTGACAACAACTCTCCTTTTCGACCAGACCCTACTGCGGAAAAAATAATTCCAGATCAAGATGCACCACTTCCACCACCAGCTGCTATACCAGAAATTAATGAAGATGTCCCTGCTCAAAATGTATCAACTCCAGACCCAACTGACACCACACCAGCTGACCAAGAAAATGTCGAAGAAGAGGTCACTCTGTCGAATCAACCAGAAGTCAACCTAAGCATTGGAGGAACTTCTCAAAACATTCCTTCTTCATCAAAGGTCCCTGTCGAAACCTCTCTGGGTACTGATTCGACAAGTTTATCACATGAAGAGATTGAGAGCTTGAAGGTCAGAAAACCCTTTGAATACTTGAAAGCTTTGCTCGACACCAGGTATAACTTCCAAGATTCCTCTCCCAGTGGTTCGACAGCTTCAGGGGCCACTTCTGACCTTCAACCAATCAATGTCATTATGGATGAGATCAAGACAAGGATCCTTGGAGTTGACCTGTTTGAAGTCTTGGCTGAGAATGCTTCTGCTCAACATGATCTGAAGAAGCTCCTGAAAAGTGCCAACTTGCTGGAGGCTTCGACTGAGGAAAGCCGTTTGGTGATGGATCTGATATCTTTGATTGATTCTGTTAGCGCTGATCTGGTTCGACAGAAAGACTTCTCCCAAAAAATCACATCCAAGTCTGAAGAGCAAGTTTCAGCATGGAACACAGTGGCTTCTTCGACAGAAAGGATTTCAAAGCTGAATAAGCTTTCTGACGAATACACTAAAGCTACTGCTGAGTGTGAAAGCAATATTCAAGCCTACCAAGCCCAGATTGCTGATCTCCAAAGAAAAATTCTTCAGGAAAAAGAACGCCAGACTTCTCTCCAAAAACCAAATCAGGAAGCAATAGACAGTGAACTCCAGAAAGGGCTACAACACGCAGAAACAGCCCAGCAACTTCGCAAGGAGCTTGACGAAATGACTGTCAGCAAGAGCCTTTGTGAGCGTCGAATTCAACTCCAAAAGAAAAAATTCGACGAGCTCAAAGCCACATTCTTTCGACAGTGATTTTGTAATAGGACTTAGGAATTTTATTTGTTTTGGGATATTTCCTTTTAGCACTTTTATATGTAATGTTATTTTACGCCATTTGTTTGGCGAAGACAAGTTTCGTTTGCAATTTCAATTTGTTCTTATTTCTATTTCGTGCAATGTTGGTTTATACTTCTTTAAGTACTTCCCATTTATTTTCATCACTCTTCTATCTTTTTCTATTTCTTCGACTTCGTACGCACCATTGGAAAAAACTCTTAGAATTTTAAAAGGTCCTTCCCACTTAGGGGACCATTTTCCCATCACTCTGTCTTTCTTCTCCATGGGCAAGATCACTTTCCAAACTAAATCATTCACTAAAAAGGCTTTAAATTTTACTTTTTTGTTATAAAACTTTTCAACTCTTTCTTTCTGCCTTCTTATTAGTTCTAAAGCACGCAACCTTTCTTCGTCTAAATCAACCAGCTCATCCATCATCATATTCCAATAAATTTCAGATGGAATCTCATGATGTCTTTGAACTCGTATTGACTGTAAACAAATTTCGACAGGCAGTACTGCGTCATGTCCATAGGTTAATTTAAATGGGGTGGAATTAGTTGCTTCCTTAGGAGATGTTCGACAAGCCCAAAGGATTTGATCCAGGGTCTTATGCCAATTTCTGGGTTTTTTACCCACATGCTTCTTTATCAAGTTTATTACCACTTTGTTGGCTGCTTCGACCTGTCCATTTGCTTGGGCATAATAGGGTGTCGAAGTCAACAACTTAAAACCTGTCTCTCTTGCAAATGCTTGCATATTTCTGCCAGTGAACACAGATCCTTGATCAGTGGTTATAGTCTCTGGTATTCCAAATCTATACATTATGTGTTTCTGGATGAAATCTATGACTGCTTCCTGATCTACATTTGTCAAAGGTATGGCTTCAATCCATTTAGTGAAATAGTCTACTCCTACTAAAATGTACTTCTGCCCTTTTGAAGAGGCTGGTCGAATTTCACCAATCAAATCTAAAGCCCAACCTCTGAATGGCCAAGGCTTTACAATAGAATGTAACTCACTTGCTGGCACATGAGGTATGCCTGCATGGATTTGACATTCCTGACAGCCTTTTGCAAATTCGACACAGTCCCTTAGCATGGTTGGCCAGTACATCCCTTGTCGAAATAATAACCATTTCATTTTATGTCCTGCTTGGTGGGCACCACATGCACCACTGTGTATATTCGACAAAGCTATATAAGCTTCAGTCTCTCCAAGGCATTTTAGTAGAACTCCTTCTGCAGTCTTTTTAAACAATTCATTTCCAAAGAGTACATAACTTATAGCTCTGTACCTTATCTTTCTTTCGACTGTTTGGTTTGGATTTTGTAAATAATCTTTGATGGGTTTTCTCCAATCTCCAACTTCTAGATCACCTACATTGAAAATTTCAAAGTTCTCCTCATCACCATATCCCAATCTCATTGTCTCCAAATCAGATGGGGACAGTTTGGTGGATAAGACTTTGCCTCTCACTTCGACAACCTTCATCAGATTTTCCTTCGACACTTTATACCCTGAAGCCAACTGAGCCAAGTCATTTGCTTCTTGATTTTCTAATCTGGGAATGTGTCTAAAGACTACACTGTCGAATCTCTTGAGGAGTCTGTTAGCTATCACAAAATACATGATCAAATTTTCTTTGACACATTTATACTCTTTCGTCAATTGTTTTATCACCAGCTCAGAGTCACCCATTATTTCGACCTCTGTTGCCCCCAGTTCCAACAAAATTTCAAGTCCAGCAATTAAAGCTTCATATTCTGCCTCATTATTTGAACAGAATCCTTCTATTTTATACTTGAACTTTGTTGGAATTTTATTGGGAGAAATAATTAATACCCCAACACCTGTTCCATTTTTATGACTGGAGCCATCAAAATATAACCTCCAAGGCTCTTTTTCGACATAATTTGTCTCATCTTCAAGTATGGAGTGGTCAGCTATGAAGTCAGCAACTACTTGCCCTTTAACAGCTTTTAGAGGCATATATTTTAAAGAATACTCAGTCAAGGCTAAAGCCCATTTTCCAATTCGACTATGTAAAATAGACTTGGACAACATATGTTTTATTACGTCGAAATGAGAAGATATATGTACATCAACGGGTTTTATATAATGCTTCAATTTTATACAAGAGAAATATACACATAAACATAATTTCTCTATTACACTATATCTAGTTTCAGCATCATTTAAGACTCTGCTGAGATAATAAATGGCCCTTTCGACGCCATGTTCATCCTCTTGACAAAGCATACTTCCTAATGTTCTGTCAGATGCTGATATATATAGCCTCATGCTTCTTTTTCGACAAGGAGATATTAAAACTGGAGGATTTGCCAGATACTCCTTGATCTTGTCGAAGGCATCTTGTTGCTCTTGCCCCCAAGTGAAACCTTCCTTCTTCAGTCGAAGCAGAGGTGAGAAGGCCTGAGTCTTTCCACTAAGGTTGGAGATGAACCTTCTGAGAAAGTTGATTTTCCCTAGTAGAGACTGCAATTCCTTCTTTGTCGATGGCGCTTTTGCTTCCATTATTGCTTTAGCTTTGTTCTCATTAATTCTAATCCCTTTCTTGTGGACCACAAAGCCTAAAAAGTCCCCAGCCTGCACACCAAAAGCACATTTAAGAGGATTCATTTTCAAACCAAACTTCCTCATCCTTTCAAAGGACTGTCGAAGATGGTTGATATGGTCCAAGCCTGAAGCAGATTTAATCACAATATCATCTATATAAATTTGCATAAATGTTTCGATGAAATCATGAAAAATAGAATTCATGGCCCTTTGGTAAGTAGCTCCCGCATTTTTCAAACCAAAAGGCATGACTACCCACTCATATGTTCCTATTGCTCCTGGACAACGAAAAGCTGTTTTTGGAACGTCTTCTTCGGCAATGAAAATCTGATTGTAACCAGAATAGCCATCAAGCATACTTAAATACTCATGGCCTGCTGCAGAATCTACTAGCATTTCTGCTACTGGCATAGGATACTCATCCTTAGGGGTGGCTGAGTTCAGATCTCTAAAATCAATACACACCCTTAATGTGCCATTTTTCTTAATCACAGGAACAATATTAGCAATCCATTCGACATACCTTGTTGTACGGATGAATTTGCATTTTAGAAGCCTTTCGACTTCTTCCTTGATTTTCGACAGAATCTCAGGTGCAAAGCGTCTGGGGGTCTGCTTTATTGGCTTCTTCCCTTCCAGTATTGGCAACTTCAATTCCACCAAACTTCTGTCTAAACCAGGCATTTCGTCATAATCCCAGGCGAAGCAGTCTTTAAACTCATTCAGCAGTTGGATTATTTCGACTCTGAGTTGAGGATTCAACTTGGCACTGATGTAAGTGGGCCTTTTCTCTGCCCCCAGTCCCAGATTAATCTCCTCTAAAGGGTCCTGTGCCACCATTTTCATATTGGTTGAGGTTGGATCCTTTTCGAACCCCAAAGGTTCGTCATCATAAATGGCATCAAGTCTTTGACTCTGCCATTCGTCATTTGAGTCTTCTTCAAAACTCTGATTTGGATGCTGCTCCTCAATATTTTCTTGAGGATGTTGTCTTTCGACAACCTGAGTGCTGGCTTCGACAGCCATATTTCTAACTTCAGCCTCAAGGGCCGTTCTGAGTTGTTTTTCGGCTATATAAGCCGAAATCCTTTCCATTGCTGAGACTTCAGTCATTTTCACTGAATTCACTCCCCCATCCAGTTGGGTTGACATGGGCAGTTCCCCAAGTGTAATTTGTTTCCCCAATTATTTCTTTATCCCACTGGAAACCATGTGTAGGATGGAGGTACATGGAACAGTAAGCGTTGTCGGAAGCTGTCAGGTCGAAAGCAGCAGGATTGCATGGTGCTATATGGGCTAGGTTCTTGTCAAAGTTACGACTAGTGACATTGTTCACATCAGCTGTGAAGTAACTCTGATCTGCTTCAATGTTTTCGACAATCCCATCTGGCCTCCAGATTACTATTCTTTGATGCATGGAGGATGGCACAGCCCCAATCCCATGGATCCATTCTCTTCCCAACAGCAAGTTGTAATTTGCTTTTGATGCTATCACCACAAACATTGTAGGCCTGGTGATGGATCCTACAGTCAAGTTCAATTGTATTACTCCCAGTGTTGTCCCTACTTTACCTTCATAATTGGACAGCACCATGTTGTGGGGCTTAGTGTCGGAGTCATCTTTTCCAATCCTCTTTATCATGTAGTGAGGAATTAAATTTACAGCCGCTCCACCATCTATCAGAATTTTGTTGACACCCACATTTTCTACCTTCCCTTTTATGAAGAGAGGCTTTAAGTGAGCCTTCATTGCATCATCTGGCTTTTCGAAGAAAGCATTTTGCTCTTCGACACAGCCATTATTCATTATGTAGTAGCATACAGGCTTCAAGCCTATGCTATCATCTACCATGTCATCCTCTTCATCTTCGACTTCCATTATCCTGTCAAAGTCTCTGGGCAGCACAGAAACCACATTGCAAGTTACGTCGAAAGAGGCATCTGATTCTGAACCAAATTCGTCTGTGACTTCTTCGTCCACTGGCATTCTGTTGTTTGTTTTCTGCACTTCTGTGGTGTCACTAGATCCATTCTTCTCAGGGGTTTCTTTTTCTGCCAGGGGCATCCCCTTGTTCGTAATCTGCACACATTTGCTTGATTCAGCTTCCTTCTGCCCAACCCTTTTGTATTCTACAGTTTCCTTTTCAATTTTCTTCTGCCTTTGGAATCTTCTCCATTGGGATCTGGACATAGGGTTCTTCCCTTTGTAGTTTTCAGAGACATATTTGGACCTTGCCTCCTTTTTAACTTCCATTGAAGGACCCCTGTTCACTTCAAAACTCTTCCATCTCTTCTGACCTTGGGCATCCCTTATAGGTTGAACCCATTTGTCATCATTTGGTCTGTTGGATGGTTTGTAGGTGTTGAAACGTCTTTCTCCCACCCCTTGACTGTGTTGTTTCCCTCTCCTTGGGTCGAATCTTTTACTTCTGGTTGGTGGGACTGCTCCCCAATTTCTTTTTCTCTGGGTCTTTTCTGCTGCTTCTAAGTCATCAGCTGCTTTCTTGTCGAAAACAGCACTGCATCTTGGGCAAAGCATGACTTCTGCATTTTTCCTTTGACATCTCTGGATGAATTCGACAAGACTCTCGTTCTCTTCTGGGTAAACCAGCTTCTGATGCTTCTCTTGACGTTTCTTTCCCTTGTTGGTGTCTGGTCCTCCCTTTTGAGTGATTTCCACCATATGAATCCCAGCACTCTGTTCAGTTGTAATTTTCAATTTGTTCATTTTTTCGACCAGCATCATTTCTTCTGGGATATTCTCCTTTGATTGCCTCACATTGCCTTTTGAGTGTAAACCCTTATAGATGTATTTGCAGCAATGTGCAACCCTTTCGACAGAATGTTCTTCAGTTCTGGTGGTGCCACTGTTTATTGGTTCGACAGTGAGGGAATTGTTATCAGCCCCTACTGTTTTGATTTCCTCTTGGTTAAGGCCTTCAGTGGCCTCTTCTTGGACAGTGAGGGTTTTACTATCCTCCTCTTCGTCATTGTTTTTGAAAGAATCTCCCCATCCTGTGGGTTTGATTTTGTTGACATCTGTTTTGGAGCTTGGTGGTACTGAATATTTCACCATGAAGTCGAACTTCCCATTTGACTCTCCCAAAGTGTCCCAGATCACCCCTTGCTCAGCATCTCTTTCACAGTTTTTCTTGTCGAAGCTTCTTCCCACTTTGACTACATTTCTTCCGTCGAAAACTTCAGTAGTTTCAGTGGCATTCTCACTGTCGAAGTCTTCAGAAACTTCGACTTCTTTTACCTCAGCCTGGTCAGCAGAATTATCACCTTCTTCCACCACATTGACATGGGTGTCGAAACCTTCAGCAGCTTCTATCATGGTGAAGTTGGTGTCGAAGCTTTCAGTAACTTCTACCATTTCAAAATTTTCTTCTGCCATGATCTCCATTTCGACCACGTTTACCATTTCTGGTTCAGCATAATTGGCCTCCACAACCTGCATGGGATTGGAGTCAATCTTCATCTGCTGCTTGCCTTTGTCTCCAAACTTCAGCCTTCCATTTTGGATTGCATTCTGGACAAGATCCCTGAAAAGGTAACATTGAGAAGTTTTATGACCCAAGAAATTATGGTATTTACAAAAACCTCTCTTTTTCTGTTGGTCTACAGGAGGCTCTTTAGTGCCTGCTGGTTTTATTAACTGACCATCTTTGACTAATAAATCAAATATCTCATCACACTTGGTGATGTCGAATGTATAGGTTCTTTTAGGGAACCTGTCATTCTTTTCCACTTCGACTGGATTTTTTCCATTCGACGGGGCTAAGACTCTACAAGAATATGGAGGGCCTTGTTTTAATTCTGCAAGATCAATTTCTTGCTGGTCGAAAATGACTGGTTCGTTTTCGTCATAATCATCTTCTTGAACTATTCCTACATAGGCCACTCTTTCCTTCTTGTTTTTGTTTGATCTAAATTTTTCATTTTTTAGTCTTTCTATTTGCCTCACTCTGTCTGCTAGTTGCGCCATGTCTCTCAAATACTGGGTATCCAATTTTTTCCTTATGGAATAATCTAGACCCCCTGCAGCCATTTCGACTAGCTCTTGTTCCGGCACTTGCGTAAAGCATCTGGCTTTTAATAATCTAAACCTATTCAAGTAGTCATCTATAGGTTCAGAAAATTTCCTTTTGACACTTGCCAACTCTTTCAAACTTATCTTGGTTTGTCCCATATAGAATTGTTCATGGAACAATCTCTCTAATTGGGTCCAAGTGAAGATTGAAGTTGCAGGAAGTGATGTGAACCAAGTGAAAGCATTTTTTGTCAAAGAACTTGGGAAATATTTCATCCTTAAGTTCTCATTATTAGCAATCTCTCCTGCCTCTATCAAATAACGTGCCACGTGTTCTATGGTGGACTCACTAGTATCCCCTGAGAATTTGGTGAATTTGGGGACTTTCCACCTTTGTGGTAATTCTTGTTGTAAGACAAATTCAGACAAGGGAGAAGTATAACTAGGCCTTTGTAATCCTAAGTTCACTCCATTTTGTGCCATTATTCTCTCAACCATGGTGGCAATATTGTTTTCGACAGGCAAGTTATTGTAACGCATTCTCTGCTGTAACACTTCGTCAGCATTTTGGTTTCTCTGGACTATTATCCTTCTTGGTTCCTGTCGAATAGGCTCTTCCACATTAGGCTGTTCAACTATCACCTCTTGCCCCCTGGGATTTTCATGAGGGTTCCCTAAAGGCCTTTGGTTTATAGTAAGTTCCTCTTCGACAGCCCTATTGGCAGGATTCTGGTTTAATTGCATTCTTTGTTGTGCTTGCGGGACTCCAAAAAAATCAGCAATGCGTGCCATCTGTTCTGCCAATATTTGGTTTGTTTGGGTAGTGTTTTGTATTAAGGGATTGAACACGTCTTCCATTTGTTGTGTCAAAGCCTGCACCATATCATGATTGCTTTCATCCATCTGTTGACGAATTACTTGTGCAGAATGGTTTGTCAAAGCAGGCATATGGAAACCTGGTGGAATTTGATTCATTCTATTTCCATTTCCACCATATCCTGATCCCTGCAATGGTGATGACACTTGAACCATAGCATCAGAGAATAATGGTGACGAATTATGTAGGCTTGCCATCATTGAAGTTGGCATTCCATATGGTTGTTCCCTCCCAGTCAAAGGCTGAGAATAATTCAGATATGGCCTGAATGTATTTCCTCCAGGGGGAGGGGTTCCAAGGGGTCTGGCTTGTCCCATGGTGGAAGAACTAGGCATGTTTTGGGATCCTGAACCCGTTGGTATGGAATCTCCCAAAGGAGGCCTAATTTGTTCTAAAACAGGGCCAGACATTGGTATTGCTCCTGACGAAGGGATAGGGTTGGAAACTGGTATTGTTTCGTCAGGAATGTTTGAAGTATTTGGCAGGTTAGCCATATTTCTTCTTCTTGTTCTCTTTGGTCTTTCTACGTCGGTTACGGCTAGTTTACCGCTTCTAAGAATCATACAACGTAGCAAGGAACAAATTGTCTAAGAAGTTCTTTATTAGATAATTGTCTAATGCACTAGTCCCACTGGGCGTGCCAATTTGTTCGCACTAGTTTCTGGCGAACAACCTCTGGTTAACCAATCTCTTCAGAAAACTGGGTTACGTGCAGGACCAACCAAACAAGTCCTGGGATACATGTGCATTTGATTATGTCGAACTATTCTTAGAGTTTGTGATAAATTTGTGGTTTGTTTTATCAATATTGTCAAAGTACTAAGAACTTTGATTTTTGCAAGTAAAGTAAAGTTTGAACTTAAAGATGAAATAAAGTTAAAAGTTTAAACAAGAACAAAAGACATGTCGAAGGCTGTAAACTTGCATAAAAATAAATAAAGCTTGAAAATGACATTAAACTTGATAAATGAACAAGTAATTTAAATGACTTTGAAATATAACTGGTGTTCAAACGTACATTGTTCCAAATCTTAAACTCATTTTCTCTCACACTGGGTACTTAGAGTTTTTTAAACAGGAATTTTGTATCAATTTTCACACACCTATTCTAACCACAAACTATCCTATTTATACATAAACAAAATAACTGCTTAGAACGGAAAAACTATAACTAAACGACAAGTGTCAGCCTGCATGTAAATTTCTTCTCTGAAACCTCCATGTGTCCAACTGCCAAAGGTTACACCCTTTTGAATTTGAATCTCTTCCTTGGTGACGAAAACCTTGTAACTCTTCAAAACTGTCGAAACCCTTTTAAAGAAGAGAAACTCTTCAGCACTTGCCAAATATTCTTTTGTCAGATGTCCCCTTCTGTCGAAATCATTGAAAGAATATCTTCTGTCGAACCGTCGAAAGAAAACTTTCTTCTGCCAAATACTTGGTCACAAATACCTTCCCAACTTTTATTCTGCCAGAACAACATTTACCTCTCTGTCGAAGTAATGGGGTTTTAAACCCTGTCAGCAATCCTTGAAATTCCTTCCTTTTATTATCTTTTGACAAAGATAATCTCAAAACCCTTAATTTCAGTCTTGTCGAAATTATGGGTTTACAATATCAAAGTGTTTTGAAGGTTGCAATCTCTTCCTTGATCATCCTTGATGCTATCTCAATGCATTACATCATCCAAAACTCATTAAAATGCATAAACCGATTTCATCTTTAGCTTGAAATTTGATTTTTCGATTTCAATGATACAAGCAATATAAATGAAATTTGATTGTATATTATTGTTCATGATGATGTTTGTAATGTTTCTGGATATTTTGATTTAATGTTTGATGCAAAAACAGCTAAGTGTCATTGCTAGAGCTTGGGTTCGAATCCCAACCCCGGGTAAGTTTTGTTTTTTCATTCAATTTCTCATTATTTTCTTTATTGTTTTGTTTTATATTTAATATAAATTATATTTCTTATAAGAAAATATATTTAAATAATCATATGTATATATATATATATATATATATATATATATATATATATATATATATATATATATATATATATATATATATATATATATATATATATATATATATATATATATATATATATATATATATATATATATATATATATATTAACTTCATATTTTTCTAAAAGGGATCTCTAATTTATTTTCTAAAAAATTTTAATCTTAGTTTTTTTTATTAAAATATGTATATATTATTATTATATATTTAATTTTGTAAATAGTTAAATTAATATTGTAATTTAAATTATAAACCCTAATTCTATTTTCTTTAAAATTCCTAACCCTAATCTTTAAATATTAAAATTAATTAAACTTTTCTAATATCTAATTAAAATAATTAATAATATTTTCTTTGTAAATAATTATTATATGGTTTATTATTATTATTCATATCATCTTATTTTCATCTCAAAAATTATTTAAAGTTGTTTATTTAAATCTAAAAATACTTAATTAAATTATATATATTTTGTATATTATTACTAACCTTTTCTTCTTATAATTATCACTAACCTTTTTTATTGTTTATACTTATCATTTTATTATATAATTATTATTTAAATTGTTTTTATTATAATGTAACTGTAAAAGCCATGTAATAGTTGTAGCTCTTATTTATAAATATATTGCTATGGTTAGTAAAATAGGGAGTGATAACATGTTTGCTTTAAAATTAACTTAGATCACTAATTATAAGATAAATATTTGAATTTGTACACGCACACACGTAAGTCGATCTTTGATCGCCATCTCACTTCTTAAGGGTTACCTCTCATGTTGCCTAAATAAAAGGTCAAGTAAGGTGTATAAAGCAAAGTCCCTTCTCTCATATCATCTAGTCCCTTAAAAGATAAAAAGATCAAGTCCCTTCATGGTTGCCTTCGTAAATGATCTTGTCCCTTTCGAATAAAATATGATAAGTCCCTTCGAATTGCTAAATACACCTTACAATTGCCTAATCACAGATGTCCCTTCACTTGTCCCTTCTTACATCCAAGGTAATGACTACCTATTCCTTAATAATAGGGATAGTTTTACCATGGAAAGAACATTCAAGAACAGTAAAGATTTAATCATAGGGTATGTTCCTCTTAAGTACTTGCTCACTTATTCAAAAATACTTCATTACACTTTACATTTTAAACAATTTTCAAAACAAAGTCTTTATATATATCCGTACAAGGATCATTATAAAGAACTTAAGAAAATTTTTAATCACACACTACACTTCTCAAAACAGTTTAAAGTGAGCTAAGTAACTAAGAGCCCATGGATAACCATGGATGTAAAGGGTGCTAACACCTTCCCTTTACATAACCTACCCCCCGAACCCAAAAATCTTTTAAGGTCTTTCCTGTTCTTTTATGCCCTTTCCTTTGGATAAAATAAAAGTCGGTGGCGACTCTTGCTATCCGCAACATTTAACTAAAGTCAGTTCTCCCACCGTGTTACAGCTGGTCAATGCGAAGAGCTCGTAACACCAGTAGTTTATTAGATCCTTTAGCGGAACCCAAACGTTACGCTCGAGCACGTCTCTTACTTCGTAGAATTAAGAAAGCTATAGTCAAATATCATAACGAAAGACCCCTTAAGGATTTCTCCTAACCATCATATGAGGAACCCAGTTCTAGTATAGGAAACCCTACTATTCCTGCTAATAATTTCGAAATGAACCCCTCTCTATTACAATTAGTACAACAAAACTAATTTGTGGGTCTCCTTACAGAGAACCCAAATCAACACCTAAAAGTCTTTATCCAATTGGATGATACTTTTAAAACCAACGGTGCTACTCCTGAGGCAATTCATCTAAGATTATTTCCTTTCTCCCTCAGAGATAAAGCTCGCACATGGTTAGATTCCCTTCCATCCAATTGTATAACCACCTAGGAAGACCTTAGGAGAGTGTTTCTTGCTAGATATTTTCCCCCAAGTAAGATTGTTGTTCTTAAGAACCAAATAACTAGATTTAATCAGAACCAAGGTGAATCACTTTTTGAAGCTTGGGAGAGATATAAAGACCTATTAAGAACATGCCAACATCATGGCTTGGAACAATGGTTGATTATTCATACCTCTATAATGGACTTCATCATAACACTAAAATGTCCATCAACGTTGCTGCTGGCGGTGCTCTGATGAATAAACCTTACCATGAAGCTTGCATTCTCATCGAATATATGGCCCAAAACCATTACCAATAAGGAATAGAACAAGCAACAATGGAAAATAAATAGGCCCAAGGAGGAATACATGAGATAAGTTCTATAGGCATGATGCAAGCCAAAATGGATGCGTTGGCCCTTAAGGTTGAACATATGTATTCAAACCAAACTATTGCAACAACAGTCTCATCGGAATGTGAAATATATGGAACCAAAGGACACTAATCAATGGAATGCAATCTGTTAAAATAAACTAACCCAGACCAAGTCAATTATGCCCAAGGAAACCCATTTTCAAACACTCATAACCCTGGATGAAGAATCACAGAAACTTCTCATACAAAAACAATAATCTTAACTAAAACCCTGCACCTTCGAGACCAGCATGATTTAAAGCCCATAGAAAAAACCAACCTATGCAAGTTGTGCCACCAAAACCAAACCTTGAGAAAATTATGGAAAATTTCATCTCGGCTCAGAGACAGCAAAACAAAGAATTCCTAAACTAGAACATTCATGTAACTGAAATGATTACCCAATTAGGAACCAAGGTTGACCAAATAGTTACTCACAATAAGATGCTTGAAACCCAGATCTCTTAGGTAGCTCTAAAACAATCCCCCTAGACCACACTTGGAGGACAATTCCCTAGACAACCTCAACAAAACCCTCGAGGACAAGCCAATGCCCTTACCTTACGAAGTGGGACCGCTTACGATGAACCGCCTAACCCGACATCGTGTGAACCCAAAACTTCTAAGATATGTATAATACCTATGGACGAAGAAGAGGGATCAGAGGAATTTGAAAAATAGAAAGATCAAGATAAGGGAGAAGCTATAGATAAAACTTATGTACCACCCCCGCCATATAAATTGTTGATTCCATATTCACAAAGACTCAAACAAACCAAAATCAATGACCAATTTTAGAAATTCATCAAAGTTATAAAGAAACTTCATGTGGAGATTCCTTTCATAGAAACCATCACTCAAATACCATATTATGTTAAATTCCTCAAAGACATCCTTACCAACAAACATAGACTTAACGATCCAAAACCCTTGTAATGCAATTTCATTTCTGAGAATAAAATTACCACAAAGGAAAAAGATCCTGAAAATTTCTCCATACCTTGTATTTTGGGGAGTCATGTCATCGATAAGGCTTTTCTAGACTTAGGAGCTAGTGTGAGCATAATTCCTCTAGCAGTTTGTGAGAGATTAAAATTAAGAGAACTGCAACCTACTAAGATGTCTCTTTAATTAGCCTATAGTGTAAGTTCACGAGTGCGCCTAAGAGGGGGGGGGGTGAATTAGGTTCTTAGAAATTTTTCCGGAATTCTATCGATGGATGAATAATTCTTGATTATTGTTCTAAGTTAAAATGCAGTAAAGCGGAAAATTAAAGTGGACACGACGATATATAGTGGTTCCCCTCACAATCCGAGAGTACTCCACTCCCCTTTCAACACGAAAGAGAATTTACTATAGTTTTGGACAAATACAAGACTCTTCCTAGTCTTTCTATACAAGTCACTAAACTATATTCACCAAGATCAATCCTCTTGGAATTTCCCACTATGTCTTATTGAGAACAATCCTCTCAATAAAAGACTTCTTGTATCCACAATCCGGATAACAAGAACAAAACAATAATTCTGAATTTTTATAAGATAGAAATTTGAAGCTTTGATTATTTATCAATATAACAATTGATCTTATCTTTCACTAACAATAATTCACAATCATAAAGTATTAGATAGCTCAAGAATTTTCTGATTATATGATATGAAGTAATGCAGAAAAATTCTTGTCAAAAGTTTAAAAGTTTTTGTGAATTTTTACTATGAAAATATATTTGAAAGAGGTGTCAAATGATTTGAAAATAAAGTTTAGAATTTATATGCATATAACACCTTTATGAAACAATTTAATAACAGCAAAAAATTCATGAACAAATGTCAATGCATCATGAAAAGGTTCCATGAAAAGATACATGAAGAGGTGTTATGAAAAATACTGATTTTTCAAATTTGTACAGGTTGCAATCGATTGCACTATAATGCAAATCGATTGCACATGCCAATGTTAACAAATTTTTCAAAGTTTTGAAACATGCAATCGATTGCATAATAGTGTAAATCGATTGCACTTAGTTAAAAGGCCAAAAATGCTTAAAATAACAGATGTAAATCGATTGCATGTATATGTAAATCGATTTACACAAGCTTAAATTTGAAAAATGAAAATTTAAATTATGCTAAGGTTAAGAAATGATTATGCAATGATATTAGTTGATGATTGAGCATCTAAGACTTTAATCTTTGTGTATAATTGTTAATATACCTTCATGAAACATCTTCTTGAAATATAAGTCTTTGAACATGATGCATTAATCTTGAAAATCATCTTTGCCTTCTTATCATATTGTAGCTAAGAGATGTGTCTTCATTAAAACACGTGTTGATCATGGAGAAGCTTGACTTCACATTCTCCCCCTTTTTGATGATGACAAATAATCTTCTTAGATGCTTTAACATTTTCGGAATACTTCTCCCCCTAAGTTGTATATCTCCCCCTTTATATGTGAATCGGAGCTTTGTACCTTTAAGAAATTCAATACAAGGAAATGTATAAGCATAACATCTTTCTCCCCCTTTGAAATTATCAAAAAGAAGGGAAAGATGGGTGTAAAATAATGAAAGCCATAATAAGAAATAATGAAACTAGAAATAACATATCATAGATTAAAACTTGAAGTGCATACATAGCATAAGTGCAGAATTTTACATCTTAAAGAAACATATTAAAAAATACGGAAACATAAATTAGACATTACAACTAGTAAGAATTAACGACTACATAACGAAAACATCCAAACAAGAGACATGAAAACATTTTTAAAACAGATCCATATTGGGGTCAAAAGGGTCTTGCTTAGGAAATTGTTGGTTGAGAGGTGGTTGGCGAGTTGGTGGGGCAGCCGGGTTGGATGGATCATAAGTTGGTATGTAGAGATGAGAATAAATATATGAGAATTGTTGGTTGACATCATGTTGAAAGTTTGAAATCCTTGTGTTGACAGATGCATTAACGACATTGTAGCGGTCATTGATGTTGTTGTTCATGTTGGAGAATTGTTGTGTCATGAAATCCAAAAGATCTTGGTTAGAAGGACCATTCACACAATGAGAAGCGGGAACCTCTTCATTAAGGGGTTGTTGTTGTTCATTATCCTCTTGTTCTCCACCATCATCACCAAGATAAGTGATAGTATCGGCTTCCCGATCATAATAGACTCCCATTCTTCTATCCAAATTCCTAATAGAAATCTTGTGAGAAGGTGTATCCATCAAAAGAAATTCAAAACCATCAACTTGAATCTCAAAGTGTTGCAAAATCCGGGTGATAAACCATGCATAGGGCAGAACTTTTGATCTCTCGAAATGGGACAACATGTGATGCAGAATCATCTGAGCCCAATTAACTTCAATATTGTTCTTGATAGCATAGAGGGCCTGCATTTCCGTATCGTTAACAGAGCAATAGTTACCACTTTTCGGAAACACAACATAGGCAAGGAAGTAGTGAAGCATGCGATCATCAATATAGAAATTTCCAGCCGACCAAGAACTACGAGAGGGTTCAATACCACCTAGAGACTTCACTCTATGTTCATAAAATTTTGTTTCGGTCATCCTAACGATTTTGTAGAAAAAAGATCTCTTCTTATAGTCATTCCATTTTTCATCTTCAGGATCAAATAGGAGACTACCGGATGAAGGTACCCCTAAGATGTTTCCAAGAAGTCTTGAGTTCAAGACAAGTCTTTTTCCTAAAATATAGGTAACAAACCTTCCTTCTTCTATACACATATTGCAGTAAAATAGCCTAACAAGATCTGGGTAATATGGTCCAGAGGAAGCAATAGCAGTCCCTAACTTTATGTTGTCTAAAGTAGTTTGAAAAGTAAAGCAATTTTCAGAAAAGGAAGAAAGATCACCATACTTGGGTTGTTGAACAATCTTTCTTTGGAAGAACTTTTCAAACTTCTCAATTTTCTCATTGGATAATCCTTCATAAAGTGGAATGTTGGATGATGAGGAGGACTTTCCCTTTCCTTTTTCTGCAGCAGAGGCCTTTCTTTTGGTCCTTGAAGCCATGGGTGAGAGTTGGTGAGAAATGGGGAAGTTGAGTGAGAAGGATGAAGTTTTGGTATTTTTTGTGTAGGTTATATGGGGAAAACGAAAATTGATAGTGAGATAGAGAAAAATCAGAATTTTTAAGGATATAAAAATATGGGAATTTGGTAAGAGAAGTTATTGTGAGTTATTTGGGTGGTTAAGAGAATTTGAAATGAGTTAATGAGTCAAGGTAGGGAATCTTGTAGGTTAAGGCTAAGAGGGAACAAAATCTGAAAAGTTAGTCTTGGAAATGATGTGATTTGAAGTGTATGAGTTTATGACACCATACACCTAAGTAAATAGGAGGGAATAATAAAAAATAAAAAATTTTCAAAAAGTTCCAGACTGCAATCGATTTGCATTATCATGCAATCGATTGCATTATTCAAAAATTTCATGAAAAGACAATTTTTCCAGACTGCAATCGATTTGCATCAACATGCAATTGATTGCACTAAGCCCAGTTTTGAAAAAATACAGAAAATTATCATACTGCAATCGATTGCAGTCAACATGAAATCGATTGCAACTTTAAAAAACTTGCTGAAAATGAAAAACAAACATTCTAAAACATTTTTAAACATTTTTAATGAGTCATACACATATATGGCACATATAAGAAGGGAGTAGAAGCCGAACCATATTGAAATATTTTGCTTAAACAAGAGAAGAATGAATGTTGTGCACCTTTGTTAATGGATGATTTATATATCTTTTTCATCTAAGATTCCAAGTTCTCTTCTAATCTTGTAAAAAGGTTCTCTTGCGAGTGGCTTTGTGAAAATGTCCGCTAATTGATTATGAGTATTCACGAAGGTAACATCTATGTCTCCGTTAAGAACGTGATCACGAAGGAAATGGTGCCGAATGTCTATGTGCTTTGTTCTTGAATGCATGACCGGGTTCTTTGTGATGTTGATGGCACTTGTGTTGTCACATCGAAGAGGAATGCAACCGAGATCTACGCCATAGTCAAGAAGTTGTTGCTTAAGCCACAAAATTTATGCACAACAACTGCCAGCTGCAATGTATTCCGCTTCGACCGTGCTAAGTGCGACACAAGCTTGCTTCTTGTATGCCCATGATACTAGTGCATTCCCGAGAATATGACAAGTGCCACTTGTGCTTTTTCTATCGATCTTACATCCTGCATAATCAGCGTCAGAATAACCAATTAAAGAACATGTACTACCTTTTGGATGCCATAGTCTGACATTCGTTGTTCCTTTGAGATACTTCATAATCCTTTTTACGGCGGTGAGATGCGATTCCTTCGGATTTGCTTGAAAGCGTGCACACAGACATACACTAAACATAATGTCAGGACGGCTTGCCGTCAAATATAATAATGAACCGATCATACCTCGATACTTTGTGATATCAATTGAAGTGTCGTATTCATCTTGATCAACGTACGTTCCGGATCCCATAGGAGTGGACATCACCTTGCAACTATCCATATCGAATCTTTTTAATAGTTCCTTAAAATACTTGGATTGGTTGATGAAGATGCCATCCTTTGTTTGCTTGATTTGTAGTCCAAGAAAATAGTTCATTTTTCCCATCATGGACATTTCGAATTCTCCTTGCATCATAAGTGAAAATTCTTCGCAAAGATCTTTGTTTGTTGAACCAAAGATGATGTCGTCGACATAGACTTGAACCAATAAGGTGTTACCTTTGAACTTCTTTATGAACAACGTCTTGTCAACCTTTCCTTTCATAAAGCCCTTCTCACATAGGAAGTTGCTAAGGCGATCATACCATGCTCTTGGTGCTTGCTTTAATCCATAAAGAGCCTTCATCAACTTGTAGACATGAGAGGGATTCTTGAAGTCTTCAAAACCCGGAGGTTGTTTGACATAGACTTCTTCATTTATGTAGCCATTCAGGAAAGCGCTTTTGACATCCATCTGGTACAACTGAAAATTCATTGAACAAGCGTAAGCAAGTAATAATCTAATTGCTTCTAACCTTGCTACCAGAGCGAACGTTTCATCAAAGTCGATTCCTTCTTATTGGTTGTAGCCTTGTGCGACCAATCTTACTTTGTTACGAACTATGATTCCGTTCTCGTCAAGTTTGTTCTTGAACACCCATCTTGTTCCTATGATGTGTTTGTTGTCCGGTCTTGGTACAAGAGTCCAAACTTGATTCCTTTCGAATTGGTCAAGTTCTTATTGCATAGCTATTATCCATTGATCATCGCCTAAGGCTTCACCGATTTTGATTGGTTCAATTTGAGATACAAACGCCATGTTGAGATAAGCATCCTTGAGATTTAGTCGAATTGCAACGCCTTGGCTAATATCACCAATAACTTTATCTATCGGGTGATCTCTATGAGTTCTCCATTCTTTCGGAAGATTTTGATGTTCTTCAATAATTGGTGAGTCATCTTCTTGTGATATTGCTTGTTCTTTTGATGTCTCCTTTTGTTGTTGTGATATATCTACTACATCATCATCATCATCCACAATAATATTATCCTCTTTCGAGGGGTTAGTCTCATCAAACGAAACATGAATAGATTCTTCAATAGTAAGTGTTCGTTTATTGAAAATTTTAAAAGCTCTACTTGAGAGAGAATAACCAAGAAATATACCTTCGTTGGACTTCTCATCAAACTTTCCAAGATTGTCCTTGCCGTTGTTGAGAACGAAGCATTTGCATCCGAATATGTGGAAAAAAGATATGTTTGGTTTCCTACCCTTGAACAACTCATACGAAGTCTTCTTGAGAATTGGTTGGATATTGACACGGTTGCTCACAAAACAAGTCGTGCTAACCGCATCCGCCCAAAAATATTTAGGAAGATTTGAGTCGCTAAGCATTGTTCTTGCAAGTTCCACTAATGCCCTATTCTTCCTTTCTACGACACCGTTTTTTTGAGGAGTCCTTGGTGCGGAAAAGTTGTGAGAGATTCCATGTTCTTCACAAAAATCTTCAAATGATGAGTTTTGGAATTCTCCACCATGGTCGCTTCTAATGGAGACTATTGAGAGTGACTTTTCATTTTGAATTTGCTTGGCATACTTCTTGAATGCTTTGAAGGCATCACTTTTCTGCACTAAAAACAATGTCCATGTGTATCGAGAGAAATCAACAATAACTAAAGCATAAACGTTACCTCCGAAGCTTTTTGTTCTTGATGGACCGAAAAGATCCATATGTAACAATTGTAGTGGTCTTGAAGTAGATATCATTTTCTTGGATTTGAAGGATGTTTTGGTTTGTTTCCCTTTTTGACATGCGTCACAAAGCTTATCCTTGATGAACTTTATCTTCAGAAGACCAACAACTAGATCATGCTTTATTAACTTGTTTAAATGCTCCATGTGAATGTGAGCAAATCTCTTATGCCAAAGCCATGCCTCGTTATTGTTTGCCATTAAGCACTTTACCTTCAAGGAAGAGTCATCAAATGAAATCATGAAAATGTTATTAATTCTTTTACCTTTTAGCAAGAGGTCATGGGTGACTTCATGTTCTATCAAGCATTCCTCCTTTGTGAAGTTGATTCGGAACCCTTTGTCACACAATTGACTTATGCTAAGAAGGTTATGTTTAAGGCCTTCCATATAAAGGACGTCTTCGGTGATTGTATGAGGAGGTGCACCAACGGTTCCAACTCCAATAATTTTTCCTTTATTATCATCACCGTAAGTAACGTATCCTTTGGCCTTAAGTGATAGACTTAAAAATTTGTTGATGTCACCCGTCATATGCTTTGAACAACCGCTATCAAGATACCATTGATTCGAAGTTGTTTTCAAGCATACCTACAAAACAAAAAATCAAGTATTGTTAGGTACCCAAATTTCTTTGGGTCCTTGATAGTTAGTACCCTTTTCAACCCACACATAATGCTCTTTAGCAACGCCAAGGTTGCGCACATAGCAAGCATTAGGTGTGTGTCCTTTGGTTCCACAATAAAAACAAGTAGGTTGAAAATGACTTCTATATCTAGGAACATAACTCTTTTTCATAACAATTCTTTTCTTCTTATGACTTTGATGCACATTTTTAGAATTGTTTTCCTTTTCTTTAACAACTTGTTCACTTGCTTTAACAAAAATAGTCTCATTTGTGCTTGGTTTGGAAAACTTAGAATATCCTAATCCACTTTTATCATCAGGATACCTTTGGTTCCTAAGAATTTCCTCCAAGCCAATTTGACATTTTTCATATCTTTCTAAAACTCTTTTAAGTTAAACAATTTGGAAAGATAAAGACTCACAATTTTTACATACAAGACTTTGTTTTTCATTCATCAACTTTTGCTTTTCACTTTCAATATATTTTTCTAAAGCAATATTTTTTTCTTCTAAAGATGAAATTTGTTTCTTTTGGGATGAAATACTTTTATACAAGGTCTTACATTCTTTTAAGAGTTCATCTATTACATCTTGTGCATCATTATCATAAATAGAAAAGTTGCTACTAACCTCGTCATTTTCTTCATCGGAGTGTTGTGAAGCCATTAGAGCCATATATGCACATTCATCGCTTTCTGATTCCGATGAGGAACTAACTTCATTTTCTTCCCAAGCAACATAAGCCTTTTTATTCTTGAAATCCTTCTTGCCATTGAGTCCTCCTTTCTTTGCAAGTCTTGGACAATCCGGCTTTATGTGACCTTGCTTCCCACATTCATAACATGTGACATCTTGAATCGATGTGGATGCTTCCTTCTTCCTGAAATGTTTATTCTTTTTAGGAAAAGAGGAATTTTTATTTTTTTTAAAGAACTTACCAAGCTTATTAACAAGAAGCATGAATTTCTCATCTTCAGAAGTCTCGTCGTCTTTGTCATCCTTCGTGTCAATCTTCAAAGCAATTCCCTTGGACTTTTTCTCTTGACTTTCGTGCTTCTCGAGCCTTCCAAGTTCCAATTCGTGCTCTTGAAGTTTGCCAAATAGGGATGCGGATGTCATTGTTGAGAGACTCTTATTTTTCGAAATAGCGGTCACTTTCGGTTTCCATTCCCTTGTTAAGGATCTTAGGACTTTCAAGTTGAGATCGTCGTTGGTGAAGGTCTTCCCGAGAGCAATCAAGTGATTTGTTAGATGAACGAATCTTTTTTGTAAGGCAACAATAGATTCCCCGGGCTGCATACGGAACATCTCATATTCTTGACTCAAAGTATTAAGCCTTGATCTTTTTACTTTTGTTGTTCTTTCATGCGTTTCTACCAAGGTATCCCAAATCTCCTTTGCCGATTTACATTGTGATACACGGAAGAACTCGTCCATACTGAGAGCGTTTTGGAGTATGTTGATTGCCTTCCTCTCATTCAGGATCTTCTTCTTATCATCTTCATCATAAGTATTTTTTAACTTTGCAGTTCCAACGCCATTGATTACGTTAACCGGATTATGTGGACCTTCTTCGGTCGCTTCCCATATGCCTTCTCCTTGGGCTTCAATATATGCTCTCATTCTGATTTTCCAAAAATCAAAGTATTCACCGGAGAAGAGTGGAGGCTTGTTTCTACTTCCACCGTCTTTGAAAACCGGATGTGTGCTTGCGGAAGCCATGCTGGATCACTAGGAACAAGTTACCTATAACTTGCTCTGATGCCAATTGTAAGTTCACGAGTGCGCCTAAGAGGGGGGGTGAATTAGGTTCTTAGAAATTTTTCCGGAATTTTATCGATGGATGAATAATTCTTGATTATTGTTCTAAGTTAAAATGCGGTAAAGCGGAAAAGTAAAGTGGACACGGCGATATATAGTGGTTCCCCTCACAATCCGAGAGTACTCCACTCCCCTTTCAACACGAAAGAGAATTTACTATAGTTTTGGACAAATACAAGACTCTTCCTAGTCTTTCTATACAAGTCACTAAACTATATTCACCAAGATCAATCCTCTTGGAATTTTCCACTATGTCTTATTGAGAACAATCCTCTCAATAAAAGACTTCTTGTATCCATAATCCGGATAACAAGAACAAAACAATAATTCTGAATTTTTATTAGATAGAAATTTGAAGCTTTGATTCTTTATCAATATAACAATTGATCTTATCTTTCACTAACAATAATTCACAATCATAAAGTATTAGATAGCTCAAGAATTTTCTGATTATATGATATGAAGTAATGCAGAAAAATTCTTGTCAAAAGTTTAAAAGTTTTTGTGAATTTTTACTATGAAAATATATTTGAAAGAGGTGTCAAATGATTTGAAAAAAAAGTTTAGAATTTATATCCACATAACACCTTTATGAAACAATGTAATAACAGCAAAAAATTCATGAACAAATGCCAATGCATCATGAAAAGGTTCCATGAAAAGATACATGAAGAGGTGTTATGAAAAATACTGATTTTTCAAATTTGTACAGGTTGCAATCGATTGCACTATAATGCAAATCGATTGCACATGCCAATGTTAACAAATTTTTCAAAGTTTTGAAACATGCAATCGATTGCATAATAGTGTAAATCTATTGCACTTAGTTAAAAGGCCAAAAATGCTTAAAATAACAGATGTAAATCGATTGCATGTATATGTAAATCGATTTACACAAGCTTAAATTTGAAAAATGCAAATTTAAATTATGCTAAGGTTAAGAAATGATTATGCAATGATATTACTTGATGATTGAGCATCTAAGACTTTAATCTTTGTGTATAATTGTTAATATACCTTCATGAAACATCTTCTTGAAATATAAGTCTTTGAACATGATGCATTAATCTTGAAAATCATCTTTGCCTTCTTATCATATTGTAGCTAAGAGATGTGTCTTCATCAAAACACGTGTTGATCATGGAGAAGCTTGACTTTACATTATAGATCTGTCAAATATCAAGTAAGCATATTATAAGACGTTCTAGTTAGGATCGGTCAGTTGTTTATCCCTACTGATTTTGTTGTCATGGATATTAAAGAAGATGACAACATCTTAATCCTTCTAGGTATGCCATTCTTATCAACCACATGAGCCATAATAGATGTCAAGAGAGGAAAATTAACTTTTGAAGTAGGTGATGAAAAGATAGAGTTTATTCACTCGAAAATCCTTATGCGACCAGTGATAGGAGAAGCATGTTATGCCATAGACATTATTGATGAATGCATTAGGGAACTAGATCAATAAGAACCTACAAAAACAATCAAGCTACCTTCAACCCTCATAATAGAAGATGGTGAATTTAAGGAACCCTACATTGATGATAACCTTTACAAATGTTTATCCCTTACCCCAGATCCTATGCCATTCCCCAAGAAACCAACTTTAGAACTTAAATAATTACTAAAGAATCTAAGATATGAGTTTCTAGATGAGGGAATGATCGTCTAGTTATAATAAGTGCCACTCTTAGCCAACAAGAAACAAGTTAACTCTTAGATGTTTTGTGAAAATATCCATCAACCTTAGGATATAATATCTCTGATCTAAAAGGTATAAGTCCATTTGTATGTATGCACAGGATTTCACTTGAGGAAGATTCAAAACCCTCTAGAAAACATCAGAGAAGGTATAACCCTATAATGATTGATGTTGTTAAGAAGAAAGTTCTTAAGTTACTGGAGGCAGGTATAATTTATCAAATCTCAAATATTAAATGGGTGAGTCCTGTGTATGTAGTACCTAACAAGGGAGGCATCACAGTCATGCAAAACGAGAAGGGAGAACATGTAGCAAAACAGATAGAAGGAGGGTGGTGTATATGCATAGATTATAGAAAATTTAACAAAGCAACTTGGAAGGATAATTTCCCTTTACCATTTATAGACCAAATGTTGGAACGTCTAGCTAGAAGCTCATACTTTTGCTATCTGGATGGATATTCGGGATTTTTCCAAATTCCTATTTACCCAAAAGATCAAGAGAAAACGACCTTCACATGCCCTTATGGAACCTTTGCCTATAGATGAATGTCAATCGGACTCTGTAATGCTCTAGCTACTTTCCAGTGTTGCATGATGTCAATCTTCGCTAATTACCTTGATGGAATTATGGAGTTATTCATGGATGATTTCTTGGTATGCGAATTTGATTTTAAAAACTGTCTCACTAACCTTGAAAAAATCCTACAAAGATGCGTGGAAGTAATTAAACTGGGAGAAATGTCATTTTATGGTTACCGAAGGTATAGTTTTTGGACACATAGTCTCTGAAAGGGGTATTGAAGTCGATAGAGCCAAAATAGAAGTTAAAGAAAACCTAAATCCACCTAAGACCATTAGGGAAGTCTGAAGTTTTCTTGGACACGCTGGTTTCTACCTGCGTTTTATCAAGGATTTCTCTAAAATAACCAAACCTTTAACTGGACTTCTAATGAAGGACGTAGAGTTTGTTTTCGATGAAAAATGTAATGAAGGATTTAACCTTTTAATACACGCGTTAACTTCAGCACATATTATGAAAACCCCAGATTGGACTGAACCTTTCAAAATTATGTGTGATGCTAGTGATTATGATGTAGGAGTAGTTCTAGGTCAAAGAAAGGATAAGAAATTACATGTGATTTACTATGCATGTAGAACCCTAGATGCTACTCAGCTTAACTATGCAACAACTGAAAAAGAACTCCTAGCCGTATTTTTTGCTATAGACGGATTTCAATCTTATCTGATGGGGCTAAAACTATAGTGTACACAGACCACACTGCTATTCGTTACCTATTAAGTAAAAAAGATGCAAAACCCAATTTACTTTGATTGATACTTTTACTACAAGAATTTGATTTAGACATTCGAGACAAGAAACATAAAAAACGTAGTTCCTGATAACCTTTCAAGGTTTAAGTACCTGAAACCAGATTTAGTACCTATATATGATGATTTTGCCTACGACAGATTAATATCTAAGATAGATACCATTGAAGAAAATAACCTAGACCCTCATAAGAACTCTGAGAAATATTTAGCAGTAAGTAATGTACCTTGGTATGCTGATTTCGTTAATTATCTTGTCGTTGATATCATACCTTCTGACCTTAACGATCAGCGGAAAAATAAGTTCTTTAATGATGTAAGCAATTTTTATTGGGACAAACCACTTCTTTTCAAAGAGGTACAAACAATATCTTCCTTCGTTGTGTTCCAGAAGAAGAGGTCGGAAAAATCATATAACACTGTCAATATGCACCCTACGGGGGACATGCAAGCACATCTAAAATGCACGCTAAAATTCTTCAAGCTGGCCTTTTTTGGACCATAATATGGCGTAATATTCATGCTTACATAGTGAAATATGACTGGTTCCAGCGCACTGGGAACATCTCAAGGCGTGAGGAAATGCCTTTAAGGAATATTCAGGTAGTAGAACTTTTCGATGTTTGGGGTATTGACTTTATGAGGCCATTTCCATCCTCACTAGGAAATAAATATATCTTAGTTGCTATTGACTATGTGTCTAAATGGATTGAAGTAATAGCCTCACCCACAAACAACACACGAGTAGTGATTAAGTTGTTTAAGAATTATGTATTCCCTATATTTGGAGTACCCCATCTTGTTATAAGCGATGGAGGATCGCACTTCATATCAAGAATTTTTTACAAACTTTTAAGAAAATATGGAGTTAAGCATAGAGTAGAAACACCTTACCATCCACAAACTAGTGGCAAGGTAGAATTATCTAATTGGGAGATTAAACAGATCCTAGAAAAACATGTTTCTATATCCATAAAAGATTGTTCTTAGAAGCTACAAGAAGCATTTTGGGCCTATATAACTACCTTTAAAACCCGTATTGGAACAACCCCTTACCAATTATTCTATGGAAAATCTTGTTACTTACATTTTGAGTTAGAACACGAGGCCTATTGATCCATTAAAACCATATACCTAGATTATTTGACTGCTGGTGAAAAGCACATCCTTGACATTCATAAACTAGAAGAACTCCGCCAATCTGCCTATTAAAATGCCATAATATACAAAGAGAGAACCAAAGAATGGAATGATAAAAGAATTGTAAAGAATGACTTCAGTATAGGTGACCTTGTTCTTCTCTTTAATTCAAGGTTGCAACTTTTTCTTGGCAAGCTACGATCAAGATGGACTGCTCCTTTTGAGGTCTCTAAGATCCTAAAATCCTGAGCAATTGAGATTAAGAACAACTCATGTAGTCTATTCATTGTAAATGGGCATAGGTTAAAACACTACGAAGGAGGTGACATTACCATCGGCAACTCTATCCACACCCTAATCGACCAATGCCTACTTCATATATATGAGTTCTAGTAGTCAAGCTAACGACATTAAACAAGTGTTGCATGGGAGTTAACCCACGATTTTCTTTATTTTTCTTATTTATTACTTTTCATTTTCTTGCGTTTATTTTAATTTGTTTACTTGTTTAGACTAACCTTTTATAATTTTATGTTTTCAGGTCTCATTCTCTAACCATACTTTTCAGGATGTAGAGCTTCAACAACATGCACGTCACTTTCAGAGATGATGCACAGAGGAAACGATATGCGGTCCTTTCTCAACAACCCATGCCACCTACCCGTTACCATGACCAAGCGTGCATAGAAGACTTAGGCCTCGAGCCCAATATAATATTTTTGTGTAGCCATCTTCAATGGAATGAGTATACTGATGACATGAATTCAACCTACAGAAACCTCACTGTAAGTTCTGTATTTTTAGGATTGGTATTAATTTTGTAAAACAAATATAGTAGCAATAAAAATGTACAAGATCTTTACAAAATAAAGAATAGGTTAAACAAGGAGTCCTATTGTGCGCCTAAACATGTTGTGTTGAAGTGTTTCAACATCTGGAGAAACATGTCGAAGAAGAAGTCAAGACAGTTCATTCGACATCATAAACTGATAAAGTGGATTGAAGATTCTGTTATGATTTAACAGAAGGCAGAATAATCGAAGATATGAATCAATCCAATTGGCATTGTTTTAAAATATCTTGAAGACTCAAATTTACATTGAAGACAAATATCAAATATTTAATAAATATAGAGTTTCTATATATAGAGATATTTTAGGAAGTTGTTTATTTGAAGATCTTTTTATTTGTAGCAGATTTTTCTGCATTATTGTAGCAGTTGTTATGCTGCGTTTTTAGGCCCAAAATCCAGTTGAGATTAGGTTATAAAAAGAAAACTTATAACCTAGATTTAGTAACCAACAAAAGATTTAAAAATCATATCATTAGGGTTGAGTTCTTAGAGCAGTCATGCGCAACAAGTTTCAGACTTTGTGGCCGTGTTTATTTGTAATTCTCGAAGCTTTTAAGCAAGAGATATTTTGTTCTTGACTGAAGCTGTGAAGCAAGGTTAAGGTGTTGTCATGGAAGTGTGTCTTTTGACTTTGAATTGTTATGTTTATCACTGAGGTGATTGTGAATGAGTGAGATGAATGTCTCATATTTAGGAGTTCCTAAGTAGAAGTTGCATTGGTAGTGATTAAGTGAGAAGGTTGTAAACTGTAGGTGTTTGCTGAGAAGTCTTTGAATTGACAATACATAGTGGATTTCCTCCTAGCTTGGTAGCCCCCAGAGTAAATGATTTGCATCGAACTGGGTTAACAATTTGAATGTGTTCTTTACAGCTTTTCTGTTTTATATTTTATGCAGTGTTCATTCTGAATGTTGAATCAGATATCTAAACATCTTCAAAGAGTGTTTGAATCTGGTACATCAGAATTTTATTTTGTTGTTGTATGTACCTTGTCATGTTTATTAGTAACAGATCAGATGTCTCAACATTGTATTTGACATCTGAGTCAATCATACCATAATTTCAATTGGTATCAGAGCAGGCATCCTAGTCTGTTTCTGGATGAGATCCAAGGGGGATACTTTCTAGTTCATGGTCAAGGTGGAAGATCTTTTCTGAAAAGCTATTTGTTGTGTGAATGGTCCTTAGAAGTGGAGGATGGACTATTTTATTGTAGTAGCATAGTGGTGAGCTGTTGTTGTAGTAGGTTTGATTTATTTTCAAACCTATTGTTGTTGGTGTCACCTGGAGACTATTGTTAAGGCTAATTTGTGACACTTGATGTTCTTGAGAAGTTTGTATCCGTTGCTTATCTATCTGATAACTCCTGATGTTAAGAGATCTGAAGATTATTTTTAACAGATCTATCTCTATTTTGTTGATCTCTTTGTGTGATCCTTATAATGATGTCATATCTTTATATAGGACATCACATCAGAATTGGGGATAATTCTGTTGTCTAGGTTTTACAGAGGCTTTGGGTGCTAAACTAATGTGGTTGAATCACATATGTTTGGAACCTACTCCTGATCTGGAAGAGGGGGGCATCTGTGTGGTGTATCTGAGAAACTTCTAGCCCTGGAACTTATCTCAGTTGTGTGTGTTGGTCAAGGAGTGATCAACATGTTATGCTCTCCTGTGGAAAATTTATTTCTGGTCCTTGTTGCAGGAGTGGAGTACCTGAGCTTCAAGGAGTAGTACCCCTAAGAGACTCCTTGTACATGAAGCTCGAGTGTGGGGTTTTATCAACTTATGGAGTTGATTGATGTGAATATAGTTGATCAATTGCTATATTGGGTGTGAAGACATCTCAAATCAGACAGTCTGGATATTGAGTCTGAAGGAGAAGTTTGTTGAAGTGTTCCAACTACTGCATATGTCTGTGTTTTGGTATAATAGTTGAGCCGACTACTGATGGTTGATTCCCTTGTGTTCCCCTGCTTGTGTATGTGTGGATTACTATGAAGGTTATCCTATGAACCATAGTAATTTGTGTAGTTTTATTGTGACTGATACTGATGTCTGAAAGAATGTTAGAGCATCATCGCATAAGGTATCCGATGCTTGCAGAAGAATTCAGACTATAGGTCCTACCTTGTGTGACAAGGTAATCTTATCTGGCCTAGAGTAAGTACCTTGATGGGAGACTTGGTATTTGTCTATTCTTGATGTGATGCATAAAGGTGGATACTTTGACGGGAGACTTAGTATTTATCTGAGAATTATGCATATCTGCAGTCTGAATCTTATGATTCAGAAAGTGTACTGAGTAACTAATGCTCATCCACAGAAAGAGCTTTGGTTGTTCATGAACAGGGGAGTTAAGAAGTGTTATTTGTAGTCTATTGGTGCAAGAGTGCAGACTATTTTTTGTGGGTGCAGTTGGAGTTTTGTTTTTCCCATGACAAGGAAGATTTGTTGAATCATGAAGTTAGAATTGATCAAATCATTAGAACTTTGTGAAGATTTCTTTACTCAAGTAAAAGTTTCATCCTTGGTATGGCTAGAAGGTGTAGGTTTGAAATATTCCTTCTGAAGGTTCAGACAGTAGCAGGTTTGAAGACTTTGGAGAAATAGTGGGAGTTTCTCATCAATATGTGATATTGGTAAGAATTTTTGCAGAATCAACAAAATGGAGGTTGTCTACTCAAACTTGGTTGATAAATCAAGTCTATGAGAGCACGGAACTCTTGTTTTATTATGGGAGGAGATTATTTCAAATGGCGGAAGAAGGTGCTGAATTTAACAGCTGGATATGGACTGACGACGTTCTAGCATCTAGTTCAACATCAAAATCTAAATTAGTAAAGTGGCACATTAATTTAAGATAGAATGATCTACATAGATTGAATGCTTCAAAAGAACTGTTATCTTGATATCTTGTTGAAGATCAATCTTATTGATTAGGATATCTTTGAAAGATTTATGATAAACGTGAAGAAGACAAAGTGTGGCAGTTGGATTTGTCATATCAGGATTCATAAATGAGTTGATCAAACTATGGCAATTGGTTGATCTCTATAGTGGATTCGAAGAATCAAGATAATCATAGTGTGGCAGCTAGTTGGTCTTGGGGATTGTCTTGGAACAAGTTTCTCTTGGGCAGAAGAGTGATGAGTTGGAGACTCAAGGAGATTGGTTCTTCTTGAAGGTGGATGAGAGTTTATCTCTCTTTCTGGATTTCTAATTCAAGCTGGTGGCATAGTGTTGTTGAAGATTTTCAGTTCTTGTATTACTATGCTATAGTAAGTCCAGTTGGTGGAGCACATCAAGAATCTTGGTGATAAGGTCTTGGTGTATGGAACATGTTCTAACTGGTGTTGGGACATTATCTGGGATGTTTGTCAACATTGTTTCTAATTTGTAGTCTACCTAATCATATGGGAGAATGATGAAGTAGATGATTTGTCTTGGAAGAAACATGTAGAGTAAACTAAAGCAGATCAGGTATTGATTGCTTGGAAGTATGAATGTGGATATTCATAAATTGACTCTCATGTTAGAATTAATTTGGGTGAATATTGTCTGGATTATATGGCCAGTGGTGTGTGAAGACCTAGTGTCAGGACCTGCTTGCAAGAAGATGTACAATATTTGTAGCTTCTGGTAACAACAAACCAAGAAGGGATCAGGTGTGCTTTGGTACAAGAAGTGAATGTGTTCAATTTTGAATTGAACAAAGGGTGAGATCTTGAAGACATGAAGATGCGTCTTATGTTTTCCTTTCATCAAAGTGCAAAGAAGAATGGATTATCCTTGATAGGGGAGTGCGTTATAATCCTGTGCAACTAGATTTGTGAAGTTAATAGGGAGTAGTACCTTAACCAGGTTATGTGATGTTACACATCATGTTGTGACATGTGCTACTAAGTATGGAAAATTATTTGTCAGGTTGATATTTATTACTTAGTTGTTATGTGCTTCCATATGTGTGATCCAGATGAGGAGTGTCTTGTGTGCCCAAAAGGTTGTATCGAATAAAGTTGCTATCTGCAGTTTATTTGTGGATCCCAAAAGGTTGTGGACCACGTTGTAGTGTTGCTAGCATACAATATATAGTGGGATGTCAGAACATGTTTCAAAACATGTATGTACTGAGCCTAGCTAGGATTATGTGTGGATGATGCTAACTGTAAGGTGTGAAACACGAGCTTTATTCATGCGTGTTGGTTATTGGTCCGTTTATTTTGGGAGAACAAAATCAGCTGGTCAAGGTTTGTTTTTGGACGATCCACATTTGAATAGTTCAAATGTTTTTGCTCTTATCATAAAGACCTTGGACCAAGAACGCTTCTTTATTCAAAGATAGTTCGTTACTATTGTAGCAGTAAAAATCATGAGTGTAAGTTATTGGTTAACTTAGATCAAAGTAAACAGAGTCTACATCGCGCTTTTATTTTATTCCAAGGGGAAAATGAAAAAAGAGCGAATAAATCCTAATGAATCTACAAGAAAAAATCTAAAGAAACAAACAGAGAACCGGGTAAGAGGATAGGTTACAAAATGGGAAGGTTTTACGCACCCAAAATGACTGTGGTACTCCACGGGAGCCCTCTGAAACATTTGTTGCTTTTAGTTTGAAACTATTTCTAAAGAGATAGTGGAGGGATGAGAAAAGAAATAATTTTTAATGTTTTTATGTTTGGAGAGGTTTACCACCTCATGCCTACGTACTCACAAAGAGCAATGCGAGATCGAAACCCTGTGGTTCGTGGTACAAATAGTGTGAAAAAATTAATGTGTTGGATTGATTTTAAAATGTAAAGATAGGTCGTCATTCTTTAGCGAATAATTCTGCTAGAAAGAATGAATCATATCTAAACATGTAAAAAATGGTTAAAAGGAAAATTGCACAAAGGCACAAAAAGATTTGATGAGTTTTGTATTTTTATGGTCTTTTGAAAAATGTTTTAATATACTTATATGGTTTAACATTTATTAAGAAGATAAAAGAAAAGGTAAAAATAATTTGACCTAAGTCAAAGTTTGATTATGAAAGCGGTTTTAAGTTTGAAAACAAAGAAGTTTTTGAAAAGAGGGAGAAGTTTTGAAAATTTAAGAAGGGGAGGAGATGAAGAGACTATCCTAAAAAATAAAATAAAAAAAGAGATAAAGGAGGAAAGATCTAACCAAACTTGATGATGATTCCAATATATGAGCATAAGAGTTTCATCCTTATAAGATATCAAATGGCCAAATAAAGGCAAAGCTACCATCTCCATGAAGATCAAAGCAAAGGGAAGGTGTCCTAGAATCTAAGCCCAAAACTCCAATTTCAATGCAAAGGATAGTAACCAATAGTCTAAGATCAAGATCACAAGTTTTTTAGAGGTTTAATCCTTTATTAATATTTTTCTGTCCAAATGGATAAAAGGAAAATCAACACAATAATAATAATAACAAGATAATAAACATTATAATGGATGATAAAACAATATAAAGAATAGTAACAATAAAGGAGATAAAGGTGCGAGAAGGAAATTAAAATGTTAGTATAGTAATAGTAATAATAATATACATAATATTGGTATGGTGAACTTAATCATCCACAACCAAAAGAGTAACCAAGTTACTTAGTACCAAAAATCGAAAAGGCAACCGATTTCGCTTAGTATCTTATATTAGAGTGATTAATTAAAGTGATTAGATCCAAATTCAATGAAGTTTGAAAGAAGATTGGGAGACCCAAAGCAACTACGCATCAAACTTCACAAGTCTTGGATCTTAACGCAAAAAGATCAATCACTTTGGGATTACACGAGCAACACGGGGTCCGGCCCACGAAAGTGCAAGTATCCAATTGGATTTTCATTCCAAATTCGGGACACATTTAGGTCCATTTTAAGTAATCTCCGAGTAATTTACGAATTAATTACCCTACAAATGAGGCCGACCAACACCAATTAAGGTGAACGATGTATGTGATAAAGCATGCGAGATAAACAATATGTAAATCGCCATCCGAAAGCAATACCGCACAAAACTAAAGATGAATACCAAATTGAGTTTCATGTATGGTATTCTTTCATCTTTAAGTTCAGTTACTTATCTTGGTGGATTCAAGTATGAAAATATCTCACTAATGCAAAGTACCTAAAGTGAATTAAATAATTCACTTAAAGGTAGATTTGGACTAATGAATATTAACCACTTTAATCTACACCCAAAGTCCATTGAAATTAAAGAAAAATCAGTCCCAAGAATGTCTCCCAAGGTAAATATAAGAAGGAGGAAGAAGAAGAAGCAAGAGGAATCAAAAATCGCTCAAAAATAAGCCAAAAATTCAGTTTTGACTCAGAGTAACCGGTTACTACCTAAGTGGTAATTGGTTACCTGAACAAAAATAGTAGTTTTCTGGAAAAAAAATTAACACAGGTAACCGGTTACTACCTAAGCAGTAACCGATTAATCCGCGTGTAGAATCAAAAATCTACTAAAATTCAGCATGATCCAACTTTTAAAACCTTTTTTCAAACACCTCATGATCATGAACTGAATTAGCACGAATTTTACAATCATAATACAGTGAAATCTCTGCAATCAAACAACAATTTATGATCTAGAAGATCAACAACCAAAAGCATCAAGGATCTACATCTTGAATGTTGATGATGAAGGTAGAACCAAGGAAAAAGTGAATTACCAAGAACACTCTTCAAATTGATCTAATATCAAGCTTGATCTACTGAAATTGATGAACAAAAAAGAATAGGATGAAAGTTTAGCTCAAAGTTGATCAAGAATTCAAGGTGAATTCTTGATAAATTTCAAAAGAGAAGAAGAGCTTTAGTAAATTTGTGGTTTGGGGGGATATTTTGCAAGAGATTTGTTGGCTATCAAAAGCTTCCAAGAAATTTTTGCAAGGTGAATTTGGCTATCAAAAGCTTGAAAATGAATGAAATGAAGCCTCTATTTAAAGAGTTTAGGTATGGGAATTTGGTGGAATGAAGCTTGCTTTGGTGATTCAAATTAGGCTTGGTAATTCAAAAATTTGAGGGAATCATGAAAAGAGTGGTGATTTATGAGGTTTTATGGTGGGAATTAATTTTAATGATGTATGTGAATTAAATGGAGATGGTCTAGAATATTCTAAGAGTGATCAAAAATGAAATTGGTGCCAAAATTCACAAAGATTGTAGCCAAATGTTTCAAATATGCACGTAAGTAACCGGTTACGCTCTAGGTAGTAACCGGTTACTCAGTGCAAAATTTGAGAATTTTGTTTTCATTTTGCACTGCTATGATTCTGGCTCGATTCTTTTACACGTCAAAGAAGGCATGAAAATAAACACATGAACCTTGGAATTCCTTGAATCAATCAATTAAATTGGGAAATCCTTGATCAGATAAATTTGAATTATTTGCAGATCAACTTCGACTTTTATCGATGAAATTCATTTGAGCTGCGGGACTGTTATTTTTGGCATTTTTTACTTGGAAAATAATTAACAAAAGAAAACAATAAATATTTTTGGATTCTAATTAGTGGTTAGTAAACATAAAAAAATAAAAGAAAATGGTGATCCCCTGTGAGGCATAAACCTACACCCGAGAAAACCCGAAAAACCAGTATGATCTTGTTTGTATTGCAAGATGCAGATGAAAAATGTGAAGAAATCTTAGGGCAAATATTAGGGTGCTACGACTATCTATGTCATATATCCCTATTTAAATAAGCATATTTTCTCCTCCATCTACATGTGAGTATTCTCATTTTTTCTTCTTTCTAATGGGGTTCATTTGTTTATGGATGAGTAATACGTGGGTGTGGTGCCGTGAGGGCTGTTTTTGCCAATTTTTGGCTAAAAAGGGGGAGAAAAATGTTGTAATAGATGATGTGTTTGGAGATGTTGTTACAAGGTCTATGTCAAACATATGGTGGTGTGGTGGCTGGGATGTCAAGAAGATATGTAGGGTAGTCTTTGTGACTTGTGTCCTGAGTTAATGAACACAGTTGTGACCTGTGTTCTGAGTTACATAAGAGAAGGTGAGGAATTTTATCTTATGCCACCATTGGTGTCCTAGATGGAGAATGTTCAGCATCCTGAGAAGAATGTTTATGGGAAACTGAATGGATAGGGATAATAGTAGATTAGTTCGGCCAAGAGTTCAGGACTTTCTACTTCTTTTCCACTGTTATTCCCACTAAAGGAATGAAAGGCTGATGAGAAAGATGTCAAGAAACATGTCCTAACATGATCAAGAATAGGTTGTTGTTGTTTTTTTAGTATTGCTGCTGAAATTTTTATTGGATTTTTTATTATGTGTTTTAGCCAAAAAAATTCCAAAGGGGGAGATTGTAAGTTCTGTATTTTTAGGATTGGCATTAATTTTGTAAAACAAATATAGTAGCAATAAAAATGTACAGGATATTTGCAAAATAAAGAACAAGTTAATCAAGGAGTCCTATTGTGCACTTAAACATGTTATGTTGAAGTGTTTTAACATATGGAGGAACATGTCGAAGAAGATGTCAAGACAGTTCATTCGACATCATGAACTGATAAAGTGGATTGAAGATTCTGTTATGATTTAACAAAAGGCAGAATAATCAGAAGATATGAATCAATCTAATTCGCGTTGTTTTGAAAGATCTTAAGGACTCGAATTTACGTTGAAGACAAATATCAAATATCGAATAAATATAGAGTTTCTATATTTAGAGATATTTTAGGAAGTTGTTTATTTGAAGATCTTTTTATTTGTAGCAGATTTTTCTACATTATTGTAGCAGCTGTTATGCTGCACTTTTAGGCCCAAAATCCAGTTGGGATTAGGTTATAAAAATAAACCTTGTAACCTAGGTTTAGTAACCAACAAAATATGTAAAAATCATATCATTAGGGTTGAGTTCTTGGAGCATCTGTGCGCAACAAGTTTCAGACTTTGTGGTTGTGTTTATTTGTAATTCTCGGAGCTTTTAAGCAAGAGATATTTTGTTCTTGACTGAAGCTGTGAAGCGAGGTTAAGGTGTTGTCATGGAAGTGTGTCTTCTAACTTTGAATTTTTAAGTTTATCACTAAGGTGATTATGAAGGAGTGAGATGAGTGTCTCATATTTAGGAGTTCCTAAGTAGAAGTTGCATTGGTAGTGATTAAGTGAGAAGGCTGTAAACTATAGGTGTTTATTGAGAAGTCTTTGAATTGATACTACATATTGTATTTCATCCTAAATTGGTATCCCCCGGAGTAGATGAGTTGCATCGAACTGGTTTAACAATTTTAATATGTTTTTTACAGCTTTTCTGTTTTATATTTTATACAGTGTTTATTCTGAATGTCGAATCAGATGTCTAAACATCTTCAAAGAGTGTTTGAATCCGGTACATCAGAGTTTTATTTTGCTACTATTTATATGTTGCCATGTATATTAGTAACATATCAGATGTTTCAACATTGTATTTGACATTTGAGTCGGTCATACCAGAATTTCAATTGGTATCAGAGAAGGCATCCTAGTTTGTTTCTGGATGAGATCCAAGGGGGATACTTTCTAGTTCATGGTCAAGGTGGAAGATCTTTTCTGAAAAAGTTGTTTGTTGTGTGAATGGTCCCTAGAAAGGCTGATGTTGATGTCCATGTTAGGGAGGATGAGATCTTTTTCCTTTCTTTGGCTATACTTTCCTTGGAAAGGCTGATGTTGATGTCCATGTTAGGTAGGAGGAGATCTTTTTCCTTTTCTGTGCGAACCAGTCGCGTCCTGTGGCTTGTGGAAACTTTCTGCTTGATCACCTCAAATGTATTGCCAAATCCTCTGAAGGAATCATCCATGTGGGAGGTACGGTGACTCAGATTGATACTACTTTGGGTCTTTCTCGTAAGTTGTACCACTTGACTTCCTACTGCAAGTATACCACGATGGATAATGGCTTCTACTTAGACCGAGGGCTGATTTGGAGGGATTCATTTCTCCCTACCCAATTTAAGCTCTTGATTGACAGCGAGACCATCCATTAATTCACTTTGCATGGCCCTATGATGACTAGTGTCCATAACCCTACTAATTGGAGTTATGCTTTGGAGGGGTTTGGAGATATAGACGATGAGCCTTGAACTTCTCCAGTTCCAGAGTATATCCATACACCACCTTCACCCAAGATCATAGTGTTGTCAGATAACCTTTCTTTATAGAGACTGAATATGCACACACGGGTAGCTGAGCTGCGTATGGAGACCGCTAGACTTCGTCAGGAGATTGCTGACCTTACTTTACAGGTTCAGGTGTCTGATCTGACTCACGCGACGGAGGCCGATCGCTTGTATCAGGAGACTGCGGATCTGCGCAACGAGTTGGCCATAGTGTAACGCTCTGATCAGGCAGAGGAGTATCCAACTTTATGATGACACTGCTCTGTGTGTGCATATATGTGTGTTTTTTTGTATTCTCGCATTTACCCTTTATTTTATTTATGATGTACTTTGGTATTTTTCTCTTATATATATATATATATATATATATATATATATATATATATATATATATATATATATATATATGCATTTTACTTTTTTAATATTCTCCTACTTATTTACTTATTCAGTTATTTTCAGTATTTATTTTTATATATTCTAACAATATTTAGCATGATGAAACACTATCTGCACCATCCAAGAAAAAAGAAATGAGTAAGAGGCCCAACAAAACAAAGAAACTTCGGCCGAACCATTTTGTACATATGGCGCCCGCCATAGATACCTAGGCGCCCGCTATGCGGTATGGGATTTATACGGGACAAAACCACAAAAATCCCATTTTTGCCATCTTTCTCTTCCAAACCTCCATATTCTCAACTTCCCAACCACCACCAACCCGCATTAAAACTCACCCAACTTCACAACTTCCCCATTTAACCACCCATTCCAAGTTCTAACATCCACCAACCTCCATTAAATCTATCAAATCCCATTCTCACCACCATTTCTATAAATACTCATTTCTCCATCTTCAACCTCAAAGAGCAAAAATGGAGTTTGATGGCTACATTCTTCGCAAAGGAAAACCCAGGGAAAGACAAAGGAAGTTTCTCGAGAAATTGCAATCGCGAGAAATTGTCCTGACTAGGTATGTCGACGAAGATTGTCTTTATACTCTAGGAATTTACCATAGTATTTTTCATATGTTAGATACTTTAGGTTGGCATGATATGTTTGCTAGGAAAGAGCCTACTTATGAGAGGTCAACCTGAGAATTTCTAAGTTCCTTGATTTATATCGTTAGTCATAACTCTGCGAGCACAACCGATACAATGTGGTTCTGAATGTTTAATGTTGAATATGAATGCACCACCGACGAACTCGCAGACAGGTTAGGAATACCTCATCGGGAAGGCGTTATTTTTGAAGCACTGTTAGATTCTGATTGGTCAACTGAGGCATATTCCTTCTGGCACAGGTTGTCGAATTCCACAATTACTTATTTCGAAAGAATTCTTGCCTCAACAATCCATAACCCGATCATATGATTTTTTTGATATATGTTGGCTTGTACCATTTTTGGTCGGTAGAATCCTAACAAAGTGAATGCAAAAGAACTTTTATTTTTGCAAAGGTGCCTCACAAATAGACGGATTAATTTGGTCCATTTTATGTTTGCTCATATGACTGTTGTTTTAAAGAAAATAGGGACCATTTCCTTTGGAGGCTTGATTACATCTATTACTAAGGCTCTAAATCTCGACATTGAGATAGCCACCTTAACACCCTTACCTCCCTGCACAATTAACTTAAAATTTCTGAAAGACATGAAATTATGCAGAGTAAGGAGAGGGGGGTTATGAACTCATGGTTCATGGTGTAGCTATCCCATCTATTATTTTACCTTACACTAGACGTACCGATGTACGAGTTGAGAGGAACTAGACCTATGTTTTAGACGCTCCACCTGTTACAGGTCCAATGCATCCTAATGTTTCTTTTGGGGACGGACACGAGACTGATGATGAGTATGACTAGAGAAAGTACTCTCTCGTTCATCATATATATCCCTACCATGTACCACATGCACACACTGCACCATCTTCTCCTCACCCTGTTGCAGGTATAGCCCCTGGTTTCTACATCATTGAAGATATGTGGTGCGAACAGCTCGCCGGAGAAGCAAGACGAGATGGCTAGCTTTCTTCCATCAAGCAGCAAGTGGCTACCAACACGACCTTCATGCAAGAGTCGCAACAATAGACAAATAGGTCTATTCAAACCATTTTTCAATCTCAGGCCTAATCCGCCAGATTCGACCAGTTTGCAACTTCTCATAGCGATCGTTGCCGCAATAGATCTCATCATCCCAGGCGCTCACCGCATGGAGACGAGAGTACCAGCAATATGCCATAGATTTTTCAGGTCACTCTCGCCTTATCTTAGTTTGAAACATTGGGGACAATGTTCGATTTAAGTGTTGGACGAGATTTTTATTGCTTTCTAGTATGTTTTCCTTGTTTTATTAGTTTGTTTCTAGCGAATACATGTTGTTGCACCCCAAAATTTGCCCTCACAATACAAGACTTTGTGTGCTAAGAAGGTTCACAAGGTTCACAAGCTTCCCAATGCTTTCAATACCTTTCATGAGGCTCATGAAGTCTACAAGTCACTTCATGAAGGTTCACAAGATTCACAATGATTACAAAGCTGTCCTGAGGTTCATGAGGTCTACAAAGTCACTTTATGAGGTTCACAAGATTCACAAGCTTCAAAATACCTCCCATGAGTATCACAAGACATGTTATGATGATTCACAAGGTTCACAAAGTTCACAATTGGTCAAAGGAGTTGACAATTCCCTCAGACAGTGCACCTCCTAAGCAGTGCATCCAAAACTAGGGTTTGGACTTTAATCAGGCTAAATGAACTTCCAAGACTTCAAGTGAGCTTCATAACATCTTATATGTGTGTAAGAATCCCCATGACAAGTTTCAAGACTTTTCTCAGAAGTTTGCTCAGTCAGATGATCAGATAAGTCAAAATCAGTCAATGCAGTTAAAAAGTCAAACTGAGGTCAACTGTGGTCAAACCAAAGTCAAACTTCATGAGTTTTTTCCAACATCAAGTATATGAAGTAAAATTCATCATTTGATCAAGGGTTGATCATGATTCATCAAGGAGATTCCAGATCATCAAGAATCAGGAGTTTCTAAATTAGGGTTTCCTCAGTAAAAGTCAACTGAACTTTGACCAACCATAACTTTCACATACTTCATCACCAAGTCTCCACTCAAAGCTCATTTTGAAGGAAATTTAATTCTCTACAACTTTGTGTCTCACAAGCCAAGCCCAAAAATGCTTCATTTGGAAGGTATGAGCTAAGACATTATAGGTCCTTTTGAAAGTCAACAAAAAGTCAACAACTTTAAAAGGGCATAACTTGAGATTGGTAAATGATATGGACATGAAACCAGTGGGGTTGTTTAGAGGACTCTTCAAGCTTTCCAAAATGTCCAAGAACACCCTCATAGCATTAAAATTGAAGGATGTGTGCCCTTGCAAAGTTGGGAAATTTTGAGTTGGTTTATGATGAAAAAGGAGGTCTAAAACCAATTTCTCCCAAATGGGCTTGCCAAATAAAGACCTAATCCATACAATAACCCCATGCACGACCCAATGACAAGAAATTCTGATTTTTATATTTTTATTTGATATTTATTTGAATTTTATTCATTTTAAATCAAATTAAATCAAAATAAAATCTAAAAATCAAAGTTTGCACATGATTCTTCTTCTAGAAATTAATCAATGATGTTTAACATGATTGGATCTTGTACAAATTCGTGCTAGACCAGATTGGAATACAAATATTTGATTTTTTCACAATTTTGGATCATGACATTCCTTCACCATCAAGTCTTCCAAAAAGCCCATAAATCCATCATCTTTTGACCTAAATTACATCTCTTATAAGTATACAATAGAAACCAATGCACAAGCCACGGATTCAGAGCCTCCAAGTGCACAATCAAATTTCAAAAAAACTCACAAAAAACCTTGATTCGGATTCTTTGATAGAAGGCTTGCCAAAGCATTTTAAAGGTTGAAATAGGTTCCCTGGATATCATGGAACATAACCAGATCATTACATTGCCCCATAGCATCACACATTGACAAACCCGAATCATTTTTTTCATGTTTTTTTCGATTTTTCGTTCATAATAATTTACATGTTATTAACGGATTTTGCTTATTGATTTGTGTTTAAGGAAGGTTTGTGATGAATTCTGGGCAGGTTAATTGAAGAAATCATGGCCGAATCGTATAGTGCCATTCTAGGGTTCATGACCTCCATATTAGGGTTTTACGATTCCATGAATATAAATGAATTACAAAACCGTAGATCAATTGCAAATGATGTCTGGATTGTGTTTATGTGTTCAATTTAACAAAATTTTACGTAAATGATGATGGTTGGGTTTCGTAGGATTTCCTGCAGGTTGAAAATTCGCAGGAAAAGTGGCAGCTAAATTCGCAAGTGATTTCGCAGGTCAGAAGGTTGAAGACGAAGTGGCTTGGCGCGAAAATCAGAATTCAAATTTGGATTATTTTTTATAATATATAGTTGTCATTCTGTTATCAATTAGAGCGCGTAGCTCAGTTGGTTTTGGTATGTATGTGATAAGCTGGATGGCCTGGGTTCGAAACCAGCCCAGGCATTTTTTTTTGCTCAATTAATTCTTGTTTTCCAGAGCAACAACAAAACCATGTGAAGTGCATTGTTATCATTGGCGCGCGCGCAGCCCAGTGGCTGGCTGGCTGGTCCTGGAAGAGGCATTGTTCAGGGGCTGGGTTCGAACCCCAGCCCAGGTAAGTTTTTTTTTCTACTTTTTTTTCCAGTTTTTTCTATTCTATTTATTTATATTATAATTAAATGAATTAAAAATCACAAAAATATGTTTAGGCTATTTCTTTTTATTTTTTATAACTTAAAAATTATTTTTTAAAATAAACTTTATTAATGAAATTATTTAAAGTTCATTTTTTTTTGTATGTAAATAATAATTTTGTACAATTAGCTTATATTAGATAATTTTTTTTTTTCTAAACAATTAAAAAACCCTAATTTTATTAAACTTATAAACCCTAAAAATATTTTTTTAGAAAACCTAATTCTTGTTTATATTTCAATTAGTGAATAAAATTTTATTATAATTTTGTAAATATAATTATTATGAATATATTTTATTTAATATAATTAAATTATAATTAATCCCATTTTAATATATAAATATTATATCATTGTTTATAATTCATTATATATATGTAAATAATTTCTAAAAATTGTAAAATTTAATAATGTCTCATAATATGTTTATAATTTATTTAATTTGTTTATAATTTTAAATTTTTAATTAGTATAATTGTTCTTATTTTTCTATTAACCATTAAAATTTTGTCTTTTATTATTATTATTAATCATGCTTATTACTAATCCATTTATTTTTAATTATGCTTATTATTATTATTTCACTAACCTTCTTTATTTTTTAATTATTATTACTAACCCCTATTATAATTATTTTTGCTTATTATTTATATTTTTGCTTATTTATTTATTTTGCTATTTATTTTTAATTGCTTATTAATTATTATTATTGTAATTGCTCCTTGGTGTAAATTTTTGTAGATATTTAATTTATTTAATTTTCATGCCATGGTTAGTAAAATAGGGAGTGTAAACATGTATTCTATTTTAAAATTGAATTTAGATCACTTTAATTAAAAGATAAATATAATTAAACACTCACACACGTAAGTCGATTTTTAATCGCCATCTCACTTTCTAGGGTTGCCTCTCAATGTTGCCTAATCATAAGGTCAAGTGGGGTGTACAAAGCAAGTCCCTTGAAAAAGAAAAGTCATCAAGTCCCTTAATGGTTGCCTTTAAAGATCAAGTCCCTTTTCGAATAATGATGACAGTCCCTCCTAAATGCTTAATACACCCCACAGTTGCCTTCATAAAACAGATGTCCCTCATATGTCCCTTACATCCAAAGTAATGACTACCTATTCCTTAATAATAGGGATAGTCTTACCACTTAAAGGATAAAGAACAGAAAGACTTAAACTTTAGGGTAGGTACCTCATAGTTGCTTGCTCACTTCATTCAAAACTTTTCACAATTTCAAACAATTTTCAAAACACAAGTTTTTACGCATCCGTACATGGATCATTATTAACTTTTATGGAAATTTCTATTCACACACTCCACCTTTTCAAAAACAATTCAAAGTGAGCTAAGTAACTAAGAGCCCATGGATAACCATGGATGTAAAGGGTGCTAACACCTTCCCTTTACATAACCTACCCCCCGGACCCAAAAATCTTTTAAAAGGTCTTTCCTGTTCTTTTATGCCTTTCCTTTGGATAAAATAAAAGTCGGTGGCGACTCTTGCTATCCGCAACATAACTAAAGTCAGTTCTCCCACCGTGTTACAGAACTGGCGACTCTGTTGGGGATAGTAAATTTAAGAGGGGTACCCTTAGGAATTAGATCACTTAAATTGTTTGCTTTGTTTGCTTTATATTATCTTGTTGGGGTGCTCTTATGTGTGAAAGGTCCTAACCCGGATCTAGTGTACCTTAGGTAAATGGCAATAGACCAAGGAAACTGTACGGCGTATACCGATATGGTTGATCTGGTGGCCATAGTTAGTGTGACTTCTTGGTTGGTGCTTATGTTCCTTAAGTCAAGTTGAGGATAATATGAGGCTGCCATATGTTGTCAATGCACTAACTAACTTTTAGAACCCTAGTTATCCCATCTTGGCCTTTAAAAAGTAGTGAGGTAACCGACTTTGGTGCAGACTGAAGTTAGTTGACACTCGATACTACGCTCATTGAGATCTTAAACTTGGAGGGTTTTGGTTGGCAAGTAAGTTGCCTACTGAACAACCACCCTTGTGAAGGATCAATGATATTGAGATCCCTTAGAACCTGGTTACTTTTGTAGGACAGGATGAACCATCTAACTTCAGGGGAGGGTACTTACCTTTGAACCTCATGCAAGCCTTTAAACCTAGGGCTATGGTGTGACTTGTTTGTGTGTGCCACACGTTTGTGATTGAACATAACATCATGACATCATCATGCATCATAAGCATAGCATTTTCACTAACCATTTCAAGAACCAAAGGATTTATCTTTGTTCTTTGTTGCAGGTCATGGCCTCTGCTCGTAGAAACACCATCAGGATCAACTTTGTGGGCATACCTGCTAAGCTTAAAGAGTTGGTTTCTCAAGTGTCTGATCATTCCCAATTCATCAAGAGACATGGTCACCTATTGGATCTAGTCACCTCAGGGTTCAATGAAGACATGATGAGTGTCCTGTTTCAGTTCTTTGATCCTAAACACCATTGCTTCACATTCCCCGACTACCAGCTAGTTCCAACCATGGAAGAGTTCTCTAAACTTCTGGGCATACCTGTTCTTGATCAAAGACCCTTCACAGGCTTGGAGAAGGAGCTCAAACCAGAGGTTATTGCTGCAGCTCTACATCTGAAGAAGTCTGACATTGTTCTAGAAACGAGAAGCGGAGTCAAGGGTATTCTTGCTAAAGTATTAATGGATAAAGCTCAAATGTTCTTGAAGGCCATGAGCTATGATGCTTTTGAGGAAATCTTAGCCTTGCTGATTTATGGCTTAGTATTATTCCCCAATCCAGATCAGTTCATAGATGTTCATGCCATCAACGTTTTCCTGAGTCGCAATCCAGTGCCTACATTGCTTGGGGACATCCTGCATTCCCTTCATACTCGTACTACAAGGGCAAGAGGAACTTTGATGTGCTGTATACCTTTGCTTTCTAGGTGGTTTATTTCTCACCTTCCTCGCTCAGTAACGAAGAATGAGCAAGGATTCAGATGGTCCAAGAGGATCATGTCACTTTCTCACTCAGATATCCATTGGTGCTCCAGATCTATGGAGAATGTCACCATCATTGACCGTTGTGGGGAGTTTCCTAATGTGCCACTTCTAGGCATAAGAGGAGGCATCACCTACAACCCCTCCCTAGCTTTATGACAATTTGGTTACGCTCGAAGTGATGGTCCACATGACATGTTGATTCAGGGCATTGTGTTTGATTACGACAACGATCTTCAAGGTTACCGTCAGAGATTCATACGAGCATGGGGAAAAGTAAACAGGGTTGACAGCAAGACACTGGAGCCTAAGTACACTATTCCTATGGAGGCTTATCTCAGATGGGTACGGTCTCGTGCTCAGACTCTCATGATGCCATATCCTGCCGTCCTACCAGTTACCATGGAACCTGTTGCTGAAGGAGACACAGCTTATACCATCCTTCACCCAGACATGCCTACTGATATGGAAGACTTGCAGAGATCATGGATCCAACTGAAGGAGCAAAGGGATACTTTCGAGGCTCATTACAAAGCAAGCCAAGAAAGAGTCCTAGAACTAACAAAGCAGCTTCATGAGGAACGAAACCTCAACTCATACCTCAACACAAAGAGGAAACGTCCATGGGAGACTTAAAACCCCATCTTTTGTATTTATTTCATTTTCATTCTTATTGTAAGCCCAAGAGGCAAAACAAATTTATTACTAATAAAAGTTTACTTTCGTGTTTGTTTAAGCAAATTTAAATCCTGCGGTCCTTGAAAACATTGCATATGCATTCACATATCATATCATTGCATCACAGGTTTATAATTGTGCACAGGTTTCTCATCTTCTCGCTATTTATTTCAGCAATGGCTCTTGAACAATCAGTTAAGGATCTCCAGGCACAAAATGCACAGTTCCAAGAGCTGATCTTGAACCTGTCCAAGGGGCAGGATGAATTGAAGGCACTGCTGGCCAAGAAGACTAAGAAGACTAGAAGGTCAGCTGGTTTGATCAACATGGGAAGAAGGTTCAAAGGTCTTGCCAAGACCAAAGAACCAGCTGAAGACTATGAATCTGAGGAATCTGAAAAAGAGGGAGGCGGTCTCCACAATACTATGGGGGACTCTGATTCTGAGGCTAACTACTACCATGAGCCTAATGAAGACAAATTCAAGATGCTGGTGGATAGGATGGATGCTATGGAATTGCAGAAATCATCTGGGCTGGATTTTGAGGATCTGAGTTTGATATCTGGGGTAGTCATACCCGTTGGTTTCAAGGTTCCTACCTTTGTGGTTTATGATGGGGTCTCTTGCCCCAAGCTGCATCTGAGGTCCTATGTCATAAGAATTCAACCTCACACTGCTGATAAAAAATTGTGGATCCATTTCTTTCAAGAGAGCTTATCTGGAGCTCAGCTGGAGTGGTATTATCAGTTGGAGAGTGTCAACATCAGGGACTGGAATGATCTTGCTGAAGCTTTCTATAAGCAGTATCAATACAATGCTGACTTAGCCCCCATTCGCATGCAGCTTCAGAGCATGTCTATGGGTGCCAAAGAAAGTTTTAAAGAGTATGCTCAGAAGTGGAGAGATTTAGCTGGAAGAGTTCAACCCCCTTTAACTGACAGGGAGCTGGTTGATATGTTCATGTGCACGCTGAGTGGTCCGTTTTACAGTCATCTCATTGGAAGCTCATCATCTGGCTTCACTGAGTTAATCATGACAGGAGAGCGAGTAGAGAATGGTATAAAGAATGGTAAGATCCATGTGGGCACTTCTTCATCAGGTGCTGCAAAGAAGCCTCCCACTGGGAAGAAAGAATCCAATGTCGTTTATGGTCAGCCTGATCGTAACAGAAGGCATCAGTCTGTTAGTGCAGTTCATATTTCAAATCCAACTCCTGCAACAACAGAGCAGCCACAGGGCAACCAACAGAGGGCTAGAAGACAGTTCACGAAGATCAACATGTCAATGACTCAGGCATTGCAACATTTGTTGAAGGCTGAACTTATTACTTTGAAAGAGGCTCCTCAGAATCCCAATGTTACCTCTCCCAGGTACAATCCCAATGCACGGTGTGCATACCATTCAAATTGTCAGGGACATGATACTAATAATTGCTGGGTCTTGAAGAACAAAATTCAAGATATGATTGATGCTGGAGAAATTGAGTTTGACCCTCTGGGTACTCCAAATGTGATTACTGCTCCAATGCCAAACCACGAGAAGACTGTCAATGCCATTGAGGAAGATATGCATATCCATTCAGTTGATGAATTGACCACACCATTGTCTGTCATCAGAAAGAAGTTAGTGCAAGCTGGGTTCTTTCCGGGTTGTCGTGAAGATTGTGTTTATTGTGAGTATAATCCAGAAAAGTGTTGGAGGTTAAAGGACGGAATTCAACGTCTCATGAATAATTACACCATAGTGTTTGAAAGAAGACCATCTTCCGTGGAAAGTATGGTAGATCATATTACGCAAGGCAAGAAGACTGAAGAGGTTGACATGGTTGACAAAGTGCCGGTGAGAATCACTTCAAAGGGTCCTATTAAGATCACCCATCAGGGTCCAATCAAAATTACTGCTGAAGGTCCTGTGAAAGTTGTTGCTGAAGCCAGAGTTGCTCCTGTGGTCATTACTACTCCTGGTCCCATCCCGTATACATCTGATAAAGTTGTGCCTTGGCATTATGGGTCTGATGTTTACATCCATGGTGTTAAGCAAGAGCCCTTAGCTGATGTGCCTGTTGATGTTGACAATATTGCTGGATCTAGTAAGGTCACACGTAGTGGAAGAGTCTTCTCACCTCCAGTTACTTCCAAGAATACAGCTGCTCCTGCTGCTACTTCCACCACTGATGCTCGGGGCAAGGGTCCTGTTATTGAACCTATATCTACTGATGTGCCAGCTGCTGATGATCTCTCTAAGCAGATGGAAGAAGTATTGAAAATCATTCGCAAGAGTGATTATGACATTGTTGATCAGTTGGGGCATACTCCCTCTAAGATTTCTATACTGTCCTTGTTGTTATGTTCTGAAGCTCATGCAAAAGCTTTGATCAAGTTTCTGAAGACTGCTCATGTACCCAGTGCAATTTCTGTTGACCAATTTGAGAATTGTGTTGCCCACCTGACCTATGACAATGGGTTAGGATTTTCTGATGCTGACTTGACCCCTGCCAAGAGGGATCATAACAGGGCCTTGCATATTTCAATTGAATGCAGGGGCACTACCCTGTCACATGTGCTGATAGACAATGGTTCCTCTTTGAATGTGTTGCCTAAGGAAGTCCTGAACAAGCTGAGTCCTGAAGATGCTATGCTGAAGCCCAGTAATATTGTGGTAAAGGCTTTTGATGGTTCTAGAAGAGTAGTACATGGGGAAATTGATCTTCCAATCAAAGTTGGCTCCCAGGTTTTTACTGCTACATTTTATGTGATGGATATTCGTCCTTCATACTCTTGTCTGCTTGGTCGTCCCTGGATCCATGGGGCAGGTGCTGTAACCTCCACATTACATCAGAAGTTGAGATATCCGGTAGAAGGAAGGGTTGTTACTGTCTATGGAGAGGAAGAATACTTTGTCAGCCATGTGAATACTTTCAAGTACCTGGAAATGGAAGGTGAATACATTGAGACTCCGTGTCAGACGTTTGAAGTGGTTCCTTGGGTTGTTAATGATTATGTAGCTCCTCCTGTTGCGAAGAAAGTTCCTGTGGTCACCAGAAAACCTCCAACAATGGCAATGGCCTCCCTCAATGATGCTAGAGCTGTGGTGGATGAAGGTGGTTGTACTATTTGGGGTCAGCTTCCTGATATTCCATACAAGTCTGACAAGTTTGGTTTGGGTTTCACTGCAGAGTCCCAGAAGGCTGTTCGTCGTGCTCGGGCTGTTCGTATCACTAATCAAGGGATTGTGAAGAACCAGATCAATGTTGTGGGTGACTATGATGAAGGCTACAACTTGGATGTTTGGATTTTTCCTACTGTGGGTGCTGGACTCAATAATTGGAAAGCTGAAGATGTTATCCCTATCTCCTTTAGTCAGGAGTAAATACTATTACTGTGTTGCTTTTTTAAGTTTGTAATTTCTGAACAATTAAAACTCTCAAGCCTTGTGCCTTACCCGGGGCACAATGGTGTGCTTGTTACGGGCTGTCATTTCATTTGCATACTTCATTCAATAAAATCAGTGGACGTTTCGTTTTCGTAAATATTGTGTTCCTTGTCTTTCTTTTCTTCTATTTTTGCTTTATCAGCTATGTGTTCTTACACACACCCACATCACTAAAATGCAGATCCTCATCCACTCTGGATCCTGTTGATAACAGTTCTACTATTGCCAATTATAATTTCGAGAATCCGATCTATCAAACTGAAGACGGAAATGAGGACGATTGTGAAGTACCTGTAGATCTTGCTAGGTTGTTACAACAAGAAGAGAAAGCCATACAGCCACATGAAGAGCCGGTCGAAGTTGTGAATTTGGGGACTGAAGAAAACAGGAAAGAGGTCAAGATAGGGGCTGATTTAGAGGACAGTGTCAAGAACAGGTTGATTCAAATGTTACGTGACTATGTGGAGATCTTTGATTGGTCTTATGAAGATATGCCAGGGTTAGATACAAACATCGTAGTTCATCGTTTACCAGTAAAAGAAGATTGTCGTCCAAAGAAGCAGAAGGTTCGTCGTATGCGTCCTGAGATGTCAGAAAAGATCAAAGCAGAGGTAATGAAACAGTTTGATGCAGGGTTCTTAGCTGTGACTTCTTATCCTCAGTGGGTTGCAAATGTGGTACCGGTTCCCAAGAAAGATGGTAAGGTGCGTATGTGTGTAGACTACAGAGATTTGAACAAGGCTAGCCCCAAAGATGACTTTCCGCTTCCTCATATTGATGTCCTGGTAGACAACACTGCTCAGCATAAGGTATTCTCTTTTATGGATGGTTTCTCTGGTTACAATCAGATCAAGATGGCTCCTGAAGATATGGAGAAGACAACATTTGTTACACAGTGGGGCACCTTTTGCTATAAGGTGATGCCATTTGGTTTGAAGAATGCAGGGGCAACATATCAGCGTGCTATGGTGGCTTTGTTTCATGATATGATTCATCATGAGATAGAGGTGTATGTAGATGATATGATAGCCAGGTCTCAGAATGAAGAACAACATCTTGATCATTTGCATAAATTGTTTGAGAGGTTGAAGAAATACAAGTTGAGATTGAACCCAAACAAGTGTACTTTTGGAGTTAGATCTGGAAAGCTCCTGGGTTTCATTGTCAGTGGAAAAGGTATTGAAGTGGATCCTGCAAAAGTGAAAGCTATATGAGAGATGCCAGCTCCCCGTACCGAGAAGGAAGTTAGAGGTTTCTTGGGACGATTGAATTACATTGCAAGATTTATTTCCCAATTGACCGCCATCTGTGAGCCAATCTTCAAGTTATTGAAGAAAGATCAGGTGATGGAATGGAATGATGAGTGTCAGACTGCCTTTGATGAAATTAAAAGATATCTGCTAGAACCACCAATTTTGATGCCACCAGTTGATGGAAGACCCTTGATTATGTACTTAACAGTGTTAGACAACTCAATGGGGTGTGTATTGGGGCAACATGACGAGTCTGGTCGAAAAGAGCAGGCAATATACTACCTTAGCAAAAAGTTTACCGACTGTGAAACAAGATACTCACTGCTCGAGAAAACTTGCTGCGCTTTGGCATGGGCTGCTCGCCGACTAAGACAGTATATGTTGACCCATACTACCTTGTTGATTTCAAAGATGGATCCAATCAAGTACATATTTGAGAAACCTGCTCTCTCCGGAAGAATTGCAAGATGGCAAATGATATTGACAGAATATGACATACAGTATACTACTCAAAAGGCCATCAAAGGAAGTGTTGTTGCTGATCATTTGGCTCATCAAGCAGTAGATGATTACTAGTCAATGAGTTTTGAGTTCCCTGATGAAGATATTATGATTATTACCAAAGAACCTGGACAATATGACGGACCTGAACAAGGATCCCGATGGACTATGGTTTTTGATGGTGCCTCTAATGCACTTGGTAATGGTGTTGGTGTTGTGATTAGTTCCCCTGAAGGTTGTCATACCCCGATTACTGCCAGACTTTGTTTCTATTGTACCAATAATATGGCTGAGTATGAGGCATGTATCCTGGGTATTAAAGCTGCTATTGATATGAAGATTCAGTTCCTTGACGTGTATGGAGATTCAGCCCTGGTAGTTAGTCAGATCAAAGGAGATTGGGATACTAAGCATGATAACCTCATTCCTTACAGAGAGCATGTGTTGTCTATGATCCCACATTTCAAAGAGATTACCTTTGGACATATTCCACGGAGAGAGAATCAGTTGGCAGATGCTTTGGCCACCATGGCATCCATGTTTGAGATCAGCTGGGATGATGAAACTCCCAAAATTACTATTGATAGATTTGAAAAGCCTGCATACTGCAACGAGATTGACACAGAAGGGGCAGAGGAGAAGCCTTGGTTCTATGAAGTGAAAAGATATCTTGAAGCTCAGGAGTTCCCTGAAGGGGCATCTGTCAAAGATAGGAAGTTTCTGAGAAGGTTTTCTGCTAAGTTCTTTTTGAGTAATGGCGTTTTGTACAAGCGCAATCATGATTCAACTTTGCTTCGTTGTGTGGATAAAAAGGAAGCAACTGAGATTATGGAGGATATGCATGATGGAATTTTTGGCACTCATTCTAGTGGTCATACTATGGCAAAGAAGATATTGAGAGCAGGTTACTATTGGTCTACCATGGAAGCTGATTGCTATCAACACTCCAGAACATGTCACAAATGTCAAATCTATGCTGATAAAGTCCATGTACCTCCATCACCATTGAATGTGTTGACTGCTCCTTGGACCTTTGCCATGTGGGGCATTGATATGATTGGTGAGATCAAGCCTACTGCTTCTAATGGGCATCGTTTCATCCTGGTTGCTATTGATTACTTCACGAAGTGGGTGGAGGCAGCTTCATTTGCATCTGTTACCAAGAATGTTGTGGCTCGGTTCATTAAGAATAATCTCATATGTAGGTATGGCATCCCTGAAAGGATTATTACTGACAATGGCTCTAATCTGAACAACACTATGATTACTGATCTCTGCACGCAGTTCAAGATTAAGCATCACAACTCTTCTCCGTATCGTCCAAAGATGAATGGGGCAGTTGAAGCTGCTAATAAGAACATTAAGAAGATTGTACAGAAGACGACTGTTACTTACAAAGATTGGCATGAGATGTTACCATTTGCTCTTCATGGTTATCGTACCACAATACGTACTTCAACAGGGGCAACCCCATTCTCCTTAGTCTATGGTATGGAAGCAGTTCTGCCCATTGAAGTTCAGATTCCCTCTTTAAGAATTATGAAGGATGCAGGCTTGGATGAAGATGAGTGGATTCAGACTCAACTTGACCAGATAAATTTAATTGATGAGAAGAGGCTAGCAGCAGTTTGTCATGGCCAGATGTACCAAAAACGAATGATCAAAGCTTTTAACAAGAAGGTTAAGCCAAAGGTATATCAGGCTGGTGACTTGGTAATCAAACGTATCATATTACCACAGGGTGATCCTAGGGGCAAGTGGACTCCAACATATGAAGGACCATTTGTAGTCAAGACAGTGTTCTCAGGAGGTGCCATGATACTCACTACTATGGATGGTGAAGACTTCCCACAGCCGTTAAACGCGGACATAGTTAAAAAATACTACGCATAAAAAGAGACCCGCTAGGTTGACAGGCCTAGGCAAAAATAAGGACATCCCGGCAAACCAAAAGGGTTTGGGCAAAAATTAGGGATATATATAAAAATATGTACACCCGGCAAGTCGAAAACCTGAAAAGGCGGCTTGGGCAAAAAAGGGTATCCCGGTGGATTGAAAACCTGAAAGGGCAATCCAGGCAAAAGTTAGGGATTAAAGCGTATGACTATGTCTCGTTTGGATCACCCATGAAACTGCAACCAGTTGTACTACTTATTCAAGCTCAAACAGATAAAGCTCAATCCAATCGTTTTCGTCTGAACAGCAGAAGATGAGATACTTGAAGATAATGGCAATAGTAGAATTGAAACTCAATAGGATTATTTCTCACATAGCTGATACTCTCTGTTTTGTTTTAACTTTATGGCAAAATCCTCTTACTAGGGTTTATGTCTCCTTGTACAAACTTACCCGTGTATGGGTCACTTTTTTGATATAAATAAATTCCATCTTTTGAATCCAGATTTACTTTTACCCTATTTACATAAGCGAAACGTCCATTGGTTGTGTTTGAATGTATGTATGCTTTTGAATATGATTGATGTTTACAAGAAATGCATGTATGCCTAATATGATTGATGTTTACCAGAAATGCATGAAAATACAGTAATAGTATTTACTAAGGACGAACGAGGGAAGGATTTCAACGAAGCTTCGCCGGTTCACCTTTACAAGACAGTTACAAACCCTCAGTAGGACGAATTCATCTTCATAAAGTCTCATCTCCCCTGGAATTTATATCCATCTCTTTTATCCTCATACGGATATACGGGAATTTACTTTCCAATAAGGGTACGACGAACGAAGACGGGAGGTTATATCTGCCCTACCATCAAACGAAGACGAAGGTTATGTATACCTTACTATCCCCAGCATCCGGGAGGTTATATATACCTTGCCATCCCCAGCATATGGAAGGTTATGTATAATATATTCTTCAACAACGAATCAGGATTTATTTTCCCAAGCCAGCAGTTGTTATACGAAGATATCCAGACGCTTCCGGCAGTATCATATCATACATACGTCATTTACACCATACCATAACATACATATCCATAAATACATAATACATTTACTTAGGTGCATCATACTATGCATGCATACATATTATATAAACTAACATTCTCTCTGCAGGATAGTTATATGCAGATAAAACAATATCGACAATTCACAACAGGTCAGAGATGATCCATACATCACCCAAGATGTCCTCGGAGAGTAGGCAAATGGTCTATAAGAAGATCCATTCCCTAATCCAGGATATTTCCAGAAGATTTCATCTATCTGGTCTTGAATAGCAGGCAAACGATCTGTACAAAGATCCATTCCCTGGTTCAAGATATTTTCAGAAGATTTAATCTATTTCCTCGGAGAGTAGGCAAATGGTCTGTACAAAGATCCATTCCCTAATCCAGGATATTTTCAGGAGACATGATCCTGACACTTTTTTGTCCTCGGAGAGTAGGCAAACGGTCTGTAAGAAGATCCATTCCCTAATCCAGGATATTTCCAGAAGATTTCATCTATCTGGTCTTGAATAGCAGGCAAACGGTCTGTACAAAGATTCATTCCCTGGTTCAAGATACTTTCAGAAGATCTAATCTATTGGCCCTTGAATAGCAGGCAAACGGTCTGTACAAAGATCCATTCCCTGGTTCAAGATATTTTTCAAAAGAACAAATCCTGACGTTCTTTTGACCTTGGAGAGTAGGCAAACGGTCTGTAAAAAGATCTATTCCCTAATCCAAGATATTTCTATAAGAGATAATCGTTACGAAGATTTATTTCTACTGGTCTATTCAACAAATTCATAAACGATTCAGAGACGGCCTATACAAAGACCTAGTACTAAGATCCAGTATCAACACAAAGCTATCATCACATCCAGTTCTTTAGATGGCATCTCTAAGCCCATCTTCAGTTTCTCCAAGTGGCATCTTTAAGCCCACTCAATCATATTCAACTAGCCATCTGTATCATTTTATGCACTGGTGAGTGCAAATTTTTGGGCTTTTGTGTTCAATCCCCTTCAACCTTCCAGGTCACGACTGGCAAATATACCAATCTAACCCCTCAGGTTTCAGAAAATTGAACAGGGGCAGCTGTTGCACCCCAAAATTTGCCCTCACAATACAAGACTTTGTGTGCTAAGAAGGTTCACAAGGTTCACAAGCTTCCCAATGCTTTCAATACCTTTCATGAGGCTCATGAAGTCTACAAGTCACTTCATGAAGGTTCACAAGATTCACAATGATTACAAAGCTGTCCTGAGGTTCATGAGGTCTACAAAGTCACTTTATGAGGTTCACAAGATTCACAAGCTTCACAATACCTCCCATGAGTATCACAAGACATGTTATGATGATTCACAAGGTTCACAAAGTTCACAATTGGTCAAAGGAGTTGACAATTCCCTCAGACAGTGCACCTCCTAAGCAGTGCATCCAAAACTAGGGTTTTGACTTTAATCAGGCTAAATGAACTTCCAAGACTTCAAGTGAGCTTCATAACATCTTATATGTGTGTAAGAATCCCCATGACAAGTTTCAAGACTTTTCTCAGAAGTTTGCTCAGTCAGATGATCAGATAAGTCAAAATCAGTCAATGCAGTTAAAAAGTCAAACTGAGGTCAACTGTGGTCAAACCAAAGTCAAACTTCATGATTTTTTGCCAACATCAAGTATATGAAGTAAAATTCATCATTTGATCAAGGGTTGATCATGATTCATCAAGGAGATTCCAGATCATCAAGAATCAGGAGTTTCTAAATTAGGGTTTCCTTAGTAAAAGTCAACTGAACTTTGACCAACCATAACTTTCACATACTTCATCAACAAGTCTCCACTCAAAGCTCATTTTGAAGGAAATTGAATTCTCTACAACTTTGTGTCTCACAAGCCAAGCCCAAAAATGCTTCATTTGGAAGGTATGAGCTAAGACATTATAGGTCCTTTTGAAAGTCAACAAAAAGTCAACAACTTTAAAAGGGAATAACTTGAGATTGGTAAATGATATGGACATGAAACCAGTGGGGTTGTTTAGAGGACTCTTCAAGCTTTCCAAAATGTCCAAGAACACCCTCATAGCATTAAAATTGAAGGATGTGTGCCCTTGCAAATTTGGGAAATTTTGAGTTGGTTTATGATGAAAAAGGAGGTCTAAAACCAATTTCTCCCAAATGGGCTTGCCAAATAAAGACCCAATCCATACAATAACCCCATGCACGACCCAATGACAAGAAATTCTGATTTTTATATTTTTATTTGATATTTATTTGAATTTTATTCATTTTAAATCAAATTAAATCAAAATAAAATCTAAAAATCAAAGTTTGGACATGATTCTTCTTCTAGAAATTAATCAATGCTGTTTAACATGATTGGATCTTGTACAAATTCGTGCTAGACCAGATTGGAATACAAATATTTGATTTTTTTCACAATTTTGGATCATGACATTCCTTCACCATCAAGTCTTCCAAAAAGCCCATAAATCCATCATCTTTTGACCTAAATTACATCTCTTATAAGTATACAATAGAAACCAATGCACAAGCCACGGATTCAGAGCATCCAAGTGCACAATCAAATTTCAAAAAAACTCACAAAAAACCTTGATTCGGATTCTTTGATAGAAGGCTTGCCAAAGCATTTTAAAGGTTGAAATAGGTTCCCTGGATATCATGGAACATAACCAGATCATTACATTGCCCCATAGCATCACACATTGACAAACCCGAATCATTTTTTTCATGTTTTTTTCGATTTTTCGTTCATAATAATTTACATGTTATTAACGGATTTTGCTTATTGATTTGTGTTTAAGGAAGGTTTGTGATGAATTTTGGGCAGGTTAATTGAAGAAATCATGGCCGAATCGTATAGTGCCATTCTAGGGTTCATGACCTCCATATTAGGGTTTTACGATTCCATGAATATAAATGAATTACAAAACCGTAGATCAATTGCAAATGATGTATGGATTGTGTTTATGTGTTCAATTTAACAAAATTTTACGTAAATGATGATGGTTGGGTTTTGTAGGATTTCCTGCAGGTTGAAAATTCGCAGGAAAAGTGGCAGCTAAATTCGCAAGTGATTTCGCAGGTCAGAAGGTTGAAGACGAAGTGGCTTGGCGCGAAAATCAGAATTCAAATTTGGATTATTTTTTATAATATATAGTTGTCATTCTGTTATCAGTTAGAGCGCGTAGCTCAGTTGGTTTTGGTATGTATGTGATAAGCTGGATGGCCTGGGTTCGAAACCAGCCCAGGCATTTTTTTTTGCTCAATTAATTCTTGTTTTCCAGAGCAACAACAAAACCATGTGAAGTGCATTGTTATCACTGGCGCGCGCGCAGCCCAGTGGCTGGCTGGCTGGTCCTGGAAGAGGCATTGTTCAGGGGCTGGGTTCGAACCCCAGCCCAGGTAAGTTTTTTTTTCTACTTTTTTTTCTGTTTTTTCTATTCTATTTATTTATATTATAATTAAATGAATTAAAAATCACAAAAATATGTTTAGGCTATTTCTTTTTTTTTTATAACTTAAAAATTATTTTTTAAAATAAACTTTATTAATGAAATTATTTAAAGTTCATTTTTTTTTGTATGTAAATAATAATTTTGTACAATTAGCTTATATTAGATAATTTATTTATTTTTTTTCTAAACAATTAAAAAACCCTAATTTTATTAAACTTATAAACCCTAAAAATATTTTTTTAGAAAACCTAATTCTTGTTTATATTTCAATTAGTGAATAAAATTTTATTATAATTTTGTAAATATAATTATTATGAATATATTTTATTTAATATAATTAAATTATAATTAATCCCATTTTAATATATAAATATTATATCATTGTTTATAATTCATTATATATATGTAAATAATTTCTAAAAATTGTAAAATTTAATAATGTCTCATAATATGTTTATAATTTATTTAATTTGTTTATAATTTTAAATTTTTAATTAGTATAATTGTTCTTATTTTTCTATTAACCATTAAAATTTTGTCTTTTATTATTATTATTATTATTATTAATCATGCTTATTACTAATCCATTTATTTTTAATTATGCTTATTATTATTATTTCACTAACCTTCTTTATTTTTTAATTATTATTACTAACCCCTATTATAATTATTTTTGCTTATTATTTATATTTTTGCTTATTTATTTATTTTGCTATTTATTTTTAATTGCTTATTAATTATTATTGTAATTGCTCCTTGGTGTAAATTTTTGTAAATATTTAATTTATTTAATTTTCATGCCATGGTTAGTAAAATAGGGAGTGTAAACATGTATTCTATTTTAAAATTGAATTTAGATCACTTTAATTAAAAGATAAATATAATTAAACACTCACACACGTAAGTCGATTTTTAATCGCCATCTCACTTTCTAGGGTTGCCTCTCAATGTTGCCTAATCATAAGGTCAAGTGGGGTGTACAAAGCAAGTCCCTTGAAAAAGAAAAGTCATCAAGTCCCTTAATGGTTGCCTTTAAAGATCAAGTCCCTTTTCGAATAATGATGACAGTCCCTCCTAAATGCTTAATACACCCCACAGTTGCCTTCATAAAACAGATGTCCCTCATATGTCCCTTACATCCAAAGTAATGACTACCTATTCCTTAATAATAGGGATAGTCTTACCACTTAAAGGATAAAGAACAGAAAGACTTAAACTTTAGGGTAGGTACCTCATAGTTGCTTGCTCACTTCATTCAAAACTTTTCACAATTTCAAACAATTTTCAAAACACAAGTTTTTACGCATCCGTACATGGATCATTATTAACTTTTATGGAAATTTCTATTCACACACTCCACCTTTTCAAAAACAATTCAAAGTGAGCTAAGTAACTAAGAGCCCATGGATAACCATGGATGTAAAGGGTGCTAACACCTTCCCTTTACATAACCTACCCCCCGGACCCAAAAATCTTTTAAAAGGTCTTTCCTGTTCTTTTATGCCTTTCCTTTGGATAAAATAAAAGTCGATGGCGACTCTTGCTATCCGCAACATAACTAAAGTCAGTTCTCCCACCGTGTTACACATGTGCCTGACGAGTCATTTGTGTGGTGTATCTTTAGTTTCCTATTTCTTTCGCCTTAAAAAAACATTGAAAAAGAAAAACGGTATTATTTCGAAAAATTTGGGCTTTGAGACAAGTTTGAGATAGGATGTAGTTGACTTGGGAAAACTTTTTGAAACATCAGTATCGTTTTAACACCATAAGCTTCATGATTGTAGGAATCAATCACTTGGCCTTAATTATCATTTTAGAATAGGTCCTTTAGTAGTTTATCCTAGCAGACAACTCCAGTCTAAGCATGCTCTACGTAAGGGACCGATGAATATAAGTGATTTATGTATGTCGTGCTGTTATAATTGATAAAAAGACAACTTGAGATAGGTGACCCTCACAAGGTCATTTAACCCAAAAATTTGTGATAATTTGAAAAAAGAATAAAAAAGGAACAAAAATAATATAAAGAATAAAATTTTCCCATTGTATGTTGGTTCAGAGGTATTTGGTGCTGGACTTGGTAGGGCGGGTTATGATACGATCCCCCAAACTACAATTGGGTCAATAAAAGGGGTTACACAAATTTGTGTACCATATCCCCATTGCCTAAGAGTAGAATCACTAATCGGTCACTTCACCGGAAGGAAGAGGACCCAAAAGAGATGAAATGATAGGTCATGGAGTTTGTATAGGGATGAAGTTTATGTTTGTATTTTTGGAAAAGTGATATTACGATACCCTTGGTTCACTTAGTTGGTACCTATCACTTCATCCTAGTTCAAACTTAGAAGCCCTTTTAGCCCAAATCGTTCACTGATACCAATTTTTCTTTAATGGGCTATAAATTATTTTCCTTGAGGACAAGCAAAGGTTTAAGTGTGGGAGAATTTGATAACACTGAATCGCACAGCGTATTTGACCCGAATTGGCACATGTTTATTAGGAATTTATTGTTGTTTTCTTTTTTTATGCTTGCTTTTTGTTTTGTTTTCAGGTTTCTAGTCTGTCCAGAGCTTCTCGTGCAGAATTGAAGAAAAATAAGCTGAAAACCCAGTTTTTGAGCAAAGTGTTCACATGGCATTCACCATGGTGGCCGCCACTGGATATAGGCCATGACAAGGATGGTTACAAACTAGTGTCAACTGTAACGTTCTCCACAACCTTAATCCCTTAGTTCATATGGAGGGCGCCATAGGAGGGTGGCGGGTGCCACCTTTGCATTTCATCATCCCGGCCAAAAGGAGTTTGGGGGCATCCTAGTCTTTCCATTTCATTTTCCTTGGCTCTATATATAGTAGTTCATAGTTTTTTTTCCTCATCCAAGCTTAGTTACAAACTTAAGACATATATTGTTCAATCTAGTAAGTGATAATCCTTTCACATCGAAGAGTTACCATACCATTGATCAAGTCTGTAATCGAGTTTGGAGCACTTTGGTAGAAGTCAATCCTTCCGCCATTTTCATTTCCAGTTTTGTTTATTTCCAGTTGTACCTGACTTAAAGCCTCTGATTTTGAGCAGGTTTCTATTATTGCACTTGTCTTTTATTTCTTTTATTTTATCGCATTTGCCTTTATCTTACTTTATTTTCTCGCACTTGCTTTTATTTCATTTTATTTTCTCGCACTCGCTTTACTTTTCTCGCACTCGATTTTATTTCATTTTATTTTCTCGCACACATTTTACTTTTCTAACACTCGCTTTTAACTTACTTTTAACATGATCCATTTTAATATGTTCATTTACATTTCCTTGTCTGGGGTGCTAATACCTTCCCAGTTCGTAACCGACTACCGAACCCAGATCTTTGGTTCGTAGGACCTTGTCATTTCCTTCTTCCTCGGGTTTGTGCAGCATTACCTTTCCCGTTCCTTCGGGATAAAAATGCCTGACTGGAGACTCTACCTTTTCCGCGCCACTTTCGCGTTTGTACTAGGATGAAAATTCTGGGAGCGACAGCTGGCGACTCTGCTGGGGATCGAACCCTGAATCTCTGGTTTCTCTTGTAAAGTCAATCCTAGCGCATGTTTGCTTTTTTTTTCTTTGGGTGTTTTATGTGTGTGTTATTGTGTTTTTATTTACTGTTTTCATTTACAGTTCTTACTTTACAGCATTTATTTACTGCTTTCAGTATTTATTTCACATGCATCATATCTACTGGATTGTCTGGCTGTGCTGGTTTTCATTTTTTCTGTGGGTTGGGAGTTACTTTGAGATAAGCCAAACACCCGACTTGAGTGCACCATAGGATTAACATGGACACGTTGTACTCGCATGGTTACATGATGAGTGGAGATGTGTTCCACACCCAGGTTGCGACCGTCTTGGAAATATCCTGTGTGGGGGTTTTCCCTCACTTCAAGGTACGACCTTGATAGTTATGTGCATCTGGGGACCGATCATTGAGGACCTTAGTGGAAACACCCTTCTCCAGTGATGACAGTGGCAGACCATATTTGTTGGCAAACCCACTCGCATCCGAAGGTCCACTGGGAACTCGCATAGGATGGCCTGGTTCTCTCATAGTAATCCAGTTAAAGAAAAATTGTTCGTATGACGATAATACCGTATCCCAAGGGCTAAATGTATTATTGTTTCTCGATTCAGTGCTTGAAGCTAGAGACTTATGAGGGATGCTTGTTTCCTTGGACTTAACTGAGACCTCCCTGAGTAGTACATAATGCCAAACTTATTCCCTGATTTGGTCATGAGCCATTACTTGGAAATGGTGAACGTATTGTTGTTATTCGGCTTTGAGAGTTTGTGATGTTGACCCGAGTAGCACACCCGTGAGATTGGGAGGGGTTTACAGGTTTGCATGAACCCTAAACTTCAACATACCCGCTTTTCCAGTGTTGTTTTGTGATATGATCAGGTTCTATATGGTCCTTTGGTTATGAGATCCGGGATTTCTGTTTAGAGAAACTGTTATATTATTATTATGACTCTCCACAGACACTTGGCTCGTTGTTCAACTTCAACACCATCAATGATTGTTCTATGATGCGATCCATTTCTACAGTTATTGGGTTCTCAGTTATGGGGTTCTATACAGAGATGGTACTGCTGTTGTGGTTCTATACAGATAGTTGGTTCACTGCTCAACACCAACATCATACCAGTGATCACATGCCTGCTGCATACATGACATCATAGCATTCCAGCATACATGTTCAGTTATTTTCGAGGATCTCATATCTGAATCAGGCCGTTAGATTTTTTATGTATCAAAACTTGAATCAAAGAAGACAGATTCCTCGGAGATAACTGAACTTGGCATTTCCGTACATCCTTGCATTCATTACAGGAGTTTAGAGGCAGATTATTATACTGACTTGGTTTCTCATCAAAATGGCCAACTTGAATCTCAATCATCGAGGTATGGATTTGGAACAACTCCGGGCGGAAGTAACCGAATGAAGACCCAGCTGGGGAAGGTCAGGCAGAGGTGCAAGCTTTATTTCAGAGTCAGATATTGTTGAAAGAGGAAGTCAACTAGATGAAGACTCAGATGAACCTGACTATGGAAATCCTGAATGCAGTGCTAAGGAAATAAAGTTATTTTCATCCCTAGTGAGGGGAACTACGTCGCTCTGATTCTTCATTAGTCAATGGAGATACGTAGGCAGGAGATCGCGTGAGATCTTTGCGAGCAACCTTATTTATTAACTTCATTTATTAACCTCTTCCCTCCAGAAGTCGTTTGTCAGTATCCAACCTCATCTTCCCAAAAGAGTCCTAGGGGCAGAGCATATGGGTAAAGGTCAGAGCAGCTTGAAAAGAAGTTGATCATATTCCGATTCCGTACGTGCAACAGGTTTCTTCATTTGCTCAGATTCAAACTGGTTGAGCTAATCACATCAGATTATCTTTTACAAAGCTTCCTTTGGGGATTTAATTCCAGGTTTGATAACCATTCTGGGGAACTTAACCATCTAATTGAAGATTGCAAGTCTTTTAGAGGAAAAGGTTAAGACAAAGTCACGAATTTGATTGACTCCAAGACTATTGTGTTCACACCAAGTAAAAGTGGGAATATGGCACCAAAACTATAATGGAATGAACATCCAGATTGTTGACTGCTGAAAGTCTCCAAGAGCAATACGTCCACACGGAGTTAGGCCTCCTCAACAATGATCACCACGATGTGAAGGCTAGATGCAAGTACCACTCAGGGGCATTTAGGCATACCATTGAAAACTACAATGTGTTCAAACACAAGGTGCAAAACTTGATCAGTTCAAAGGTCATCATGCCAGAAATTCTGCCCACACATCGAAGTCTCCTCACCAGATTCAGTACCCAGGTTACGAGGGAATCTTCAGAAGCAATAAGTCCAGACAGAGTCAAATCTCCTTAATGACGGCAATGTTCAGCTTCTTTATTGCATTTTCATTTGTAGTTTATGTTTTTTGTTTAACCATTTGTATGCATGCATGAAACTTATTTGTTTTTGAATGATAACCATAATAAAATGCACATGTTTTTCTTGTAGTAATCAATTTGTATTCACTCATGATTTTGTGTATGTGCATCGCAATACCAATTGTTGTGCTTAAACTCTGTGAGGGAGGATGACGAAATGAAAACGCAAAAATCTCTAATTGTGTTCTTTTGAAAAAGACCTTGTTGATGATGTACATACATTATTTCAAATCATAAACACCGGATATATAAGGGAGATAAACCCTCACCAACCCATTTGAGCCTTGAAGTAAGAGTTTCTTTTCGCATGAAAAAACCCTTGCATTTAACCCAGGGGCAGGGTAAGCGTCAGTTAGTTTGACCGAGCGTTCAAATTTCAAAAAGGAGTGCACATCTGAGGATCCATTACCTTTCATTGTACCATATCAAGAGGTCCAAAGACCAGAAACCACCATGGTTATCCCAATCAAGAGGTCTAAAGACTGGAAACCACAAAGGTTATCCCTCAACAACCCAGAAGTTAGACAGACACGACCCTTTCAAAGCAGTCAAGACAAACTAGTGTCACACGATTTGTTCAAAAAAAGGGAATCGAAAAAAAATATATGGAAAAAGTCCGCTAAGTCGAAACATGAAAACAAGCGACTTAGGAAAAAATTAGGGCATCCCGCTGGACTTCACAATCAAAGATTCACAAGAATCAGTCCAGGAAAAAGTTAGGGATAAGTAAAAGAATGAAAGGTGAAAGACAAAGAGGATTACACAAGAAAGATCCTTAAACAAGAACAAAGTCGTGTGATACAGATACAAAAGACAAAGGGGTGATTGACTCCAAACGACAACCTGATTGGTGCTTGAAACTGTTAGTGTCATTGGTTACCCAACCATCACAAAACCCTTTTCGAGAGGTGAGCGCTTGTGAAAGCTAGTTGAACTTAGGAATGGAGAACATCACGAAGATGGGTGGGCACCAATAAATTTCAAGCATATATCCTTTATTTCTATAACCATGAACCAAGCCACGATACAACCCTCAAAAGTCCTAACTTATTTTGAGAGCGTACTACCATGAGACTGTGTTCCTTACTCCTTTGAGTTGTGCTAAAAGATCTGTGTTGGTGTTGCATATACATGCTTTCTTTTATCAAAAATCAATGTTGTAGCTTAACTAGTGATTCGCTCACAAAGGTTTACGATATCTTTTTCAGTAAAACTTCAAGATTAACATGTGTGTTGCATTAGAATTTTCATTCTCAGAATAAACATTTTCTGCTTACATACATTTGTTTGACATCGTAAGAAGTTCACATATGGAAACTAAGTCCAGAAGCTTAATCTTGCCAAAGTTGAGAAGTCTGAAACTTCCGAAGGACGATCATATCGAGGTGCACATTTTAAGAAAACTCCATTGAGTAGGGACTTTCCCAAACAGTCGTGGTAAGAGCCAACTAATCTGGGGCAATCACGTCGAGCAATCTCCCCAAAGTTCATCCAAACTGGGGCAATCACTTCAAGATCAAATATCTCAAAGGGCCATTAGTCTGAGATATTCATTCAAAGTTCAGCCAAACTGGGGCAATCACTTCGAGATCAAATCTCTCAAAGAGCCATGAGTCCGAGGCATTCATTCAAATTTCAGCTAAACTGAGGCAATCACTTCGAGATTCAAATCTCTCCAAGAGCAATTAGGTTGGGTATTCACTCGAAGATCAGTCAATCATAGGTGGTCACTTCAAGGCTCGTACTGGGGCAGGCCACCCCAAAATCATGAGAAGTAATTTCTCCCGAAGACAATTCATTTGAAGCACCTATCCAGATTTTAAAATACCGGGGAAGAATATCTCATAGTGATATGAGGCCTTTCAAGAATCCTCGTGAGGAAAATTCTTTCACATACCATGTAGTCTGAGGCAGTTATTTCGAGATCCGACGAATCTCTCCAAGAGTTTGAAGACACTGAGGCATCTCAAATGCCATGTTTTCTGTAAAATCCTCTTGAGACATTTCCTTCTGATAGACCCTAGTCTGAGGCGAGTTGACAATCACAAGGAACCATTGTTCACTCATGATCAGCAGGAAGTCAATTAGCCCAGAGACTGGAAGCAAAGCCATTACCCATACGGAGCTTCAGGAAGCCTTTCCTCAGCAGTTCATTGAGCAAGATTCCTCAGCAAGTCTCATCAGACCATCCCTTCTCCATCAGAGCAACAAAGAGAAGGGTACTTCTTGAGATGAAGGGTATCATTATCTCTCATTCCCAGCATGGGACACCTTACATCTCTCATTTCCAACATGAGACACTCCACACCTCTCATCCCCAGCAAGAGGCGACTTAAAATTCTCATCTTCAGCAGGAAGTATCCTCTTTAATGTTTTCCATCATCACTAGTAGAGTAGGAATTGAAACTTCCCCAGCATAACGATAGAAGGCTAACGATGTTCTCCCTAAGCAGTGAGTTTTCCTTCAACGAAGAAGTATCCCCCACCAGAGTCTTCTTATCCCCAGCAGTACATGAAGATTCATTATTCCCTAGCAGTGGTAAAGATAACGAGAAGTCGGATAGTTTTCCTTCCTTCACATCATTGTTTCATTTTTCCCCAGTGAAGTTGTCAACCAAAGTCCAATCCTCATTGGCATCCCTCCCCAAGTCGAAGATTGTGTGTCTGAGGGATTCCCCAGCAGATTTCTTCCTCAGCAGAATATCAACGTATTTGTTTTCCCAGTTGAGTCAGAAGGATATCACTTCCCCAACGGAGTTCAACGGGTAGTGTACCTCCCCAATTAAATTCATCCCCAACAGGATCAGCGTTCTTCAATTTCTCAAAGTCCAATTTATTTTTGGCAATGGTGGCATCCCGAAGTCAATATCATTAACACTATCCCCTACAAAGTTGCTCTTCCCCACAGGGATTCATTAAAATAATTCAGTGATTATTTCTCAGTGAAGTCGCCAAGGATACTTGTTATCTCCTCATCGGGAGATCCATTTGCATTTGCATTTGCATTTGCATTTAGTAATCATCATTACATTTGCATCCTTAAAAAAACGTAGTATTTCCATCTTTATGGAGCATTACGCCATGGGAAAATTCAAACATATGCATACGAAGCATAAGCTAGTTTGGTACCTTGCTTGAGGCCTTATTTCTTCAATCAGACCTGAAGTAATCCCCAGAGATAACGCCAAGTTCATTTTCCAACACTATTACTTTTACAAGTCAAAGCTTGTTTTCCCCAGTTGAGTCTTCATCCAATTATGATGGTCTCTTTTTCAAGTTTTATCTCCTCAAGTGGGATAAATTCTTGTCGAACGCCAAGTTCGTATCTTCGAGTCGTCATCCAAGTTATGATGGTCTCTTTTTCAAGTGTTATCTCCTCAAGTGGTATAAATTCTTGTCGAACGCCAAGTTCGTATCTTCGAGTCGTCATCCAAGTTATGATGGTCTCATTTTCAAGTTTTATCTCCTCAAGTGGGATAAATTCCTGTCGAATGCCAAGTTCGTATCTTCGATTCGTCATCCAAGTTATGATGGTCTCTTTTTCAAGTTTTATCTCCTCAAGTGGGATAAATTCTTGTCGAATGCTAAGTTCGTACCTTCAAGCTATCATCCATGTTATGATAGGTTTATCTCTCAAGTGGGGTAAATACGTTGTGATTCCAACAAATTCGGTTTCGTGGCCTCAACCTGCCATCCAAGTTATGATGGTTTCTGGTTCACCCCTGGTATTTTGTCATCAAAGAGTGGCATTTTACCTCATTTCCCACAGAGTACAAATTTTCAGGATTATTCGAGTATTCAATCACCTCATACCTTGAATATCTAAAAGTCGTTGCTATTATTCATTCAAGTCTGCAGATGATTGAATAGGGGCAGCTGTAATACCTCAAAATTTGCCATCTTAATTTATTTCCAACCTCAAGTGGCTTATGCTTCGTCATTTCGCATGATCATCCGAGCATTACATTGCATTCAAATAAAAAATAAAAAAACATAAATCATGAGCATTGGCATGCGCATAAGGCATGTAATTGGGTTAGGCTTGTCAATCTTCGAGCTCAAAAGAAGGGAAAACCACTACAAAAATATATTCAAAGCAATTCCATGAAAAACAACCCAAAGGAAGGAAAATTGAAAGTTTGAGGTCGTTAACCGGTTAACGCATTTGGTTAACCGGTTAACGGTGGCGAATTTTGGGAAAATCATTTGAAAAGTGGTTGTGTTCATCATTTCCCTCCACATTTCCTTCCATTCTTTTTCCTCTCATTTTCCCACTTCAATTCCACCTCATTTCCCTTGGATGTTTCTACCACCTTCTAGATTATTCCAAGGAATATTCTCTAGTCCTAACCACTTTTAACTAACTCCTACCCTAATCCCAAACCAAAACCAAACTCCATTCCTAAACCTAGCTCCAAGCCTAACCCCTATATAAACCCTAATCATCCCAAAGCAAAGGGTTGGCAATTCATTTTCACCATTTTTTATCTTCAATCTCTCATTTTTCTCTCAATTCTCCCATTTCCCCACAAAATCACCAAAGCTTCTTCAAAGAAAATCTCTTCAAGTTTCACATTGAGACTTGAAGATCTTGAAGCTTAACCTTCATCCTCCATTGATTTGTGAATTGTGGAAGAAATTTCTACTTGTTTTTGGATTGATTTTGGAGCATTGGAAGTGATTAATCGAGAAGCGTCAAGAACGAATCGCATTTATTTTGCATTCGCGGATCTTCGGTTTTCTTCTTCGGTTTTTGGATTAATGCATAAGTGTTGATATGTTCAATGCATCATTTGACATGTAAATGATCATGTTGCATTCTATTTTTTCATCCTTTGCATGTTTCGTTAACTCATACGCATCACATATCGTATGTTGCATTTCACATAATCACAAGATATGTATGTGCATTTTGTTGCATGTTTGATCATGTTTGCATATCATGTTAAATTATGTTCTTGAATCAAGATACATGTCATTGTTGATCCATGTTGATGCATGTTCATCATGTTTAGGTTACACTTTGCATATTTGTTGCATAATTAATTTGTTGCATTCTTTCATGATCCCTCATTGAAAACAATTATGTACATTCAATCGTGTTCATTGATCCATGTTTATGTTTCATTTACTATGTTAATTGTGCATTTTCCATTGATTTTGTGCATTAAAAAATGAAAATAATCAAATCTGAATTTTTGCATTCGTACCTGTTTTTCGACAAAGTAACTGTAAAATGTATATTGATTGTTGCATTTCCACACTTTTTACACTTGTTTTGCATGCTGATTGTGAGTTGTAAAAAGATGTAGGCATTGTGCATTGCATTTTATTGATGATTGTGCATTTAGTAGTTGTAGTAGGTTGCTGAATTTTGCATTGTGTTTCTTTTAGGTCCATTAACCCTAAGATTGAGTCTAGTTTAGGTCCTAGGAGAACTAGGATTTAATTGGTACTTTGTTTGCTTTATTATTCTTAATAATATGCAATACTAACCTTTGTTTTGTAGAAGGTTAAGGTAAGTTCTTCACAACTTATTCCTTTATTTCTTTATGCATTTAATTTGCATTTTTTCATTACCTTCCATACTTGTGTTTGTCAGGTTCTCATAACTTCATGTTAATCCCTTGTTAGAGGCAACTTAACTTCATTAAGAAGTAAGTTGTATTCTATTTTCTTTGTTTCTCCTTTCCTTCTCATTAGGGTAGAAACCGCATTAACCTAGGTTAATCCATGTATGATAACATTAGGATGTTAGTCTTCCCCTTAGACTTTTTTTTGCCTTTTGTTCGTTTTGCTTTCTCTTTCTCATCTCCTGAAGAAAAGTAAAAAACACCTAATAAAGTCTGACTTTCTCGTACGACACGAGATTTTGCCGTGGGTTACTTATGAACGTTCTTTCTCGGGGTGAGGTGTAAGTAATCTACCATGATGAATAAGTCTTAGTACGGGAAGGTTCACAAACAACAATCAAAACATTTCTCTAAAAGACAAAACAACAAAGAAGAATCATCTTTTCCTTCGGGAACTTCTTTTTTCACCTCATCCACTCTTAACGTGAACTTACAACGACTTGTCTCATTTGCAAGACAGTAAATGCACTCGTTCAAGGCGAGCCTGCAACACCTGAGCATAGACATACGCAGTTCCAGCGCATAAAAACACAAATAAATAGTTCCCACCTTAGTTAGGCGAACTACGTCGACTCTGATCCTCATTTTCCCAATGAGGTACGTAGGCAGCGGGGTAGGGCCCGTTCGAGCACATTCTTTATTTTCCCTACATTTCCCCCTTTCTTTTAGATATCTTTGTCCATTTCCCTTTCTCATTCCAGTTCCAATTAGCAATTCTTTTATTCCGCAGCATCTTATTTCTCACCCTTTGAAAGAGACAAACAAGCGTGGATCCCGTCGGGTACGGCGGACGGTCTGGGGTGCTAATACCTTCCCAGTTCGTAACCGACTCCCGAACCCAGATCTTTGGTTCGCAGGACCTTGTCATTTCCTTCTTCCTCGAGTTTATGCAGCATTATATTTCCCGTTCCTTCGGGATAAAAATGCCTGGATGGCGACTCTACCTTTTCCGCATCACTTTCGCGTTTGTACTAGGATGAAAATCCCGGGAGCGACACTTCTTCATGTGCCAAGAGCCTTATGCCATGGGGTGATTGCATTTATCCCATCTCGGGGTGAGTTGTAAGTCATCTAGCATGTTGAACAGAGTCTTTAACATGAATTTGTATCGCAAAAAAAAAATCAAAAACACTTTTTCATTCTAAAATAAGAAAAATACTTAATAAAGGAAATACATGATTATGCTTAGGCCTTGAACACTGGAAATAAGTTTGAGGATCTCCCTCATACTTAGTGTGCTTCATTGTCATTTCATCTTGGGGTGATGTATGAAGTATACACTCCATTGTAAGAGACTTCATTACACTCTCTTACACAAAGCACTTCAAATAAAAGAAAACTCTTAAAACACAACAAACAGACAACATGTTTTCTCCCTTCTCACCTCAGGCTTCTTTGCGGACGCTTTAACTTGTCACTTCAGTTCAATAACAAGACAAAAACACACTCGACTCAGCAAGCCTACAACACCTGAATTAGAACTTTGGCAAAGTCATCATAAAAAACACAAAAACAAACAAATTGCAACCCTATGTTAGGGGAACTATGTTGCTCATTGAAGTGGGGTGGGGCCCATTCGAGCACAAATCTTTCTTTTCCCTACATTGTTACTTATTCCCTTTCGTTCCCGTTCTTTCGCCAATTCCAGTTTAGCAGCAGATGAAGCAGATCACAACACCTTTTGAGCAGTACAAGTAGGCGTGGATCCCGTCGAGTACGACGGATGTGAAGGGGTGATAATACCTTCCCTTCACGTAACTGACTCCCTCACCCGTTCTCTTAGGTTCACAAGACATTGTTCTTTCCTTCCCTAGGTTTGTGCAACATTACCTTTCCCTTTCCTTGGGATAAAAATGTATGGCTGGAGACTCTTCTTATTTTTCCGTGCTACCTTCGTGTTTGTACTAGGATGAAAATCCCAGGAGCGACAGGCAGGGTTCAATAAGTCTAGTCAGTCATACCAGACATGGTTCATTATTGTCCTAGGATTTATAAATGGCTAATTAATCTTCTTTAACAAATGTATTATTTCATCCAAAATTTTGTGTGACAATTAGCATATATAATATAAAGTCATTTACTACATCTTGGAAGGTTATTTGCTCACCTTTGTTTGAAGGCGGTCTTGGTCTGAGAGATATTGAGACAATTAACAAAGCTAGTTGTCTTTTTCTTTGTTGAAAGTTGTTTATTTCCAATAGTAAATGGTTTTTTTATGGTTATAAGTATATAATTCATGCACAAAAAACCAATCATGCATCATTACAGAAATAATCCGGATAGATCTTCGTGGCCTTCAACTGAGATTGTGATGGTGTTTGTAGGAGAAGGGGTGGTGTACCTGCAAGGTACTCCGACGCTCAAGTAATTTTCAGTGTAAGACAAACTAAAGCGTAGGAAATTGGGTGATTATAATTGAATACATGGCCCTCCAACGGTGGAGGGTATTTATAAGGGCACATGCCCGTTGATTGTGGGTGCGTAGCCTTTGACTAAGCATAACTGCCTCCAGTAAATATGGAGGGCAGTTGACCACGTAAAAGGCGTTATGATGCGTGAGGGGAGGTTCCCAACTGTTGCACCCTAATTTTTTTCCCTAAGTGTTCTTTGCATTTTCATCTGCATCTTGCATATAAACAAGATCGCAATGGTTGCTCGGTTCTTCTCGAGTTAGGTTTATGCCTCGCAGGGGATCACTGTTGTCTTTAATTACTTTATTTGTTTATGTTTACTAACCATTAATCAAAATTCAAAAATATTTTGTTTCCTTTTGCTAACCTTTTTTTTTAGGGAAGAGGAACCATGTGAAAATACCAAAAAATAGCAGTCCTGCAGCTCGAGCGAAATTTCACAGAAAAAGTCGAAGTTGATCCGCAAATAATTCAAATTTTTATCTGATCAAGGATTTCCCAAGTTAATTGATTTCATTCAAAGGATTTCCAAGGTTCATGTGTTCATTTCTTCGATGCACAACAAGAATCGGGCTGAAACAACCAAGCAACCATATTTGAATAAAAAAATCAAATTTTAGGTTGGTTAACCGGTTAACCAAATGGTTAACTGGTTAACCAGTGCGAAATTTGAATTTTTTATTCAAATTCAGCACCCTTAGATCATTGATTTAATTAGAATATTCTAGATCCATTGGTTTCTGATTTCTCTATATCAATTTGATCATTTCCTACCATAAACCCTCACTAATCACCACTCTTTTCCATTTCCCACCAAAATTCGAATTACCAAACCTAAATTCAAATTACCAAAGCAAGCTCCATTCCACCAAATTTCCACACCTAAGGCCTTTAAATAGGACCATAATTGCATTCATTCAACAAGATTTTGATAGCCACAAAACCTCTTGCAAATTACTCCCCCAACACCAAAATTCTCAAAAGCTCACTTTCTTTCTTTTGAAGTTATCAAGAATTCACATTGAGTTCTTGATTAACTTGAGCTAAACCTTCATCCTTTCATTCTTTTAGTCATCAATTTCAGTAGATCTAAGCTTGTGTTGGTTCAATTTGAAGAAAAGCTTTTGGTAATTCATCTTCCTCCATAAACCCATATTCACCATCAACATTCAAGATGTAGATCTTTGGTGCTTTTGTTTCTAGATCCTTTAGATCTTTATTTGTTGTTTGATTGCAGGGATTCCACTGTATTTTGGTTTTAAAATTCGTGCAAATTCAGATCATGATCATCCAATGTTTGAGAAAAGGTTTCAAAATGGATTATGCTGAATTTTCTGCATTTTTTCAGCCTCTGGTACAGCGTTAACCGGTTAACCAGTTTAAAAACAGCGCAGATTGTTCAAAATCTTCTTGCGTTAACTGGTTAACCAATTGGTTAACTGGTTAACACAAGTCAGAATGGTGTTTTTGGCTTGTTTCAAGCCCCTTTTTGGTTCCTCTTTCTTCTTCTTCTTCCTCCTTTTTATTTTTACCTTGGGAAGCATTTTTTAGAGTGATTTCTCCTTAATTTCAATGAACTTTGGGTGTAGATTAGAGTAGTTAATGTTCATTAATTCAAAACTACCTTTAAGTGGATTATTCAATTCATTTAAGGTACTTTGCATTAGTAATACATTTTCATGCTTGAATCCACCAAGATGAGTGATTGAACTTAAGGATGGAAGAATATCATAAGTGCGGCTCAATTTGGTATTCACCTTTAGTTTTGTGCGGTATCGCGTTCGGATAACGATTTACATATCGTTTATCTCGCATGCATTAGCACTAACATTATGCACCTTAATTGGTGGTGACCGGCCTCACTTGTAGGGTAATTGCTTCGTAAATTACTCGGAGATTGCTTAACATAGACCTAAATGTGTCCCGACTTCGGAATAAAAATCTAATTGGGTACTTGCACTTTCGTGGACCGGATCTCTTGTTGATCGCGTAATCCCAGAGTGGTTAATCATATTGCATCAAGAATCGAGACTTGTGAATTTTTGATGCGTAGGTGCTTTGGGTCTCCCAATCGCCTTTCAAATTTCATTGAATTCGGTTCAGTTTGCCTTGATTAATCGCTATAGTGTAAGATGCTAAGCGGATTCGGTTGCCTTCGATTTTGGTCACTTTTTCTTTTTGGTTGTGGTTGATTAAGTTCACCATACCATTATTATGTAAATATTATTATACTATTACTACTATTAATATTTTAGATTCTTGCATTTTAATTTCTTTTGTTACTAACATTTAATTTTTGCACTTTTATTGTCTTTATCTTATTTTGCTTTATTCATCCATATCATGTTTATTATTTGCTCTTATTTTGTTGTTATTCTCCTTTTGTCCATTTGGACACAAAAACATTAATAAAGGATTAAACCTCTAAAAAAACTTGTGACTTTAATTTGTGGACTTATGGTTACTATCCTTGGCATTGGAGTGGAGATTTTTGGACTTAGATTTTAGGATCCATTCCCCTTGCTTTGATCTTCATGAAGTTGGATTTAGCCTTTATTTGGCCATTTGCTAGCTTATAAGGATGGAATTCTTATGCTCATAATTTGGAATGTCATCAAGTTTGGTTAGATATTTCTTCCCTTATCTCCTTTTTTTTAGGATAGTCCCTTCATCTCCTCCCATTCTTCAATTTTCAAAACCTTCTCCCTTTTTCAAAGGATTCTTTTTTTTTAAAATCATCACCTCTTTAATAATCAAAAACCTTGACTTTTGTCAAGTGGATTTTTACCTCTTTCTTTTCTCTTTAAAAATCAATGAATCTAATCATGTTGACCTTAATTCAAAAATAAAAAGAACCAAACTCATTCAAGTGGTTTTGTGCCTTTGTGCACTTTTGTTTATTTTCTTTTAAAAAGTGCCGATTATGAGTCATTATTCTTTAGTTGGGTGCAAGACTCTCAATCTCCATGGTTGTAGTTTGATGTAATTGAGTCTCTTGTCATTCGTGGGGGTTTAGTGGCATACTTGTTGATTTTATCCGAGTTGGCTCCCTCCCCATAATGATGTATGAGTCCATGCCTTCATTCTCATGGTAGATTTGTTTGGCTATCCACTTGAAGATGACAAATTCTCTTCACTTAATAAAATGAATCATAACCCACCCTTTTTCACTATTTGTACCACGAACTACGGGGTTTTGATCTTACATTTCACTTTATGGGTACGTAGGCATGAGGCTTTAAACCTCTCCAAACACAAAAATATTTATAAAAAAAACAATTCTTTTCTCATCCCTCCACTCACATTTTACAAACCATTTTCAAACCAAAAGCAGTAAATTTTTCAAAGGGCTCCCGTGGAGTACCACAGACATTTTGGTTGCGTAAAACCTTCCCATTGTGTAACCTATCCCCTTACTTGTTTCTCTGTTGTGTTTCTTTAGCTTTTTGCTTTTAGATTCATTAGGATTTATTCACTCTTTTTTCCTCTTCCTCTTGGAATAAAATAAAAGCGCGGTGGAGACTCTGTTTACTTTGAGTTAAGTTAACCAATAGCTTACACTCATGTTTTTACCGCTACACCAACGACTATATTCCAACAGCTCTTTCTTTTAACGGTTATATCTTCGATAATATCTTATTAGGCTTATGCCCAGACGAATATTGGATTGGGCCTCAATTTGGCATAGGGAACTTGATATGCTAGTCCAGAACAGGAGCCCCCTAAGTCGTTGTGCTCAAGCGAGGATAGTGACTTAACGTGTTGAGGATTCTGGTCGACGTAACTTTCTTGTATATGTTATGAGCATGTATCTCTTTTTGTTTTGGTTTTCATGTCGGGCAGTTGCCCATAGGAGGAAGACATAGACATTGCAAAAATATTCTCTTTTTTTAGAAGACAAAACGTCTAGAGCGTTAGTGACAGGTGTTGAAAAGCGTCGTAATTCATTTATGACACCTGGGGACTAACCCTAGGTAATTATCACTTATATTTTGTGATTCCCCATGCGAGCTTAAGGCATTGTAAAAAGGGGGAGAATGGATTGATTTTTTCATTTCGCACGAACTCTTCCTCTCACCGTAAAATCTTATCTCTGTAGCCCCTCGCCAAACATTCATCTTCGCCACCGCTAACCTCCCAGAAATTTGCCATGGACCAAAGTAATTTTCATCCCCTTCCTTCTTTTCTGCAGTTTTAAATGATGAGCATTCATCAATCTCTCATGAAGTTCATAGGATCTTCAACATTTCTGGGGGTTCCTATGAATTTCTGTAAATTTTGATGAATGTTCATCAAATGCATATGAATCTCTTGAAGAATTAGGGTTAGCTTCAAGATATAAATATATTAATGTTAGATCCATGCTACATTCTGGTTAGGATAACTTTGTGTTAATTAACTGGGCAATGGGTCGTTATAGCTGGTGGTTATTGTAGGGGCTTATCCCCGACAGAATTTAGTTTGAAAGTGACAAAACTGAGTTCAATATGTCGACGTCATCCTCGTAGTGTTTTCCTTGGTTAAAGGGCTGACCCATGGCACGTCCCCGGTCCTTATCGAAGCCTTTTCACTTGATTTGTAGTGGAAGGGTGAATTTGAGATCGTCGAATTCACTATGTTTCCTCTGCTTTTCAGGTGAAAGGAGTCAGAAAACCGCACATGAAGTCGAGGAGAACCCTACTGCTGAAGTCAGACGTCCCCGTTGCTAACCGGCTATGGATTATGGACGAGTTGCTCAAGACGGCGTCTCAGTTTGCTGTAAATGCCTCTGTTGCACGGGGAAAAATTGAGAAGAGAAAGAAAGGGGGACCCGTAAACTGGCAGGCATTACCTCTGAAGCCCGATCAGAGGATTTGTCTGCATTATCCTACCCTTCGCTTCCTGATGTATGAGTTCGCATTTCATGAGGTTGGATACTGCTTGCCCTTCACTGACTTTTAGGAGGAGGTTTTCACCCATCTCGAGCTCGCGCCCTCCCAGTTGCACCCAAACGCCGTGGCCTTCATAAGGGCCTTTGAGTTGGTGTGTCATTACCTGGAGATAGGAGCGACTTTTAACTTGTTCTTCGGGATCTTCCATCTTCAGAGGAAGTCTCAGGATGTCTGACACAACTGGGTGTCGTTAAAATAAGCGAGCAGACTTTTCAAAGCCTATCTGGACTCTGTTTGTGATTTCAAATACCGTTTCTACATCATTCAGCCAAGTTCGCAGGTGACCGAGGATTCATTGTATGATAGAGAGGTCGTCGACGACAAGGAGAGGATAGTGGCCCATTTCCCGTTGGAATGGGTGGATGTTCATTTTCGACATCCTCGTGAACATTACTAGACCTGAGGATCTTGACACTGATGACACAGCAGCGTATAACACGCTGTTTAACTTTGTTGCTAGCTTTCTCCCTTCAGAACTTGTAGACTCTGATGGGCATGCACTTCGTAGGCATGATGGAACACCGATCACTCAGGCCAGGTTAATAAATGTGAAATTGTTGCTCAGTTGTCCTAACGACGAGGCGACAATGCGACTCCTAGGTGGATTTTTAGTTTTCTCAGTTTTTTACCCGAGGACTTGTTCAGTAACCGACTTGTTTCTTTGTTTTTGCAGCACAAATGGCTAAAATGTATGAACATATGGTGAAGACCAACAAGGGTAACCTCAAGAAGGGCACTAAGAGCTAGGTTGAAACTATTATGGATCAGGGTATCCTTGACGGGTTCGTCGCTACTGGTAGTTCTACTCCAGGGAGTACCCCGCTGGGCAATTCTCCGCTAGGAAAAAGGCCTAGGGTCGGGGAACCCCCTTCTCCTTCAACAAATGATGCGACACCTTTAGGCACGTTTGTTCTGCTCCAGTGTGTGACCCAAAGGTCGATGTTTGTTGAAGGGTCATTTGTCAGGGTCCCCGATCTAGATGTGATGGCCATCCTATACACTGATCGTAAAGCTCTAAGAACTGATTTGTGTCAGGACGCGATGGGGATGATACGGATCCTAGAGGCTTCTCTTGCTTTCAATGATGTTGACCTGGTTCCCAGAAGGACTTCATTGCAGCAATAAAGAAGATAACCGACCTCAAGGAGGAATGTGCATAGCTCTATAACAAACTGAGTAAGCTCGAAGGTTACTTGGAGGCGAAGAAGGAGTTGTTGATCGTGTTAAGGGCCGAATAGGAGAAAGTGAAGGCAGCTATCACGGAGAATGAAGTTGTGAAGGAGAAGGTCCAGGAGCTAGAGAGTGCCTTGGCTTGCGGTGAGGATGAGGCCAACGAGGAGAAAAACATGATATCCAGGGCGGATCTAATTGCTCATATTCGTCTATTAGCACAGGATAACCTGGCCATGGCCTCATCTGTCGGCCTTCGTGCCGTAATTATCTTAGCTTGCATGCCTCTTTTTTGAAGTATCTTTTGTTGTACGGGGCTTAGTCCCCTTTTAATGTATATTATGACAATGTCCGACCTTGTGGTCGTAATTGTTTCTAAAATATTATGGTCATTTTGCCTTGAACATTGTTACTTAAATTGTATGTATGTTTTTATAATGTTAAGTTAAAGAATTGGGTGGATGCTTGACGGGATAATGTTAAACTCGACAGTGTATAGAACTTGGCGAGGAGAGAAATCTGCTCTCGTTAGAGGTGACCGAGGACGCGGTTGTATCCTTTTTTCCCTAGGGCTTAAACATTTCCCATTGCGAGTTGGGGGTCTGCCACATTGGTATGGCAACAGCAGAGCTTGTTTGAGGTGTCCCCGTTGGGAGATTTGTTTTCCCGGATATCGGTCAAGTGATCTCACACGTTTATATTAAGAGTTGTATCTATACCATGATACATCCCTGTGGTCGGGCACTTCTTCCCCCGTTGGTGGGATTGATTAGCCAGCAGTTATTTCGTGTTCTGCCTGGATTTAGCTGTAATATTGTTTAAGCTTTTCAGTGTTCCATGGTCGAGCAAATGGTTCTCCATTCAGTTATTCGAGGTAGTATGCCATTGTACACGTTTTTTACTTAACGCAATATGGGCCTTCCCAGTTAGCCGCGAGCTTGCATTCGCACGAATCTTTCTGGTTTTTGCGCATGACAAGGCTGCCCACATGGAATTCTAGTTTGACGATCCGGCTGTCGTAACGTAACGGTATTTTTTGTTTAAAGGGACTCTTCGCAGAGAGCTTCCCCTGAACGAATTTCCCCGACTAAGTCGATTTCCTCTCTTAGTGCCTCGTCATTGAGCTCTTCCTCTAAAGGGAATTCTATGCATCGAGAAGGTTCTATGATCTCCACGAGGATGACTGCTTTTGTCCCATATGTCATCCGGAATGGAGTCTCCCGGTAGTCGAATTTGGAGTGGTATGATAGGCCCAAAGTACGCTGTGGAGTTCCTCGACCCACCTTTTCTTTGCCTCTCCAAGTCTTTGTCTTAGGCCCCGTAAAATGACTATGTTGGTGACTTCGACCTTCCCGTTTGTCTAGGGGATCTCGACAGATACGAAGTCTTGCTTGGTTCCTTTCTTGGCGACGAAGTCTTGAAAATTCCCATCTATAAACTGGGTACCGTTGTCTGTGATAAGGTATTGGGGTACACCGAATCTGGCCAGGATGTTCCTCTTGTAAAATCACAAAATATTGAACGCAATGATTCTGGCCAGGTTCTCGGCTTCTATCCATTTGGTAAAGTAGTCCACGACCACGACCATGATCAGATATTTGTTTTGGAAAGAACCCATCGTGAACGGTTTGAGGATGTCCAACCCCATTGTGCAAACGTCCACGGTGATGACATTGTTTTGAGCACGTCGGGGGTGCGATGTGCATATTCTCGTGACGTTAGTACTTTTCGCACTTCTTTATGTGCTCTCTGGCGTTGTTTTGCATGATTGGCCAGTAGTAACTTGCTCTTAATTCCTTTCGAGCCAAAGACATGCCACATAAGTGTTGCGCATTAATCCCTTCGTGTATTTCGTGCAAAACGTCAGATACGCTTTCTTTCCCGACGCATTTTAGGAGCGGGATTGAAAACCCTCGGCAATACATCTTATCGTCTACAAGGACGTAGGATGATGCACGACATTTGGTGGTGTTGACTTCCTTCTTATCTTTGGGCAACTCGTCGGTTGTCAAGTATTGGAATATAGGAGTCATCCAGCAACTGATGTTACCTATGATGTTGATGTCGATGATATCGAGGGTCTTTTCAATGCTAGGGAGAGGAAGTGTTTCCTGGATGACGGATTTGTTTCTGCCTTTCCTTCACGTACTCACAAATTTTCACAGGACATTTGTTCGCGAGTTACCCTCGCGTGGGATATGTTGGACATCCCAAGACCAGAAGTGCGCAAGCATTTGTTATACCAGTGCCAGGTATTCGACCAGATGGTCGTTTTTCTCCTGATATTCCCTTTGACCGTGATATGACCAGCTGAGAGTCGGTGTAGATCCTGACCTCTTGGGCACCCATGTCCTTTGTTAGGCGTATTCCTGCCAGGAAGGCTTCGTACCCAATTTGGTTGTTAGATGTTGGGAAAGAAAGGACTAGAGATACCTCGATCACGAGGCCTTCTTCATTCTCGAGGATGATCCCCGACCCACTTCCAAATGGACCAGATGCTCTATTAATGTAGATGACCCATTTGTGGGGGCTTTTTGGCGCGGTTTCTGTTAGAGTGATCTCAGCGACAAAGTCATCCAAGGCTTGAGCTTTTAGAGATTTTCTACTTTTGTAACGAATGTCAAATTCAGACAGCTCTAGAGACCACCTTAGCATTCTTCCGGCCATATCCGGTCGGGCCAACATTTGCTTGATGGGATGGTCGATTCGTACGACCACGGTGTGTGCCAAGAAATAATGTCGTAGTCTCCTGGCAGCGTTTACGAGCATGAGGGCGACCTTCTCAATTTGTTGATATCTAAGTTCTGGCCCTTGCAAGGTTTTACTCGTGAAATACACGGGTTTTTTCCTGTCAGGATCTTCTCTTATGAGAGTTGTGCTGATGGCTTCGGTATTGATAGACAGATATAGGTAGAGGATTTCCCCGGTTGTTGGTCTAGATAGAATTGGGGGCTCCGATAGTGCTCATTTGAGGTGTCGCAGAGCCTGCTCGCATTCTTCTGACCATTCGAACGTTGCTTCCTTGTGAAGCAGCTTGAAGAAGGATGAGGCATGTTAAGCATATTTTTCCACAAAGCAAGATAAGGAGGAGAACATATCGTTTAAGGATTGGATGGAATTCTTCGAGTCAAGCATAGGAAATTCTGATAAGGCGCAACTCTTGTCGGGGTTGGACTCTATTCCTCTTTTTGTAAAATAAAAGCCGAGGAACTTGTCCGCTCTTACACCAAAGGTGAACTTGTCAGGGTTAAAGCGCATTCTGCACTCCCTTGTCTAGTCGAACACATTCTGGAGATGAGAAGTGTGATCAGATTCTTGGACGGACTTGACGATCATGTCGTCCATGTAAACTTCTAGCATGTCCCCAATTTGTGATTGAAAGACCTTGTTCATCATGTGTTGATATGTGGCTCCTGCATTCTTTAATCCGAAGGACATTACATTGTAGTAATAATTTCCCGTTGGGGTCATGAACACGGTATTCCTCCTACTTATAAGTTCTCACGTTCTCTTGGTCAGGAGTGCCTTCAGTTCTTCTTGTCCTTTGGACAAGTTCAATATCATCTCTTGGAATTGGGTGTTCTGGGTTTGGAGATCTTTGACCGTCTGTTCTGGAGCCATTTCAACTAAAATAAACAGCGAGAAGATAAGAGACCTATTATGGAAACTTGTTATGAAATGGTATGGCATGTAAATGCATATGCAATGTTTTCAAGGATCTCGTAGGATTTAAATTTGTTAAAGAAAAACAGAAACAAAACTTTTATTAGTAAGTTCAAAATATAACTTTCCCTTGGGCTTACAACAAGAAAAAGTTACAAGGAAAATAAAAACATTTGAGACTAACTCCTTAAGCTTGGAAGATATCCTTACAAAGTCGATTCAGATAGTGTTTCTGTGAGCGGAAGCCATGATCTGCAGCAAAGAACAAATATAAATCCCTTGGTCCTTGAAATGGTTAGTGAAAATGATATGTTATGATGTCATGATGTTTTGAGGTTATGTTCATGTTTAAAGAAAGTAAATGGAAAGCACACACAAGTCACACGAGAGCCTTAAGTTTAAGAGCTTGCATGAAGTCTATAGGTAAGTACCCTCCCCACTGAAGTTTAGTTGGTTCAACCTGTCCTAGCAATAATAACCGGGTTCTAAGGAATCTCAATATCACTGATTCTTCTCAAAGGGTTTATTTCAGTGTGGCAACTGTTTCACCAACCAAAACATCCAAAGATTATAATCTCAATGAGTGTAGCATCGAGTATCAACCAACTTTAGACTGCACCAAAGCCGGCTATCTCACTTCTTTCTACTGGCCAAGATGGGTCAATTAGGGTTCTAAAGCGAAGTTAGTGTAAATGACACCACATGGTAGCCTGATATTATCCTCAACTGACTTGAAGAACATCAGTACCAATAAAAATGTCACACTAACTGTAGCTACCAGATCAACCATAGCGGTATATGCTGTACAATTTCCTTGGTATATTGCTACTTACCTAAGGTACACTAGATACGAGTTAGGATCTTTCTCACAGTAGCCCCAAAACAAGTACCCTTTAAAAATAAAGCATATAATTCAAACAAGTAAAGTGATCTAACTCTAAGGTAACCCCTTTTTTTAAGAGTCTAAACTCCCCAGCAGAGTCGTCAGTTCTGTAACACGGTGGGAGAACTGACTTTGTCATTTTTGTTTTTACAAAAACAATGTTGCGGATAGTAAGAGTCTCCACCGACTTTTATTTCATCCAATTAGGAAAGGCATAAAAGAACAGGAAAGACCTTTTAAAAGATTTTGAGTTTGGGTGGTAAGTTATACAAAAGGAATGTGTTAGCACCCTTTGTATCCATGGTTATCCACGGGCTCTTAAATGCTTAGCTCACTTTATACTTGTTTTGTTTGAAAAGTGTAGTGTGTGATTAAAATATTTCGTAAAGATTTAACTTTGTAATGATTCTCGTATGAATGTATACAAAGTGTTTACTTATTTGAAAGTATTTTGAAAAGAGTGTGGGGTGTAAAAAGTATTTGTTTTGAAAGTTGTGAGAAAGCATTTAAGAGTTACTTACCCTAAGTTTGTAAGATTTTTCTTGTCATTTTGTTTCCTTAGGGATAAAACGGTCCTTACTATTTAATTAATAAGTAGTCTTATCTTTGGATTTTGAAGGGACAGACGTAGGGTCATCGTTATGGTCATAGAAGACAACATGTAGGGATACCTTAACAATTCGAAGGGACTATCATCATTTTTGTAGGGACAAGATCATTTATTCGAAGGCAACTTTGAAGGGACAACGATGGACTATGATCTTTTCCGTAGGGTCATCAAGGGACTAGATCACTTATTCATATGCGATTTGAAGGGTCATCGAGGGACTGTGATCTTTATATCGAAGGGACTGTGATGATATTTATTTATTTATTTATTTAGGCAACCAATTAAGGTACCCCTACGTTCGAGGGACTTGACCATTATTTCGTAAGGCAACAAGAGAGGATACCCTAGAGGTGCATGTGTGAAAAGAGTGTTTTAATTACAGTTATGTTAATCTTTGAGTTAGTGATCTAACGATTGATTTTATCTTGCCATACAATCCTATTATTCAAGCATCTAGCAGTTATAGGGTGCAAAAAGTAAAGTGCGGAAAATAAATCCTAAGAATATTACAGGGCTTTAGGGTAATTACATAATAAGGTGCGGAAAGTAAAAGTGCGGAAATTTAAACCCTAATTAAACTATTACAATCATGAGCAAATACATAATTGAGAAAAAAAAAGCAAAGAAATAAATCTACATTATTACATAATTTGTACACCCTATACAATTTTCTAAGGAAATTAAATAGCAAAATAAAATATGGATAAAGTTTGGAAAAATATTTTAAAGAGTCCTAAAACCTAAATTAATGTTTTTTTGCATTTTTTATGATGATAAATAAAAATAATAATTAATTAATTAAAAAAAGTTAATTAAAATTTAATGTTTTTTATTATGCTTTTTAGTGAGAAATTTAAATTAAATTTTTTATTTTAATTTGAGAAAAAATGAATTAAATTTAGAAAGGAAAAATAATCTAATTTTAAACTATTTTAATTATAAGAATGTTTTTTGTATTTCGGGATTGAGAAGACATTAAAAGGGAGGAAATTGAAATAAATAAATTACAAAAGAAAATATTATTATTCTTAATTTTTGAAAAGAAATCTCATTAATAAATTAATTAAATTAAAAGGAGATGGGTAATTATAAAGATTATATTTGGTGTTAAAAAAAAGTAAATGTTCTAAGATATTTTTCTTGATTTTTAATTGGTTTTAAATTTTTTTTATTTGTTTATTAATTTGTTAATATCAAGAAGAAAAATGAACTTAAATAAATAAAAGAACAAATAAACAAAACAAGAGGAAAAAAACAATCTGCCTTGAAAACGACTGTAGTATGAGATATAGTGAATCCCGCGCTTGAAGCTCTAACCATGGCACATCACAATTCCTGCATCTTAGCTCATAAAAAGTAGATCAAAACAAACCTAATCATAATCATAAACATAAAAAATGCATGGAATTAATGTAAATGGTATGGAATGAGAGTTTTGAAAATAAAAAGCGATGAACACGGTATGGAAACGTCTCCCGGAATATTGATTAGTGGAGGCAAGTTTTTTTCTTTTTGTGTTTTCGGTTTTTAGAGATAGGAGGCAGATATTTCATGTATTGTGGGTGTGAGATAGAGGAGACTCTTATGTGTAAAACAACATGTATTTATAGATTTAAAAAAATTAGGTTAAAAAGCTTAAAAGGAAAAAAAAACAGTCTTAATCCTTATTGATAAAAAAATATTTGAAAAATCAAATAATATCTGATTTTTACTTGGTCACCAAGTAGAAAAGTTAGAAACTAAGTATGACACAAAAATGACATAAACTGACCAATAGAAAACAAGTATAAAAGAAAAGAAATGTTTTTGGTATCTATTATGATTTCTTGAAACAAACAGTTCATGCAAAAGGAAGGGATAACAAAGTTAAAAGAAAAAGAGGTCACTACAAATCCTCAACAAGAAAAAGATGTTTGGCTTTTCAAATAAAGTCTTGTCAGTGTTACAATTCCAAACTCTCTTGGAGCCTCAATGCATAAGTTAACCGAACATAGGACTGAAGAACATCACAAAGGATGGGTTGAGTACAAATAAAATTTGAGTCTCTATCCTTTGTTTCTTAAACCATGAACCAGGCCACATTACAACCCCTTAAATGTCCTAACTGAAGCATGGTTAGTTCGAAGGCGTACTGCTACAAAAAGGTATCCTGACTCCTTTAGAGTTTATTATAAATCTTGAGTTAATATCACAATTTTTACAAACATTGTTTTGCTAAAATAATTATTTTTCAAATTTTCAAGACAAACATAAGCGTTGAATTTTGAATATCATTATTTGCATATAACTAAGTGTTTGACAACAGAGAAGCTTACATGATGAACATTCAATAAACCAAAGTCCTTCAGACAGACAAAGTTGCTTCTTGGGCCTGACTCGGTTGGATCAAAGCCAATACAAGGGGCAAGGTCACTATCTTCCAATCAAGGGGCATGCCATGTTATTGTCCAATTCATTCGGGGCAGTCAGGTCAAGATTCAACGATGCTTAATAGCCAGGGGTAGGTCTCCTCATCTGAATTGTCAGAAGTAACATTATCGAGTTCACGGTGTCAGGGGCGTGTTATTATGGGGCATCTCGTTTATTTCTCTTGAGGAAACTCATTTAAATTACTTCCATTATGGGAGAAGTCATCCTCAGTTAGGGGAAACGCTCTAATTTCAAATCTATTCAGATCAAATTCAGTTGCGAGCTCCTTAACCATTACCCGGGGCGTACACAATCCACCGCAATATGAAAGTACATTCCTCTCATTACACTGCATTGACACTGGGTTTTAGAAAAATCTATTATGGAAATTAATTATCTGTGCCAATAGTATCAGATGGTGTCAGTATCATGTCTTCGGATTCAGTCATGATAATTCCTAGAAAATTACTCGGGGAAGTCGAGAATATCATAAGTTTTGAATTCATTGATTACTTTGAATGAATATATGCTTTTGAATATGATTGATGTTTACCAAAATGTATAAAATTACAATAATATCATTTACTAAGGAATCTTGGAGGTTGGAATCCCCAGTAGAGCTCATGTCCAACAGATCTCCACAGGCTCATCCCCACAGAGTAATCTCTACAGAGTTTTTCCAGCAAATCATTTCAAGCAGTCTCTTCCATAATAGAGATTGTATTTCTTACACTACAAAGCCCCAGCAAGATTCTCTTCTCCAACATAATTCAATTAAGCCTGATATCCCTCAAAAGGGTTGACACCTGATCAGATAGTACATCGGAGGAATGTCCATCTCTTTTATCCCCAATCAGGGTATTTAGAAACTTAATCCTTCAATAAAAAGCATGACGAACGATCAACTTTCCTCGACTGAGATTTGGAGTAATGTATTCATCATCCCCAACAACAAATCGGGATTTATTTTCCCCATCTAGCAATTGTTACACGAAGCTACTAATGTGTTTCAACTACATAATTCATCCATACATCATTTACAACATATCATGGAATACGCATCCATAACGCATACGACATTCTCATTTACATTAAGAACGTCATGCCATGCATTACATACATCAAATGACCTTGCATAAAACTAACTTTTCCTTTTCAGGATAGTTCACGGTCAGATAAACATTGTTGACTCCTAGAGACAGTTCAGAGACGATCAAAACGGAGATCTAGTTTTGATACTTAGTTCAGGATACTTTCCAGAGACAGTTCAGAGACAATCGAAACGAAGATCTAGTTCTGATACTTAGTTCAGGATACTTTCTAGAGACAGTTCAGAGGCGATCAAAATAAAGATCTAGTTCTGATTCTTAGTTCAAGATACTTTCCAGAGACAGTTCAAAGACGATCGAGACGAAGATCTAGTTCTGATACTTAGTTCAGGGTGTTTTCTCCCCAGAGACAGTTCAGAGACGATCAAGACGAAGATCTAGTTCTGATACTTAGTTCAGAGTATTCTCCAGATACAGTTCAAAGACGATCAAGACAAATATCTAGTGCTGATACTTATCCCATAGTAACATTCAGATAGAGTCAAACGTAGACACATTATGATACTCCTATCAACAAACACTTTGGATGACATCTATAAGTCCATCTCCAATCACTCTGAATAGCATCCTTAAGCCCATTCAAGCAATACAATCAACCAACAGAGTTACTTTGTGCACCGGCGAGTGTAAATTTTTGGACTTTAAGTGTTCAATCCTCTTCCACCTTCATATCGCGATTAGCACGCATACCAATCTAACTCCTCAGGTCTAACAAGATTGAACAGGGGCAGCTGTTGTACCCCAAAAAATTTCCTCACATATTTGAGACAAATTGATTCAAAAGTTCTCCTCACACTTGTCGTACCCCAAATTTTGACCCGCTTCATATGCTTTCTGGTGCCTTTTTATTTCGAATAAATAAAATACACAATTGGTAGAAAGATGGGTATAAGGGATATAAATGTGAGAGGTTGTGAGTTCAAATCTCATCTTCTGCTATTTTTTATTTTTTTTTATTTTTCCTTTACTAATAACTTTTTCTATTTTTATTATTTTTATATAAAAAAATCACAAAAATAATATTTTTTTATTATTTAATTTTTAATTTTCGTATTTGCGTTTAATGCATTTTTTTAAAATATGAATTTTTCATTAAATTCATTATTTTAAGAAAACATTCTCAAAAAAATCATAATAGATACCAAAAACATTTCTTTTCTTGTATATTTGTTTTCTATTGGTCAGTTTATGTCCTTTTTGTGTCATACTTAGTTTCTAACTGGTCTACTTGGTGACAAAGTAAAAATCAGATATTATTTGATTTTTCAAAGATTTTTTTATCAATAGAGATTAAGACTGGTTTTTTTTCTTTTAAGCTTTTTAACCTAATTTTTTAAATCTATAAATACATGTTGTTTTACACATAAGAGTCTCATCTCTCTCTCTCTCTCTCACCCACACCACAATACACGAAATCTCTGCCTCCTATCTCTAAAAACCGAAAACACAAAAAGAAAAAAACTTGCCTCCACTCATCAATATCCCGGGAGACGTTTCCAATTATTTTTTAAGGTGGAGATCCATTGAAACACATGCCATGAACCATACCGTGTTCATCACTTTTAATTTTCAAAACTCTCATTCCATATCATTTACATTAATTCCATGCATTTGTTTATGTTTATTATTATGATTAGGTTTGTTTTGTCTAATTTTTATGAGCTAAGATGCAGGAATCGTGATGTGTCATGGTTAGAGCTTCAAGCGCGGAATTCACTATATCTCATACTACAGTCGTTTTCAAGGCAAATTGTTTTTTTCCTCTTGTTTTGTTTATTTGTTCTCTTTATTTATTTAAGTTCATTTTTCTTCTTGATATTAACAAATTAATAAACAAATAAAAAAGTTATTTTTTAAAACCAATTAAAAATCAAGAAAAATATCTTAGAACCTTTACTTTTTTTTAACACCAAAAATAATCTTTATAATTACCCATCTCCTTTTAATTTAATTAATTTATTAATGAGATTTCTTTTCAAAAATTAAGAATAATAATAATATTTTCTTTTGTAATTTATTTATTTCAATTTCCTCCTTTTTAATGTCTTCTCAATCCCGAAATACAAAAAAAAAAACATTCTTATAATTAAAATAGTTTAAAATTAGATTTTTTTCTTTCTAAATTTAATTCATTTTTTCTCAAATTAAAATAAAAAATTTAATTTAAATTTCTCACTAAAAAGCATAATAAAAAAAACATTAAATTTTAATTAACTTTTGTTTTAATTAATTAATTATTATTTTTATTTATCATCATAAAAAATGCAACAAAAAAATATTAATTTAGGTTTTAGGACTTTTTAAAATATTTTTCCTAACTTTATCCTTATTTTATTTTGCTATTTAATTTTCTTAGAAAATTGTATAAGGTGTACAAATTATGTAATAATGTAGATTTATTTTCTTGCATTTTTTCTCAATTATGTATTTGCTCATGGATTGTAATAGTTTAATTAGGATTTAAATTTCCGCACTTTTACTTTTCGCACCTTATTATGTAATTGCACCAAAGCCCTGTAATAGTCTTAGGATTTATTTTCCGTACTTTACTTTTTGCACCCTATAACTGCTAGATGCATGAATAATTGGATTGTATGGCAAGATAAAATCAACTGTTAGGTCACTAACTCAAAGATTAACATAACTGAAATTAAAACACTCTTTTCACACATGCACCTCTAGGGTATCCTCTCTTATTGCCTTACGAAATAATGGTCAAGTCCCTCGAACGTAGGGGTACCTTAACCTGTTGCCTAAATAAATAAATAAATATCATCATAGTCCCTTCGATATAAAGATCACAGTCCCTCGATGATCCTTCAAGTCGCATACGAATAAGTGATCTAGTCCCTCGATGACCCTACGAAAAAGATCATAGTCTCTCGTTGTCCCTTCAAAGTTGCCTTCGAATAAATGATCTTGTCCCTACAAAAATGATGATAGTCCCTTCGAATTGTTAAGGTATCCCTACATGTTGCCTTCTATGACCATAACGATGACCCTACGCATGTCCCTTCAAAATCCAAGGATAAGACTACTTATTAATTAAATAGTAAGGACAGTTATATCCCTAAGGAAACGAAATAACAAGAAAAACCTTACAAACTTAGGGTAAGTAACTCTTAAATGCTTGCTCACAACTTTCAAAACAAATACTTTTTACACCCTACACTCTTTTCAAAATACTTTCAAACAAGTAAACACTTTGTATACATTCATACGAGAATCATTACAAAGTTAAATCTTTACGAAATATTTTAATCACACACTACACTTTTCAAACAAAACAACTATAAAGTGAGCTAAGCATTTAAGAGCCCATGGATAACCATGGATACAAAGGGTGCTAACATATTCCCTTTGTAGAACTTACCCCCCGAACTCAAAATCTTTTAAAAGGTTTTTCCTGTTCTTTCATATCTTTCCTAATTGGGTGAAATAAAAGTCGGTGGCAACTCTTGTTATTCGCAACATTGTTTTTGTGAAAACAAAAACGACAAAGTCAGTTCTCCCACCGTGTTACACATACCATAGCTGGAAGTTTGATTATTGAAATATTGCAGGCATTTCCTCCGCATTCACGTGAGAGAAAAATCCATACATGAAGGACACTCTTCATACTCTCTCCAAGTGCTTGTTTAGAATTACCATCTTTTATGCCCACCACTTGAAGTGTCACCTGCAAAATTTGTCTTAACTTTAGTAAATTTGGTAAACCTATCTCAAGTTATTTAAATGATATATAAAAATGAAGCTGGATCACAAAGTCTATTAAATTTTCGAGACGGTGTACGCTGATCCAGAGAAACACGTGCTCCCTGCATTAAAAGAGTATGGCAGGGGGATATGACTTAAATTCATTGTGGTAAGTTGTTTACACATGTCAGAAGTTATCAATGGTTCAAAACATAACTTTTTATATGTGCAAACAAATTATCACAAAGAAGAACCTATGTTATGCATAAGCAAATCATGAAATTGGGAAGTAGGAGCGGTGATGTATTTATTTTGGATTCCAATAATCTCTTGGAAATCACCTACAAAACTATGAAACACATATAGTTAAGTAAAAATAGATGTGGGGAAATGGATTTTGCAATATTGATATAACTCAAACCTTAATTTTACAGCATGCCTATGGATGAACAATTTCTCAAGGACATACATATTTGAGAGCCATTTATCTGAAAACGTGAAACAATCATTAAAATCAGACGATGAGTAAGAAATATTAAATATATATACACAGAAGAGAGCTTACCCAAAACTATCCGTTCGGCGACTTGTTATGTGTTTTTTTCCGACACCAAGTAATTGAGCTACAAAAACTAAATTGAGGATCTCAGACAGTACCTCATAACTGTAAATGGCTCGGTTTCCTCAACATGATGAATGTGCGAAATTAAAAAATAAGATATGAGTCACAACTTGGTTAAAACTTCATATAAATTACAACCGTAAGAAATAATAACAAATCACCGAAAAAATTAGGGATTCGGGTTTTTCACAATAAAAAATAAAACAATTGAATCTTCATTTGCACAAATGACTAACGAACACTTTCGAACCACCATAACATAGTGCAGACCTATGACCTTGCAACACTACTTCAAAACCCTGCAAAAACCGGAGAAAGATTCTGAAAAGTGTCAGAAAACATTTGAAAGAAATTCTAAAGAATTGCAAACTTTTTACTGGGTATGTAGAAAATCAATCACTGCAGTAAGCTTGTGATACAAAAGTGTTACAAAATGTTCACTTAATAAAGAAACCCAAAGAAAATGAGAAAAATGGAGTACCACCCCAATCCGATTCGCACACCATTGTTTTTCCATTTTCCTTTTTTGACCATGAAATCTCACCCATCTTCAATAAATTCGACACCATCATGAGTGTTCAGCCACCGAAATTCACACGCAGAACCATCACGTCACAACCGATTTACACCTCATATTTGCCTTCTCAGACAGAATCTCACAGTTTCGATGGAAAGGGAGTTAGGTTCAGAGAGAAGAAGAGGCAGTGGAAGCAAAAAGGAGAAAGCATGAGGAGAATAGAAAGAGGGTTGGGGAAAGAGAAAATGTTATGTTGTAGAAGTGGATGGAGTTTAGAGTTTCAATGCATCGTAATGGGTGTTTAGTTGATAGAAAAGTAGAAGTTCAAAGTTGAGATGATGTGTTTTTAAGAGTAACTAAATGGAAAATGTCTGATTAGAAAGTAGTATAGTTAGGTTTGGGGTATGAAAAGACCAAATTTTTCCCAAAAGTACTTATGTGACATAATTTAGAGAAAAGGTGAAGTGGTCAATTCCAAGACCTTAGAATTTCTTATATAGGTAGATATTGTCCATTAGCTTCTTCTAATTAAACAAAAAATATTTTACACATTGGAAAATGATCTACTCCAGTGTAAATTTAGCTAAAGGAGAAGCAATTGACATCTCTGATCTTAATTTCCACCACCTCATATTTTTTATGTTTGTAATTTTCAATTGGGTGGACCTGAATCCACTAGATGGTAAAGTGACGGTAGAAAATCCACTTCTTTACACACTGTTTTTTTTAGAGTGTGTTTTGATGAAGTAATAGAAATTTTGTAAGAAATTCAAAATTCTAACTAATTCAAATGTTTCAATTGAAATCTATTCATTTTTAAATTTTTTGTTCGGATGAAATATTAAAATGATTCATTGTTAAATTTATTCGATCATTTTCATAAATTTTAAAACTTTGAGGTCAAATTTTAAAATATGAAAAATAGGGATTAATTTATAATTTTTAAAAGATTGAAGGACCCATTTGTAAAATTTTAAAATTATTAGAGACAAATTTGCAGTTTTTTGAAAATTTTGAAGGTAAATTTATAATGTTTATAAAATATGAGGACCATCTTGCAAAATTTAAAATAATAATAATAATAATAAACAATTTAACATTCTTATTATATAGAGTGAATGAGCAATTCATATTTTTTATTTTTTGGTACCATTTGAAACTCAAATTTAACTAGAATAAAATATTTCATTAATTTATATTATTTTAACAATTCTCTATATTTTTTATTCGAACAATAGATTTTGTTTAATCATTTTGAATTCGCTCAAAAAAATTACTTTCACTTATTAAAATATTTCATTCAAACACATTTTAGATCTAAGATATCTCATATTTTTAAAGAGAAAAATACATGTACATAAAGATTTTTTTTTTTGAGTTGAAACAAGTTGTATTTGACTCATGCTAATGGTCTGTATTTTTCAACATGCATTAATAAATGCTCTTGTATTATTAACGTATTGTGTTTGTGACAATTTTTGTCAAACTATTTTTTCTATATTGTTCTAAAAGATTCATAACCACACACTGAATTATTTTATAATTTACTAACTCAATTTGAATGTGTATTCCTTTATTTGTGTTTAATTGTCACAAATTTTGAGTGTGTATTATTTTCTTCTTGTGGCCGATACGTCAATAGGAAGATACGTCCTTTGGGTGAAATGGAAGCTAATGTATAAAGAGTGGAATTGCGGGGGTCTTGGAATTCGACATATTGGTTTGTTCAATAAAGCCTTGTTGGCAAAATGGCTATGGAAATTTCTTGCTACCGGTAATGAGTTATGGAGACCTATTCTTACGACTCGTTATGGGAATCTCCCCTTAAAGATGCAGTTGTTCAGTAGGAAAGATAAGGTTAAATTGGGTTCTTTGTGGTTTAATGACATTCTTTCTTGCCTTAATCCTACTCCTTCCATCAATTTGTTGGACCATTTTATTTGTACTATTGGAACGGGTGAGGAGGTCAGCTTTTGGGATGGTATTTGGTCGTCCAGTGTGAAGCTACAGCAAGTTCTACCAAGACTTTTTGATGCTGTTTGGACCCAGGAAAGCAAAGTGGCGGATTTGGGCTATTGGGAAGGGTCGGGATGGGTCTGGTCTATTACGGAATCGTCGTTCCAACAGTATCCGGATCTCTCTGAAGATTTGAATTGTTTGGGTTCCTATCTGGAGAAGACTAATATCGAGAGGGATATTAAAGACTCTTGGTCTTGGGTGCCTGAAAATATTGAAGATTTTACGGTACGTTCTTGTTATTACTTGTTATCCATTAGCGACAATGTGTTACAATTATCGGAAGATCAAATTATTCTGATGAATATTTGTTGGAAGTCGATTATCTCGTTAAATGTCAAAGTTTTTGTGTGGAGGTTAATCCTAGATAGGCTTCCAACTCGATCCAATTTGGTGATTCGTAAGATTATTGTTGATGATCGTGAGAAGAAGTGTGTGTTTTGCTCTGTGGATCATGAAGACTCGTTCCATCTCTTTTTTACTTGTATGTATGCATTTGCTATTTGGAATCTTGTTTGTGATTGGGTAGGCATTGCGAGGATTAATGAAGTTGATTGTTGTAAACATGATTTGGTCTGGTTTAATAGTAATAGGGGAAGATGCAAGGTGGAAGCTATCAATGCAATTTGGTTTTTTACGTGTTGGTGTATTTGGAAGGCTCAGAATGATTATATTTTTAATAGTGTGGGTTGTGATATTGACAGTATTTTTCATAACATTGTTGTTACATCTTGGAGGTGGTTGGGTTTAGCTAGTAATGGTAGAATGGTTTCTAGTTTTTATAGTTGGGTTAAATACCATTTAGATTTCTTATGAGTTAGTCTTATTGTTTGGATTTCCATTTCGATTTTGATAGTTTGTAATCATAAGGTTGGAGATCCTCTTATTCCCTCCCTAATGAAATTGCCTATAAAAAAATATAAAAAAGATAATAATAATCACATTCACTTTGCTTGAATTTAAGTAGGAAAATTTTGTCTAGTGATGATTCTCAATGTTTATCTATAGATGATTCTCATTTAGATGGAAGTTGCTTTAAGCATGATTGTTTTGTATAATGATCATTTATATTTGTTGTTTTTTTGGAAGTGAGTTGAAAATTTAGTCTAATATGATCTTTGAAGTATTATACAAAGACAAGCAACATTGATGTATTGTATAAGGACAAATAAGATTAAGTATGAATTTTTTTTAGAACATCTAGACGCATCAATTTTTTATGGTACCTTGCAAACTTTCTTTTATGCTTCCAATTTTTGGATATGTACATCCAGACGCATCAACTTTTTTACAAAATATTAATTTTTTTCGGATGTGCATATCTGAAAAGCTCCACCGGATATGCACATTCGTAAAAATACCATAATTTTATTTTTTTTTAAATTAGTTTTGTTGGTTTTTCGCATATGTTATTTTATCGTCGCAACTTAATATACATTCGAAAACATCCATATATAAAATAAAATGATATATATAATCAAATCCTATCAAAATACAGTACAAAAATGTATAAAAAAACAAAAGTAGAATACATCAAACAAAAACTAATGTGTGTGCCTAAGGATCTCTCCTGGTTCCCCTGCTCCTTGGCCCTTACCAGACGTTCTGGCTCGATGTCGGCAGTACTGAAGTACCCCACGAGCAATCTCAAGGATCCTGTCCATGGCAAGTCTGTCACCAGAGCCCTCAGGGAGGTGACCGTCTGCAATGGACTCCCACGTTATCTGCTCTATTTGACGGCAACGAGGTAGGACATCATGTGTATGGTCCAGTTGAAACTGCTGCTCCTCAATATCTCATGATGAACAGGTATGGGCGGCGATCCATCAATAGTGGGAACCATCAATGAGTGTGAGACTCTATAGGACTAGGAGATGTACCTTGCATCTATGCTCCAGTCTCTAGGGGCCATGTTCGTTCGAGCCTCTTCTGGTACCAAGTGATTCTGGAAGTCAGTATATCTCTCATCTACCTCTATGCGGGTCAAGCCAATAGGAGCGGACTCAAGAGGCATCCTGGGGATGGCCTGCAAGTAACCGAACTGAAGCAAGATACGCTCATGCACGCATCGAGCAGTAATGATCGAACTGCATGCCAACCATCCTAAGAACAACGATGTCTCATCAAACGGGCGCATCACTCGGTGCTTGGCATAGGCGTCATAAAATATATCCTCAACAACCATCCGATCAAGATAAACTCTGTAAGGATCGGGCGCTTGATTTCCTCTGAGCAGGACAAAGGCAACAACACGCTACATCTCCTTAGTGAACTCCAAGACACTCCTTCAACCAGTAATCTCGGGGAAGTGTTGTAATATCCATGCATGAAATGGAAAATATAACATTAGTGTTAAACATAATAATGAATATATAAATAAAAGAAATGAAACAAAAAATTACTTAAAATAATATATTGTTACCACGTATAGCGTGCAACTACTTGCCACAATCTTAGCTGCCCAACGACAACCATCTGAGAGCCTGGAGTAGGTGTATGTCAGCATAGCTAGACATATCTGGCAGTATGCTCAGAGTATAGTTACATGTCCTAGAAAGACATGTCTAGAAGTATGCTCATAGTACCCCAGGAGTAGGGACATATCATACGGTCCCTCGGGGTAACCCACTAGCTCATCAAAGTTGTCATCACCCTCAGGACCGGGATTAGCTGCCTCAGTGGGTGCTTCACGAACGACCTCATGAGGTGTGGCTGATGGAAAAGTAGTAGATGTAGGAACAGGAGCGGGTGCATGAACGTGAGTCTTCTGGCGCTGTATGCGTGCGGGCGGGGGCCTAGATGAAGAACCAATAATAACTCGACGCCTCAGAGATGAATAAGCGACGGTTGTGGTAGGAGTGGCATGTAACGTAGAAGGTGAAGGTGTAGGATGTTCCTCGGCTGTGGTGGGAGTGGTCTGTGATGTGGAAGGTGGAGGTGTAGGATTTCCCTCAATTATGGTGGGAGTGGCCCCTGATGTAGAAGGTAGAGGTGTAGGATGTCCCTTAGTTGTATGGGTTGTTGGGACATCCTCTGTGTCGGAACCCTCAACTCTAGCATGCGTCTTCTCACGTCTAACAGATGCATGCTGAGTTGGTCAGCTATGTATCATAGGATCCTCTCTATCAGCCATGTAATATGCAAAACAAAATAAATAAATTAGAAGTTTATAAAATAAAAAAAACAAAACAAAACAAGTTGCTTCCAGATGTGCATTTCCGGAAGTACTCAGAATTTATAATGTTGTGTTTTTCCCGGATGTGCACATCAGGAAGAAACCAACGTTGGAAACTTCCGGATCTACACATCTGGTACGTATTTTCAATTTGAAAAACGCAGCCATGATTGTTGTACCATAGAGAAGGGCATTTTAATGCCCTGGTCGTCCGTTTCAAGCATCACACAACACCTACATTGTCTCTAAACTATGTTTTTCACACTACCTAACAATTTCTACACCTAAATGTCTACTTTAAAACGGTTAATCGTAAATAACTCTGAAACTCTAAAATTCGAAAACTTACTGATTAAAATGAGATACGGGGGTTGTGGAGTGTATTGATTGTTGTAGAAGTTGCTCTGCGCCGAACTCAAGTGAAAATGTCGAGATTTGAGGAAATGAGAAATTGAGAGTTTGAGAGAATTTGAATGTGAAAAGTGAAGGGGACAAGCTCTGGTGCGAAGTGTTATAAGAAATACTTCAGGATGTTCTCATTTGGGCGTCTTCCAGATATGTACATCTGAAACAAATCAACGTTTTTGTAAAAAAGGATACGTCCGGATGTGCACATCCAAAAATAGAGAATAAAAAAATAATTTCGCACTATAGCTAAATAACTTATAGGACATATTAAAAAAATCCTATTTTTTATAAGAAGTAGTATTATAAACAAGGTACAAACCCAACCCATATACAATCAACTATAAAGAGACATAACCAATGTTTATTAAAGAATCTAGAGAATATAAATGTAATTCATAAAAATTATAAAGCATTTTACCCTTAAACAAAGTTACAATCCATCACCATGAAAAATACTTGTGAGGCCTTTTAATCAAATATATTTGCTAGAGTCTTTTGAATTAGTTAATTCTTTTAATTTAATATTGGCTTTTGAGTTATTTGAATAAGTTTTCCTTGAATTTCATAAGGTGTTAATTGATGCATTCATTTTATGTTTGTTAATCCAACATTTTAGATAGTTTCGTTTTATTTTATTTTTATTTAGCGTGATGATGAGTTTTGGTTAAAAGACAACATGATAATTGTACATTATATATATATATATATATATATATATATATATATATATATATATATATATATATATATATATATATATATATATATATATATATATATATATATATATATATATATATATATATATATATATATATATAAAAGTTAGGATCAACTTAATCAAATAGTAAATCTTTTTAACTTATTCTATAATCGTAATTAGGGGTGGTAAAACGGATCGTAGCCCGCTAGGCCTGTCCACACACCCGCTAAAATTTGGAGGGTTGGGTTGAGATTTTGGACCTGTCCACACCAAAGCCCACTTCTCTAAAGACCGTCACCCGCCAAAACCCGTCGTCCGCCAAAACCCGCCACACATATGAAATAAACACTTTTTAAGTATTTGGAAGAGCTTATGAAAAAGTAGTTTGTGATATGTACATAAGTTGTTTTTAGATTATTATGACTAATATATTTTCTTTTTGTCTCTATTGTGGGCAAGTATTTTAAATTTTACCTATGAAAAATGACAAAAGTGCTTTTATTTTAGGTAAAAACTTGTAGAAAGTTCTATTTTTTATTGAGAACTAATACTTGATGGTTTTAGTATTTTGCCATTTATGCTTTATAAATGTTGGTTTGATATTTTGTTTTTATTGAAATGTAAAAAAACAAAGTCTTTTAATTTATTTAAAAAATATTAAAAAAATAAATAAATAAAAGAAGGCGGACAAGTCCTCCGCTCGTCAACCCGTCACCTTGGCGGGACGGGCTACTTTTTTGTCCATTTCAACTTGGCATGCATGTTCACCCCGCTCTTTTTTTGGAGGGCATTAGATGAGGTGGGGCAGACGACTCGTTTTGCCACTTCTAATCGTAGACTTTAAATTGTATTCAATCCAATAATCATTGATTGAATCTAATTTAAAGGTTACGATTATATAGTAAGTTAAAAAGACTTACTCTTGGAATAAATTGATTCTGACTATATATATATATATATATATATATATATATATATATATATATATATATATATATATATATATATATATATATATATATATATATATATATATATATATATATATATATATATATATTGAGAATAATTATTAATTATTATAATCATTGATTAAAACTGAATCAATGGTCAAGATATGGAGTAAGTGTTAATAACTTACTCCTGAAATAAGAAAAATAAGAATATCTTCACTCATATATATATATATATATATGAGTTATGATCAACTTACTCCGAGAATAAATCTTTTTAACTTACTTCATAATCATAGTTTTTAAATTAGATTCAATCTGATGGTTATAAATATAAATATTAATTTAACTATTGATTGAATCTAAATTAAAGACTATGATTATGGAGTAAATTAAAAAGATTTACTCTTAAAGTAAGTTAATCATGATTATATATATATATATATATATATATATATATATATATATATATATATATATATATATATATATATATATATATATATATATATATATATATATATATATATATATATATAAAGAATGCATAAAGGTGGGGAAAAAACTTTTTTGAAGTGCTAATCGATAAGTGCAAAATTAACCTTATAATATACTTGTATTGGCACTTAGTAACTAAATTAACACAAAATAATAGGTTATCTCAAAGATGTTGTCAATATATAGAATTTTATTTATTTATTAGAATACCTATTTTTATTTTTATTTTATTGATGTTTTCTATATAGGTATAAATGCCTCATACTTATTACTATGAATTTTAAATTACAAAAGCGACAAGAGAATATAACAATGTTCTATATTATCGGACATAAAAAATTACTCTATCAAGAGTAGACTATGTAACATCTTAAATTCAAACTCTTTATTTAAAGAAATACGCAAAATATTTTTATTTCAAAAATGATGATACACATTCTCAACATGCATCTTACTAAAGCAGACTATAATAAAGCAGTGGAATTCAAAACATCAAAATTATATTAATTATTTCAAGAAAATATAATTCAACTTCATTTAAATCAATAATTCAACCATTCATAAATACAATTAAAAACACATAATTCATCTCAGTGTTACACTATTAGAGTGACACCAGAAACTACAATAAATTCAAAAAGTAGGAAATAACGAAGAAGACTATTACGTCATCATCCAACTCAATAGCGGCTAAGACTCCCCTACTGGATTATTTATACCACATGAATAAAGAGCAACACAGGTTGTTGTCAAGAGTACCCCTAAGTACTTGAGAAAGACTAATGACTCATTCTTGATATCTAGAAGTAAGGAAGATCTCGTTATAATTTAATACACTGATGCTAGCTATATAAGAATAATGCTAGATTGCAATATGGTTATGTGTTTTGCTAAAATGGTGGTATTGTAAGTTGCAAAAAGTTAAAACCATGATACAATTATTGATTCTACAACTGAGGTCGAGTATATTTTTGCCTCAAATGCAGCAAAGGAAGATGTTTGAATCCATAATTTCGTTAGTGAATTTGGCATGGTCTCTAGCATTGTGGATCTCATTGATTCTATTGTGATAACAATTGTGGTTTCGTCCAAGCTAAGGATCCTAGATCTCACCAATGATCTAAACACATACTTAAGCAATATCACGTCATTCGAAAGATAATATATAGAGCAGATGTGAAGATATGCATAGTACTAACACTTAAAAATATCATTGACCAACTAAAAATATATATTAAATGTAATAAAAATTTGGAAGTAGTTTCTCTAATAGCCCCTCACTTAATTAATAAATATTGAATGAATAATTTAATTTATCACACATATATTAAATGTAATAAAAATTTGGAAGTAGTTTCTTTCTTTCCAAGCACACAAATAAGCTACTTTAGTATTTCTTTTTCTCTAAGAAAGAGGTGTTTCTGTATTATTAACTTTTTCTCTATTGTTAATTTTTTAAAAGGTAAATATTTTAATTTTAATTTTATGAATTTATTTTATTTTTATTAATGTAATAAGAGTGAAAATATATTATTATAATTCTTTTTTTGAAAATTAAAAAATTATATACATATATATATATATATATTTATATATATATTGACCCCACTATTCGAAATTTCTGACTCCGTCCCTGGTGGTGATAATGATATTCTCACTTGTTCAGGTAATCTTTAAATTTGGGGACGAATTTATATTTAAGGGGGAGGATGTAATACCCCGTATTTTATTTAATGCCCTGAATGATATTAATTGATATCAATAATGTTTCGGAACGCTCTGAGAGATTTTAACAAAAATAATTAGAGCAGTCAGCGGGACTTATTTATATTAACTAATATTGTCTGACTCAGAGGTTTTATAAAATTGTGGATTAAGAGACATTTTTGGATACTCTCTAATTGGACCCGTTGTGGGGGGAAATAGTTTTTCCCGTATAACATGAAACATAAGAGGAGAAAGAAGAGGAAGAGGAAAAGGAAGAGAAGAGGGAAGAAGAAGAAAAGCTTGAAGAAGAAAAAGAAAAAGCTCTTGCTCCTTGTAGATTTCATCATACATTCATCTCTCAATCTTCTCAATCATCTTGCTAGAGGTGGGTTCTTAGTTAGAAACTTTTGTTTTAGACTTTGGTTGAGTTTCAGAGTTTATGAGTTTTAGGCTTATGATAGAAAAATATTAGAATCGATAGTTTAAACGGTTAGAAATCGATAAAAATGTGTGAGCATGCTGACATTAGGTATAGGACCTTAGTTGGGATTGTTTAGATGTTTGTTGATGTTTTGATTTGAATTTGGGAAGTTCTGTTATGTGAAAAACGTATTTTTACTGCCACTGACTTCTGGTTAACCGGTTAACCCAGGGTGTTAACCGGTTAACGCGGCTGTATTGAGCTACTAGATTATGTTTCTGGTTTGGTTAACCGGTTAACCCCGGGCGTTAACCGGTTAACACTGTAAGTGTTGGGAAATATTATTTAGTTTCAAACTTTGAAAATTCATAATTTTTTCCTCGGTTATCCTATTTAAGTTTTCTTTATATTGTTTTGAAGCTAAAAATACGTACTATCTTATGATACTGAGAAATATTATTTTTACCCGACTTTTACCCGACTTTTCTGATTAACCGTAACTATGTTAATTAGAGAAATTTGTGAGCTTTTAAGAATAAAAAGAAATAACTTGTGAGGTATTTAGGATTACCCTAGATTGATACAAACTGATTTTTGAGACATGACAATGCTTATATGTCGATACTCGAATAGTATCCTCGTATGGAGTAGTTGTGAATGGATGGAGGTCGTGTTCCCATCTCGCTATAATCCTAATTTAATTATGTTTAGCTCGTGTCGAGGTCCCATGAGGAGGGATGACCGGGGAGACATAATTAATCACTAGATTCGTTTTCCCTTAATGGATGACCGTGACCCGTGCCGGAGTGCCCTGGTGTGGCTGGGCGGGAAAAATATCCATTAGGATAAGTAACGAGTGACCCGTGTCGAGATCTCCGTATGTGGGATGGTCGGGGAAAGTTACTTTGTGGTAAGGTACCGTGACCCGTGCTGAAGTGCCCTGGGGTGGCTGGACGGGAAAAGTACCTTTGATAGATAATGAGTGACTCGTTCTTGTTTTCCACTGGTGTGGCTGGGCGGGGAAAATTGTCTACACGTCAATGATTGAGTGACCCACGTCGTATTGCCCTGCATGGTTGGCCGGGGAAAGATTCCTTAAAGCACCTTGTGTGCTCTGTTTTTATTTTTACCTTATGTCTCTTATTATTATATGAACTCGAAGTTTAGGTTTTCTCCCGACTTGAGTAGTGGTTAAATTCGAACCTTTAGAGCCGAGAGAACTCTAAGATAGGGAACTCACTGAGATGGTTTATCTCACCTCATGTTGTTGTTATTATTTTCAGGTGTTTCAGGTTCCGCAAAGGGTAAGGATAAGGCAGTTTGATTATCCTTGCTTGTTTAATAGCTTTCTTCTGTTGTGGACTTTTGAGATCTTAGGATCTAGTTCTTAGACTTTTTATTTTGAACATCTTGTATTATTATAGCCTTTTGTATTAGTACCTTATGTTGTAGTGGTTATACTTATGCAATGTGTTACTAAGAACTTGTTGTATTTCAGTACCAAACTTAAATTTATATATGAAAAATATGCTTTGATGTATGTTTTTTATATATGGGTATTACAGCTGACACGATTTATGCCTTGTGTTCAACTTAAAAAATGGATGAAAAGGATAATTATACAGACAAACATTATCACGAAAAGGTTTTTTCATATCACATGAAAAAAAATTATGACATAGGCAACAGTGATGTGTGTCTAGATACCACTCATTGTTATCATATTAAATGTGCGGTTTAATATGATGGTCAATGTCATGAGAACCTACAAGGTAACACACATAAGAACAAATTAATGAAAAATGGAATAAATGTGGAACACCGTAAGGTATAATGTACTTAAGAGAAATATAGAACATCGTAAGGCATAATCTACTTAAGTGAATTATAAAAACACCATAAAGGGACACACTTAAGTGAAATACAGTAAATCATAAGGTACAACGCACTTAAAAGGGCTTTTTAACTTGTAGTCCAAACACGTGGTTCTATAAATAAAACCCTAGTGCAAAAGGTTTCACACTTGATGAAATTCTATTTGTGAAAACCTTGTCGTAATTTCTCTTTTTCTCTCTCACTCAAAGTCTTCATTCGTAATATCTAGCACTAAGATTAAAGGCACTCTATTCATGTGGACTGAGTAGAGGGATTGTTCCTCATTCAATGATTGTGATCATTCCTCTAATTTCTACATCAAAGTTGTTAACTTCCACAAGATGTAATCATTGTATCACTGACCATGCATCATTCGTAAGGATCAATTAAAGGAAAATTTTTGTTTTCCACTATGTATTGTACCTTGATTTCCCTTCACTAACAACCTTGTCGCATTCAATGAATACAACTAGGATTGCCTTACTGAACATGAGGTAAAGTGGTGCAGATTTTGGACAATTTTAAAGTCATGCGATCTCACATCTTGAAATATGAAGATGACCTTCATTTGTGGAAATTACGTTGATGTTGTGGTATTGTTTGCCATTGTAGATTCTCCTTAAATCGCAATTGGGCTCATTTATACCAATTTGTTGGAACAATTATGGTTTTTCAAGAAGAATGAAGAAGAAGAAGAAAAAGAAGAAGAAGAAAGATTAATAGAGACAAATTATATTGTGAAAGAGAATTTTATTAAAGTAAAGTTGTAGTTGTTAGATTTAGATTCTCTCATGTATATATAGACAACCAAAACACAATTCACTAGTTGTAATCTTCGACTATGTCGAATACATGCTTGAAAACTTCGACACTTAAATGTTGTATTTGACTCTGTGTAATACAATTAAATCGAATGCAACTTACCTACTAAACCCTGAATTATTAACTTTTAACCATTTAACTTATATTTAGTCATTTGACCATCATTAGAATGATTTGTAATTTTAGTTTATTGTGAAAGTTCTCTCTCAAGTGAGATTTTGCGGATTTAAACTCACGTCATTATAATTGATGTCTCTGCGTAATTATACAATCAATCAAGTTGACATAATACTTTATGACATAATATGTTATCGTTTAAATAAATTGAAACATAGTCCTAGCTCTCTCACATTAACTTGACATAATACTTTATGACATAATATGTTATCGTTTAAATAAATTGAAACATAGTCCTAGCTCTCTCACATTAACTTTTACTTTCCTTAGTTATGTAAAACAGTCTACCAAAAATCTAGTGAAAATCATCTCACATTTTTTTGTGACAAACTTTTCGTTTTAATGAATAAACACTATAGTCAGACATGGAGATACTTTTGCTAACAGTAACACGTGAGTTGTCTTATTTGTTTGTTATCCACCAAGCACCAAATTCATGAGAATTTATTTTTCAAGTAGTTGCCCAACTATTTACTTAAAATTCGAAATCTGCTTTTCTGACCATCAAAACACACGTTGTTGATATTTATAATTAATACATTTTCAAAATTTTAATATAATTAAGAATTTACTATTAAAAAACTAAAAGAGTACTGCATGAGGTTAAAAAACACATATTTTGATATACAAATTATTATATTCCTTAATTGGATTGCATATAATGTCCTTTTTAAATATAGTTTTGGCAAACCCATGAATATTCGAATAAAGTTTGTATGTGTATTAGGAAGCAACGGTATGTGGAGCATCATTTCCAACTTTTGGGATGGCGTAATCCTCAGATTTTATTAGTATTAATTTGTATAATTATTACCACTAGCTTTATGCTTCATATGTTGGATGGGTGTACTCATATGTGAGGAGTCCATCCAGTACATATGTATACAATTAAATTAATTTAGGCTTTTGAGAAAAATACCTTATATGTGATAAGCTAATGAAAAGTTTATACTTTAGAATTTATAACTTATAAATCATGACTAGTTGTCCATTATATATATATATATATATATATATATATATATATATATATATATATATATATATATATATATATATATATATATATATATATATATATATATATATATATATATATATATATATATATATATATATATATTTACGATTTAGATAGAGACGTGATGACTGATTGATCATTGATTTATTGTTTCTATTGATATTGTTGTGGACTTTCCAATAAATAATATCAAAGTTTCAATTCGGCTTTCTTGAAGTGAGAGTGGAAAGTGTTCAATTCATCTTTTTTGTGATAGCTATGGAGTGACACATCATTGATGAAGAAGGCAATGAAGTTAGGGGACTTTGGGGGATATCGTGTGAATGATGAGGTAAAGATTAATATCCTCCAATTTATTAATGACACAGTCATTATAGAAGAAGGTTCTTAGAGCAACTTGTGGAGTATCAATGCAGTTTTAAAAGGCTTTGAGTTTATTATGATAAAGTGTTTTTTGATTAGCAATAATTTTGTTAAAAACAAGTATCACAGCAAGATCTTAAGCAAGATGTATTGACATGTTGCTCAGACATCATTGATGATCAACACGATGTCGTGACATGATGTCATGACATGTTATACTAGAAGATTAGGGTTTTATGTATTTGGAAGATTTGTTATTTAAAGGGTGGGATTCTATATGGTTTTAGTTCTTACTTTGTTGCAATCCAAAGAGAGAGATTTTAGGAACATCTGTCTATGCCAAAAGTACATGTGTTTCAGAAAAAGGATCTTGGAGACTTTTTAAGAAACTTTCTACTTAGTCTCTATTTTTGTGCAGAAGATTTGCAGCTGATGTTTTGGGATTTGCGATTTATTTAGATGAAGAGCCCAAGCCCATTATGATCTGAAGATATATAAGGAGCAGTTCTAAACCTAATGCAGAAGAGAAGTTGTGTATTGAAAGAAAGAGTATTAGGGTTTAGTGTTTTGTTTGTGGTCCACTCTTATATCACTTTGATATCTGAGTTGGATTGTGTTCATTGTGCATTTGTGAGCCATTCATGTATCTCTTAGGTGCTTGAATTGAATTGTGTTTGAGTTGTAACCACTCATAATCTTTTAAGCAAAAGTGGATTTTGTGTCATTGGAAATGTGTTCTTCTATTGTTCATTATTATTGGTTTTGTCACTGTTGTGTGACTTGAGGAAAGTGAGAGGGGTCTCATATATAGGAGTTCTTAGGTAGAAATAGCACGGGTAGTGATTAAGTGAGAAGATTGTAAATCGGAGGTTGTTTACCGAGGCTTCAAACTAATACTATTATAGTGGATTTATTTCTTGGGTTAGATGCACCCAAATGTAGGTGATGTTGCACTTAATTGGGTTAACAATTGACTGTGTTATTTACATTCAATTATTTACTTTAACTGCATAATTGTTTGTGATGTCATATTGTCATGATCCCAATGTTATGAACTCTTACACGACATCTAGTATTTGTGTACCAGAATTTCAATTGGTATCAGAGCAGACATCATGTTCTATAAGAATGTTGAACAATGGTGCTGATATGTTAAATGTATTACCCTCTGAAAGGAGACACCGATGTGACAAAATTTGTTTATCCTAGAAGGAAGCATGAGCCAATGATGTTAACTCAAATGTTTCAACATCGTGCTATACATCATAATACTCAAGATGGAAGTAAGGCCTTGCATTTGAGATGTCATTATTGTGGTATATTTGTTCATATTAAGCCTCTATGTTTCAAACTTTATGGATATTCAAGAGGTCTAACACGGACTAGGGTTAATCAAGTTGTGATTAAAACTAGAAAGAAATGGATACCCAAGGAAGTTACTACCTCTCTTATTGCTCATACTTCTCTCAGAGCTTCAGCTAGAGAAGACTAGTATTTTGACAGTGGATGTTCTAGACATATGATTGGATTAAAGAAGTTTCTAGTGGACATTAAGTCCCACTCTACCAGTTATGTCACTTTTGGTAATGGTGCCAAAGGTGAAATTAAAGGAGTTGTAAGACTAGCATGCACAAGATTTTCTAGTCATGACAATGTTTTTCTTTTCAAAGGACTGACTGTTAATTTGATAAGCATAAGTCAGCTATGTGATCAAGGTATGAAGGTTAATTTAAATGAGTTTGAATGTTTGGTTATTAATGAAAATAATGAAGTTCTCATGAGGAGAGTCGGGTCTAAGGACAATGTTACTTATGGACACCTCAATCAATAAATTGGTCCCCCACATGTTTGATGTCCAAGGAAGATGAAGTTCAGGGGTGGCACCAAAACTTTGGTAATTTGAATTTGAAAGGTATGAAAAATATTGTACCTACAGAAGCTATCAGAGGCATTCCCAAGCTTAGGATAAAGGAAGGAAGAATTTGCGGTGAGTGTCAAATTGGAAAGTAGACCAAGATGCCACACCCAAAGATCCAACATCTAACTACTTCAAAAGTTTTGGAACGTCTTCACATGGATTCAATGGGCCCTATGCAAGTTGAAAGCCTTGGTGGAAAGAGGTGTGCATATGTTGTTGTTGATGATTTTTCAAGATTTACCTTGGTGCACTTCATCGGGGGAAATCGGGTATTTTTGATGTCTTTGAAGAGTTATGTCAAAAGCTTCAAAGAGAAAAGGAAATCAAAATTATCAGGATTAGAAGTGGTCATGGAAAGGAGTTTGAAAATATAAAGTTTTCTGATTTTTATCCCTCTAAGGTATTAGCCATGAATTCTCTTCTCCCATCAGTCCTTAGCAAAATGGATTTGTTGAGCGCAAGAATAAGACCCTTCAAGAGTCTGCTAGAGTCATGTTTCATGTTAAGCATCTTCCTTACCATTTTTGGGTTGAAGCAATGAATATTGCATGCTAAATTCATGATAGGGCTACTTTGAGAACTGGTACTACAACTACTCTATATGAGTTGTGGAAAGAAAGAAAGCCTAATGTCAAGTACTTTCATGTTTTTGGAAGTAAATGTTACATTTTGGCTAATCGTGAACAAAGAAGAAAGATGGATCCCAAGAATGATGAAGGGATATTTATGGGTTACTATATAAAAAGCAGAGCCAATAGAGCTTTCAATAATAAAACCAATGTCATGATGGAATCTATTAATGTTGTGATATGTGATTCAACTATGGAAAAGAATACGGATGTCGAAGATGATGTTGAAACATCACCTCAATTGAATGATACTTCAGAAAATGTGGTTGATAACAACAATGAAAATGCAAATGTTGGGGATGATAACAATCAAGTCAACAAAGGTCCCTCATTCAGAATTCAGATAGATCATCTCAAGGAACTCAGTATAGGGAATCCTAATGAATGGATTATCACTAGATCAATGGAGGTGATATCTAACTCTTGTTTCGTCTCTAAGATGTTTTCGGCGATGCTAAAAAAGTAAAATGTCGTTATTGCTTAAAAACATTAGTGGGAGAATTTTATAGATTCAAACATCATTTTGCGGGGACTAGAGAAGGTTCTGAACCGTGTGCACAAGTTCCAGATGATGTGAAATTAATAATGCTAAATATATATTATATTATTTTAATATGAGGTAAACTCTATGATTTTACATTCGATTTTACCTAGCCCAAACGAGTCAAGGTAAAAACTCGATTCTGATAACCTTGGATAAGATATTATGTAAGAACACCAGCCTTGGAATAATTTTTGTTCTGCACTTGCAATCTATCACAGAGATATGTTCCACGCTTCCAATTGCTTTTCATGACAAATGTTTTTATTATCAATGTTGGAGTTTCACAAGATAGCGTCATATATATATATATATATATATATATATATATATATATATATATATATATATATATATATATATATATATATATATATATATATATATATATATATATATATATATATATATATATATATATATATATATATATATATATATATATATATATATATATATTGGAGGTGTTTGTGTTCTTACTGGATGTAGAGGGTTTTTTGTGGATTAATGTGTTGGCAATATCTTGAGCATTGTTATGGTATGAATGTAGGACATATATTTGTTGTGGGTTAACTGGATAACTATCCCCCTCGATTCTTTTATAAAACCGAGGAAAAATGTCATTTCTTTTGTAATTAAAAAATAAATAAAATATGGATTTTTTTTCTTGGTTTTATAAAAGAATCAAGATGGTATATTACTTGCAAAACAAAATGGTGAATGGTGGAAAAAAATTGAAATTAACATTTATTGTTTCCTTTTTCAATTTTTTATTACTCACCACTTTCTTTGTGTGATTCAATATTCAAACAAAGATATTCAACCAAAGGAGTATATTCAAAACAAAATTTTCAAGATCTTGTATTGTGAAATAACATTGCTTGCAATTTACAGTATGTTTAGGAATAAATTTCTCAATGTTATCAAACGAGAAAAACGTACGGTAAATTATGAAGTGTTTTTTTTTTTACTGATTGACAATATAAAATATAACAATAACAAAAACAACAACAACAACTACTATAAAATAGATCATCTAATTTACAAATATAAAACAAAGGCACCACTTTTACAGAAATAAAAATATAAACTATATTTGTTGGGATTTGAAGCATTTTCTAAATTAATTTACCCCTCAATAATATCCGAAAGCCGAAGGAATAGATTTGTTGCATCCTTAATTTATACTTTGATTTTTAGAGTAAGATAAAAATTATCATAAAATATATTATTTATAATAGTGATAATTCGTAGAATTTAATCTTCTAAATGAAGACTTTTCTTAAACGGACTCCCAACAAGGGATCAACTTTTAAAAAGAGGTATTCTCCATGGAATTAGAGACAAGGTTTGTTGAAGATGAAAATCTTCATATTTATTGTTTCTATGCCCTATCAATATAAAGGTTTGAAAAGCTGTGGATTTTTAGTTAGGTTTTGATTATGTCATGAATACGTTGCCTTGGATACCAATTGCATATCAAAAGAAGGAATGGTGTGGCTAACTATTTATTGGAACATTTGGTTCATCAGAAATAGCATTCCATTTCGAGGGAAAGTTTTTAAGGTAGAGGAATTGTTACTGTCAATTAAATTCATCTCTTGAAAATGACTGGTTATAAGAAATTCTAGTTGCAATGTTTGTAGCTTTCATTATTGATACACCTCCCCTTTGACTTGTCTTAGTAGAAGGTAATTTGTGGTTTTGTGTCTTTTGTGAATTGATGGATTAAGAATATCCCTTATACTCACTTAATGATATTTTATTGCTTATCAAAATTAAAATTAAAACAAAATAACTCAAGTATGTGCTCTAAGTTTTCTTAATAGCATAGTCAATACTTCAAAATTTTATTAATAGTATAGTCAATACTTCAAAAATATTTTATACCATCAATCACTCAAAATTATGTATCAAAATAAAATATATTTTTTATTTTTAAAAGATTGATATTATATAATAATTGTAAACATTTTAATTGATTATATGTGTAAAACTGTCTTACATTAACCGTGCACTTACCTTTAAACCCTTTATTAAATATTACTATTTTAAATTCATTCAATTATATTCTAAATCAAAATAAAATTTATTATTTTTATTTATAATAGTATTCACGCCAAAAAAAAAAATCTTAGTTAATTAATTGCTTAGTGAATTTCAAATATTAGAAAACAATTTGTAAAGATTTTCAAAGGTTCATAAGGTGGGGCACACTCTACTTTATAGTGATGGTAGAATGGACCCAAACACATCACCTAACCTATGGAATATATAGATACATACTATATTCGCATACACTTATTAAATATTTTTATTTTCTTTCTCTGTTTTTTTTTCAACACCAATATCCAATTTATTCAGAGTCATTTTTGATATTAAGTGGTTTCAATCTACTCCTGATCATATTTATAAAAATTGAACCGTAATTTTCTTTACAAAATCCAACATAATCATTACTGAACCAACTAATTATTAATTTCTCTTTTATTTATTCAAAGAAACCAACAATGAAGGCATCAAATCCATGTTTATAAAAAGTACTAAACATGACAATGATAAACAAGGTTCCATTCCATGGTAGAAAAGAAAAATCAGAGATTGATGATGCATGATCTGTAATTGTGTATCATCAATTACTCTTTGCAGTTGGGAAACAACTCATTGAAGCACTATAACGATTACTTAACAACCCAATGGCCCCTCTCACACCTCTTCATGTCTTCTATCAATGGAGCAACATTTCAATACTGTTTCCCCACACTATCATTTCAAAATTTATACATTATCATTTCATCAAAACTTGTACATTTTTTAAGCATCACATGTGCCAACCCATACTCTATAATATTCCTTCCAACAAATTCATCTAAATTATCATTTCTCTTCAAATTAGGTACATATAGTATATATTATCTTTCAATACTTACCCATAAGTAAATATTGTCAGTAACATATGGGACCAACCCATGTCAAAGTGACATTTTTTTCTTGTTTTTGGTTCATAAAATGTGAATGGGTGGAAAAGGGTTTAAGGTGAAATGTGGTGATTTGTTGACCAATTAAAATTGAAACATGATCATGTGGGATGGCATTGAAAATTAGGCACAAAGAAATGGTTGTGTTGTGGATTGCATGAGTGAGAATGCATGGGGGAATTTATGATTGTAACTTATCATACAAAGATGGGTCGGTGATACATTTTGTGCATGTGGCTTTGTATCATAGCCCTTGTGTGCACACAGACATATAGCCTTGCCCACAACTTAGCTACCTACCTAGGGACAAATTCTTGCAGTGTTTGTTGGGACCATCCTTTTTCAAAAGTTTATTAGTTTAACCATCACTTTCAAACTAAACCAAAATTGTTTGATAATAGCCAAAAACGTTCTGATAATACAACTCGGTTGAAAATCGTACTGATATTTCAATGTAAAAGGATGTATTCGAATCTACAACAAGTTAAAAATCGCATTGATATCTGAATGTACGAGGATATATTTGAATCTATTACAATTTATTTATTCATCATGTATGGATGAAAATGTGAAATACACATGATGATCTCTTTTAATTTCTTTAATTTTCTTTACTAAGATGTTATTTAATTTCCTTTCTATCTATGAGACCAAACAAATTAAGGTTGGTATAGTTGGACAGAGACAAGAGTCACAAGTTACTTATGCAGTTCTGTCATCCTTGGCAAAAGTTTTTTCTCAAATGTAATTTATGTCATGGCATAAATAAATTATTGAACAAATCAAACAATGGCATCTTCTCTTGTGTCAGTTAGGTACATTATTGCAGACAAAAGAAAGATCCTTTTTGAATAATTTCTACAAACTTATGGAGCAACAAATATTATGACAAAATTCACATTCATTTAATAATCTCACAGTTACGCAGTTAAAAAATGATAAGGTCAAATGTAAACTCGGACCATGATTCTCTACGGTCACATTATACCAATAAAATACGAGATCAAAATCAACTATTAATATTGTCAAAATGTGTGACAAAACATGGAATCAAAAATTTCAAATTTTAAAGGTGAATGTGATTTCAAAATTTAAAGGTGAATGATGAATTTAAAGAGACATTAAAAAGAAAAGGTTAGAAAAGAAAAAGGAAGCTATGAGAGGTCTATATGAGATATGATAATTAAGTGGGGCAAGAGGAGACAGTTTTGAAATGATGCATATACTGTCTTCATCTCTTTGAAACTCTTTCAACCGTTTTGATTTCCACATGGTGTCAGTAATCTTTCTCACCTGAACCTCTCTGCCCAGTTTCTTCGGTTTGTATAACAGTGTGATATATTTGGATACATGGCAAAATTAGAAAGACAAGTAAGGACCTGCAGTTTCTGCATCCAATATCCAATTTGAATGAGTGGTCCTGTCCTCTATTATAGCTTTTTCAAATGAGTCCAAAAATCTGTTTAATGTTTCCACACCCAAATGCACAATCGTACAAAAACAGAGAAAAAACCTCACATGATGGTTGCATGACTTTCTATGACACCAATCAAAATACACAATTCAAATGTTGACTATTAATTACCTCACCATCATGACCCATCCTCATCATGCATGCATGTTCAAGATTTCACTGCTTATCTTTTGTTTTTTGATTATTTAACATGTGGTTTGAAACCAACACAAAGACCCAAATAGGTGCTTGTACGAATGAACTTGACAGCCACCAAATTATGAGTATTGAATTGATTGAACCAATAGCAGTACCACACACTCTATATATGGTTAATATACGGAGGGCTCACCCTGATATAACAAAGCCCGTTTTCTAAGAACTGAGGTTTCAGGGTTTCCTTTTTCATGCAATGTCTACTCTTCAACACCCTTTATGCTGACAAGGATGTACACACTAGACAGTACTGCATCTGCTCTACATAATCATAAAATTCAATACTTATTGTTTGACCAACTGCAACTGCAATAGCATGAGTTCAAATACAACAACAACAAGCCTTATCCCACTAAATTGGGTCGGCTACATTAATCAACTTTCGTTATAATGTTCTCTCAGAGACCATGCATAAGTTCAAATACTCAGCAAAAAATCTGAAAAGTGAATGAATAGAGTAAGTGTTCTGTGTTAAAAATTTAAAGCAAATGGGAAGGGTAAAATACACAAGTAAATAGTACAATAATAATTCATTTATTTTACCCCTAAAAAAGCACTCAAATGACTGTATTTTTTGTCATTTAATTTTCAAGGCATTTAACATTATTCAACATCAAGGACTATGTATGAATCATTGCTCCTACAATAAATCGTTCAAAAAGTTATTAGTATTATTATTTTGCAGAGAGGAAGTTTCTCATTACTGAGGGAACAATAATGCAGAAAAAATATCAAAAGCAAGAAAGAATGTGTCCCACAAGATGCAAATTTCTAACCACTTTAAATCTTGAGCATTAACTTAGTATTCGTGTTCACTAAGCAAAATACAGTGCTTGATGTACGTCGTAGGCCCCTCGAGTTATAGTGGATTCCATCACTGACCTGTTTCAGCACTGTCTAAGAAAATGATTTTCCTTAAAATCGAAGGCGGTAATAAACATCAAAAGTTTAACGTAGATAGATCGACACAATTATTTTAGCAGCAAAGCAAAAGAGAGAAATTTTCTGTGGACTAATATGAAAGAAGGCGAATGCTTCCTCCAAATTGATACTGTGCACTTAAAATTCTCTTGGGAGTTAATGGTATGAGCCCCCACATGTCAAGTCAATAAAACAGAAAATGACTAGTTTCACTCGTCCTTTGGTGTGTTCCACATGCAAATAATATATACATCCTAACTGTGGTAATGATGCTGCCAGCACAACATAACAACCACCGTCTGCGCTAATGTAGTAAGTTTATGAATATTTTTTCCAAATTTGAGAGGAAAGCAAAGAGGGATCAATCAGTCAATCAAATCAAAACTAACTTATGTGATAAAAAAGCATTGCTCACAGTAGGAGGCACATGCAAAAGAAGCAACTGACCTAACAACTTTCTATCCTTCAATGGTTGATGGGTCTAAGTTTCGGGTTATGGTTGGCACCAGACACATCACACAAATTTTTAAAAAGGGTCCCTTGAAGTTAACTCTTTCTTTAATCAAATCTAGTAGAGTGCAGGATAATTATTATTAACACAAATGCTAAATCTTATCCTAATGAACTTGTGAAGTGGGAATTGGAGATAGACCAGACAAAAACTAACTCTAGAGTCACAAAAAACAGCTCCAGATTCCTAAGACTATACAGAAAAAACTGTTTTGGTGTCAGTACCTCTGCAAGAAAAAATAGAAATCTGACAGAAGCAGAAAATTTGAGCACTAGACAAGGAAATCAATGCATGCCACATATCCTTTAGTTTGAATGGAGCATAAGACAAAAATGTTGCAAATAAATTAAAAACAGAGCTTCTTTACTGTGGATTATATATCACATGTCTACATTTATTATTTACAAGCATATAGGGGTGAGTATAGTGAAAGAAAAAAGTCAAATTCCAAGGAATAAATAAGAAATAACAAAGAAGGTAGGGAGCCATTTTGCTAATGAATGAGGAAAGAATTGAGGCAGTAGTATTTGCTGGATGTTGAACATATAGGTGTTCACAAATTACTTGTGAGAATCAGGAACCTGATGTCCCGAAATAATCATGTCTTCATTATCAATTGGATCCCGATTAGAAAGAATTGATCCCCTCAAATAGCATAAGTTCAATGCGCTCCATTAGAACCTAAGACAACAGAAGGAAATAAGCAACAGCATCAGATTCTGCATCATTAATATTATCCGTCTAACGGACAATCAGCCATACAAGTTACACTAAATCAAATGCTTCCACTTTTGTGGTTGTGTTTGCAAAGCACCAAACCACATTTGTTATGATTCAAAATGTGAACTATTGATATTTGAAAATGTTTGAAACTTCAATTCTTACACACAATTTGAGATTGAAATGCGTCTTTGAAATAAGAAACTCTTCTTAGTTTTAAGATTCAAGTGGATGGAATCCAAATAGAAATCACTTCTCTTTAAATCTGCTTTAACCAAAGTAATTCTATAAATCAAGTTCATTAATTTATATTCAATCATCTTTGTAAGTACTAACATTTTAAGACTCACAAGAGAGAGAAAGAGATAGCAAAGGGTTAGAAGTACAGACAAAACTCTGATGGAGAAAAGGGAAAGGAGGAAAAGGAAAAGTTGATCTTTATAGTTGTCAATGTTAAGCCTATTTCATAGGCAACTGTTCTAAGAAGGCAATCTGAAAAAACAAAGATAAAGAAAAGGAAAAGATGCACCACAAGAATCCAGTGGACAAACTTTACCAAGAACCTAATAGACAGCCTCAGGCTTTAACAAACATGAACCATCCTAACCAATGCCATCTGCCCAAAACAACATGTGCACGACCAAAAGGCTGTCACGAAGAATACCACTCAGCAATTCAAAAAAAATTTCATAAGAACTTCTTTTTCCACCCACTCTTCTGTAACAGATGAACACTTATCATGCATTATAATGCTTCATTTGGATTCTCTCTCCCACTTAGTGTTTAACACTCTGTCTTGATAAACTCTATCTCCAATTTAAGCAACCTCATAATTGGAGCAAGGGCCACACTACACTTGACATGGGCAATAATGATACAGTCCTTTTACCCTATAATATGTTTTCTTTCTGATTTTCATAAGCTAAATCATCCCATTAACGAGGAGTCTGAAAAAAAGTTAAAATGGATTGAAATGTAAAGATGAGAACAATTAAAATTCTTGATAATATAAAGTAAAAATTTAAGAACAAATTACAATTGAAAGAGAAATTGGATTATTATAACAAGGAGTGGGAGAAAAAACTATACAACAACAATCAAGTTTTATCCTACTAAGTGAGGTTGACTACGGGGGTTAACTTACGCTATAATATTCTATCAAAGTCCATGTTTCTATCCAATTCGTTAATCTCAAGATCTTTCTTAACCGTTTTTCTTTTTGTTTTTCTAGATTTTTTTGTACCTCTATTTGTTTGACTCTTTTCCATATGATGATTTACTCTCATTACAACAAAATCAACACTTCTCTCTCCATGTGCAAACAGATAGAATTAGAGTTTGGCCTAACTCAACCCTACAAAACCGGTTGGTAAGGTGAGGGGTGTTACTCTATATAAACCTTTTATGAGTTCTATCTTTTAGCCAATGTGGGACTTGGGTTTTTCCCAATACACCCCTTCATGCCCAGCACTATTGGGCTTGGTGTGTGAATATAAACGGTAGGTGACTCGAATTATCGATATATGGGACTTGGTTTTTCCAATACACCCCATTGCGCACAGCACATCTTGGGCTTGGTGCGCATATATAAATGGTGGATGGCCTGAATCGATAGGCTCGTGATACCATGATAGAATTAGAGTTTGGCCTAACTCAACCCTACAAAACCGGTTGGTAAGGTGACGGGTGCCGCTCTATACAAACCACTTGAACCTATTTTCCAACACTTTCCAATATTGTCATTTCTAATCCTATATTGTCTAGTCTTACCACACAATCATCACAGCATTCTCATTTATGCTACACTTACTTTATTCTCGTGTTGGTTCTTAACCGCATAACATTTGTCTCGTACAACATTGCAAGCCTTACCTTTGTATTTTAGTTTTCCCTTTAGTTTTGAGCTGTATTTTTGTGACTTAAAACCTCAAAGGCCCTTATTCTATTTCAACTACTCAACTTGAATTTGATTGTTTACATCTTCTATTTCACCATTGTTTTCTATTATAGACCCAAAATATTTAAACCGAGTGAATTGTGGTATATATGGTCTCCAATTTTCACCTCTTGGTTAAAACTGCTTCTCATTTTGGTAAATTTACATTTCATTTACTCCGCCTTACTTCTGCTTAGGTGACAACCATATGCTTCTAACACACATCTCCAAGTCTTTAATCTCTCCTTTAAATCCTCCTCCGCCTCTTTATGTAGAACTATATCATCTGCACCTATTGTTATGAGAAATCATTTGTCTGTCCACCCGTGTCTACACACTAGTAGATACCTCATCATACATATCTTGGATAATTCGAATATAAGCAATTCTAACGTTGTTCTCTTCTAGCGCTTTCTACAAAATCTCGTCAGGCACTCTATCATATGCATTCTCTAAGTCAATGAAAATTAAGTATAAGTCTTGTTGATAGATCTGATACTGCTCCATCACACATCGTAGTAAATAGATTGCTTCCATGGTCAACCTCGCAGGCATAAAATCAAATTGATTATTAACTTGAGTGTCTTTTCTTAATGTTCGTTCAATCACTTTTTCCCATAACTTCATGGTATGACTCATAAGTTTAATGTCCTTATAATTTGCATAATTTTGTATATCCTTGAGTTCTTATAGATTGGAACTAAAGTGATTCTTCTCCATTCATCTAACGTTTGCTTTGACCTCATGATTTCATTAAAAGTTTGGTGAGTCACTCAATGCCTCTATCTCCAAGAAATTCCACAATTCAATAGGTATGTTGTTTGGTCTAACCGCCTTACTACTCATTATTTTCAACGTTTTTTTTACCTTGTGTTTTTTAATCCAACGAAAGTAATTATAGTTTCGATTCTCTTCTCTAATGTCGACTCTGTTGGAATCTGATGAGATATCATATCTTTCATTAAATAAATTATTGAAATATTTTTTCGACTTATCTTATATATCCTTTTCATGAACCAAAAATTTCCCTTTTTCATCTTAAACTCACTTCACTTTATACAAATAACAAATCTCTTGTCTTTCTTTCTCTTTCCTTAACAAGCCTATATACAGATTTTTCTCCCTCCTTAGTCCCTAAAGATCGGTGTAATCAGTCAAAAGCTTAAGTTTTTTCTTCACTCATTTCCTTTTTTGTCTCTTTCCTATCTTTCTTACACTTTTCCCAAATCACGGGATTTTTACACTTAGCCCATTCATTACAACATTCATTTTTTACTCTGCCTTTACTCTTAACATTTTCGTTTCACCACCGTGATTCTTTACCTCGAGGTCCAAAACCTCCAGATTCTCCCAATGTCTCTATAATTATTTTTCTAATCTCTTATGTCATCTTATTCCACATATCATTTGCACTTTCCATGTGGTTGTCCAAAACCTCCTTCAAAATCTTGTGTTAAAAATCCTTTGTTTTTCACTCTTCAATTGCCACCATTTGATTCATGGAGATCCCATTTGATTTCTTCTCTTCGCTCTCCTCCTGACTCTGACATCCATAATCAATATACTCTTTGTTGGGTAGCTTCTCTACCGTCTAAGCAAATTTTTCTATCTGATTTCCTAATAAAAAAGAAATCAATATAAGAACATGTTACTCAATCTTTCATATTTCAACATGGTATCAAGAACTTATTGAGAGGCAACCTTTCACTATGCTTACCTGGTTGATCCATTGTCTTCCGGTGAGAAAATATTTCGACAAATCGTGTTCCAACTCAGGTTTGTCTTCCACCCACTGTCGTGACTCATTGGCATCTGTGTTGTGTCACTTTCTGATCACCACTACTCTGTCGCCGCCACCGCCATAGATTCCGACAATTTTCCGCCATACCACCATAACCTACAAAACCGCCTGTTGTGTCTAGCCCATACCCATAAAATCGTTGCCAACTGTCACCCCCTCCTCAACACGTGGACGTCACGCGCAGCCCATTTTGCCTCTCTTATCGCACGTCTCCGATCCTGTCATTGTTTTCGTCGCTGCATTCAGTTTTCTATCCTGGTTCAAGATCTGCCCTCGGTTTTTATTTACCATCTAAGGAAATACGACTCCTTGGTCAAACAACCCCAATTTCAACTCATTCGCGTGATATTTTCTCTCTTTAGATACTCATGGCTACTCCTCAAAGCTTTACGCTAAGCTACAATGATATCCTCAAATGGTGTCAAAATAATCAGAACTCTGATTCTACAGCTTCGGTTGCACACCCTGATAGTTCATTTGTTTGTCTCCTCCTCATCTACTCTTGGACCTTAGGTCCTTGATTCTGGAGTGTATGATCATGTTACTGATAATAAAGGTTTTCTTCTCTTCCCACTCTATCTCTGGTTTCTTACATACTATAGCTTCTACCAATGATTCTCAAACCCGATTTGAAGGGATTGGTACGGTTCAAATTCAACCTTCTCTATCTTACTTTTGTTCTCGATGTACCTAACTGTCCATTTAATTTACTTTCATTCATTCGTTTAACTCGTTCTCTTGATTGTATTATCACTAGGGATGGCAAAATTATCCGTACCCGCGGATATCCGTGGATAAAATCCGTCACGGATATGGGACGGATAACTTAATGGATATCCACGGATAAAATAAATGGATATTTAAATATTTGTTTGTTAATGGATATGGATACGGGTTTAATGATATTCGTACCCGCAGATATCCATATCTGTTAATAAATTATAAAAATCATTTAAATATTATTAGTTTATTATACCATTTTTTTTCATCTATAAAAAATTAGTCTTCTTATATTTCTTACTTTTTTGAAATTTTCTTTTAAGAAAACGTTTCACATTTCATTCAAATTCTATTAGCCATTTAATATTTAAATTATTCAATATTCATACCTCAATTCAAAAATTTCACGGATATCTGTTAGCCATTTAATTTTTAAAAATATTATCCATGGATATCTGTAAATATCCGCGGATACTGTTAAACCCGCGGATTACCCGCTTAACGGATATCCGCATGGATATGGGGCGGATATGGATATCATTTTTATCTAATTGGCGGATATAGATATCATAGTATCCGTCCCCATGGATATTCATTTACATCCCTAATTATCACATTCACTAACAGTAATGTTACCCAGCAAGACAAGATTTCGGGATGGGTTATTGGCGTCGGATGTGAGTCTTAAGACCTTTACTACCTCTTTGTGTCATTTAAGACATGCTGAGCTATAGGATCTCCACTCACTATCCTTGCTCAGTTAGGTCATTCGGATCTTCTCAAACTATGGAAGTTGGTGTCAAGTTTATCAAAGGCATCTATCATTTACACCTCAACAAGATGGGGTAGTCGAACGCAAAAATCGGCATCTCGTAGAAGCCACTCAGACCTTACTTCTCTAAGGTAATGTTCCACTTTGTATGTGGGGGAATGATGTGCGAACGGCATGTTTCCTTATAAACATGCCCTAATCTGTCCTTAACAATGATATCCCTCATTCAATCCTTTTTTCTCATTTCCCCTTCACCCAATTCCTCTTCATGTCTTCGGGGTTACATGTTTTATTCACAAGCTTTCTCTTGGACTTGATAAACTAACAGCTCAATCACTAAAGTGTCTTTCTTGGCTATCATCGATCCCAAAAAAGTTTTTATTATTTTTCTACACTACAACGATACCTTATATCGGACGATGTTACCTTTTTTTAGTTTGTTCCATATTTCGAGTCCAACCACGTGGCTCTGGAACCCCTTCAGAAAATATTCTTACACTTCTTTCGGAAGTTAATAATGCCCCTTCTACCATTGTTCCTTATGAGTCTAGGAAGTCTAACCTAATAAATACCCCAACGGTTCCCCCCTTCCACTTTTCGACCATTACAAACATATCATCGTCGTCATCCAACGTCTGTTGTACCTGTCCCTAAGGTCATTGCAGACTCTACCCCGACGCTATCTCCATGCAACCCGAGTTTGATCTTCCGATTTCCTTTCAAAAAGGTATACGTCAAACACGAAATCCTGTCTTTTCCCTCTGTATTATACTCGTTTGTCTTCTTTGTCTTATGTTTTTTTTCCTATAATCCAGGTGAAGCATTATCTCACCCTGAATGGAGGCAAGCAATGATTGACAAGGTGTGTGCTCTCCAAAGCAGTGGTACCAAAGAACTGGTTCCTCTACCCCTAAAAAATCTTGGTAGGTTGTCCTCTAGCTGTAGAGGTTGGTCCAAATGTAAAGATTGATCGATTTAAAGATCGTTTGGTAGCCAAAGAATACACTAATATTTTTTAGTTGGATTATAGTGATACTTTCTCACCTGTAGTCATAATGGCATCAGTTATACTTCTTCTCGCCATTGCAGTCATTCAACATTAACCTCTTCATCAACTTGACATCATAAATGCATTTTTACATGGTGATCTTGAAGAGGAAGTATATATGGAGCAACCACCTGGGTTTATTGCTCAAAGGGTGTCATCGAATATGGTTTGTTGGATACATAAATTTCTCTATGGTCTTAAACAATTTCTGAGAACTTGATTTGGCAAATTCAACACCGTATTACAACAGTTTGGTATGGTCCGTAGTGAAGCCGACCATTTTGTTTTTTATCATCACTCAGCCCAATGACGTATTTATCTTATCATGTATGTAAATGATATTGTCATAATTGATCGTGATCAACAGAGAATTATCCAGTTGAAACATCTTTCAAATTAATTTTAGAATAAAGACATTGATAAACTCCGCTATTTTTGGGTATTAAGATAGTCCAATCTAAAGATGGTTTGTTAATTTCTAAGCAAAAATATACTATGGATATTTTGGAAGAAATAGGTTTGTTAAACACTAAACCAGTTGATACTTCTATGGACCCAAGTGTTAAACTCCTACCCAATCAAGAAGAGCATTTATCTGATTCAGGGAGGTATAGGAGATTGGTTGGAAAGTTAAATTATCTCACATTCACTCATCTAGGAAAATTCTTAAATTCTCCTTGCCAAGAACACATGAACGCTATTATCCAAATTCTGAGATACATCTAAGGTGCTCCAGGAAAATATCTCATTAATGACGATAAAGAACATACTCAGATAGTTAGATATTTTGATGCTCATTGGGCAGGTTCCCCAATTGATAGTTAGATATTCTGATGCTCAGATAGTTATATAGTTAGATATTTTGATGCTGATATATGTAAATATATATAGTGTTAAGAATATTTGTATATAAAATAGTCTCACATCGACTATATCATTTAATTAGTTATAATCTATCTATATATAATAATGTCTCCGTAGTGTTTTTCAAAACACACGGTTTAATCTAAATGTCTCTTAATCTCACTTATTTCAACATGGTATCAGAGCCTCGTTTAAGATCCGGTGGGTCACCTTCTATGGTTTCCACTATCAGATCACCCACCATTTATTTTCACGCTTCAGATGTCCAATCCTGGGCGTGAGGGGGTGTATTAAGAGTCCCACATCGGACAATATATGGCCTGAACTTGTGTATATAAGTGGGGGCAATCCTCACTCTACCAACCGGTTTTCTGGGGTTGAGTTAGGTTTAACCACATTTCTTAACATGGTATCAGAGTCTGCTAAGAGGCAATTCTTTCTTCGTCGTGCTTTACCCGGTTGACCCACTGTCTTCCGGTGAGAATACTATTTTTTTTACAAACCGTGTTGTCACTCCGGTTTGCCTCTCTCTTTTTTTTTTCAATATTCTCCGGTAACCACCCTGCTGCCGCCACTGCCGCCGTTACTATTCCGGCAAAACTTCCGACGACGTTTTGGAAAACCGTTCTCACCATTCAACTCGCCGTCCTCCGATCCGGCTGTCGCCCTCCGCTGTTGTCCCGCGTGTCCGGTGTCTGATTCCGACCATTTTTCCGCCGATCTACTCGCCTCTCCCCACCCATTCTAGATCCGGCTTCTGTTTTACTTTCCGACTCACTGAAAACGGTGCTCCAAACAACCTCGATTTCACTCCGTTTTTTGTGTCACTACCATGGGAGACACTGATTCTGTCTCGTTTATTAAAGTTCCACTTATCCCATGTGAAAAACTAATCGGATCAGCAAACTATAACATATGGGCTCGTGCTGTCAATATGTGGTTTCATGGTCAGGGATATGAAGATCACCTAACCACAAAATTGACTAATGTTGTCGCTGCCAAACTCGCTAAATGGAAGAAAACTGATGCCTCTCTGCTTATCGTGTTATGGTTCTCCATAGCACCTAACCTCCAAGCGCAGTATCAAGCCTTTTCCACTTGCAATGAGGTTTGGGAAAAGGCCAAGAAAGTCTTCTCCAACGATGTTCATTATCTATACAGTGTCATCCTCAAACTCGACACACTGAAGTTAGAGAATATGGATATGCAAACTTATCTGAGTAAGCTTAATGCCTTGAAAGTTAGTTACGCAACCCTCATGCCGTACGCAAAAGATGCAACAGCTCATGCCGAACGAGTAAATTTTTCATGGTCATGGCACTTAAAGGACTACCATCCGAACTCGACTTCGTTCGTAACCAGATTTTATTAGGTACTACTGTTCCTAACTATGATGCAGTTAGTGAACAACTATTGCGCTTGGCTACACCTCATGCGTTTGGTCCAATTACCCCTCCATCTATTGTTGCTCCGACATCAGGTGACAATGTTGCCCTCGCATCTCTTGGCAACAATCAGAATCGCCCTCGAGGAGGATCATCCAACTCCAAACCTCGTCTCAAGTGTGACCATTGTAACCAACTTGGGCATACTATCGATCGTTGTTGGAAGCTACATGGCAAACCCCCATGTCAGGTAAATGCAGCTCAAAGTGATAACCCAGACACTATGCAGACCTCACCTTCTATTCAGAATCCTACGCCAAGCTACGAGGATTTTCTCAGGTGGTGTCAGACTAATCATGCCTCTGGTTCCACGGCTTCGATTGCACACTGGTAATTCATCTGTTTGCTTCTCTCAATCATCTCCTCTTGGTCCTTGGGTCCTCGATTTTGGAGCGTCTGATCATGTTACTAGTAATAAAGGTCTTTTTTCTTCCCTTTCTACCTCTGGTTTCTTACACATTATAACTGCCGCAAATGGTTCTCAAACCCGATCCCAAGGGATCAGTACTGTTCAAAGTTTACCATCTCTCTTTGTTACTTTTGTTCTATATGTACCTAATTGTCCATTTAATTTGCTGTCAGTCAGTCGTTTAACTCGTTCCCTTAATTGTTCTATCACCTTTACTAATAGTAATGTCACTCTACAGGATCGGAGTTCGGGACAGACGATTGGCGTCGGATGTGAGTCTCAAGGCCTCTACTACTTCTCTGCGTCATCTACCACATGCTCCACCACATATTCTCCTCTCATTATACATGCGCAGTTAGATCATCCAGGTCTTCCCAAGCTACAAAAGTTGGTGCCCAGTTTAACTAAATTATCAACTTTACATTATGAGTCTTGTCAGTTAGGGAAACATACTTGTAGTCAATTTCCCGATCGAGTCAATAAACGGGTTGCGTCCCCTTTTGCTTTAGTTCACTCCGATGTTTGGGGTCCCTCGCGTACTGTGTCTACTTTTGAGTCTAGGTATTTTGTAACATTTATTGATGATTTTTCACGTTGCACATGGCTATTTTTAATGAAGAACAGGTCTGAATTGTTTTCCATTTTTGAAAAAATTTATCGAGAAATTAGAACCCAATTTGGTTTGCCTATTCGTACCTTAAGAAGTGACAATGCACGTGAGTATTTATCCCAACAATTTCAAACTTTTATGTCATCCAATGGTATTTTGCACCAAACATCTTGCCCTCATACACCCCAACAAAACGGGGTAGCCGAACGCAAAAACCGACACCTCGTAGAAACCACTTGGACCCTACTACTCCATGGTAATGTTCCTCTTCGGTTTTGGGATGATGCGGTGCTCACAGCATGTTACCTCATAAATCGCATGCCCTCATCTGTCCTTAATAATAAAATCTCTTATTCAATCTTGTTCCCAAACTCTCCACTTCACTCAATTCCTCCTCGAGTCTTCGGATCTACGTGTTTTGTACACAATCTCTCTCCTGGTCTTGATAAACTATCAGCTCGATCACTAAAGTGTGTCTTTTTTGGCTATCATCGATCCCAAAAGGGTTATCGTTGCTACTCTCATACTCTACAACGATACCTCGTATCTGCCGATGTTACGTTCTTCGAGTCTGTTCCATATTTTGAGTCCATCCAAGTAACTACGGAACCTCTACAGGAAAGTATTCTCACACCTCCTTCGGACGTCCCATCTGTCATTATTCCCCATCATTCTAGGGAACCTGATTCACTAGATACCCCTACGATTGACCCCCATCACTCCTCGTCCACTTCAAACATATCAGCGTCGTCACCCAACGTCTGTCGTACCTGTCCCTGAAGTTGTACATGTCCCTGAGGTCAATATAGACTCTCCTCCGACGCTCTCGCCATCACCGGATCCGATCCTGCAACCTGAGTCTGATCTTCTGATTGCCCTTCGAAAAGGTATACGTCAAACACGAAATCCTTTTCCACATTATATTGATTTATGTTATCATCGTCTTTCCCCTTTGCAGTATACTTGTTTGTCTTCCTTGTCTTTTGTTTCTATTCCTAAAACTCCAGGTGAAGCATTATCTCACCCTGAGTGGAAGCAAGCAATGATTGATGAATGTGTGCTCTTCAAAGCAGTGGTACCTGGGAACTGGTTCCTCTACCTCATGGGAAATCTTTAGTAGGTTGTCGTTGGCTTTATACAGTGAAGGTTGGTCCAGATGGGAAGATTGATCGATTTAAAGCTCGCTTGGTAGCCAAAGGATACACTCAGATTTTTGGGTTGGATTATAGTGATACCTTTTCGCCTGTAGTCAAGATGGCATCTGTTAGACTTCTTATAGCCATTGCAGTCATTCAACATTGGCCTCTTCATCAACTTGACATCAAAAATGCATTCTTACATGGTGATCTTGAAGAGGAAGTATATATGGAGCAACCACCTGGATTTGTTGCTCAGGCGGAGTCATCTAGTATGGTTTGTAGGCTACACGGGTCTCTTTATGGTCTTAAGCAATCTCCGAGAGCTTGGTTTGGCAGATTCAGCACTGTAGTACAACAGTTTGGTATGGTCCGTAGTGAAGCTGATCATTCTGTTTTTTATCGGCACTTATCCCAAGGGTGTATTTATCTTATTGTGTATGTAGATGACATTGTCATAACTGGTAGTGATCAACAGGGAATACTCCAATTGAAACAACATCTCTCGAAACAATTTCAGACAAAAGATCTTGGTAAACTCCGCTATTTCTTGGGTATTGAAGTAGCTCAATCTAAAGATGGTTTGGTGATTTCTCAGCGGAAATATACTTTGGATATTTTGGAAGAAACAGGTTTGTTAAATGCTAAACCAGCCGATACGCCTATGGATCCAAGTGTCAAACTACTACCTAATCAGGGGGAGCCTCTATCTGACTCAGGAAGGTATAGGAGATTGGTTGGAAAGTTGAATTATCTCACAGTCACTCGTCAGGACATTTCTTTTGCAGTCAATGTGGTAAGTCAGTTCTTAAATTCCCCTTGTCAGGAACACATGGATGTTGTTATCCAGATTCTGAGATACATCAAATGTGCTCCAGGAAAAGGTCTTGTGTATGAGGATAAAGGACATACCCAGATAGTTGGATACTCCGATGCTGATTGGGCAGGGTCACCTACTGACAGACGATCCACCTCTGGGTATTGTGTACTTGTTGGAGAAAACCTTATATCCTGGAAAAGTAAGAAACAAAATGTTGTTGCAGGATCAAGCGCCGAGGCAAAGTATAGGGTCATGGCAATGGCAACATGTGAACTTATTTGGTTAAAACAATTGCTCAAGGAACTTCAAATTGAAGAAGCAAGACCAATGACACTTATTTGTGATAATCAAGTTGCATTGCACATTGCTTCAAATCCAGTCTTCCATGAGAGGACCAAACATATTGAGATAGACTGTCACTTTGTCAGAGAGAAAATCGAGTCAGGCGACATCGTCACAAGCTTTGTCAACTCTAATGATCAATTGGCAGATTTGTTTACAAAATCTCTACGAAGCCCCAGAACTAACTATATATGTAACAAGCTTGGTGCATTTGACTTATATGCTCAAGCTTGAGGGGGAGTGTTGATATATGTAAATATATATAGTGTTAAGAATATTTGTATAGAGAATAGCCCCACATCGACTATATCATTTAATTAGTTGTAATCTATCTATATATAATAATGTTTCCATAGTGCTTTTCAAAACACACGGTTTAATCTAAATGTCTCTTAGTCTCGCTTATTTCAACAATGTTCATTGCTCATTGGGTAGTATTGTGTACTTGTCGGAGTAAACATAATATCATGTAAAGTAAAAAACAAAATGTAGTTGCAAGATCAAGCGTAAAGGCGGAATATAGGGTTATGGCATTGGTAACATGTGAGCTTGTTTGGTTGAAGTAGTTGTTTAAAGAATTTCAATTTGAAAAAGCAAGACCAATGACACTCATTTGTGATACTCAAGTTACATTGCATATTATGAGAGGACCAATCATATTGAGATAGATTGTCATTTTGACAGAGAAAAGATCGAATCAGACATTGTCATAAGTTTTGTCAACTCTAGTGATCCATTGACAGATGTGTTTACAAAATTCCTATGAAGTCCTAGAACTAACTATATATGTAGTAAGCTTGATGCATTTGACTTATATGCTCAAGATTTAATCGGAGTGTTGATATTTGTATATATAGAATATTTCATAGAATATCCCTTCGCCTATTTAAAATACAATAGAATATACCATAACATATTCCTTATGTAATTAATACTATGAGTTGCATGATTAACTATATAATACAACTTTTGTAGTGCTATTCAGACACACTGTTTTATTCAAATGTCTCTCAATCTCTCGTATTTCAACATATCATCTATAGATTTCCACCCTTTATGACATATCAAGACAATCATCTGCCAATGATTCTTGGACAATAATTCAAGAATTGATATCTCATTTATTTACTCTGGCATTCATGATTCTTACCTTTTGTATATATAGAATATGAATTAATTGTTAGCTTAGTGTATCTTTTTCCTATTGTGTATACATACATCCTATGTAACACATACAGCAAGGGAAATAAAAATAATATTTCATAATAAGAAGCATGTATTAGTTAAAGTAAGATCAAAAGTCGGTGAAAATTTTAGGATGGATTTTATGTTGCATTTATCTTCTCGAGACCATACCACTCATCATGCCCTCATAACCTCTTGCTACATTTCCTACATGTCCATTTAGATCCTCTACTAAAAAAAAATTCTCTTCTTGGGGTATATCCTGAAACAAGTCTTTTAAATCCTCCCAAAAATTTACTTTAAGATGTTCCATTAACTCAACCTGAGGTACGTAAGCACTAATAACTTTAAAGATATCTTATTTCATTTTACTACAAATTTCAAGGCTATGACTTGATCTCCTACTCTTTTTACATTCACAATATCCTTCTTCCATTCCACTCCTTATGTACAATAATCCCCACCCCATTTCTCGATCTAACTTTGCATGTGTACTAAAACTTAAATCATAAACTGTCTAATTCTTTCACTTTTTTGCCTGTTCATTTAATTTTTTGTAAACACGTGAAATTTATCTTCCTTATAACCATAGTGTCCATTATTTCCATTGATATTCCTTATAACCATAGTGTTGTTCATTTAGTTTTTTATAAACACGTGAAATTTATCTTCCTTATAATGATAGTGTCCATTATTTCCATTGATCTTCCTTATAACTATAGCGTACTTCTGCCGTAAGTTTTTTATAAACACGTGAAATTTATCTTCCTTATAATGATAGTGTCCATTATTTCCATTGATCTTCCTTATAACTATAGCGTACTTCTGCCGTACACACGTTGCTTACGGACAATGATCTAACATTCACATTATTATATATTTGATCAAGTCATAGAAATTTCGACAAAATTTTACATTAATTTTTTACTATCTAACACAACCCCCTCTTTTTATCTAGATTTGGGACTGATTATATATAACAAAACTAACCAAGACAAAATTGGAATAAAAACTATTTACAGAAACAAATAACGTTCATGGAATGGTTTTAGAAAAGTAAAGGCAATTTTGTACTCTCACTTGAATTATCCTTTTTTATCACATGCATAGAATGTTTACAAGAAAACTACACATTACACCAGTAGTTTCTCCATTCCATTTTGTTAGACCTTAAAAATTATTAGAAACCAAAACTGAATGTGGTTGTTAGATTCTGTCAAGTAGACGCTGTAGGCAAAGGAGCAGCCATTATAAATGATATTTGTGACTGTTATAGAGTCTAAGAGCAATCATTAGTATTATAAGAGTAACAATTATTAGTATTAGAAGCAATTACAAAACTTAGGCAGAATAAGAATGGAAACAAGACTATCGAATTCTTGGAAACTCTCTGTAATTACTAGTAAATTCTATTGTTTGGTATCAGTTTCTATCAACTAGTATCAGAGCACTACGATCCTTGTTACTTTGATGGTGCTAGAAGCGAGATGGAGGCACATATGAAATTGTTAGAAGATGGGTTTGAAGCGACTTTGAAGCAACGTTAGCAATGACAGAAACAATGGAGAAACAACATAAAGAAGACCGCGTGGAGCGAAGAGTTAGACGACAAATGACAAAATTAGTCGAAAATGTTCATCGCATGAGATACCAAAGTCCAGTAGGATCACGACACAACGAGGACCAGATTGATGAAGAGGATGCGTCTGTGAATCACCGGCATCTCCGGTCTTGCAAAGAAAAATGGCGAAAACTGGAAATTCCAATTTTAGAAGGTACTGATGCATACAGTTGATTGAATTGTGTCAAGTGTTATTTTGACCTGAAGCGAGTGGATGAAACATAGAGACTGCAGGCAACGATGGTAGCCATGGAGGGCAAAGCACTTGCATGGTATCAATGGTGGGAGGTGTCTTCACCAAACTTTACTCTGGAGGAATTCAAAACAGTCATACTTCAACATTTTCAACCCTCAATGATCCAAAGTCCCTTTGAATTGTTGCTGAGTCTCAAACAAACAGGAACAATGGAAGAATATAAAGAGCAATTTGAGCGATATGCAGGCCCCTGAAATGCGCTAAGTGGTCTTATTTAAAATGAATTTTTTTAATGGACTCAAAGATGTGATAAGGGTTGAACTAAAGCTTCATCCAATTGAAAGATAATCTGAATTAATGGATTGTGCAGGGTTGATGAGAAAAATAACTTGTTGAATAAATAGAATGGTGTCACAAATTCTGGCAGTGAACTGACTTTCAAAAACTACTACAATAGCAGGAATGTGACATGTGATCCAGAAAAGAAAAGTCATGCACAAACTGTTTTCACTGTTGCAAGTCCACAGGTGAGGCAAATCAGTCACAGCTAAACTCTTTTCAAAGGGAGGTGCTTTAGAAGGTAGACAGATGCAGAACCACAAGATAAATCACGCAAAGGATTATGTTTCCAATGTGATGAGAAATTTAGCCTTGGACGTGTATGTGCAAACAAACAATTTCAAAATCTTGCTATTGGAGGAAAATGTGGAAGATGAGAACTATGGTGAGAAACCCAAAGAAGAAGTGGTTGAATTCAAGTTCTGGGACCCTAGTGAACACTTGGGTAACCCTTCACCTTGAGAACAATGATAGTTTAGGGGGGATTTATCGTTAGACCTTAAGAATTATTAGAAACCAAAACTGAATGTGGCTATTAGATTCTGTCAAGTAGCAGTTGCAGGCATAGGAACAACCATTATAAATGTTATTTGTAACTGTTACATAGTCTATGAGCGGTCAATCGGTCATTAGTATTATTAGAGTAATTATTATTATTATTAGCAGCAATTACAAAACTTAGACAAAATAAGAATGAAAACAGAACCATACAGAAAATTAGAAAAAGGTTATATTTGGGGGGAGAGACCAAACTCTCGAATTCTTATAAAGAAAATAACCAAGACTCTGGAATTTTTTAAAAACTCATTGTAATTACTAATAAATTTTATTGTTTGGTATCAGTTTCTATCATATTGATATTTCATACAATCAAATTTCAAGAGAGCATTTCCTAAGCCCAACTATGCTAAACACACACATCAAAGTAGCATTTTCAATTAAATAACTTGTAGTAACTCTTTTGCAACACATTTCTTTCACCAACTAAATCGGTATTTCCTGGGGATGATGCTGTGGAGGAATGTAGTATACTATCAGTAGAGTTTAGCAGCAAACCTAGAAATAAATCTGGACGGAGCCAAGAATAACGTTTTTTATAGTAAGCATACCCAAACAAATGTTAATACATAACGAAAGTTCTTTGTCGGTAGTGATGGAATTAACTTATATAGCTCTTGACAAAATAAGGATTGCGTCAATAAATATGAAAATGCAATAAATAAAAAGATCCAAACCCATTAGCAAATACATCCCGTTCCTAGAAAAAATGTGTATTATATTCAAACAAGGTCAGATATAAACCAATTTATTATATATCAGATCAAAGAGTTAGACTCATCCTAGTTAGCTAACATTTAGCTTTCCTAACATTTCAACTTCATTTTCTTGCTGCAATCTATCCTGCATCTACCACTAAAAGGAGGGAAGAACTTTAAAAAATAAAAAAGGAGAGAATTGAGTGAAAAGAATAAAGGAATTCAAGAGGTGAGGGTTTTGAGGATTTATTTTTATTTAAAAATGAAAATCCCTCTAATTTGAAGAACTAAGAAATTGTATTGTAGGAAGATTTTTTGAGATCTTTCAAATATAATATATGTTATAGTATTCCAAAAATTAAAAATACTTAATGATAAACACTTTTTATCATTCTATACAAAAAAAAAAAATTAAATAAGGATTTCCATTTTTTTAAATTCCAAAATCCTCACTTCTCCTCCCTTCCAAACTCCCAAATAAAGCCTATTAATTTTAGTATGGTTCAAAATGATGATTGCAGTAGTAGTAGCAGTTTCGCATCGAACCTTGATATTGCATCAAATTACGGATAAATGTAATCAATACAATTTTGATGCCTCCGAAGAGACCATTATAGTAAGACCATGATAGCTATGGATTCTACTCTTTATATACCAATACTACTAGTCTGTTAGTTTTGCTATGCATAGCCGGTCCCAAGCCCGAATAAAAGGAAAGAGTTATGTTAGGCCTTCGACAGTCAATATACTAGTATAACTTTATCGAATCTCCATTACATTGATCAACACATATAATAATAATAACTTTAAAGTTGATGTCTCAATCTCCCTTTGCTTGTCTATGTCCCCAACTTGCAAGTTGCAATTTCTTTCTATGACAAATTTGAAGACTAACGTCTCTTCTCTCTATAAGCCCATGAATTTAACTTTATTATCTACTTAACCTCAAATTGAACTTTATTATCTTCAAAAAAAATTATCAGATTGAACTTTCATCTCTGGATAGCTAAACAACAAAATAGACATTGATATTTTTGCCAAGAGAAAGATAACAAATTTGGCGCAAAAGAAAATGGAATTGCCTAACTCGGTAAAAGCTAGTGTAAACTCTAGCATTAACCCTACATAGCAGATGTGATTAAAATGAGCGGAATGAAGCGGAATAGAGTTGAATGTAGTGGAATGAAAAGGAGTGAAATGAAGATTTCATTCTATTGTTTGTAAATTTTAGGACGGAACAAAGAAAATTCTCAATCCCTTGTGATGGAATGGAATCCATTCGACTTTCATTCCTCTCCGCTCTATTTAATCTCATACCAATCTGCCATCAATCCAATCAAAGTCTAAACATGCGATTAACTTCAACCATATTCATTTTATCAAGATAGCAATACAATTAAACAATTCAAAATCTCAATATTTTTACCTCAAATTGAAACACTGAACTTGAGAAAATGCAAGGTGAACAAAGCTTCCAGAACACCAAGGCACGCTCCAAAGCCAACATCGAGAACATAATGCCTTCCAAGAACAACCCTAGAAATAACCGTCGTCAGAGCCCAAGACCAAACCACAGCAACCAACAGATTAACTGCCATAGCTTCGTCTCCTTCGATCCACCTATGAACGAGCAAAGCAAGCCGCGGATGGCTAGGATCAGCGACAGCTTCAACGATCCGAGCGCGGGAGAGTGAAAAGATTGCGGCGATGAAACATACTCTGGAGGAGTGTCCGCTCGGGAAGGAGAATTTATCAACGGGAACAACGGCGTTGTAGTCGCCGTGTATGGCGTAGGAAGGGCGAGGTCTGCGGACTAGAAACTTGAGGAAACCTATGAAGATGAGATCGAGGAGGGAACAGAGGATGAGAGGGAGGAGGAGGTGGGGACGGAGTGGAGAGTGAGAGGGAGTGGCGAAGAAGAGTGAGAGTGTTACGGGGAAGAATAGACGGAAATCGGCGAGGTGTTCTAGGGAGCGTAGGAGGGGTTTAGGGGCGAGGGGGCTTGTGAAAGTGTGGATGTAGCGGGAGATGCTGTCGTCGAGAGATGCGATGCGGTGGAATAACGGTGGGGCTACGGTTGTGGATTTGGGTGGTTTACGGCCCATTGTAGTCGTTGACTTGGCTATTCAGAAAGAGGTGGCTGTTACGGATTGGACATGTGTTCTAATGAACCTAAGCGTTTAGGAAACGACGCCGGTTTATTATTATTTTTACGATCTTTTTACCTAAGAGTAAATCAACAAATTGCCTTTTAAGATTGTACAGTTAACTTCTAAGTTCAAAAATTAACTAGACGTTAAGGATCTACCGATTATTTAATAACGTTTAAACGGTTTTTTTTTACTGCGCTATAGTATATCTTTTAGGTGGTTTTTACTTTTTAGTGTACATTTTATTAAAGATAAAATTATTCACACATTTAATAGAACTAAAAGTAAAATAAAAATAAATGTTTGTGGTCTAAAGGTGTTAATAATATTTGTATGTAAAATTAGGTGATATTTCTCTATATATCTATCTATTTCTTCCTCTCCCTCTCTCTAAAAATAATAAATGAATATAAAAATCAAATTCTTGTTAGTTTAAAATATTGGTAAAATAAATTAACATTATAATTTCTTTATAAGAACAATGCAGTTGATCCAGAGTCAATCGATCCATTGTGAAGTTGCATGGTATACCTTCGAGTGTCAGATAGAGATCTGAGGTTTACGTCGAGATTTTGGGAAAGTTTGCATAATGTTTTAGGTACTAAGTTGAGGTTGAGTTTTGCATATCATTCGTAGATAGACGGTCAGACAGAGAGGACTATTTATTCTTTGGGGGATTTGTTGAGGGCTTGTGTGTTGGACCAAGGAGAATCTTTGGATAGTCATTTGTCGTTGATCGAGTTTACATACAATAACTATTCCGGACCGGTCCAATGACTATGCATGGCCCAATCAACTCATGCTCACGGGACGGCCCAATAACTTAAATATCAGAGGGACCCACTGGCTTCATGCCCCTCAGCCAATGAGGACTTGTCGATCACGGTTATCTGTGGTCGGATTTCTCTGCTCCTTCTAGACTTCTACTCGACACACGCAGGAGTCGTCCAGATTCAGCCGAAGACAACTCCTACTCAGATATCTCTATGCTCGATGTCCATCCAATTTGACCAAGAATGCTCGTCCCGATGGCTAGTTTTTGGTAGTTACCTATTTTTGGGGGATCCAGGCCCAAAAAAGGGACCAATAGCCAAGCGTTAGGGGCTCTCTATATAAACCCTCTCATATGAGAGGGTCAGGTATCAAAAATTCACTCCCTTAACACTTTTACTTGTATTTTCCTACTCTTTTGCCTGCTCTTACTTTGGCATCGGAGTACTGGTGTGGCAGACTCTGAGACTAACGGTTACTAACTGCAAGTGCACAGTCTATCGCGTAGTAATAAAAGATATCGATCCCACAGAGACTTGATAATCAATCTAGTGTTGTCGGGTGTTGCTATGTTTAGCTAAGGCGGACGATGTTTTTGGTTTTAAAAGGTTAAGAATTAATTAAATTAAATTAATGATAAAAATTATCTTTACGTAATTGATTTCGCCTTCGCGAATTCAATAGAGGGTCGGCTTGTTAAGATTTATTAAGTTATCTCTCCGTAGAAACTCTCGGTTTAAAAGTCTTCGACTCACACTCCCGTGGTCTTGCCTATTACTATACTCCTAAGTTCAATTGAGCGCTCTCGTTGTGTCAATTCAAGTTAGAAATACTTTTTGGAAACCTAAAGGTTCTAATTGGTTTTAAAGCGCTTCCGTTGTGTTTAAAACTAATGCTCGATTTCAGCTATCTGATTATGATCTCACACTCTCGTGTTCTTAATCCTAATTTCTTGTTCTCTCTTACTCTCGTAACGAAAGTTAATTAAAACAAGAAATTGAAACCAGGTTATAACTTAATTTAAGGTTTTAGCCTAATTCTATCGAATTCGTTCTGGTTTACACAATTACATACTGATTAACGGTTTAGCTAGACATATTAAATAAAGAAAGGTAGAAGGAGGAGAAATACATGATATAAATAAATGCGGTAATAAATAAATAAGCATTAAAATCAGAAACCTGGTTGCAATGTTCTTGATCAACCAAACTTCGAAACTTGAAACGAAAACAATAATGTAGTGGCTGGAAACAATAAAAATGGTGATAGTTTCCTAATGGTGGAAACTATCACTAAGATTTGGTAAAGGAAAATAAAAACGAATGAAATGCTGAAAATAAAAATAAACTTCGACGGAATAAAAAGGCAGCAATTTGACGTCAAAACGAAACTCCCTTTTGCAAATGGCAAAGAGCTCTATTTATAAGAAGTGTGGTAGGGTTTGTTGAGAAATAATAGGCTTAGACTCTGATTGGGCTCTAGACTGAGTTGAAAATACTGAGTAGACTAGGGTGGAGGAAATTTCTCTGCTTGAACAAAAATATCTCACTTTAATTTGACTTCTGTTTCGTCTATTATGTATTTTACGTTTCTGCATAATTCAGTTGAGACGAACGTTTGATTTCTGAGACGGGCACCTTGGCTATGAGACGCTTAACTTGGAATTGAGTTGGGCGTCTGACCCTTAAGACGGTCGTTTGAGAGTGAGATGGTCATCTCACAGATAAAAATGTAGAAATTCATTTTCCTGTTGTTTTCCTTCTGTTTTTCCATGGTTTCTTGCTCAAAAAGCTCCCTTTTGCATTTTTTCCTCCAAATGACATGTATGATCAAATGTCTGCAAAACAAACACAATTCACGTGTAATATCATCCAAAACAGATAAATAAACATATTAAACAATCGGAAATCATATTAAATAATCGGTATGAATTCGAGTTGTCATCTGTCTCCCTCAAGAAGTGGTCGTTGCTCTAGGAGAAGCACCACCTCAACATCAGATGCCTCGTCATCCTACCATGTTCAGAGAGTATGGGCTACCCATTTTCATCCAAGTCGAGCTCATATTTGTACGAGGACTCCTTGGCCTTGTCCAAAATTAGCTCCACCAGAAAGTATCTCTCCTTGAACGTTCAAATAGACTCCGAGAACACCTTGAATAATTTATTCGTATGTTTCAAAGACATTCAGCCGAATTTCCCCTACATTATATGACGTTGTATATGAAAGACAATGAAGAACAAAGGAGGCATGACCCCAATCCCCAAGTACTCACAGGTCAGCTCGAATGCCCGAATAAAGGAGAACGCGTTTGGGGGCAGCTAAGATGGCGCCAGATCCAAGTGGTCAAGGACTGCCACCTAAAATTCGGTGAAGGGCAGCCTCGACCCCATCTCCTTGAATATGTACTCATGCATGGCAAAAAGATCTGACACATAGTCCGAGCTGATACGATTGTCCTTCCCGGAAAATTAACCTTCTGATCACCTTCGTTCCTGACCGTAATGATTGCTCCTTAAGAGAAAGAAGAGTAAATCGAGAAAATCTCCCAGGGCTCTAACGTTATCCATTATTCCTCGGGCTCGTCGATGGCACCTTCCTCGGGTGACCCATTTTCTCCAAAGTTTGCTGACAATGTTTTGTTAGATGTGCTCTCATCTGAATAACTCTTGTCAGATAGTTCTTGCTCGGACATAACTACGTCCTCGATTTCGTTCGCCATCTTGTACCTAAAAAGTAGAGGATAAAAAGTGAATTAGATGACAAAATCAAATCCACCCTCCCACTACTAATCAAGTGAAATGCGTGCTGAGGCACGAGGACAACGTTCTCGACCAAATCCCTTATTCAAAATTGCAAACACTCATATTCGAGGAGACATCTATAAACCTTCACGGGGAGAGAAATTCACAAGCGAAAAACTCTTAAACCCTGACCGAGGAGATTCTCCTCGAACCGAAACCCAGAATTTCAATTGAAGATCAATCGGAAACACCGCAAAGCTTAGAAATCTGCCAACGGAAGACTCGTCATCACCCAACGACACCAGAAAAACTACAGAACTTTAAGTCATCTAACGCGTCCACAGCAGCACTAGCATCAGAAAATTGACCTGCCACCATCTAACACCAACAATCGTTGGAAAATGCCCTAAAAACTTCCTAATTTCACCCTAACCGCATGCATTTCTAAGCTAAAAAAAGCTAAAACCCAACCTAAAGCAAATGATTAGTGAAACTTATGTATTTGAGATAAACTAAAGTGGTGGTCAGATGTCGCTGCTCGGATAGTGCGACGGTTGATTACGGTAGACAGTGGCTCCTAAAATGACCCTTGCTGGACATATGTGCAAGCAGAAGAGAGAAAGAGATCAAAAAATGGAAAATGACTGCACTTATCTTTATTTATAGGCGTCTAAGAGCACGTGCACGAGCACGCGCTACCTGAGAAGACCTAGAGACGTCATCATGACCCTAGGCTAGCCATCATTACATATTTAATGTTGCACATGGCTCGATGCACACATGGCAGCTCAACTCTTCAAGTCTCATCAATTGTTGGACTCCTAGTATCTTGGGAAAATGGTGACGTTTCGGTTGCTTAGGGCATGCCCCCAGTAGGGTACACCTTGAATGATATACCAACCATGTATGCTTCTCCCTGGATGAACAAGATGCCCTTAAGTCATCACTCTTATGTCTAGGAGCAACGACTTGGGGGCTCCTGTTCTGGACGACTCGATGACTAGGCATGACCTAATCCATTCCTGCAACCAGGATGACCCAATAGCCTAAATCCAGTCCATTAAGGTCAAATGGAACCAGTTTTCCTCTGCCCCTCAACCGAGGAGAGATGACCACCTGACCTCCTGGAGCAACTGTCCATCTCTGCCCTACATTAAATCTATGTCGGACAATCAAATGGAAATCCTTCAGGAACGACCAAAATGCACCTGCCCAAAATCATCTCCTACTCGATGCAACGGCTAGTTCCGAGTAGGTCTGCCCATTCCAACGACTTGTTTCTAGTAGTTACCTATTTTGGAGGATCCATGACCCACGCCTAAAAATAGGGACCAATGGCCATGTGTTAGGGGCATTATAAAAACCCTATCATTTGAGAGGTACAAATAATGTATAATCATCCCAAGAAACACATACTTTGTATTTGCCCCTCTTCTCTCTCTGATACTTACTTTAGCATCAAATTGCCTTGTAGGTGTACCTCACATCCTATCCTCAACAATCCATCATCACGGATGAAGCCTTTGGCTCACTCAAGGTTCTGATTAGCCGGAAAGATCATAAGTTTTCTTCAATCTGGAATAACCTCTCCGCTATAGCTTGAGGGTTTTGTTGCTTCATCATGTGGTATACATTATTCAATAGGTTTTGGCTACCTAAAACCTAAGATTAACCTGAAAGAGTTGAAAATCGAGAAACATATGACATTTGTATGATGGATTATATACGACATAGAGGAAAAATCTCTACATGTTCCGCGTTTAGTAAATCACTGCATTGTAATTGGACATTAGTCTTTTGGACTTACAATCGGTCCGAGACAAATGTTCATTTTAAATTTACCTTTATAATTCATTTTATTTATGAAATAGTTGCATCTTTGATAAAAATGTTCATTTTAATTGGACCTTTCTAATTTACCTTGCAGTTGACCTTAAATTTACCTTCCTATTCATTTATTTATGAAATAGTTGGATCATTGAGTATTAATTTAAGTTAATATGTTACATTATAAATAAATAAATATTCAACTTTATGTGATTTTTAGTTTTTAGTTTTTGAAATAAAATATTATATATGCCAAAAACTATCAATATACACAACAATCGCTCGAATCCAGCTCACAAACACTACAAATCGGACAAAGAAAAAAACCAATTACATCAAGAGTCTAGTTATATGATATTTATACTTGGGCTTTAACCACTCTTTATATATAATGGTATCAATGATGTTTTCACCAATCAAAATACTATCTCTATTAGTATAAAATATAATATCATTCCTATATTGCCAAACACCATATATTGTTTCAGCTATAACAATTTTTCAGATGCCAACTTTCCACCCTTTTCCTTTTGTTTGACTATTGATCCAAATTAACTCATTTTTCGAACCTTGGGGGCTATGGTCTATATCCAACCAGCAGAGAACAACATACCAAATATCTTTTATCTTTCTGCAGTTGAAAAGAAGGTGCTCGATATACTCATATTCCTCACAACAAAGTTTACAAATCGTATCCTGAACTAGACCAATCTTTTTCAGCCTATCTTTTATTTCCAGACGACCATGACAAGCGATCCATAATTTCAGCATATCTCAAGGCCGAACCAAGATATGCCTCATAAGATTAATCAAATCAACTCTTAGCATGATTCTCAATTAACTGCAGTTAATTGAGAATCATGCTAGGGAAACAAAACATCCAATACTGAGCAATAACCAAGGATGTGCTCTCAACCAGTTGAATCCTACCAGTAATGCTAAGTAGTTTAGTTGTCCAATGTATGATATGCCCAAAAATTCTATCACCATAGGCAGATAGTGATTGATACTTAGCTTTTTATAAGACAAAGGAACACCCAAATACCTGATAGGTAACTGCCCTTCATCAAAACCAGTTTTATTCTTTGCATTGTGGATTGTATCAACATCCATTCCATCATAGAATAATTTTCATTTCTTAGGGTTGATATACAACCCAGTAGAATAAAAAAACTTCTTAAAGGCTTCAAGAATCAAGTCAATAGAAATGTGATCTCCTCTACTGAATAACAGAATATCATCAACAAATGTCATATGTGTGATGGCCAACTTTTCACACTTATTGTGGTGATTGAAGTTTGGATTACTTTGCATCTTTATCATCACTCTATTTAAGTATTCCATCATAATTACAAAGAGCTGATATAGGATCTCCTTGCCTAATACCCCTCATAGCCTGCAGAATATCTGAGTACTCCCCATTAATATTGAATTTATAACTGACAGTAGTAGTAACCTTCATGATTCAATCTATGAATTTCTTGGGAAGCCTAATTTTATGAAGCACACAATCCAAAGTTGCCCAATCCACCATGTCATAAGCTTTCTGCAAGTCGAGTTGCATCATACACCTAGGGGTTCCCCTTTTCCTATAGTACCCTTTCATCAACTCAAAAGCTAGTAGGATATGGTTGTGAATGACCTGGTCTGGCATAAAAGCAGTCTGACTATGATGAATGACTACTTTCAGCACTTTCCCCAACCTATTAGTCAAGATTTTGGAAATAATCTTGTAAAAAGTTGTACATTCTGCGATTGGAAATAATTTAAAATTTTAATTCAAATCGATTTAAATTTAAACATCTTTAGATATTTAGGATTCATCTGTTTAATGGTTTTTTTGTATAAGTATATTTGATTCTGTTATATATTTTTGTTGAATTTTTCTTATTAAAAAATTAAAGAAAGAAACTTCAAAAGAAAAATTGATTTAAATAGTTATTCTTAAAATGTTATTTTATGTATTTTATCATTTTGTTATAAAAAAAATTATTTCAAAATTTTAAAAAATTATTTAAATTTTAAGCTATTTTAAATTGATTTTTATCACGAGACATATTTTTTTGAAAAAATTAAAATTAAAATCATGTTTTAATAATCAATTACATTTTTTTAAAAAAATATTAGATATTCAATTATTCATTATTATTTTTAAATATATTTATTTTTTATTAAAATTTTAAAAGTCTTAAGGATATGCAATTAACCGTGTAAATTCAAAAGCATCAATATATATTCTACAACGAGTTTTAAAATATTTTTGTTATTTGATATTTTAAATACACACAATTACAAAAATTAATCTGTTGAGATGAAAATAATTAGGCTAAAATACAGTTTTGGTCCCTCTGTTTTGCCAAACTCGCAAAAATAATTCCCTTGTTTATTTTTTAAACAGTTTTGGTCCCCTTAGCCCACTTATCACCAAAAAACACGTTGATGTGTCAATTTTTTTAATATGTGGTTGATCAGTGCTTACATGGTTGTGTTCCTATGTAATATTTTCATTAATAAATATTTTTATAAAATAAAACTTAATATATATTTATATTTTAGTATTTTCTAAATCTAATTAATTGTAGTTCTTGAGAATACCCAACAACATCAGTATATAATACATTGACCTGTGAACAAAGAACAATGTCACAAACAAAGACCTTAACACTACGAAAGAAACACATTAATAAGGTCGAAGAGTCACTAGGTATGTTTTATGTTGTTTATCTTATCGATTGTTGTTATTCTTGACAAAAACAAATTCTAAACCCTAACCTTCATTTTTATTCTGAAATAGCTTTGGAATGTCAATCCCTAACTTCAAATCTAAACCTTCATCTTGGACAAAGGAAGATATGAAATTTTGTTCAAGGTGTGTATATTCAAAACTAGAATGAAAATCATATGTTCTGCAAATTGTAATTTCTACTATGTAATTTCTGCTATATAATTTATGTTGTTGTTGGTTCCTTTTGTTTCAATGTAGGCCAACTAAGATAAATGCAGTTAAACTAAGAATTAATCATGGAGGGAGTTTGCTTCATTATCCTTGTAAGATATATGTAAATGGAAAGGTGGATGAACCGAACTAGAAATGGGATGTTGATTTGATGTCTTATATGGAGATTTTCGAAGTAATTAAGTCATTGAGATATGTAAGAGTCAAATGTATATGGTACCACGATCCAAAGTGTTCATTTAAGCATGGACTTAGGCTTATGAACAACGATAAAGATGTACTAAAATTTGGGGAAGATTTGAAAGGTTATGATTATGTTGATATATATGTTGAGCATATAATAGATGAGCATGATATTATAACAAAAGATGAAGTAAGGGAGTATGTTGAAGCTCGATAAGAAACAATAAATATTGAGTCGGATGATGAAGTCTATCTTGAGGATAAGGACGAAGACAATGTTGAGGATATGGAGGAAGTCCAAACTGAGTAGAGAGGAGAAGTTCAGGGTGAGCAAAATGAGCAAGATGAAGACTTTGTAGTGGATGATAATGATGATTCAGATGATAGTAAATTCAAGGAGCTAGATGAAGATGATTGGGATTGAACATATGAAGTACCTAGCCATACATTCATGCAAGAAGGAAATGATGCAAACAATGTCTCTCAAACACAAGAACAAACAAAAGCATTTGATTTTGATGAAGGCAATGATGTTGACTCGGATGAACTAGAAACTCCACAAGGAAGTGAAGAAGAATGTGATGAATATAAGTATCCCAAATTTAGAATGCCTGATTGTGGTGAGGTGTTGAGGCTTGGGCTTGGAATGAAATTTACAACAAAGCAGTTTATTAATGATGTTGTCAAGACATATGCAATGGAGAGGAAAAAAACTTGCAATGCAAGAAAAATGATAGCAAAAGAATAATTGTCAAGTGTGATAAAGAATTCCCTTTTAACTGAGATTAGTAAAGGGGTAGCCAACTAATTCTGGAAGTTGGCGAGCCAGACCGATGATCATACTCGTCATAAGACTGCCAAGAATAGGCAGGCTAAAACTGAGTGGTTAGCTAAGAGGTTTATATCGGTCCTTAGACATACACCTGAAATGAGACTAAAAGGATTGATTGCAGAGTCACTTGAGAGCTGGGGTGTGAAGCTCTCATGAACTCTAGCATATAGGGCCAAACACAAGAGAATTGGCACTAATTCAAGGAGCTGAGACTGAGTAATATTCTAACTTAAGGAATTATGTCGAGTAATTGAGGAGATCTAATCCTAATACTGCAATGATAATTAAGTGTGGTGTGGCTGATATTGGACCTATTTTCGAGCAAATATATGTATGTCTTGAGGCATGCAAAGCTGCATTCACATATACTTGTAGGCCTTTAAATTGTCGGGACACATGTTTTTTGAAGGGTGAGTATGGTGGTCAGTTAATGACAGTAGTTGGAAAGGATGGAAATAATCAAATTTGCCTAATTGCTTATGTTGTGGTTGAAGTAAAGACAAGAGACTCATAGAAATGGTTTTTGGATCTATTACTACAAGATCTGAATAATTTATTGGAAAGGTCATATGCTTTCATTTCAGACTAACAGAAGGTATAAAACTCTTACATATTTTATGTCTATTACTTTTTTGTGTGTGAGTTGTTATTAAATTTGTTATATCTTTATAGGGTTTGGTTCCAACTATTGCTAATCTTGGACCATATGTAGAACACGGACTGTGTATTAAACATTTGTATTGGAATTGGAAAAAGATATCCAGGTGTACGCATGAAAAAGCTACTTTGGCAGACAGATAGGCCAACAGTTGTTCTGGATTGGGAAATTGTAACACCCCGAATTTCCCCCACAATTTTTAATAAATAAAATACGACAATATGAGAGTAAAACATCATTTTCAATTCAAGGTGCTACTTTCAATCATCATCAAACATGCTCTTAAAATTTGATACATAACATGAAATGAAAAATTATTCAAATTAAGCAGCGGAAAAACCAAACTTTGGCGATATCCTTAAAATAGGAAATAGTTTGAAAACTTATAAAACAACGTCAACATGTTCCAAAATATAATAAGATAACTAAGACAATAAAACGACGTTCCCGACTCCCATGTGACGTATCAGAGCAGACGCCACGACCACGACTACTCCTGAGTATCTGCACGTTACCAACATAGGGGTAACATTCAAACAGAAGGGGTGAGATTCTTAAATGAATTAAAAGAGTAAAATGATATAAATATAAGGCATATATCACATAAGTACAACAACAATATATTCATCACGACAAGAATCACAACCCAACTACACATTTACAACAAACACATCAACAACATATACACCCACATCATACACGTCAACAACAATGCATGCAAATGAGACTCAACCATAGACTCAATGCATGTGGTACCAAAAATAGATCCTATTTCATGATCCAGTTCTCGTCAAAACTCTCGACCCATTTTCCATGGTCCAATGCATCCCTTCTTTCATGATTACACCCTCGACCCCTATTTCATGGTCCAGTGTGACCCATATTTCATGATCACACCCTGTCGCTCCCGGGATTTTCATCCTAGTACAAACGCGAAAGTGGCGCGGAAAAGGTAGAGTCGCCAGCCAGACATTTTTATCCCAAAGGAATGGGAAAGGTAATGTTGCACAAACCTAAGGAAGAAGGAAAAGGACGAGGCCTTGCGAACCAAAGATCTGGATACGGAAGTCGGTTACGAATTGAGAAGGTATTAGCACCCCAATCCGTCCGCCGTATCCGACGGGATCCACGCTTATAAGACTGTTTTCAAAGGGTGAGAAATAATATGCTGTTTAACTGAAAGAATGGCTATCTGGAATGGAATGGAAATGAGAAAAGAAATGGAATTGACAAATGGGAATGAAGGGGAAAATGTAGGGAAAATAAAGATTGTGCTCGAATGGGCCCTACCTCACTGCCTACGTACCTCATCGGGATAAATGAGGATCAGAGACGCCGTAGTTCGTCTAACTAAGGCTTACACTCGTTTGTGATTTTTAGGATGACGTTGCCATAGCTCTAGCTCAGGTGTTACCGGCTCTGACTCGAGGGTGTTTACCGTGTCGCTGTTTGAACTGTCGAGACAAGTCATGTTCGTCCGCAAAGTGTATGAGATGAGATGAGAAGACATGACTTCTTGGTTTGTTGTCTTTTATAAGAAATATTTTGAATTTATGTTTATTGAATGTACAACACTAAAGACTATGACACAGGAGCGAATACTTTCCAAGATCGCTCCCAATGGAACGTTTGTAAAGCATCCTAGAAGAGTGAAAGAGACCTCCACTAATCATTTCCCGTATAGCTTAAGGCTCGTGGCGCATTGTACACCTTTCCTTTATTAAGTGTTTTTGATTTTATTTTAAGATGAGAAGTGAGACTCAAATTATAAAAGGAAAACTTCTAAGGGAAACTAGACTTACCCTAAGTTAGTTGAATTCATGGATAACCTATGGTTAGTGAGGTTTGAAATTAAATCTACCTAAAAGATATAAGACTAGACATGCAAGTAAAAGAAGTTAATAATGAGCAATGTGGTCCTCCTAAGTCATGGTGGATAAAAACGTGAATGAAACATAAACGGGATGAAACAATGGATCGGGTGGGTCGATTGCGTGGTGCTAAGACGCACGACTTATGGTGTGAAACATACAAGGCTTGCTTTTGGTTGAGTGGAGTGGAACGATGGTAATCGAGGAATCCTAAAGTCACATGCAACTTTATTTATTTAAAAAAAAACTTACTCGACGTTGGATCGAGTTTTATTTATTTCATTTTTTTGAGATTTGGTTTTCTATCGATTCATTTTATCTTTTCTAACCTAGTTATAAAAACTATACAAGCATACAAGTATTACACTATTACATCACAAAGCATACAAACATAATTGAGGCACAAAAATATCCAAGTCCATAAGCCAATCCTTGACAACATACCTTGCACAAAAAGCAAATAGTTAGTAAGTGAAATGAACATGAATATGCAATAATATGATGAAAATGAACTTAAATGCCAAAAATATTAAAAGTCATGGGAAAAATATGAAATTAATTTCCTAAGGTCTCTAACCTGATTATAACATTGTGTTAAAAAATCTCTTAAAAATTCTAATTCTAACTATGGTAAATGATCACCTATATCTATCTAAAGTTCAATCAAAAATTTACACAAATTACACCACCAAAACAGTAGAAAAAATGCCCTAAAAAATACACAAAAAATATACTAGGTACTTTAATTTGTCCTTTAATCATAGCAAAAAGAATGGGCAAAAAATGTCATGGGAAGTGATAGAAATAAATTGCACAAATTTATGTATTCATAAAGGAATTCAATGTAAATCAATTAAAATGTAAAATCGAATTTAAATCAAAAAATGGCAAAAATCAGAAAATAAAAATTGGGCATGGTTCTAAAATTAGTTAATATTCTAATAGAATTTTTTATAGAATTTTAATATGCATTTTAATATTTATTTGGAATTAATCTAAAGAGGCAAAGAAATAGAAAAATAGAAGAATAGAAAGAGAGAGGGGGTGGAAATAGACTTATTTTTTTAAGTTAAAGAACCAATTGGGCTTACATAGGGGGTGTTATTAGCGGATTACCTAGGCCCAATGCGCTGAAGCAAGACTGGGGTGCATGGGAAGCATTTTTTTTTGGTTGAAAACAGAATGGGCCGAAAACGGGGGTGGGGATAGCGAACTTCCTAGGCCCACTGCGCAGGAACTTATTCTTATCCAAATTCTGAAAACAGAAATTAACTAATTATGTTTATGGGAATTCAAACAATGCACTTAAATGGTGATTAATTGAGTTTAATTGTTTTAATATTCTAAATATTTTATTTAATTTCTTCAATTAATTAACTTAAATTAAAGTTATAAAACAGAAAAGAAAAAAAAACAAAAGGGATATAGAACATCCTGCGAACCCTAGCCCTTCTTCTTGGCTTTTCCGCCGCCGCCAACATTGCCTCTCTCTTCTCTCCTGAGCTGCTTCTTCCTTCCCTTCACCTGCGGCCTTCTCACCTTTCTCTTCTCCCCTTCTTCTTCTTTCTCATCACCGCCGCACACCATCATCTTCTTGCCCTCTTCTCTCCGCCACCGTCCCTTCTTTTTCCCCCTTTCACGCAAACCCTAGCGGCCATCCGAAATGAAAAAAGACGCTATCGGAGAAGGCGGAAACGCGGCCACCACCCACCTTTCTTCGACCTTCTAAACGCCACCCTCACTATTCATATTCTTCCCAAAAACCTAGTCTTCGCACCACCAAGAACAATGTTGGTAAAAGGTTAATTTCCGGAACAATCTCATCCCTTCTCAAAACCATGACCTAGACCTCACTCTATACACCATCCTGAATCGCGACAACATAACCTGACTTTTCCTCTTTCTCAAAACCTTAATCGGACCCTCACCACTCCCAAATTGGTGTATGAAGATTAAAGAAACAATAAACAACAACAACTTCATACACAAGCTCAGGTTCATACCTTGAGAATCAAAGCCTGTGTCGATGATATCAGAGGGATGATGCGTCCGTTGACTCGATGCCGCTTCGACGAAGACGCGAGCTTGATGACGCTATGGATGAACGAACGAGGATGCGTTGAAGATACCTCATTTGTTTCGATTTCATTCGCAAGGTCGAAGATGGAGAAGCGCAAGGTCGAATATGGAGAAGCTTCTGTCGTGTTCGTCCGCGAGTGGTGCGTTTAGGTATGCATTTCGAACTTATTTCTCATTAAGATCCTTCCTGGAGATGTGTTCTTCCTCACCTTTTTCTTTGTGTGTCCGAATTTCTCCTGATTCAGTCTTTCTATGATGATCATTTAGGCTGCAATAATCTTGATGCCGAGAATTCTTGAAGTCGGAGGACTGCCGGATCGTAATCACAGTTGCGGTTGTTGTGATTTTGGTCACAATCGTGCAGTTCTGAAATTAGTCCCCGCGTATCTTCCTGCAGATTGATCAATGAAGATTCTTGATTGCAACTTTGTTTTCGTTCTTGCGTTTTGGATTCGGGATTATCACTGTGAAATTGCTGACTCTGCTAATTGCCCTTGGTCTGCCTTTTACAGGTTGTTGCTTAAACTGAAGATGTTATGCAACGGACTCTGCAATCGATGTGAAACAATTGATGAAGGTATGACATAGGTTGGAGTAGATGAAGGTAGTGAGGATGATTGAAGATGAATCCAAAAGGATGATGATGAAGAATCAGTAAAACGAATGAAAAAGATTGAAGCAATAAGGTTGAGGATGGTGCAGAAGAATGGAAAAATAGTGGAGGATCCTTAATCCGAATCTGAGTGATGGTGATTTATGAATATGAATGAAGGAGAGCTTTTGGGATGAAGATGGTGATTCGAAGGTGAAGAAGTTTGATTTGAGAAATAAAATTCTGAGAATGGAAGATGAAGGGAATGAAAATGTGAAGAACAATGGTAGAATCTCGAAGTTTTTTTTTATTGAGAGGAAGTTGCAGATTTTATATATTCAGGTAAAAATCGGTTAGCACCCTGTTATGCCTTTACCTTAGCTTGTTATGATTCTGTTAGTCGGTTAGCTTTTCGGTTAGATATTGGTTGGAATTCTGTTAGAGTTAACAACTTTTAGTTAGCCATGGCTATGTTAATGTTAACTTTCATTTTTGTGTACAATTTGTGAATGTTTTGGCTTGCTGAAGTTTCCTATACTGATTTTTATTTATTACTATTTTCCTTGAGTTTGGTCTGTTGTGAATGAACCCCTTTCTTTGAGTTGGAGCTGAATTGTCATGAACTTTTGCAGGTGTGTTCGAGCCGAGATTAGTGAACACTTTTGGTGGATGATGAAAGGCGGATGTGACATTTTGGAGATTAATGGAGTAATTCTCGAGATTGATGATTGAAGAAGTGATTCCAATAGAGTTTACTTTCCTTTTAGCTGGATTTTTTTGTTATCACCTTTTGAATAAATCTTGTAATAAGTCTGATCTTCTTGTAATAAAACTGAATTTTTGTAATAAGTTTGAAATAATTATAACTATGGATTACTTCCTTTTTGAATATTTTTGACTTTTGCATAATGAGAAACAACAGAGTGATCTTTTCCTTTCTTAATATTCGGATGGCTGTCTCGAATTTATTCAGACCCTTTAGCATAGAAAAATTTGACTATCCTTCAATAATCTGGATTTGGATGTGATGCGAGAAGCTAGTGCCACGACTGATGCATTTTCTTTCTCTGAAATGAGTTTAGAGCTTTCTCTTCAAAATGTGAACGTAAACCTTCTTAATTTGACTCTAATAATAGTCTTAGAATTATTAGAAAATTAACAAATCCCTTGACCAAAGATTACTTGAATGTACCTTGGAAATTAAAGTGAAAATAACTGAGATCCGAAATGTGAATAGGCTTACAGAAAAGAAAACTAAAAGCAATGCCATCTTGTCTAATGTAAAATAAAATGAATTAATAAGGGATGCGATCAACAAAGGATGAAATAACCTTATTACATGTTCGAAATGGGGCCGGTCGAATTATGATATTGGATGAAAACGAACACAAATAACGGTAAATACTTGGCTATGAATTGAATGTCAAACGGATCGAATGGTTATTAAGTTGTGAATACTTGGATTGGAAGGTTATTTGAATTAATTAACATATATAATAGTGAATGTGACTAGACTTTGGATCTATGAGACACACAAAATGTGACCACGTGACACTCGATGGTATTTGAACTAGAATTGAATTTAAGAAAAATATTTGGCCATAAAAAATAAAATATGGACACTTGGGTAAAAAATGGATATGATGACTTTCTTTTATCATGAATATGGTTATTGACTTTGGTGAAGACAAAAAAAGGTTTTTTGTGATTTAATGGACATTTCAGTGGTTTCAAGAAAATGAATTGAAATATCAAACTTGAAATATCAAACTTAGGGACATGAATTGAACTTGGGAAGCAGGTGTACGCAAGACACACATGAATTTGAGATGGGCTTTTTAGAAAAGTAAAAATGTGGATAATGAAATATGCTTAGGTATGGACCTCGATCTGCCAATTCAAATCAACTTGATATCACAACAAAACAAATCACTTGGGATGACAAACATGGTTTAGTATCCTGGGAATCACCAAGACCACAATTCACAACACACTCTGTTATACCCTTTTATAAAACCCTAATACTTCAGGAAATTCAGGATGAGCATACATTCGAAATGATATGAGTTCAACCCTTGTCTCAAACTTGAGTGTAATAACCAAATAAGTCACTTATGCCAATGGAATACACGATCATAATTTTACGACCTATCACGAGAGCATAAGCTAGTTAGGGGAACTAAACAAGAGGGCAAATTTTGGGGTGTTACAGCTGCCCCTATTCAATCATTGTAGACTTGAATGGATGACAGCAGTTGCTTTCAGACGTTTGAAGTATGCAGGGATTGAATACTAGAAACAGCCAGAAAATTTGCACTCCTCGGCAGAGGAAAAAGGAAATAAACTCGACCTAATGAACTCTGTTTGGATATAATTACGATGGTAAGGTCATAAACGGGGGATGCCTTTGGAGTGATGCCAGAAGGCTACTGGCCTGCCACACTGTGGGTGGACTTGTGATATGATGCCACCCTGAGGATGGACTTTCGCCAATCTGCGATTGGACTTCAAAATACTTTGTCACACTGCGGGAGGACTTTGGAAATTGCCACGCTGTGGGTGGACTTGTGATATGATGCCACCCTGAGGATGGACTTTCGCCAATCTGCGGTTGGACTTCAAAATACTTTGCCACACTGCGGGTGGACTTTAAAGGTTTGCCACACTGCGGGTGGACTTTTGATATGATGCCACCCTGAGGATGGACTTTCGCCAATCTGCGGTTGGACTTCAAAATACTTTGCCACACTGCAGGTGGACTTTAAAGGTTTGCCACACTGCGGGTGGACTTTTGATATGATGCCACCCTGAGGATGGACTTTCGCCAATCTGCGGTTGGACTTCAAAATACTTTGCCACACTGCGGGTGGACTTTAAAGGTTTGCCACACTGCGGGTGGACTTTTGATATGATGCCACCCTGAGGATGGACTTTCGCCAATCTGCGGTTGGACTTTAAAATACTTTGCCACACTGCGGGTGGACTTTTGATATGATGTCACCCTGAGGATGGACTTTCGCCAATCTGCGGTTGGACTTCAAAATACTTTGCCACACTGCGGGTGGACTTTAAAGGTTTGCCACACTGCGGGTGGACTTTTGGAACTTGCCACCCGAAGATGGACTTTGGCCAGTCTGCGGTTGGACTTTTGCTCACTACGGGAGACTTTTGCTCACTACGGGAGGCTTTTTCTCACTACGGGAGACTTTTGCTCACTACGGGAGGCTTTTGCCCACTGCTGGGGACTTTAGAGATTTGCCACACTGCGGGTGGACTTCTGCTCACAACGGGAGACTTTTGCTCACTACGGGAGGCTTTTGCTCACTACGGGAGACTTTTGCCCACTGCGGGGGACTTTAGAGATTTGCCACACTGCGGGTGGACTTTTGAAGCTTGCCACCCGAAGATGGACTTTGGCCAGTCTGCGGCTGGACTTTTGCTCACTACGGGAGACTTTTGCTCACTACGGGAGGCTTTTGCTCACTACGGGAGACTTTTGCTCACTACGGGAGGCTTTTGCCCACTGCGGGGGACTTTAGAGATTTGTCACACTACGGGTGGACTTCTGCTCACTACGAGAGACTTTTGCTCACTACGGGAGGCTTTTGCTCACTACGGGAGACTTTTGCCCACTGCGGGGGACTTTTAGAGATTTTCCACACTGCGGGTGGACTTTTGAAGCTTGCCACCCGAAGATGGACTTTGGCCAGTCTGCGGCTGGACTTTGAAATCTGCCACCCGAAGATGGACTTTGGCCAGTCTGCGGCTGGACTTTGAAATCTGCCACCCGAAGATGGACTTTGGCCAGTCTGCGGCTGGACTTTGAAATCTGTCACCCGAAGATGGACTTTGGCCAGTCTGCGGCTGGACTTTGCATATGTTGAATTGCATGGTATGTTGCCCCATGACACTGGGGATATTATATCTTGAGTATTGCTAATGAACTGGTGTAAATGTAAAAGAAATTCCTGACGCGGAAGTAATAAGTCTCTGCTAACTCTGTGGGGAAACGCAATGATCGCGTATTCGATCCCAAGAAGTCCTGTGGAGATAACATTTCTATCGGAGAAGAGCGTGAATAATTCATCCGTCCCGAATTATCACCTTTGCCAAAAATAAATTGGACTTTTAGATTCGAGGGCCGTGCCTGGGGATACCTCGACTATTGGGGATTACCCACTCTTATGGATCTGCTGGGGAGGAGAATGACTTATCTGAAATCTTCTGGGGAAATAGGAATTGCCTTAGATCTGTTGAGGAATCGAGATCAAGGGAACCATCTGAAGGAAAAAATGCTGACTTTAGTGAGGATAACTTCTATTTGCTTGCAAGTGATGACAACACCGAGACACGTCCTGCTGAGGAGGAAAGATTTCAAGTTGTCTCGTACTGGGGATCAGTTGCTTCCGTATGGATTTTGCCTCAAGAGGATTTTACAAAAGACTTGGTGTCTTTAAACTCTTAGGTATCGTAATGACTGCATGAACTAGCGTAACAACCTTGTTGGGGAGGTGACCATTGCCAATGCAGATGAGTTTGTATCTGTCAGAAGTGCTGAACGAGATAGTTGGCTTGACAAGTGACCACAGTATTTTGAACTCCGGGTAAATGCTTCCGATTGTCTGTCTTCGAGAATGAACTCTCGTACTATTGGGGTGGCCTGCCCCTAGTATGAGTATTTGAATAGTTTTGTACTTGACTGACTAATCTTTGCTCTTGGAGAGATCTGAATCTCGAGGTGATTGCCCCAGTTTGACTGAAGTTTAAAGAGATTGCTCGACTTAACTGCCCCGTATTGGCTAGCTCTTACTGTGACTAATTAGGAAAGTCCTTGCTCAATTAAGCTTTTTCGGAGAAGTGCACCTTGACGTGACAGTCTTTCGGAAGTTTTAGACTTCTCAACTTGGCAAACTTGAGCTTCTGGATTGAATTTCTGCATGTGAACCATTTTTTATGCCAAACAAATGTATGCAAGTGAGAAAATGTTTATTCTTAGAATGAAAATTCTAATGCAACACACATGTTAAACTTGAAGTTTCGAAAATGGATCGTTTAACCTTCGTGAGAGAATCACCAGTTAAGATACGACCTTATTTTGAATGAAAGTATGTACATGCAATACCAACAAATGTCTTTTAGCATAACTCATAGGAGTCAGGAACGCGGTCTCGTAGTAGTACGCTATCAAATTAACCCTGTTTCAGTTAGGACTTTTTAAGGGTTGTATCGTGGCCTGGTTCACGGTTATAGAAACAAAGGATATAGGCTCGAAGTTTATTTGTGCCCACCCACTCTCCGTGATGTTCTCCATTCCTATGTTCAGCTAGTTTTCACAAGCATTCACCTTTCATAAGGGTTTCGTTTTGATTGAGGAATCATTGCTGCTATTAATTCAAGCACCAATCAGGTTATTGCTGAGAGTCAGTCACTCCTCTATCTTTCATGTCTGTGTCACATGACTTTGTTCTTATTTGAGGATCTTTCTTACGTGATCCTTTCTGTCTTTCGCTTTTGCGTTATTTTGCTTATCCCTAACTTTTGCCTGGACTGATCCTTGTGAATCTTTGATTGTGGAGTCCACCGGGATGCCCTAACTTTTGCCTAAGTCGCTTGTTTTCAAATTTCGACTTAGCGGGCCTTTTCTTTTCTTTTTCTTTTTTGCACTTTGAACAAGTCGCGTGACATTGTTTGTCTTGATTGCTTCGCGAGGGTTGTGACTGCCTCAATTTATCAATCACCCAATCCCACTAACATACCTAAGGAAATCTATCCTAATATTCATATCATAATATCGTTAAAAGATGAAAGAGATCCCACACTTACCTTAATTCGATGAAAACTATCTTTCTTTCTCACAAAATCTTTGCCTCTAGCCTTGCCCTAGCCTTTCTCCTCTTCTCTCTTCTTCACGCTCTTCCCAATTCCAAGATCAGTTTTTATGAGAACTGACTTCTCCTTTTTCCAAATTCCCAACATAACCCTCGGACCCTTAATATGGAATCCCCATCTTGCCCTCACTATTGCCTCTTCCAATTACCAACCTACCCTTTCACTCAATATTCCAATATTTATTTCAATATAATAAAAATTATTTAAACTCATAAATTAAAATAACATCATTTCTTCACTCAACACACCATCAAACTTCGCAATTCACAAAAAACACAACAATTTTCCAATTATTTTTTAAATTAAATAATTAAATAAATAAACCGAGGCGTTACAACTCTCCCCCGCTTGAATATTTTCGTCCTCGAAAATTACCTGCCACAAACAGATTCGAATAAGACTTTCACATCTTACTTTCCAATTCCCAAGTCATGTTCCCACCGGCAGCACCTCCCCATACCACCTTCACGAGGACAATCTCCTTGCCTCTCAACAGCTTCACTTCGCGATCATCGATATGCTCAGGTAAATCCTCAACCATAAGGTTATCCCTTACTTCCACCTCATCCATCAGTATCACATGTGAAGGATCCGGAACATACTTTCGAAGCTGCGAAACATGGAATAAATCATGCAAATTTGACAACCGCGACGGCAACGCCACTCTATAAGCAACTGACCAAACTCTTGCAGAAATCTGATATGGACCAATGAATTTCAGAGTAAGCTTCTTCGACTTTAAAGCACGTCCAATGCCCATTACTGGACTAATTCTCAAAAATACATGGTCTCCCTATTGAAATTCAAGATCTTTCCTTCTCTTATCGTGATAACTCTTCTGTCTACTTTGTGAAGTCTTCATCTTCTCTCAAATCAACTTCACCATCTCAGTGATTTGCTGAACAATCTCAGGTCCAAGCACTATACTCTCACCTAATTCATGCCAACACAAAGGTGTTCGGCATCTTCTACCATATAATGCTTCAAAAGGTACCATTCAAATACTGGAATGATAAATGTTATTGTAGGTGAACTCAATCAACGATAAATGATTATCCAAAGAACCTCCTTGTTCAAGTACACAAGCTCTCAACAAATCTTCCAAAGATTGTATAGTCCTTTCTGTCTGCCCATCTGTCTGTGGATGATAAGCGGAACTCAACCTCAACTTCGAACCCAATGCCTCTTGCAAACTCTCCCAAAATATCGAAGTGAACCTCAAATCTCTACCCGACACAATGCTCAACGGAATCCCATGCAACTTTACGATCACACGAATATAAATCTCAGCCAACCTCTGCAATGAAAAACTAATACCAATCGGGATAAAATGTGTCGATTTTGTCAGTCGATTAACAATTACCCAAATCTAATTATTCCCTCTTGGAGTGTTAGGTAATCTTGTAACAAAATCCATGGAGATACTATCCCATTTCCACTCTGGGATATCCAACGATTGCATCAAACCAACAGGTTTCTGATGTTCCACCTTCGACTTCTGACAAGTCAAACAAGCGTACACGAAATGTGATACATCACGCTTCAATCTAGGCCACCAAAGTATATTTTTCAAATCTTGATACATCTTTGTAGCTCTCGGGTGCACACTCAAACTACTTATGTGACCTTCTTCAAGAATCATTCTTTTCAGTTATGGATCTTCAGGAACACAAATTCACTCACGGAATCTCAACACACCTTGATCGTATACACGAAAATCACCATTTCCCATGCACTCATCTCTAACCATCAAGTCTACTAACTTCACATCTGACTTATGGCTCTCTCTGATATTAGTGAGAAAATCATCGTTAATCTTTAACATTCCCAATTTCACACTATACGATATCTGCTCACAGACCAAACTCACGTCTCTTAACTTCTTAATCAACTCCAACTCTCTCATCATCATAGCCGACATATGAATTATTTTCTGACTCAAAGCATTCTCTATGACATTAGCTTTACTGGGGTGATAATTCAAATCGAAATCATAATCCTTCAAAAATTCCAGCCAACGTCTTTGCCTCATATTCAGTTCCTTTTGGTTAAACAGATACCTGAAGCTCTTATGATTGCTAAACACTTCGAATATAGAACCATAAAAATAATATCTCAAGATCTTTAGTACAAACACCACTACTGCCAACTCCAAATCGTGGGTAGAGTAATTCCTCTCATGAATCCTCAACTGACGTGAAGCGTAAGCCACCACTTAGTTATTATGCATTAATAATCCTCCTAAACCCATCAGAGAAGCATCACAATACACCACAAATGGTTCGTCTGGTTTAGGAAAAATAAAAAGTAGAGTTGTAGTCAATCGCTTCTTCAGCTCAATGAAACTTCGCTCACAATGAATATCCCACACAAATGCCTTACCTTTACAGGTTATTGGGTCAACAAATAAGCTAACTTCGAGAACCCCTTAATGAATCTTCGATAATAACTAGCTATTCCCAAAAAGCTTCTGATCTCGGTCACCGACTTTGGAGCTTTCCATTGTAGAACTGCATCTACCTTAGATGGATCCACTGCAATACCATTACTAGAAATGACATATCCAAGAAAACTCACCTCTTTTAACCAGAATTCACACTTAGATAACTTCGCATAAAGCTTCTTATCCTTCAACACTTGTAATAAAAGCCATAGATGTTTCGCATGTTCTTCTTCTTAATTAGAGTAAATCAAAATATCATCTATGAAAATAACCACAAACTGATCCAAGTACTCATGGAAAATCTGATTCATATACTCCATGCATTAGTAACTCCAAACGACATTACCACATATTCATAATGTCCCTACCGAGTCCTGAAAGTTGTCTTCTAAATATCCTCATCCCTTACACGTATCTGATGATAACCCGACCGCAAGTCAATCTTGCTAAATAAATGTGCACCCACCAACTGATCCATCAAGTCATCTATTCTCAGAAGTGGATACTTGTTCTTGATCATCACTTTATTCAACTATCTGTAATTAATGCATAATCTCATGCTTCCATCTTTCTTTTTTGCCAACAACACCAGAGCTCCCTAAGTTGACACACTTGATCTCACAAACTTCTTCTCTAACTGTTTCTTCAACTCCGTTAGCTTTGACGCTGACATGCGATACAGAGAAATAGAAATAGGTCTAGTATCAGGTGCAAAATCAATACTAAACTCAACTTCCCATTCCGGAGGTACATCAACAATATCATCCGAGAATACTTATGGAAAATCTCTCGCCACTTGTAACTCATTCATCACAAAATTATTCTCAACCACCAAGGATGCAAACAAAGCCAACACTTGAGCTTCTTCATCCAAAAGCTCCATAAACTCTTTAGCAGATAATTATCCCTCTTCATTCTCTTCTTTCGGAGCAAGGAATCACACAGTCTTATTGTAACAGTTGATATGAACATGGTTAGACTCCAACCAGTTCATTCCCAAAATCACATAAAGACCCTCAAATGGCAAACAAACGAGATCGACACCAAAGTCCTTACTATAAATCGATAAAGGACATTGTGAACAAACCAGAGAAGTAGTCACCGATCCCTTCACAGGAGTTTCGATAACCATTCCTCCTTTCATCAAAGAAACAATGAGACCTAATTTTTTCACACAATCAGCAACAATAAAATAGTGTGTTGCACCAGTATCAGTCATAGCAATCAAAGGCGTATCATTAATCTAGCAAATACCTCTGATTAGTCGATCCTCACTGGAAATATGAGTTCCTATCAGAGCAAACACTTTCCCTCTAGTTGAAGATTTCTTTGGCTTTGGACAATGAATGTTGATATGACCTTACTCTCCATAATTGTAGCAATCCACCATGTTAGTCTTGCAATATACAATCAAATGCCCAGGTTGTCCATATTTGAAATACTTCTTCACATCACTCGTGCACTCACTGACACGATGACCTAACTCACCACATCGGTAACACTTCAGAAGGATAGGAGCTCCTCTCCCACTTGACTTCTTGCCATAAAAAATTCAATGCTTATCTTTATTAGTCAGACCTGCATAAGGCTTCCCATGGTACATATGTTACTTTTCTCTCCTCTCCACCAAACCCTTGAAATGCTCTGATTGATCCCTGTTATCTTCTTCAAAGATCCTACAATAGTCAACCAAATATGGAAATCTTCTGATCCTTTGATAGCCAATCGCCTATTTGATCCTAGGCCTTAAACCATTCTCGAATTTGACACACTTCAGAACTCAGTAGTCACCTCACTGTAATGCAGATAGAACTTGGCTAAATCTGAAAACTTAGTAGCATACTCTACAACTGACATGCTACCCTGCTTCAATTCCAGAAATTATATCTCTTTCTTCCCTCAAACATCTTTAGGAAAATATTTCCTCAAGAAATCCCTCTTAAACAAAGTCCAAGTGATCCCCTCATCTAACACTTCCAATCGTTGCTGAGTACCGACCCACCAATCATCTACTTCTCCAACCAGCTTGTGAGAACCCAACCCCACCTTCTGTGCCTCAAAACATTCCATCACCGAAAGATCCACTAGATCTCCATGATCCACTCTTGGGCCCCATCTGGGTCATGCTTTCCCTTGAAAGTAGAAGGATTATTCTTCCGGAATTCATCATTCTCAATGTTCCCAACATTCAGCGGATTCTGCACAGCTTGAGATATAGCCTGCATAGCGGCAGCAAGTACAACTTCGTTCCTACAAGCCATTCTCAACTGCTAAGAAACAACAACCAGAAACAACAGTCAAAACATCTATATAGACAACGACCAACTATCATGGACCTCAACTACGATAACGACAATAACTCGATGACTTGGTCGGACGGACCAACCTACTCTGATATCAATTGTAACACCCCAAATTTCCCCCGCAATATTTAATGAATAAAATACGACAATATCAGAGTAAAACAACATTTTAAATTCAAGGTGCTACTTTCAATCATCATCATACATGCTCTTAAAAATTTGATACATAACATGAAATGGAAAATTATTCAAATTAAGCAACGGAAAAACCAAACTTTAGCGATATCCTTAAAACAGGAAATAGTTTGAAAACTTCTAAAACAACGTCAACATGTTCCAAAATATAATAAGAAAACTAAGGCAATAAAAAGACGTTCTTGACTCCCATGTTACGTATCAGAGCAGACGCCACGACCACGATTACTCCTGAGTATCTGCATGTTACCAACATAGGGATAGCATTCAAACAAAAGGGGTGAGATTCTTAAATCAATTAAAAGAGGAAAATTATATAAATATAAGGCATATATCACATAAGTACAACAACAACATATTCATAACAAAAATAATCACAATCCAACTACACATCTACAACAAACACATCAACAACATATACATCCAAATCATACACATCAACAACAATGCATGAAAATGAGGCTCAACCATAAACTCAATGCATGTGGTACCAAGAATCGATACCTATTTCATGATCTAATTTCTGTCGAAACTCTCAACCCCTTTTTCATGGTCCAGTGTAACCCCTCTTTCATGATTACACCCCGACCCCTATTACATGGTCCAGTGTGACCCCTATTTCATGATCACACCCTACACAATGATTTAACACAATCACCTTTCCAACAACGACAACATGCAATAACGACGATAATATGCAACAAGAACAACACATCATGCATATTCTTTCTCATACTAACAATTTTTAGTCAACAACACATACACAACTAAACATATATCATGCATTCAAATGTTTCACATAAAAAAATTCAACATCATCCAAGTACACATATATCCTCTCTAAACTTGCTCCCACCGCCTCATCAACATACCAACCTTCCTAAAACATGTAACAAATTTTTTCATGAATTTTAATATATTAAAAACAAATTTTCTCCCTTCTAGGTCTCGCTAAGAGGCCCCTTGCTCACTAAGCGTGCAAGCTATTGACTTTAAGATTCGAAAATTTCCAACTGCTCACTAAGCTACCAAAGCGATTTTGGCAGAAAAACCCTGCGATTTCTGAATTTCTCCCTTGCGATTCTCATCCTAAAACAGTGTATAAAACCAGTACCAATCCTTATTTTTCACCTAAAAATTCATATCTAACGCTACTGTTGTACCCCAAAATATTCCCTTATATCTTCAAGACAATATGTCTCAAGAGGTCTCCTAATGTTCATAAGATTCTCAATTGCTCAAAGGAACTCAAGGTTTCATGAGACAAAGCCTCCTCCTAAGCAATAGATCTCAAATTAGGGTTTTGTGTTTCTCAAATTAAATTGGACTTCCAAAGTCTCAAGTGGACTTCATGGTATCCCATATAGTTCAAAATATCATCATGTCAAGTTTCAAGACTTGCCCTACAAGTTTGGCCAGTCAGATGCTCAGATAATCAATACATAGTTAACTTGGGTAAAAAGTTAATTGTGGTCAACATACATTCAAACTTCAAATTGTTTGGTCAATATCAAGATTATGAAGTAAGATTCATCAAGAAAACCTCAAATTTATCACAAGGCAAAAGTTGCTAAATTAGGGTTTCTTAAGAAGAAAGTCAACTGAACTTTGAACAGACATAACTCTCATATGCTTCATCATAAGTTTCCCAAGCAAAGCCTATATTGAAGAAATTCAATTCTCTACAACTTAGTCTCTCTAAGGCCAAGGCCAAAAATGCTTCATTTGTGAGGTATGGGCCAAGACATTACAGGTCCTCTAAAAAGTCAACAAAAAGTCAACTTTCTCAAAAGCTCATAACTTTAACATGGAAGATCAAATTGACATGTGACCAAAAGGAGTGATTAAAGGACACTTTAAGCTTTCTAAAAAGTCCAAGAACACATTCATTGGATAAAAATTGAGAAAGTTGTGCATTGTTAAAGTTTAGCAAAATTGAGGAGGTGTATAAGGCAAACAATGACCAAAACTTGAGTTTTTGCCAAATGGGCCTATCTTCTCACAATCCCAAACTTAATATTAAGATAGTCCAAGACCCCTAAGTCATATTTTCTGATTTTCTTTATTTATTTCATATTTTATTGGATTTAATTCATTTAAATTCAATTTTAATCGAAATAAATATGAAACAAATCAAAGATTTGATATTTGGATTATTTTAGGAGCAGATATTGAAAGTTATTTACATAATATTTGATCCAAATTCGTGCATACAAGAGGGGAAAGATATGATGGCCAAATATGCACCAAAATATAAAGTTATTAACACCATTCAAAAGTGAATCAATTTGACCCAAGCCCATGCAGTTTTCTGACCTAAAATGCTCTCTTATATAAACTCATGACCTTCACCGACTTCAAGGATGAATTTTCATGCTCTAACAATCATAAGGGAAGTTCTAAAAAGTGGTGAAATTAGGGAAAACCATAAAATAACTTTGCATCCAAATTCAATCAGTTCCATACATTCATTCACACTCATCAACATCCCAGGAGTCCATCCCATCAACAGTTGAAGATTGAAACTCCAAGAAACGTGTCCTATGAACTATGCCACCTCTAGCTTGTTTTTTATTTACAATCTCATATTTCATGGTATTTTAACATATTTTTTGTTCATAATAGTATTCATAATCATGTTTAGATGTGTTTTAACCATTTGTTTGTGAGTTACAACACAGATTTCAAGAGTTGCCATTGTTAGGGCATAAAGCTTTCATTCTTCGAATCTCCATGTACAGTCGTTTTCAAGCCATATGGAGGGTACCATTGAATTCAGATGATCATTTTCAGTTGATCCATGACCTTAAAACAAATTTATATTGCATTATTATGATATTTGAAAACGCAGGTGATGTAGTGACGGACGCAGCTGTCACTAAAGGTTGTAGCTACGGATTTTGTCTGTAGGTTAAAACCTAGTTAACGCGCAAGGAAAATGATGAACAGTGGCTTAGAAATTTTATTTTATTTTGTTTTATTATATAATATATGGTTTCCACTCATTATTACAAAAAGCCATCTAGCCTAGTGTTAAGGGCACACCTTGATGACCAAGGGGGCCTGGGTTCAATTCCCAACGCCCCCTCCTTTTATTATTTTTTTTTATCTTTTCTTTCTTCCTATTTTTCTTTTTTTATTTTCTTTCATTTTAATTTGTTTTAATTAATTCAATTATTTTATTATTTTAACTAATCAAAAAATAGAAAACATAATAAATCTTTTTTCATAAAATCATAAAATATCCAAACAAAATATCTTTTTTCATAATTAAATTAGGTTTTATTTTTAATTAAATTATTTTTTTAACAAATTAATCATTAAATCACTTAAACGAATATCCTATACTTGTACCTCCTTCACCTTTTCTTCTCGATTTTATTTCTTAGATAAATGTATAGGTTGTATGAAGTTGTATTGTTCAGATTTATTTTCTCGCTCGATTTTTTTCCATAATAATGTAACTGCTAAAGCCTTGTAATAACTTAGGTTTATTTTTTCCGCATTTTATATTTCTGCCAGGGTTTTTCATAATTATGTATCTCTCCCAAAGCCATATAATAGCTTAAAAATAGATTTTTATTTCTCTGTACTATAAACTGTTAGATGCATGTTTAATAGGATTGTATGTCAAGACTAAAATCAACCGTTAGATAACCGTAATTTCCAAGACTAAAATAACTAAACAAAATACACTTGCACACCTACACCTTTAGGGTAATCTCTCTTTGTTGCCTTACGATAAATGGTAAAGTCCCTCGAACGTAGGGATACCTTAACTTGTTGCCTAAAGAAATAAATCATCACGGTTGCCTTTTCGAATGAAAGATCATAGTCCCTCGTTATCCCTTCAAAGTTGCCTTCGAATAAATGATCTTGTCCTTACGAAAAAGATTATAGTCCCTCGATGACCTTTCTAGTTGCCTTCGAATAAATGAACTTGTCCCTACGAAAATGATGATAATCCCTTCGAATTGTTAAGGTATATTTACATGTTGCCTTCTATGACCATAACGATGACCCTACGCTTGTCCCTCCAAATCCAAGGACAAGACTACTTACTAACTAATAGTAAGGACAATTTTATCCCTAAGGAAACGAAAATGATAAGAAAGACCGTACAACTTAGGGTAAGTAACTTTTAAATGCTTGCTCACAACTTTCAAAACAAATTCTTTTTACACCCCTCACTCTTTTTCAAAATACTTTCAAACAAGTGAGCACTTTGTATACATTCATACGAGAATCATTACAAAGTTAAATCTTTACGAAAATATTTTAATCACACACTACACTTTTCAAACAAAGCAAGTAAAAAGTGAGCTAAGTATTTAAGAGCCCATGGATAACCATGGATATAAAGGATGCTAACACATTCCCTTTGTATAACTTACCCCCCGAACTCAAAATATTTTTAAAAGATCTTTCCTGTTCTTTTATGCCTTTCCTAATTGGATGAAATAAAAGTCGGTGGTGACTCTTGCTTACCGCAACATATTTTACGACAAAAAACTAAAAGTCAGTTCTTCCACCGTGTTACAGAATTGGAGACTCTGCTAGGGAAGAGTTTGTCTCTTAAAAAAGAGGGGTTACCTTAGAGTTAGATCACTTTAATACTTGATTTAACTTGTTTAAATTGTATGTTTTACTTTTAATGGATATTTGTCTTAGGAGATACTTGTGTGAAAGATTCTATACCCGGATCTAGTGTACCTTAGGTAAGTGGCAATAGACCAAGGAAACTGTACGGCGTATACCGCTATGGTTAATATGGTAGCTACAGTTAGTGTAACACTTTGGTTAGTACTGATATTCTTTAAGTCAGTTGAGGATAATATCAGGCTGTCATATGGTGTCATTTACACTAACTTCCCTTTAGAACCCTAATTGACCCATCTTGGCCAGTAGAAAGTAATGAGATAACCGGCTTTGGTGCAATATAAAGTTGGTTGATACTCGATGCTACACTCATTGAGATTCTAATCTTGGGATGTTTTGGTTGGTGAGACAGTTGCCATGTTGAAATAAAGCCTTTGAGGAGAATCAGTGATATTGAAATTCCTTAGAACCCGATTACTATTGATAGGACAGGTTGAACCAACTAAACTTCAGTGGGGAGGGTACTTACCTATGGACTTCATACAAGCTCTTAAACCTAAGGGTCTTGTGTGACTTGTGTGTGCTTTCCATTTACTTGCTTTAAACATGAACATAACCTCATAACATCATAACATAGCATTTTCACTAACTATTTCAAGGACCAAGGGATTTATCTTTGTCCTTTGCTGCAGGTTATGGCTTCCGCTCGCAGAAACACTATCTGAATCAACTTTGTAAGGATACATTCTAAGCTTAAGGAATTAGTCTCAAAAGTTCATGAGAACTTTCAATTCACCGAAAGGCATGGTTGTTTACTTGGTTTGGTTACCTCAGGGTTTAATAAAGACATGATAAGTGTTTTGTTCCAGTTCTTTTACCTTAAACATCACTGTTTCACATTTCCCGATTATCAGTTGGTGCCCACAATGGAAGAATTCTCTAAACTACTTGGTGTACCTATTCTTGATCAAAAAACTTTCACCGGTATAAAGAAGAAGCCTAAACCTGAAATTATTGCAACAACTTTGCATCTAAAGAAGTCAGATATTGTATCCAATTGGGAAACAAGAAGTGAAGTTAAAGGTTTTCTTGCTAAAATTTTGATAGAGAAAGCTCATTTGTTTTTAGATGCTATGAATTACTACGTTTTTTAGGAGATATTGGCCTTGTTGATTTATGGTTTGGTGTTGTTCCCTAATCCGGACCAATTCATAGATGTGCACGCAATTAAAATATTTCTGACTCATAATCCTGTGTCTACTTTGCTTTGAGATATTTTACACTATCTTTACACTCGTACTACGAAGACGTGAGGGACTCTGATGTGTTGCAAAACTCTACTATCAAGGTGGTTTATTTCACACTTTCCTCGATCTATGATGAATAATGAACAAGGTTTGAGGTGTTCTAGAAGGATAATGTCTCTCTCTCTCTCTCTCTCATTCAGATATCCATTGGTGTTCCCGATCCATAGAAAACATCATTATCATTTACCACTGTGGGGAGTTCCCTAATGTGTCACTCCTTGGCATAAGGGGATGCATTACTTATAATCCTTCTTTAGCACTATGTCAATTTGGTTATGCTTGGAGTAATAGTCCTCATGATATGATTATTCAAGATATTGTGTTCGATTATGACAACGATCCTCAAGGTTACCGTCAAAGGTTTATACATGCTTGGGGAATGGTGAATAAGATTAACAACAACACTCTGGAACCAAAATACTCCATCCCTATGGAACCTTACCTCGGATGGGTGCGATTTTGTGCTCAATCTCTTATGATGCCATATCCTGTTGTCCTACCGGTTGTCGCTCCCTGGATTTCCATCCTGGTACAAACGCGAAAGTGGCGCGGAAAAGAGGTAGAGTCGCCTGCCAGGAATTTTTATCCCGAAGGAACGAGAATGGTAATGTTGCACAAACCAGAAGAAAAGAAAAGGAAGGACACGGGTCCTGCGAACCAAAGAGACTGAGTTCGGGAGTCGGTTACGACCTGGGAAGGTATTAGCACCCAGATCGTCCGCCGTACCCGACGGGATCCACGCTTGCAAAGAAATATGTTTCAAAGGGTGAAGGGATGAAAGCTGCTGCAAAGAAAAATGAACTGAAATGGATAAAAGAAACAGAAAGGGAACTGAAAAAAGAAAAGAAAAGAAAAAATGTAGGGAAAATAAAGATTGTGCTCGAACGGGCCCTACCTCGCTGCCTACGTACCTCATCTGGACAATGAAGATCAGAGTCGCCGTAGTTCCCCTAACTAGGGGTGGAAAAGATTGCTTGTGTCTTAAGGCTTGAACTGCCTATGTCAATGCTCAGGTGTTGCAGGCTCGGACGACGAGTGCGTTACCGTCTTGCAAAATGACAAGAAGAAGCAAGTTCACGGACAGAGCGAAGGAGATGAGAAAAGAATTCCCGAAGGAGAGACGTTTATTGCTTGTTTGTGTTTTTTAGAAGCTTTTTATGAGTGTGTCACAAGGAAGTGAACTCAAGCACTTTTCCATGGAATGTGTACTTGCTACTACATTCCAAGATGGAATAATAGAACAAGCACACTCAAGTAAGGAGAAGATCCCCAAAACTTGATTCCAGAGATTAGGGCTTAGGATCACTAACTCATTGAATTTATTAAGTGTTTTTTGTACTTTGGATGAAGAAGTGTTTTTTATGATTTTCTTGATGAAGATGGTATCCTAATCAGACTTGTGCATCATGATGAAAAAGCTTGTATTATCCCAAGATGGGAAAACTACAAGTGTTTCAAGGAATAAGGCTATTGCACCGGAGACCACTTCAATCTTTATTAAGTGTATTTTTTCAATCTTTATTAAGTGTATTTTTTAGGGTTTTTGAGATGAGAAGAGAAGAGAAACAAAGAGACCTTAAAGGTAAAAGTATAATGGGGGACTAACACCTAATTGTTATCATGCATGGGATTCCTAGGTTAGTGAGGTTTGAATTCTATCCTAATGAAGAAGAAGGAAAGAAAAGAAAGAAGAAGAAATGAGCGGAAAACGCTAGAAGACAACTTACTTCGCTAAAGAAGTTAAGTTGTTTCTAAAAAGGGAGTGATGAAGTTATTCACAAGATGGCATAAGGTACATCACAAAGACAAATGAGAAAGCAAAAATAAAGGATGAGATGAAGACTTGAAATGTGGACATCATCCACACTTCACTTACCATGAGGCCCTGAAAGGAAGGATTAGTGAATCGCATAAGCATACGATGAAAAATGAGAATATTCAAACAATACGCAAACCAAACAAAGGTCACAAACCAAACCACTCAAAAAGTTAGTACCTAAACCCTATAGGTGACTTAAAACAACTACCAAGCAAGCCTAATAGGATGACATAAATGCCTTCCTCAAACTATGTTAGAAGGAGGAAGAAAGAGGCACGAAACGCTACCTAAGAAACAAAACTCCAAACAAATCTCAAATGACATGAGAAAAATATGAAATTAAATCTCTAAAGACAATAATCAACAACAAATAAAGTGCCAAAATATCTCTAAAAAATTCACAATTAAACTCCACCAAATAAACGCACAAATTCGCTTAGGAACAATTAACGAAATCGCACAAATACGACTTACAAAACTATGGATAAAATGGAATTAAAAATAAGACAAAATTATTTTTATGAGCTTTTCTGAGTCTATGAAATAATTCAAAAAGAACGGAATTAAAATATTAATCGAGGTGAAAGAAATAAATCCTACAAGATGATGCGTTATTTATGGAAATTAAATGAGATGGAAATAGAAGAAAATTCGAAATAAAAATGAAAATTTATAAAAACAGAAAATAAAAAGTATGATAAAATTCTAAAATGGATTATGAGACTAAAAATATTTTTTGGGAGTTTTTTAATGTGTTTTGGCATTTTTTTAAAGAAATAAAGTGAAACTATAAACAAAAAGGAATTAAAAAAACAAAGAAAGGAGAAGGGGGTGCAGCCAGCAGTAAATGCAGTTAAGAAAACCAGTGGGCCTAAAGAGGGGGGTGGCGCTAGCAATGGAGCTAGGCCCAAAATGCCAAGAAATGAGGGAGAATGTATGGTGAGGCGCCGGTCAACACAGTTGACCAACTGTGGAGCGCTAGATCAGTGGACTACCAAAGTAATCTCATCTGACAGATGGAAATGCAAGGGAACATGGTATTATGATTGATCAGCACGCACAAAATGGCAATGGAGGTATCCTACCGGACGGTGACAAGTGTCACCGCCGGTATGGAGGAAATCACAAAAAATCTTCCTAGCTTATCTCTTATCTCTTCGTTTTCCTCAATTTATTCAACAAAACTTATAAAATTCTCTTAATATTATTAAAAACTTAACAAACTCTTCAATAATCTTACAATTCAAAATCCTCTCACTCTTCTCAAATAAAAAAGAAACTAAACAAAACCAGAAGAACGGACAAAACACGCTTCTCTTTCTCCTTCTTCGTCCTACGCCGCCACCGCACGTCTCACGGCCACCACCTCTAACCTACAAACCTTGCACATGAAGCCTCACTCAAATTCGCTCCTCAATCCGAATCCGGTAACATAAATCACCATCACCCAACCAAATCCAAGGATCGACACAAACAGAATCGAGATCAACAAAACAAAATGCCATAAACGAAAACGCTTAAAGAGGAATTGAAATCGCACCTGTCGATCGGCGGAAACGACGAGAGTTGCAACGAAGTTTTGCGATAAAAAGGTCCGATGAAGAGCGATCAAGTCTTCTTGGCTCGCTTGCTATGACACTCTTATCTCGCTTGTCGTTGCGGCTCTGGTGCGTTTCTGAAATTTGTTGCTACACCGGCTGATGAACGATGATGACTATGTGACGAAGATGAAGATGACGAAGCTTGAAGGTGACGATGACATTTCCGTTAAGCTCTGTGGAAGGATTTGTGCGTCCGAAGTGTTGCAGAGTTGTCGATAATCAAAGCTTCATAACAGAATCGTCGGACACGGTGGATTAATGAGAGCCTTCTTGATGACGATTGCGACTCTGCGAATTATTGAAGTTGATGGAGAAATAAATCGAACCACGACATCGTTTTGAAGAAGAAGATCGAAGAATGAAATTTTTTTTGGTGAGGTGAGCGATTCTGGTTCTATTGATGACGAAGGGTGATGATGAAAGAGTGATTAATTGGTTTTGTTTAGTTTTGATGCAGGAAAATGGAACTCAATTCTTTGTTGTTGATGAAGATGATGAAGAGTGAAGTGTGAAATCAGTTATGGTGAAGAGTGAATGCAGAAATTCTGTTATGGTGAAGAGTGTGATGAATCTGTTTTTTTGATGATGGTGAGAAGAGTGTGTAACAAACTTCTCTTTTTTTCTTCAATTCTGTTAACCTCTTTTTTCCAATTTTTAAATTCTGTTATCTTCTCTTGATGTGAAGAGTGATTTTTCCTTTAACCAACTCCTCTTTTTCTTCCATTCTGTTATGATTCTTTTTTCCTTATTATTGGCTCTGAATTTTTTCTTTTTTTTCCATGAGTTTTGCGTGATCTTTCCTTTTTGTTATTTTTTTCAATCCTTACGTTTAATTCACAAATTTACTGCGTTTTGAGTCTATTGCGTTTGTCATGTGAGGGCTGCGTGCAGATGCCGTTTTGGTGACTGTAGTACCATGAGTTTTTGATGATCACGTGAGGCTTGCGTTTTGACCTCACTGTGTGTATCTTGTGCATGTGTGATAAAAAAAGGTTATGTATTATGTACTTTGGGGGGTATATGGAAGTGGCTGGGAGAAAGAGAACTTTATATGGTTGGGAGAAAGAAAACTCTCCTTTTATTTTTCTTGTAAAAGGCTAATGGGCCATGATAGGTGGGCTTATGAATTAAGAAGAAAAAAAATGGGAATAATAAAAAAAATGGATAATGAATAATAAGAGATTAAAAAATGGATAAAAATAGGATTAAATGAAAATATGTCTTATGATTTATGGTTAAAAAGGAAATTGGATATGATGTAGAAATAGATGTAGAAATGGGAATGAATAAAATTTGTTTAATGGGTATTTGAACAAAATGGTTTAGGAATGGGTATGGAACTTGATATTTGTGGGACGAACCAATTATCACATATACGCACATAGCCATGAGATATCAATTCATCAATTCACTCAACTCAAAACCAATCTCGCATTGCCTCCACAGAAACCACCGATCTTCCGGATAAATCACCTTCTAAGCGTCATCACGATAAGTCTGAATCTTTGGATTTGAAACCCTCTCACAAACCACTGCTTGGTAAACTGATGATTCTCGCACATAACACAACCCGACTTTGAGACACATCGCATGAGAAATAACCCCCAATACAGATAACCTGCAATTCAACCGATCTTTTGATAGTTTGACAAATATTAGGTCAAACGTCCATCTGAATGGAATCACGAACTGAACAACCACGCTCAACTGAAACCACTGCCAGCTCCCTGTTATGCTATGGATGTTATGCTTCATCTTTCTATGCTAATGATGATGTGCGAAATATGAAAATGATATGCTGAATGTTATGAAAAAGAGAGGGCAAATTTGGGGTGTTACAGATGCCCCTATTCAAGCAACTGTTAATCTGAAAAAGGACGAGAGCATCGGCTGTCGGCCGTTCGAGATGAACTGTGGTTGAATACCAAAAATAACCCTGAAATTTGCACTTTGCCGGAGAAGAAAAGAGATGGGAAATAAACTCATCCAAATGAAGAAAGTAACCCAAACTTCTGCGTAGGCTGTAGTAAAACAGAGTGGATGAGCTCTCTCCAAACTAAACTGCTATACCAGATGGAGAGGTAACTTAGACAGACGAGTCTTCCTCAAATAATCCTGTTACGTCAGGTGAGAAGTAATTAGGACAGACGAGCCCTCTTCACAAATCTTGCGTAGATATGTAATGCTTGAGACATACGAGTCTTCTTCGGGAAAACTGTTACGCCAGGACCAGTAAACATTTTGACGTTTAATTCCATCGTCGGGACTTCAAACCTCTTCAACACAGACGAGCATTGGATAAGATCAAGCGATCTGCTGAGGAAATGGTATCGAGCGATCCATAACCAGGAACATGAACACGACTCAAACAAACGGGGAGTAATATAAAGCGATTTACAACTCGGACAAGATCAAGCGATCTGCTAAGGAAATGGTATCGAGCGATCCATCCACAATAATTCCATTGACACGGGACAAGGCGATCAAACCATGATTTGATTCGAGAAAAGAGTAACAACTCTGTCGGGGAATATCGTCTAGTGACATCTTGCATTTTCTGGACTAGTTGACTGCTTGAAGATCAATCCAAGAGGATTTTACAGAAGACATGACATCCAAAATGCCCAAGTGTCTTCAAACTCTTAGAGATTCGTCGAACCCTGACATAATTGCCCCAGACTTCCTAGACTGTGGAAGAATTTGTCTCGCGAGGGTTCCTGAAAAACCTCGTATCACTGCGACAATGTGCATGCATTGTTTCGATTCCTAAACAGTGGAGATATAAGGAAGTTAATCCTTAGTCAACCCTTTTGAGACTATGGAGTGGGAGTTTTCATTCTTAGGCAAATTAAAACCCTTAATCATAACCTGGGGCAGGGTAGTTCCTCGGTTAACTCAATTATGCCAGTTGTCCTTTTTGTACACAACTAATGATGGTTCCCTGTAATCACTAAGTCCGACAGTCAATATCTAGCAAAAGAAAAGCTCACTAAGTCAAAACCTATTTAGAAAATTTAGTAAAAATTGAGATAAACCGCTGACTGTAATCTTGAAACAAACAGTTCAGGCAAAAGGAAAGGATAAAAAAGTCAAGAGAAAAAGAGGTCACTACAAATCCTCAACAAAAAAAGATAACTGGCTTTTCAAGTAAACTTCTGGTTTCTGAACCATTGCAAATGTCAGTGTTACAATTCCAAAATCCTTTGGAGCCTCAATGAATAAGTTAATCAAACATAGGACTGAAGAACATCACGAAGGATAGGTTGGGTACAAATAAAATTTGAGCCTTTATCCTTTGTTTCTTAAACCGTGAACCAAACCACGTTACAACCCTTTAAAAGTCCAAACTGAAGCATGGTTAGTTCGAAAGCGTACTACTACAAAAAGGTATCCTGACTCCTTTAGGGCTTATTATAAATCTTGAGTTAATATCACAGTTTTTACAAACATTGTTTTGCTAAAATAATTCTTTTTCAAAACTTCGAGACAGACATACGCATTGCATTTTGAATATCATTGTTTGCATATAACTAAGTGTTTAACAACAAAGAAGCTTACATGATGAACATTTAATAAACCAAAGTCCTCCCGACAGACAAAGTTGTTTCATGGGTTTTACTCGGTTCGATCAAAGCCAATGTATACAAGGGGCATGGTCACTATCTTCCAATCAAGGGGCATGCCATGTTATTTTCCAATTCATCTGGGGAAGTTAGGTCAAGATTCAACGATGCTTAATAGCCAGGGGAAGGTCTCCTCATCTGAATTTCCAGAGGTAACATTACCGAGTTCATGATGCCAGAGGCATATTATTATGGGGCATCTCGTTTATTTCTCTTGAGGCGGCTCTTTTCAAATACTTCCATTCTGGGACAAATCATCCTCAGCTAGGGACAACACTCTCTTTTCAAATCTAATCAGATCAAATTCAATTGCAAGCTCCTTAACCATTACTCGAGGCATACACGATCCACCACAATCTGAAAGCATTTTCCTCTCATTACACTGCCTTGATACCGGGTTTCAGCAAAAGCCATTGGGGAAACTAATTGTTTGTGCCAATAGTATCAGATGGCGTTAGTATCATGTCTTCGGATTCAGTCATGATAACTCCCAGAAAATTACTCGGGGAAGTCGAGAATATCAGAAGTTCTGAATCCATTGATTACTTTGAATGAATATATGCTTTCGAATATGATTGATGTTTACCAAAATGCATAAAATTACAATAATAACATTTATTAAGGACTCTTGGAGATTAGAATCCCCAGCAAGGCTTAGGTCTAACAGATCTCCACATATCCATCCCCACAGAGTAATCTCTACAGGTTCGTTCCTGCAAAGTATTCCAAGTAGCCTCTTCTCCGAAAAAGCTTGTACTTCCAACCCTACAAAGTCTCAGGCAGGATTCTCTCAAGCCTGATATCCCCAAAAGAGTTAACACTTGGTCAGATAAGTCTCTTAGAGGAATGTCCGTCCCTTTTATCCCCAGTCAGGGTATTTAGGAACTTAATCCTTAAATAAAAAGCACGACGAACGATCAACTCTCCTCGAATGCCTTCATTTCCAAACAGAAGTCGAAGAATCCCAAGTACAATATTCTGAAAGCAAATTGAAATGATGTCTTCATATTCCTCCACAGCAGATAGGGATTTATTTTCCCTAACTAACAATTGCTATATGAAGCAACTAATATGCTCCTACTATATAATTCATCCATACATCATTTACCGTATATCAAAGTATACGCATACAAAATACATATAACATTCTCATTCACATTAAGAACGTCATGCAATGCATTACATACATCATGATGCTGCATAGAACTAACCTTGTTTTGCTTCAGGTTAATTCCCTAGAAGACGAACATCGTCAACTTATTATCCTTCAGATTAATATCTTGGGCTTCTGTAAACCCTCAGGATCACATTTACCACTATTTCGGGCTTCTATAAACCCCCAGAATCACATTTACCACTATCTTGGGCTGCTATAAACCCCTGGGATTACATCTATCAACATCTTGGGCTACTATAAACCCCTAAGACTGCATCTGTCTCTATCTTGGGCTGCTATAAACCCCCAGGATTACATCTATCAACGTCTTGGGCTGCTATAAACCCCAAAGACTGCATTTGTCTCTATCTTGGGCTGCTATAAACCCCCAGGATTACATCTATCAATATCTTCGGCTATTATAAACCTCTAAGACTGCATATGTCTCTATCTTGGGCTGCTAGAAACCCCTAGGATTACATCTATAAACGTCTTAGGCTGCTAGAAACCCCCAGGATTATATCTACCAACGTCTTGGGCTGCTAGAAACCCCCGTGATTATATTTGTCTCTATCTTGGGCTGCTATAAACCCCCAGGATTACATTTACCAATATCTTGGACTTCTTGAAACCCCCACGATTACATTTACCAATATCTTGGGCTTATAGAAACCCCCAGGATTACATTTACCAATATCTTGGGCTGCTACATCCCCCAAAATCACATCTATCAGCGTCTTGGGCTGCTACACCCCCCGAAACTACATCTATCAATATTTTGGGCTGCTACATCCCCCAGGATCATGTATATTGGTGTCTTGAGTTGCTATATCCCTCAGGATTATACCTATCGATATTGTGGGATGCTTTATTCCCCAACATTATGTGTATTTACATCATGGTCTGCTTTATCCTCTAGGAATTACATTGGAGAAATGTTTTCTCCGGGATCTTCGTCTCTCCACCAGATACTAATTACTCCAAATGGCATCTTTAATCACATTCAAGCAATACAATCAACCAACATTGTTACTTTGCGCACCGGCGAGTGCAAATGTCTGGGCTTTAAGTGTTCAATCCTCTTCCACCTTCAGGTCACGAATGACGTGTATGCCAATCTAATCCCTCAGATTTAAGAAGATTGAACAGGGGCAGCTATTGTAACCCAAAATTTTCCATCATATCTTTAAGACAATATGTCTCAAGAGGTCTCCTAATGTTCATAAGATTCTCAATTGCTCAAAGGAACTCAAGGTTTCATCAAACAAATCCTCCTCATAAGCAATAGATCTCAAATTAGGGTTTTGTGTTTCTCAAAGTAAATTGGACTTTCAAAGCCTCAAGCGGACTTCATGGTATCCCATATACTTCAAAATATCCTCATGTCAAGTTTCAAGACTTGCCCTATAAGCTTGGCCAATCAGATGCTCAGATAATCAATACACAATTAACTTTGGTAAAAAGTCAATTGTGGTCAACATACAGTCAAACTTCAATTTTTTTGGTCAACGTCAAGATTATGAAGTAATATTCATCATTTGATCAAGGGTTGATCATGATTCATCAAGAAAACCTCAAATTCATCACAAGGCAAAAGTTGCTAAATTAGGGTTTCTTAAGAAGAAAGTCAACTGAACTTTGACCAGACATAACTCTCATATGCTTCATCATAAGTTTCCCAATCAAAGCCATTCTTGAAGAAAATTCAATTCTATACAACTTTGTCTCTCTAAGGCCAAGACCAAAAATGTTTCATTTGAGAGGTATGGGCCAAGACATTACAGGTCCTATAAAAAGTCAACAAAAAGTCAACTTTTTCAAAAGCTCATAACTTGAACATGGAAGATCAAATTGACATGGGACAAAAATGAGTGATTAAAGGACATTTTAAGCTTTCTAAAAAGTCCAAGAACACATTCATAAGATAAAAAATGATAAAGTTGTGCATTGTTAAAGTTGAGCAAATTTGAGGAGGTGTATAAGGCAAACAATGACCAAAACTTGAGTTTTTGCCAAATGGGCCTATATTTTATTATTTTCTTTTTTATTTCATATTTTATTGGATTTAATTCATTTAAATTTAATTTTAATCAAAATAAATATGAAACAAATCAAAGATTTGATATTTGGACTATTTTAGGATCAAATATTGAAAGTTATTTACATAATATTTGATCCAAATTCGTGCATACAAGAGGGGAAAGACATGATGGCCAAATATGCACCAAAATAGAAAGTTTTTAACACCATTCAAAAGTGAATCAATTTTACCCAAGCCCATCAACTTTTCTGACCTAAAATGCTCTCCTATATAAACTCATGACATTCACCAACCTCAAGGATGAATTTTCATGCTCTAACAATCATAAGTGAAGTTCTAAAAGGTGGTGAAATTAGGGTAAACCATAAAATAACTTTGCAGCCAAATTCAATCAGTTCCACACATTCATTCACACTCCTAAACATCCTGGGAGTCCATCCCATCAACAATTGAAGGTTGAAACTCCAAGAAACGTGCCCTATGAACTATGTCGCCTCTAGCTTGTTTTTGATTTCCAATCTCATATTTCATGGCATTTTAACATATTTTGTGTTCATAATAGTATTCATAATCATGTTTAGATGTGTTTTAACCATTTGTTTGTGAGTTGCAACACAAATTTCAAGAGTTCCCATTGTTAGGGCATAAAGCTTTCATTTTTCGAATCTCCATGTACAGTCGTTTTCAGGCCAAATAGATGGTACCATTGAATTCAGAGGATCAATTCCAGTTGATCCATGACCTTAAAGCAAATTTATATTGCATTATTATGATTTTTGAAAACGCAGGTGATGTAGTGACGGACGCATCTGTCACTAAAGGTTGTAGCTACAGATTTTGTCCGTAGGTAAAAACCTAGTTAACACGCAAGGAAGATGATGAACAGTGGCTGGGAAATTTGATTTTTTGTTTGTTTTATCATATAATATTTGTTTTCCATTCATTATTACAAAAAGCCATCTGACCTAGTGGTAATAGCGTGCCTTAATGACCAAGGGGGCTTGGGTTCAATTCCTAGCGCCCCCTCCCTTTATTTTTTTATCTTTTCTTTCTTCCTATTTTTCTTCTTTTATTTACTTTAATTAATTCAATTATTTTATTATTTTAACCAATCAAGAAATAGAAAACATAATAAATCTTTTTTCATAAAATCATAAAATATCCAAAAAAAAAAATCTTTTTCATAATTAAATTAAATTAGGTTTTATTTTTAATTATATATTTTTTTAAATAAATTAATCATTAAATCAATTAAACGAATATCCGATACTTTTACCCCCTTCACCTTTTCTTCTCGATTATATTTCTTAGAATAAATGTATATGTTGTATGAAGTTGTATTGTTCAGATTTATTTTCTCGCTCAATTTTTTTTTTCATAATAATGTAACTGCTAAAGCCTTGTAATAACTTAGGTTTATTTTTTTCGCATTTTATATTTCTGCCAGGGTTTTTCATAATTATGTATCTCTCCCAAAGCCATGTAATAACTTAAAAATAGATTTTTATTTCTCCACACTATAAACTGTTAAATGCATGCTTAATAGGATTGTATGGCAAGACAAAAATCAACTGTTAGATAACCCTAATTTCCAAGACTAAAATAACTTAATAAAATACACTTGAACACCTACACCTTTAGGGTAATCTCTCTTTGTTGCCTTACGATAAATGGTCAAGTCCCTCGAACATAGGGATACCTTAACTTGTTGCCAAAAGAAATAAATCATCACGGCTGCCTTTTCGAATGAAAGATCATAGTCCCTCGTTATCCCTTCAAAGTTGCCTTCGAATAAATGATCTTATCCCTACAAAAAAAATCATGGTCCCTCGATGACCCTTCGAGTTTCCTTCGAATAAATGATATTATCCCTACGAAAATGATGATAGTCCCTTCGAATTGTTAAGTTATCTTTACATGTTACCTTCTATGACTATAACGATGACCTTATTGTAACACGGTGGGAGAACTGACTTTAGTTATGTTGCGGATAGCAAGAGTCGCCACCGACTTTTATTTTATCCAAAGGAAAGGGCATAAAAGAACAGGAAAGACCTTAAAAGATTTTTGAGTTCGGGGGGTAGGTTATATAAAGGGAAGGTGTTAGCATCCTTTACATCCATGGTTATCCATGGGCTCTTAGTTACTTAGCTCACTTTAAACTGTTTTAAGAAGTGTAGTGTGTGATGGAAAATTTTCTTAAGTACTTTATAATGATCCTTGTATGGATATATATAAAGACTTTGTTTTTGAAAATTTGTTTGAAAATGTGAAGTGTAATGAAGTAATTTGATGAAAAGTGAGCAAGTACTTAAGAGGAACCTACCCTAATTTGAATCTTTACTGTTCTTAAATGTTATTTCAATGGTAAGACTATCCCTATTATTAAGGAATAGGTAGTCATTACCTTGGATGTTATAAGGTACATGTGAAGGGTCATCTGTGTTTAGGCAACTGTAAGGTGTCTTAGCAATACGAAGGGACTTATCATCTTTTATTCGAAAGGGACAAGATCATTTAGGTAGGCAACATCGAAGGAACTTGATCTTATAATCTTTAAAGGGACTTGATGATATTTTATGAGAAGGGACCTTGCTTTTAGACACCTTACTTGACCTTATAGTTAAGCAACATGAGGGATAACCTTAGGAAGTGAGATGGCGATCAAAGATCGACTTACGTGTGTGCGTGTATAGGTTCATATATTTATCTTATTAAATTAGTGATTCTAAATTAATTTTAAAATACAAACATGTTATCACTCCCTATATTTACTAACCAAGGCAATATAAATATTTATAAATAATAAAATAAAGACAAAAATAACCCTACGACTATTACAAGGCTTTTGCAGTTACATAAATATAGAAGCGATTAAATAATAAGTATATAAATAAATAATAAAAAAGGTTAATAATAAAGCAATTATAAGAAGAAAAAAAAGAGGTTAGAACAAAAATATATACAAGTTAATTAATTATTTTTAAATTAAATAAACATTTTTTAAAAGAATTTTTGAAAGAAATATAATGAGAATAATAATATGAAGTCATGGAATAAATATCTACAAAGAAAATATTATTAATTATTTTAATTAGATATTAGAAAAGTTTAATTAATTTTAATATTTAAATAAAATAAGAATTAGGGTTAGAAATTTAAAAATAAAATTAGGGTTTTAGAAATTAGGGTTAGGATTTTTGGAAAATAGGTTTTTTAACTTAAACTTAATTAAATTATATACATATTATAAATATATTTAAAAAAAACATATAATAAAATAAATATACTAATTAGATTTTAAGAAAATAATATAAATTTTAAAAGAATATAAAGTTTTATTAAAAAAATGATTTAGTTATTTTTTAGAAACTATTTTAATTAATTTAAAGAAATAAAACAAAGAAATAACAAAATAAATGAAAAAAACCTCAAAAAAACAGGACCTGGGATTTGAACCCAGGTCCTTTACCTGACCAATGTGATCCAAAACCAGCTGAGCCACTGCGCACGCTTGGTAGCTATCCACAACAACATGGTTTTGTTATCATCCAGTAAAACAAATTAAATTAAAGCAAAAAATTGCCCTTGGCCGGATTCGAACCCAGGCCTCTCATCATGCTGTACGCGCACCAAAATCACCAGAGCACTCATGCCCTTGTGAAACATAAACGCAATATATATAATATAAAATAAGTAAACATTTGAATTCTGGATTTCGCGCCAGATCACTTTATCTTCTTCCTTGAATTCGCAGGTTTTCCTGCGAATTTATTTACGATTTTTCTTGCGTTTTAAAACCTGCGAATCACAAACTCCATACAAACAGTGAAATTTCATGAAATTAACAATGCCATTGAGTTCCTAATGACATTTACGATCCTTCCATGTCTTTAGAATTCATTTATCTTGGCTAAGTGGTAAAACCCTAAAAGAGGCCGAAAACCCTAACAATGGCCAATCTTCAATCCTGCGTCAAAACTCAAATTAAACTGCCCAGAAACATTCACTAGCTTGTTACAAACACGAAAATATAATCAAATACAATTTATATTGCACAAATATATGAAAACGAGAAATTCATAAAGGGGTAAGAAGTTTGATTTGGTTTGAGCAATTCACGGGTTTTGAGATGCGTATGACTATTGCTACATGATCAGTGATGTTCAAGGAAGAGATTGATGCCCTTAATTCACCTGAAAAGCCACAAAAAATTAGAATCCGAATTTCAAATTTTTGATGAATTTTGAAATTGCAAAACTTATCCTTGAGGCTGTGAATTCGTCAATAGGGCTTAGCTTAATGTTGTTTATATATCACCCAATGAATTTAGGTCAAAACTTTCAGCAAACCTATGGATTTTTGGACCTTGGGAGATTGAAAAAGATGTGATATTAAAACTTGAATATTCTTTGATGCTATTTTGGTATGATCTGAATTATATTGGTATCAATCAAGCTTAAATGAGTTTTAAGACCTTCTAGAATCCAAATCTTTTCCCAATATATGACTTTCATATTTTATTTCAATTTAATTTGTATTTTAATGAATAAAATTCAAATAAATATCAAATAAAATATAAAAAATCAGAAAATATGTGGGTTGGGTCGTGCTTGATGACTTTGTAAAGATTGGATGGCAATTTGGTGTGCTCATTTAGCAAAAATTGGTTTTAAGGCCTTATTTGCTTCATAAACTTCCCAAATATTTCCCAACTTTGCAAGGGCACAAATCCTTCAATTTTAATGCTATGAAGGTGTTCTTGGACATTTTGGAAATCTTAAAGAGTCCTTTAACCAACCTCTTTGGTCTCATGTCCATATCTTTTACCATTCTCAAGTTATGCTCTTTGGAAGTTGTTCACTTTTTGTTGACTTTTAAAAGGACCTGTAATGTCTTAGCTCATACCTTCCAAATGAAGCATTTTTGGGCTTGGCTTGTGAGACACAAAGTTGTAGAGAATTCAATTTCCTTCAAAATGAGCTTTGGATGGAAATTTTTTGATGAAGAATGTGAAAGTTATGGCTGGTCAAAGTTCAGTTGACTTTTCCTATGAAAACCCTAATTTGGAAACTCCTGATTCTTGATGATCTGATATCTCCTTGATGAATCATGATCAACCCTTGATCAAATGATGAATTTTACTTCATATACTTGATGTTGGAAAAATCATGAAGTTTGACTTTGGTTTGACCACAGTTGACCTCAGTTTGACTTTTTGACTGCCTTGCCTGATTTTAACCCTTCTGATCATCCGACTGAGCAAATCTTTTGAAAAAGTCTTGAAACTTGACATGGAGATTCTTGAACACATGTAGGATGCTATGAAGCTCACTTAAAGTCTTGGAAGTCCATTTAGCCTGATAAAAGTCAAAACCCTAGTTTAAGATGCATTGCTTAGGAGGATGCATTGTCTGAGGGAATTGTCAAACTTTCTGACTAATTGTGAACCCTGTGAACCTCATGAGATGTCTTGTGAACATTGTGAACCTTGTGAACCTCTTGGGACAAAATGTATTGTCTTGTGGAGGGCAAATTTTGGGGTGCAACAGCTTCCCCTGTTCAATTTTCTGAAACCTGAGGGGTTAGATTGGTATATGTGTCATTCGTGACCTAGAAGGTTGAAGGGGATTGAACACAAAAGCTCAAACATTTGCACTCGCCGGTGCATAAAGTAACACTGATGATTAGTTGTATATTCTTGAGTGGGCTTGAAGATGCCACTTGGAAAAAACTGGAGATGGGCTTAGAGATGCCATCTAAAGTATCAGGATGTGATGATGTCTTTATGTTGATACTGGATATCAGTACTAGGTCTTCGTATAGGCCATCTCTGAATCGTTTATGAAACATGGTTTGAATTGTTGAATAGACCAGTAGAAATAAATCTTCGTGACGATTATCTCTTCTGGGAATACCTTGGATTAGGGAATGGGTCTTTGTATAGACCGTTTGCCTACTCTCCAAGGACAAAAGAATATCAGGATTAATTCTTCTGAAAAAATATCTTGAACTAGGGAATGGATCTTTGTACATATCGTTTGCCTACTATTCAAGAGCCAATAGATTAAATCTTCTGAAAATATCTTGAACTAGGTGTCGCTCCCGGGATTTTCATCCTAGTACAAACGCGAAAGTGGCGCGGAAAGGTAGAGTCGCCAGCCAGACATTTTTATCCCAAAGGAGTGGGAAAGGTAATGTTGCACAAACCTAAGGAAGAAGGAAAAGGACGAGGTCCTGCGAACCAAAGATCGGGGTTCGGGAGTCGGTTACGACCTGGGAAGGTATTAGCACCCCAGATCGTCCGTCGTACCCGACGGGATCCACGCTTGCTTGCTTGTTTCAAAGGGTGAGAAATAAGAATGCTGCTGAAATGAAATAATGGCTATCTGGAATGGAATGGAAAATGAGAAATAAACTAAAATAAGAAAATGAGAATAAAAAGGGGGAAATGTAGGGAAAATAAAGAATGTGCTCGAACGGGCCCTACCCCGCTGCCTACGTACCTCATCGGGATAATGAGGATCAGAGTCGACGTAGTTCGCCTAACCTAGGCGGGAACTATTTGTTTGTGTTTTTTATGCTGGAACTGCGTATGTCTATGCTCAGGTGTTGCAGGCTCGTCTGGTACGAGTGCGTTAACCGTCTTGCATGCGAGACAAGTAGTCGCAAGTTCGCGTTGTGAGTGAATGAGATGAGAAGAGAAGTTCCCGCAGGATAGTCGTTTATTGTTTGTTTTTGTCTTTTATGAGTTTTGTATGAATTTGGCACAAGGAAGTGAATTCAAACTCTTTTCCATGGAATGTACACTTGACTCTACATTCCAAGATGGAATAATAGAACAAGCATACCCAGCAAGGAGAATTTATCCAAGACTGGTTTCCTAGGATTAGGGCTTAAGTTCACTGGCTTGTTGAACTTTATTAAGTGTTTTTGTTGCTTTTGTGAAGAAGTATCTTTTAAGTTTTCTTTGTGAACAATTCCTTGATGAGACTTGTGCATCATGATAAACAAACTTACACCACTCCAAGATGGAATGAATGCAAGTGCTTCATGGAATAAGGCTATACACAAGGAATCATTTCACTTATTAAGTGTTTTTGGATTTTGTTTGAAGATGAGAAGAGAACGACTCAAATTGGAAAAGGAAAAATCTAATGGGACTAAGACTCAATCCTAATTTTATTGATTTATTTAAGAGGTCCTAATGGTTAGTGAGGTTTTCTAATCCTAATGACAAAAAGGAAAAGAAGAAAAGAGAGCTTAGAAATCAACTTACTTCCTAAGGAAGGTAAGTTGTTTCTAAAGAAAAGGGAAAGCCTAAAAGAAAAGCACAAAGTGCTAAGGCAAACCAAATTAAAATGCATAAGAGATAGGAATGAAGTAATGCTTACCTCAATCTTCCCCCCTACAAAACAAAAGTTAGCATGACAATGCATATTGAAAGTAAAATCGAAGCATGAAAGCGATTAAGTACCATAAACATCCTAGAATGGAACTAGGGTTAAAAATAAGACCTAAGTCTAAAGGTAAAGGTACCTAAAGGTTACATGACTTCTAAAGTCAGTAGCTACATGTTATAGGTCCCTAAGGATGCCAGGATACCTTACAAGATCAAACTATGTCAAACTATGTACAAAAAGTTCTCCTAAGTTCACATGAATGCAAATTAAGGCTCATGGATGAAGTACGAAGACATATGGCTTACAAACATGAATTAATACATGAGATGAACATAAAAGTCAGTATTGAATGCTTATGAAGATGTGTGAATGAATATACAATCATGGATGCAATGGATTAGGCATATGGAGCAATGAGAAGAAAATGTGAGATGAAATGGAATAAACATCGCATAAGACCGCACATGATGAAAGTTAAGGAAGTATGGCATGTGAATATGCATGAAATGATTATGGGTCAGTAGCATACAAGGTATGAGATGCAATGAGAATGCATGAATAGGCATTAATGGTTTCCACATAATTCAAGTTAAACATGAGAAGAGATTAACAAACCGTTTAAGTTAAACTAAATCACATAAGTATGCATTTGAAACACTAAAACAAACCAAAAGAGTATGGTTCAAAAAGTGGACTATAACTAGAATTAAGGACATGCAAATGACCTATAATTAACTCCTAAAAGTTACCAAAAAGTTTCTCAAGAGAATGGCATGAATGCCTTCTTAAAACTTAGGTTATGCTACACATAAACACATGAATCAACCTAGGATCTAGGTGACATGGAAAAATAGCAAAAAGCCTTTAAAAATTATGAAATTAAATCCCTGGAATAATAACATCATTATCTTACAATGTACAAAAGGATTCTACAAAATTATGCACCAAAGTGCCAAAACAATTCCTTGACTAGCAAGGTTACAAAACAAGATCATCCATAAACAACCCCACAAAGTGGATCAAAAAGGGCACTAAAAATTATGAAAAAAAATGCCTAATGAGCATCAAAATGTCACAAATTACAGTGCTTAATCATACACAAAAAATAGGTTTCACACCTATGAGGAAAAATCGATTTCGGTCCCTTATGCCAAAACCTTCCCTTTTGGGACAGCTTGTGAACTAAAATCCAAATAAAATATTAAAACCACCCAAATCTGGAAATAAAAAATATGACAAATTAATTAAGAGGATGAGGACCATTCGTGAATTTTTCCAGAATTTTATCTCACCTAAAACTATTTTTAATAAATGTTACGAAACGGGTGAAAAAGTGGATTTTAAGGGGAAGTGAAAGGAAATGATCTTAACGGTTCTTAACCTAATTCCTAAGTTCCGAAATCGATACATATCATTAATAATCACAAATATAACCAATGCCTCAGGTGGGAGGGCTCAGATGCATCTTAAATTATATGGTCCTAAGCCGCATACGACTAAAATGGTGCATAAAAGTCGAAAAAAGCTTGAAATCACTTACTTGATCGAAGTACCGATTCTTCACATAAAAGAAATCCGAAAAAATTCCCCAAGCAAGGTCTTATAGTCTCCTATGAGCAAAATAAATGCCCATCCTCCATATTTGCTTTATGAAGCTTCGCCATAATCGAAATCGATTCAAATCGATCAAAAAACGTGAATGAACCATTTTCATCCATAATTGATCCAAAACGATTAATTAAAATTAATATCAAAATTTAATTAGCATTATCAAGAGCTAAAAAGGATATTGATATCAACCAAAAATTCTTATAAAATATTTAACCATGATTAACAAGAAAATTAGTTAACCATTTCTAAGAAAACTAATAATAATAAAGAAAATAAGAGATGTATGTGAAAATAGGAGGATCTGCATATTAAATCCAATGGGCCCATAATGCATTATCCAGCGCAGACGGGGGTGCGGGTGTAAAACGAAGGGTCCAAATAGAATTTTCATGGGCTCTGAGCCCAATTCCATATGCTGATGATGCAGAGGGGGTACGAACGGAATTTCTGGGGTGGTGATAGTGAGTCTATGGAGAAAAAAAAATTGAAGCCCAATCCAATCTCAAGAATCATAACCCTAATAAAATTACTAGACAAACAAAAAGCAAGTCTTCTCCTTCCTCAGAGATTAACGCCGTCACTGCCTTTTCTCCTTCACCTAGCGATCTCTCTTCTCCGAAAACTCTCATCCCCTTACACCACCGGTCTCACAATAACCACCGCCGGCCTCATTTCTCATCATCTTCTCGCCGAAGAACAAACCGCGCCGACAACACATACTCGAAAATCACACAAACGCCTCACTCTTCTTCGTCTCAGACGCGCCGCCGGTACACTCCTCTCCGCCGAAGAACATCCCACAGTAGGTACTCCTCCGCTACCGTAGCTTCACTCACCTTCATCTTAGCATATTGTATCTCTTGACCTCGTGAGAACAACAAATCGAAACCAAACACATTGGCGTTGTTCCGATGACCTTCGCAATGAGAAATGATGACGCCGATTGCTCGAGCTCAGGTTCGTAACCTCCACCCAATCCTTCTTTTCCGAACCCTCTCTTCATCCTTCGTCTACCTCTGATTCGTGATTTTGTATTAAATCTTGCAATTAATTGTTGGTATTGTAGTATGATGAATTACATGATTGTAATAGAGATGCTACGGGTTCTTGATGATGACGATGGAATTGTTGATGACGTTGACCTGTCGAAGATGAAGACTGTTGGAGGCTTGTTGCTGCAAGCGAGGGAGTGATTGGGGCTGAAATTGCTGAATGGTTCTGAGATTGGAGTTTTCGGTTATGCCGTTTTCTGTTTTGGAGAAGTATTCAAGATTGATATTGATTTGAAGATGATCCCAATTGAGGATTGATGAATATTAAGGAATGGTGATGAAGATTGATCTTGGATATTGTGATCAGAGATGATGACGAAGGAAATTCCAAGGAGGAACAATGTTGTGATGATGCCGCACATCAAGGTACTCTCAATTCTGAAATACTTCCCTTTTCTTCTTGAATTTTTTGTGATTTCTGAGCTGTGATTTCTCAGTTGCAGGTTGTGTTGATGGACAATGCTTTTATAAGAGGAGTGATGATTCTGAAGTTTTTGTGAAGAGTCCATGAAGGTGAGGGTTGATGATGCAGGAGAATGATTGAGAGAGTTGAAGATTGAGGAAATGGTGATCATTTCATAGATTGAGAGGGAGAGGTTGAAGAAGATTCAACGAAATTGGAGTCTCAAAAAAATGCCTCAGAGTTCTGGTTTTTTTGCCAATTCTGTTATGCAGTTCTTCTAGAGTTTTTTTTTTTTGATTGAAGCCCCCTTTTCTGTTATGCAAAATCCGTCCCTTTTGTAACTGTCTTTTCCTGTTATATATATAACTGTTTTCTGGTTTGCAGTTTGTATAAAATTAATCTCTATTTTTTTTCTATTATTTCTATTATTTTTGGGATGTGAAAATAGGTATTGGGCTTAGAACTTCTCCTTTTTTCTTTTGGATAATTATCAATGACTTCTCAGATGGTTAAGAAAGGATGGAAATTTGGTAAAAAGTGGTTTATGGTAATTGGGTAAAAAATTGAACTTGGGTCCCAAAAATATGGTATTGGTTTAAAAGGGTGGTTCAAAATGAATTATGAATGATGGATCTAATTGAAATGAAATACGAGAAATTAAAGATGGTAGCCATGGATTTAAAAGGATAATGGGCTTATATTTGAAATGGATAGTAAATAAAAACTTAAAATGATAATTGGAAGTTGAATGAGATTTTCCAAATAAATTGAACCCACGCACTTTCTATCCCCCAACTTGAAACAAATTCTTGCCCCAAGAATACTAATACGCCTCCGGAATCCGATCTCTTATACCAAGAACCTCAATATACCTTTCTCAAGAGACCTTTTAATTCACGCCAATTACCTCCTGATATGACACTTTCGAATAGTCCTCTAAATAAGAAAACCTTGAAGTTTGATGACCTTCTGAATAGGAAAATGCTTTCGATGATGTGAACTCGACATTTGCCTCATCTTGAGCTTAATTGCCAGATAGATCATTTATGAATATAAGAATTCAAAATACCAGGAAAATTCTTTAATCACATGCCTTAAGGATCCATGAAATGTATGATTATGATGTTATGATAAAAATGGAGAAACGCAGATGAATACGAAGCAAGCCAGTTACGGTAAAAAGAATGAGGGCAAATTTTGAGGTATTACAGCTGCCCCTATTCAATCATCTGCAAACCTGAACGAATAATTGCAACAGCTTTTAGACGTTCAAGGTGTGGAGTGATTGAATATTCGAATAAAACCTGAAAATTTGCACACTGAGGGTAATGGAAACGCCATCTGCCCATTTATTTATTTATATTTTTGTTTTTGACCTCTGAATAGGTAACGGAGATAGAACCAGGTGGAGATATGCTAGGAAGAATGCCATCTTCGAATGACAACTCACAAGGGATCCTCGGGTCCAATACTAAAAATCAACCTTGAATAGAAACACGATAGTATATCGGCCGCAGGCGATAACCATTGACAACAAAGACTGACCTCGGACAGACTTTGCAAAAGAGACAAACTGACCTCAATCAATAAGCTCGAAAAGTGAACCATTATTCTCGAATAATAGCCACAACAACAAGACCAACCTCGGAAGGACTTGAAGAAAAGAAATGTCATCCTCGAATGACAAATCAAAAGATCCTCGGATCTAACACGAAACCATCCTCGAATGGAGACGCGAAAAAAATGAGACTGTTGAAACAAAACTCAAGTACGAGACCATTGTACTTAAATGGAGACTCGAAAGGAACGGGATCGTTGTACTTAAACGAGAGCCCAAAACGCAACCGTTGTACTGAAACGGAGACGCGAAAAAATGAGACTGTTGTACTGAAACAAGACTCAAAGACGAGACCATTGTACTTAAATGGAGACTCGAAAGGAAACGGGATCGTTGTACTTAAACGAGAGCCCGAGAAAACAGGATCATTGTACTTAAATGATAACCTGAGATGCGACCGTTGTACTGAAACGGAGACGCGAAAGAATGAGACTGTTGTACTGAAACAAGACTCAAATACGAGACCATTGTACTTAAATGGAGACTCGAAAGGAATGGGATCGTTGTACTTAAACGAGAGCCCAAAACGCAACCGTTGTACTGAAACGGAGACGCGAAAAAATGAGACTGTTGTACTGAAACAAGACTCAAAGACGAGACCATTGTACTTAAATGGAGACTCGAAAGGAACGGGATCGTTGTACTTAAACGAGAGCCCAAAACGCAACCGTTGTACTGAAACGGAGACGCGAAAAAATGAGACTGTTGTACTGAAACAAGACTCAAATACGAGACCATTGTACTTAAATGGAGACTCGAATGAAATGGGATCGTTGTACTTAAACGAGAGCCCGAGATACGACCGTTGTACTGAAACGGAGGCATGAGAACATGAGATTGTTGTACTTAAACAATACTCAACTGGGGATAACAACAAGACTTGGTAGAAGTAACCACCCTGGGAAATGAAGTTGCATTCTGTGGGGAACACTTCAATCTGATTGGAGATGCAACGGGTCTTATGTAATATACCTCAAAACTGGCCCATGCTGACATGCATATGTTTGGATTTATGGCGTAATGCTCCATGATGATGGAAATGCTACGCTTTGGAGGATGCAAATGTAATGATTGTGCGTATGCAAATGCAAAGAGATCTTCTGACAAGAAGACGGCAAGTATCCCAGATGGCTTGACTGGGGAGAAACGATGATCACTGCATTGATCAGGTTCATCCTGATGAGGAGGAAACAACTCTGCGGGGAAAACTGTTAATAATTCACCGGCTTTGAACAGCCGCCACTGCCAAAAATAAATTGGACTTTGAGATTGGAGTGCCAAGACCTTGCTGGAGATGGACTATTCTTGAACTCTGGTGAGGAAGTGAGGACCTCCTGACTTGGCGGAGAACCAAAGGCATGACACTGTTGAGGAATCAAACTGCTGGGGGGAATGACACTCCTTATACTACCGAGAACTGCCCCTGTCTGAAGGGAAACTCCTGCTTGGGGATGACATCCACCTTCTGCTGCCTTGCTGGGAGAGATTTCAACTTCCACTTTACTGGGGATGACAGATAATGTCAATGATAAAGCTTCCCGCTGAAGATAAGAGCTCAAGTTGCCACTTGCTGGGGATAAAAGATAAATCCTCTCATGTTGGGAATGAGAGATGTAAGGCGTCTCATGCCGGTGATGAGAGGCGATGACCCTTCTTCTTAAGAAGTAACCTTCCATGAGACTTGCTAAGGAACCTTGATCGATGAAGTCCGCAGATGAAACAACTCTTGCAGTGTTGTGCTGACAATGGTTTTGCCCCTAACCCTGGGTTGATAGGTTGCCGACTAATCATGAGTGAACAATGGTTCTTTGCAATTTCCAAACTCGCCTCAAATTAAGGTCCGTCAGAAGTAAATGTCTCAAGAGGATTTTACAGAAAACATGGCATATGAAATGCCTCAGTGTCTTCAAACTCTTGGAGAGATTCATCGGATCTCGAAATAACTGCCTCAGACTGCATGGTCTGTGAAAGAAATTGTCTCGCAAGGATTCAGGAAGAACTTCATATCACTGTGAGATAGTGTGTCCTAGTGTTTTGAATCTTGGGTAGGTGCTTCTGATTAACTGTCTTCAGGAGAAAGTAACTTCCAGTGCTCTTGGGGTGGCCTGCCCCAGTACGAGCCTTGAAGTGATCACCTCTGAATGACTGTGCTCTGAAGAAAACACCTAGATCAATTGTTCTTTGAGAGATTGGATCTTGAAGTAATTGCCCCAGTTTGGCTAAAATTTGAATGCATGCATCAGACTAATGGCTCTTTGAGAGATTTGAATCTCGAAGTGATTGCCCCGTCTTGGCTGAACTTTGAAGATATTGCTCGACATGACTTCCCCAGATTAGTTGGCTCTTACCACAACTGTTGGGAAAGTCCCTACTCAATGGAGTTTTCTTGAAAAGTGCACCTCGACAGATTGTCCTTCAGAAGTTTCAGACTTCTCAACTTGGCAAGATTAAGCTTCTGGACTGAAGTTTCGTATGTGAATTTTTATGATGCCCAACAAATGTATGCAAGCAGAAAATGTTTATTCTAAGAATGAAAATTCTAATGCAACACACATACTAATCTTGAAGTTTTACTGAAAAAGATGTCGCTAACCTTGGTGAGCGAATCACTGGTTAAGATACGACATAAAATTTGTTTGAATAATAAAAAGCATGCACATGCAACACCAACAAGGATCTTTCAACACCACTCATAGGAGTCAGGAACGCGGTCTCGTGGTAGTATGCTCTCAAAAATAACCCTGTTTCAGTTAGGACTTTTGAGGTTTGTATCGTGGCCCGGTTCACGGTTATAGAAACAAAAGATATAGGCTCGAATTTTATATGTGCCCACCCATCTTCGTGATATTCTCCATTCCTATGTTCAGCTAGCTTGGCACAAGCGCTCACCTTTCGAAAAGGGTTTTGTGATGGTTGAGGAACCAATTACACTAACGGTTTAAGCACCAATCAGGTTGTTGTTGGGAGTCAGCCACCGCTATTGTCTTTTGTGTCTGTATCACACGACTTTGTTCTTGTTCAAGGATCTTTCTTGTGAAATCCTTTTCGTTTTTCTCTTTTGCATTATTTTGCTTATCCCTAACTTTTGCCTGGACTGATTCTTGTGAATCTTTGATTGTGAAGTCTAGCGGGATGCCCTAATTTTTGCCTAAGTCGCTTGTTTTCAAGTTTCGACTTAGCGGGCTCTTTCATCATCATTTTTTCCTTAATTATTTTTTTGAACAAATCGTGTGACACTGTCTGTCTTGATTGCTTTGAAAGGGTCGTGACAACCTCATTCTCTGGTCAATGATTAATAACCAATGTGGTTTCCGGTCTTTGGACTCTTGATTTGGATAACCATTGTAGTTTCTGGTCTTTGGACCTCTTGATTTGGTACAACGAAAGGTAATGGATCCTCAGATGTACACTCCTTTTTGAAATTTGAACGCTCGGTCAAACTAACTGACGCCTATCCTGCCCCTGGGTTAAATGCAAGGTTTTTTTTTATGCGAAAAGAAACTCCTACTTCAAGGCTCAAATGGGTTGGCGAGGGTCTATCTCCCTTATATCTCCGGTGTTTAGGATTTGAAACAATGCCTGTACATCATCAACATGGTCTTTCTCAAAAGCACACAATTAGAGATTTTTGCGTTTTCATTTCGTCATCCTCCCTGATAGAGTTTAAGCTCAACAGTTGGTATTGCAATGCACATACACAAAATCATGAGTGAATACGAATGGATTACTTCAAGAAAAACATGTGCGTTATATTATGAGTAACATTCAAAAATAAATAAGTTTCATGCATGCATACAAATGTTTAAACAAACAATATAAACTACAAATGAAAATGCAGTAAAGAAGCTGAACATTGCCGTCATTAAGGAGACTTAACTCCGTCTGGACTTATTGCTTCTGCAGATGCCCTTGCAAACTAGGAGGTCCATTTGATGGGGAAACTTTAATATGTGAGCAGACTTTCTGGCATGATGGCCTTTGAGTCGATCAAATTTTGCACCTTGTCTTCACTTTTGCCTCTGAAAGACTTGCAGTCTTCAATTAAAAGGCCAGGTGCCCCAGAATGGTAATCATACTTTGCATTGAAACCCCAAAGGAAGCTTTGTCGGAGATGATCCTGATGCAATTAGCTCAACCAACTTGAATCTGAGAAAATGAGGAAACTTGTTACATGTACGACATCAGAATATGATCACACTTCTTCTCAAATTGTTTTGGCCTTTACCCATATGCTTTGGTCCTAGGACTCTCTTGGGAAGCTCAGGTTGGATGCTGACAAATGACATCTGGAGGGAAGAGGTTGATAAAGTTAATAGATAAGGTTGCTCGGAAAGATCTTGCACGATCTCCTGCCTACGTATCTCCATTGACCAATGGAGAATCAGAGCAGCGTAGTTCCCCTCACTAGGGATGAAAATAGCTTCGTTCAGAATTTTCATAACCAAGCTAATCCGAGTCTTCATCTGGTTGACTTCCTGTTTCAGCAGATTTTGATTCTGAAATAAGGTTTACACCTCTGTCCTGAATGGCCTCAGCTGTGTCTTCCTTTCGGTTACCTCCGCCCGAAGTTGCTTCAGATATATACCTTGATGACTGTGATTCAAGTTGTCCATTCTGATGAGAAATCAAGTCAGGAAAAGAATTTGTCTCTGAACACCTGTCAAGAATGCAAGGATGTATGCAAATGCCATGTTCAATTATTTCTGAGGAATCTATCTGCTTTGATTCAAATTTTGATACAGAAAGATCCAACAGCATGATTCAGATATGTGATCCTCAGAAATAACTGAACATGTGTGTAGAAATGCCATGATGTCATGTATGCAACAGACGTGTGATCAATGATCCGATGTTGGTGCCGGTGTTGAGCAATGAGTCAAATGTCTGAATACAACCATAATAGCAGCACCATCTCTGTACAGAACCCCATAACTGAGAACCCAATAACTGTAAAACTGGATCACATAATAGCATAATCACTGATGGTGTTGAAGCTGAACAACGAGCCAAGTGTCTGTGGAGAGTCATAATAGCAGTCACAATATCAGGGTCACCATGGTAATCACAGTAACAATCTCTCTAAATAGAAATCCCGAATCTCAAAATCGAAGAACCATAAAACACTGAACAATACTGGCAAAGTGGGTATGTTGAAGTTTAGGGTTCCTGCAAACCTGTAAACCCCTCCCAATCTCACGGGTGTGCTACTCGGGTCAACATCACGGACTCTCAAAGCCGAATAGCAATAATACGTTCACCATTTCCGAGAAGTGGCTCATGACCAGATCAGGGAATCGGTTTGGCATTATGTACTACTCAGGGAGGCCTCAGCTGAGTCCAAGGAAACAAGCATCCCTCATAAGTCCTCAGCTTCAAGCACTGAGTCGAGAAACAATAGTACATTCATCCCGAAGGGTACAATACTATCGTCATACGAACAGTTTGCTTTAACTGAATTCCTATGAGAGAACCAGGCCATCCTATGCGAGTTCCCAGTGGGCCCTCGGATGCGAGTGGGTTTGCCAACAAATGTGGTCTGCCACTGTCATCACTGGAGAGGGATGTTTCCACAAAGGTTCTCAATGATCGGTCCCTTGACTGCACATAACTATCAAGGTAGCGTATTGCCCCAGAAAGATTCCGGAACCAATACATTCCCGAGAAGGTCGCAAGTCAAGGTGTGGAACTCACTACTACCAACATAGCAAGATGCCATGAAGCCAAAGTGGAACCACTCTAAGTCCTAGGGTGCACTCAAGCCGGGTAGTTGGCTTATCTCACAGTAACTCCCAACCCACAGAAAAAATGAAAACCAGCACAGCCAGACAGTCCAGTATAATATGATGCATGGAAAATAAAATACTGAAAGCGGTAAATAAATGCGATAAAGTAAAGCTGTAAATAAAACTGTAAATAAAAACAGTAAAGCTAAACTAAAGCACTCAGCAACAAACATATATATAAACAACCAAAGAAGCAAAACCAAACAGGCGCTAGGATTGACTCTACAAGGGAAACCGGAAGAATCAGGTTATATCCCCAGCAGAGTCGCCAGCTGTCGCTCCCGGGATTTTCATCCTAGTACAAACGCGAAAGTGGCGCGGAAAGGTAGAGTCGCCAGCCAGACATTTTTATCCCAAAGGAGTGGGAAAGGTAATGTTGCACAAACCTAAGGAAGAAGGAAAAGGACGAGGTCCTGCGAACCAAAGATCGGGGTTCGGGAGTCGGTTACGACCTGGGAAGGTATTAGCACCCCAGATCGTCCGTCGTACCCGACGGGATCCACGCTTGCTTGCTTGTTTCAAAGGGTGAGAAATAAGAATGCTGCTGAAATGAAATAATGGCTATCTGGAATGGAATGGAAAATGAGAAATAAACTAAAATAAGAAAATGAGAATAAAAAGGGGGAAATGTAGGGAAAATAAAGAATGTGCTCGAACGGGCCCTACCCCGCTGCCTACGTACCTCATCGGGATAATGAGGATCAGAGTCGACGTAGTTCGCCTAACCTAGGCGGGAACTATTTGTTTGTGTTTTTTATGCTGGAACTGCGTATGTCTATGCTCAGGTGTTGCAGGCTCGTCTGGTACGAGTGCGTTAACCGTCTTGCATGCGAGACAAGTAGTCGCAAGTTCGCGTTGTGAGTGAATGAGATGAGAAGAGAAGTTCCCGCAGGATAGTCGTTTATTGTTTGTTTTTGTCTTTTATGAGTTTTGTATGAATTTGGCACAAGGAAGTGAATTCAAACTCTTTTCCATGGAATGTACACTTGACTCTACATTCCAAGATGGAATAATAGAACAAGCATACCCAGCAAGGAGAATTTATCCAAGACTGGTTTCCTAGGATTAGGGCTTAAGTTCACTGGCTTGTTGAACTTTATTAAGTGTTTTTGTTGCTTTTGTGAAGAAGTATCTTTTAAGTTTTCTTTGTGAACAATTCCTTGATGAGACTTGTGCATCATGATAAACAAACTTACACCACTCCAAGATGGAATGAATGCAAGTGCTTCATGGAATAAGGCTATACACAAGGAATCATTTCACTTATTAAGTGTTTTTGGATTTTGTTTGAAGATGAGAAGAGAACGACTCAAATTGGAAAAGGAAAAATCTAATGGGACTAAGACTCAATCCTAATTTTATTGATTTATTTAAGAGGTCCTAATGGTTAGTGAGGTTTTCTAATCCTAATGACAAAAAGGAAAAGAAGAAAAGAGAGCTTAGAAATCAACTTACTTCCTAAGGAAGGTAAGTTGTTTCTAAAGAAAAGGGAAAGCCTAAAAGAAAAGCACAAAGTGCTAAGGCAAACCAAATTAAAATGCATAAGAGATAGGAATGAAGTAATGCTTACCTCAATCTTCCCCCCTACAAAACAAAAGTTAGCATGACAATGCATATTGAAAGTAAAATCGAAGCATGAAAGCGATTAAGTACCATAAACATCCTAGAATGGAACTAGGGTTAAAAATAAGACCTAAGTCTAAAGGTAAAGGTACCTAAAGGTTACATGACTTCTAAAGTCAGTAGCTACATGTTATAGGTCCCTAAGGATGCCAGGATACCTTACAAGATCAAACTATGTCAAACTATGTACAAAAAGTTCTCCTAAGTTCACATGAATGCAAATTAAGGCTCATGGATGAAGTACGAAGACATATGGCTTACAAACATGAATTAATACATGAGATGAACATAAAAGTCAGTATTGAATGCTTATGAAGATGTGTGAATGAATATACAATCATGGATGCAATGGATTAGGCATATGGAGCAATGAGAAGAAAATGTGAGATGAAATGGAATAAACATCGCATAAGACCGCACATGATGAAAGTTAAGGAAGTATGGCATGTGAATATGCATGAAATGATTATGGGTCAGTAGCATACAAGGTATGAGATGCAATGAGAATGCATGAATAGGCATTAATGGTTTCCACATAATTCAAGTTAAACATGAGAAGAGATTAACAAACCGTTTAAGTTAAACTAAATCACATAAGTATGCATTTGAAACACTAAAACAAACCAAAAGAGTATGGTTCAAAAAGTGGACTATAACTAGAATTAAGGACATGCAAATGACCTATAATTAACTCCTAAAAGTTACCAAAAAGTTTCTCAAGAGAATGGCATGAATGCCTTCTTAAAACTTAGGTTATGCTACACATAAACACATGAATCAACCTAGGATCTAGGTGACATGGAAAAATAGCAAAAAGCCTTTAAAAATTATGAAATTAAATCCCTGGAATAATAACATCATTATCTTACAATGTACAAAAGGATTCTACAAAATTATGCACCAAAGTGCCAAAACAATTCCTTGACTAGCAAGGTTACAAAACAAGATCATCCATAAACAACCCCACAAAGTGGATCAAAAAGGGCACTAAAAATTATGAAAAAAAATGCCTAATGAGCATCAAAATGTCACAAATTACAGTGCTTAATCATACACAAAAAATAGGTTTCACACCTATGAGGAAAAATCGATTTCGGTCCCTTATGCCAAAACCTTCCCTTTTGGGACAGCTTGTGAACTAAAATCCAAATAAAATATTAAAACCACCCAAATCTGGAAATAAAAAATATGACAAATTAATTAAGAGGATGAGGACCATTCGTGAATTTTTCCAGAATTTTATCTCACCTAAAACTATTTTTAATAAATGTTACGAAACGGGTGAAAAAGTGGATTTTAAGGGGAAGTGAAAGGAAATGATCTTAACGGTTCTTAACCTAATTCCTAAGTTCCGAAATCGATACATATCATTAATAATCACAAATATAACCAATGCCTCAGGTGGGAGGGCTCAGATGCATCTTAAATTATATGGTCCTAAGCCGCATACGACTAAAATGGTGCATAAAAGTCGAAAAAAGCTTGAAATCACTTACTTGATCGAAGTACCGATTCTTCACATAAAAGAAATCCGAAAAAATTCCCCAAGCAAGGTCTTATAGTCTCCTATGAGCAAAATAAATGCCCATCCTCCATATTTGCTTTATGAAGCTTCGCCATAATCGAAATCGATTCAAATCGATCAAAAAACGTGAATGAACCATTTTCATCCATAATTGATCCAAAACGATTAATTAAAATTAATATCAAAATTTAATTAGCATTATCAAGAGCTAAAAAGGATATTGATATCAACCAAAAATTCTTATAAAATATTTAACCATGATTAACAAGAAAATTAGTTAACCATTTCTAAGAAAACTAATAATAATAAAGAAAATAAGAGATGTATGTGAAAATAGGAGGATCTGCATATTAAATCCAATGGGCCCATAATGCATTATCCAGCGCAGACGGGGGTGCGGGTTTAAAACGAAGGGTCCAAATAGAATTTTCATGGGCTCTGAGCCCAATTCCATATGCTGATGATGCAGAGGGGGTACGAACGGAATTTCTGGGGTGGTGATAGTGAGTCTATGGAGAAAAAAAAATTGAAGCCCAATCCAATCTCAAGAATCATAACCCTAATAAAATTACTAGACAAACAAAAAGCAAGTCTTCTCCTTCCTCAGAGATTAACGCCGTCACTGCCTTTTCTCCTTCACCTAGCGATCTCTCTTCTCCGAAAACTCTCATCCCCTTACACCACCGGTCTCACAATAACCACCGCCGACCTCATTTCTCATCATCTTCTCGCCGAAGAACAAACCGCGCCGACAACACATACTCGAAAATCACACAAACGCCTCACTCTTCTTCGTCTCAGACGCGCCGCCGGTACACTCCTCTCCGCCGAAGAACATCCCACAGTAGGTACTCCTCCGCTACCGTAGCTTCACTCACCTTCATCTTAGCATATTGTATCTCTTGACCTCGTGAGAACAACAAATCGAAACCAAACACATTGGCGTTGTTCCGATGACCTTCGCAATGAGAAATGATGACGCCGATTGCTCGAGCTCAGGTTCGTAACCTCCACCCAATCCTTCTTTTCCGAACCCTCTCTTCATCCTTCGTCTACCTCTGATTCGTGATTTTGTATTAAATCTTGCAATTAATTGTTGGTATTGTAGTATGATGAATTACATGATTGTAATAGAGATGCTACGGGTTCTTGATGATGACGATGGAATTGTTGATGACGTTGACCTGTCGAAGATGAAGACTGTTGGAGGCTTGTTGCTGCAAGCGAGGGAGTGATTGGGGCTGAAATTGCTGAATGGTTCTGAGATTGGAGTTTTCGGTTATGCCGTTTTCTGTTTTGGAGAAGTATTCAAGATTGATATTGATTTGAAGATGATCCCAATTGAGGATTGATGAATATTAAGGAATGGTGATGAAGATTGATCTTGGATATTGTGATCAGAGATGATGACGAAGGAAATTGCAAGGAGGAACAATGTTGTGATGATGCCGCACATCAAGGTACTCTCAATTCTGAAATACTTCCCTTTTCTTCTTGAATTTTTTGTGATTTCTGAGCTGTGATTTCTCAGTTGCAGGTTGTGTTGATGGACAATGCTTTTATAAGAGGAGTGATGATTCTGAAGTTTTTGTGAAGAGTCCATGAAGGTGAGGGTTGATGATGCAGGAGAATGATTGAGAGAGTTGAAGATTGAGGAAATGGTGATCATTTCATAGATTGAGAGGGAGAGGTTGAAGAAGATTCAACGAAATTGGAGTCTCAAAAAAATGCCTCAGAGTTCTGGTTTTTTTGCCAATTCTGTTATGCAGTTCTTCTAGAGTTTTTTTTTTTGATTGAAGCCCCCTTTTCTGTTATGCAAAATCCGTCCCTTTTGTAACTGTCTTTTCCTGTTATATATATAACTGTTTTCTGGTTTGCAGTTTGTATAAAATTAATCTCTATTTTTTTTCTATTATTTCTATTATTTTTGGGATGTGAAAATAGGTATTGGGCTTAGAACTTCTCCTTTTTTCTTTTGGATAATTATCAATGACTTCTCAGATGGTTAAGAAAGGATGGAAATTTGGTAAAAAGTGGTTTATGGTAATTGGGTAAAAAATTGAACTTGGGTCCCAAAAATATGGTATTGGTTTAAAAGGGTGGTTCAAAATGAATTATGAATGATGGATCTAATTGAAATGAAATACGAGAAATTAAAGATGGTAGCCATGGATTTAAAAGGATAATGGGCTTATATTTGAAATGGATAGTAAATAAAAACTTAAAATGATAATTGGAAGTTGAATGAGATTTTCCAAATAAATTGAACCCACGCACTTTCTATCCCCCAACTTGAAACAAATTCTTGCCCCAAGAATACTAATACGCCTCCGGAATCCGATCTCTTATACCAAGAACCTCAATATACCTTTCTCAAGAGACCTTTTAATTCACGCCAATTACCTCCTGATATGACACTTTCGAATAGTCCTCTAAATAAGAAAACCTTGAAGTTTGATGACCTTCTGAATAGGAAAATGCTTTCGATGATGTGAACTCGACATTTGCCTCATCTTGAGCTTAATTGCCAGATAGATCATTTATGAATATAAGAATTCAAAATACCAGGAAAATTCTTTAATCACATGCCTTAAGGATCCATGAAATGTATGATTATGATGTTATGATAAAAATGGAGAAACGCAGATGAATACGAAGCGAGCCAGTTACGGTAAAAAGAATGAGGGCAAATTTTGAGGTATTACACTAGGGAATGGATCTTTGTACAGACCGTTTGCCTACTATTCAAGACCAGATAGATGAAATCTTCTGGAAATATCCTGGATTAGGGAATGGATCTTTGTACAGACCGTTTGCCTACTCTCTGAGGAAAAAAGAGTGTCAGGATTGAATCTCCTGAAAATATCCTGGATTAGGGAATGGATCTTTGTACAGACCGTTTGCCTACTCTCCGTGGACATCTTGAGTAATGTATAGATCATTTCAGACCTGTTATGAATTGTTGATATTGTTTTATCTGCATATAACCATCCTGCAAGGAAAAGGTTAGTTTATGCAATACGTATGCATGCATGGCATGATGCATCTAAGTAAATGTATTATGTATTTATGATTATGTTATGATGTAAATGGTGTATGTATGAATCATGCAGCTTGAAGTGTCTGGATATCTTTGTAAAAAAACTGTTGGCTAGGGAAAATAAATCCCGATTCGTTGCTGAAGAATATGAGGAACTCGTTCCCGTCTTGTTTGATAGTATAGTATTTATAACTTCCCGTCTTCGTTCGTCGTACTTCTATTGAAGGAATAAGTTCTTGAGTATCCCGACTGAGGATAAAAGAGATGGACATAAATTCAAGGGGAGATGTAACTCAAAGTATCTATAATGATAGATTTGCCCTACTGGGGATTTGTAGTTGTTTTAGGGGACGAACCGGCGAAGCTTTGTTGAATTCCTACCTTCATTCGTCCTTAGTAAATACTATTACTGCATTTTCATGCATTTTCGGTAAACATCAATCATATTCAAAAGCATACATACATTCAAACACAACCAATGGATGTTTTCGCTTATGTAAATAGGGTAAAAGTAAATCTGGATTCAAAGATGAAATTTTATTTATATTACAAAGTGACCTATACATAGGCAAGTTTGTACAAGGAGACAGAAATCCTAGTAAGAGGAATTCGTCGTAAATTTTTTACAAAACAAAGAAAACAACTATGTGAGAAATAATCCTATCGAGTTTCAATTCTACTATTGCCATTATCTTCAAGTATCTCATCTTCTGCTGTTGAGACGGAAATGATTGGATTGATCTTTATCTGTAAGTAGCACAACTGGTTGGAGTTACATGGGTGATCCAAACGAGACATAGTCATACGCTTTAATCCCTAACTTTTGCCTGGATTGCCCTTTCGGGTTTTCAATCCACCGGGATACCCTTTTTTGCCCAAGTCGCCTTTTCAGGTTTTCGACTTGCCGGGTGTACATTTTTTTTATATATATCCCTAATTTTTGCCCGAACCCTTTTGGTTCGCCGGGATGCCCTTATTTTTGCCTAGGCCAGTCAACCTAGCGGGTCTCTTTTTATGTGTAGTATTTTTTAACTATGTCTGCGTTTACAGGCTATGGAAAGTCCTCACCATCCATAGTAGTAAGCATCATGGCACCTCCTGAGAATACTGTTTTGACCACAAATGGTCCTTCATATGTAGGAGTCCATTTGCTCCTAGGATCACCTTGTGGTAGTATGATACGTTTGATTACCAAGTCACCATCCTGATACACCTTTGGCTTAACCTTCTTATTAAAAGCTTTGATCATCCGTTTCTGGTACATCTGGCCATGACAAACAGTTGCCAACCTTTTCTCATCAATCAAATTTATTTGGTCAAGTCGAGTCTGAATCCACTCATCTTCATCAAAGCCTGCATCCTTCATGATTCTTAAGGAGGGTATCTGAACTTCAATGGGCAGAACTGCTTCCATACCATAGACTAAGGAGAATGGGGTTTCCCCTGTTGAAGTACGTATTGTAGTACGATAACCATGAAGAGCAAATGGTAACATCTCATGCCAATCCTTGTAAGTAACAACCATCTTCTGTAGAATCTTCTTGATGTTCTTATTAGCAGCTTCTGCTGCCCCATTCATCTTCGGACGATACAGAGAAGAATTGTGATGCTTAATCTTGAACTATGTGTAGAGATCAATAATCATAGTGTTGTTCAGATTAGAGCCATTGTCAGTAATAATCCTTTCAGGGATGCCATACCTACATATGAGATTATTCTTAATGAATCGAGCCACCACATTCTTAGTAACAGATGCAAATGAAGCTGCCTCCACCCACTTTGTGAAATAATCAATAGCAACCTGGATGAAACGATGCCCATTAGAAGCAGTAGGTTTGATTTCACCAATCATATCAATACCCCACATGGCAAAAGGCCAAGGAGCAGTCAACACATTCAATGGTGATGAAGGTATATGTACTTTATCAGCATAGATTTGACACTTGTGACATGTTCTGGAATGTTGATAGCAGTCAGCTTCCATGGTAGACCAATAGTAACCTGCTCTCAATATCTTCTTTGCCATGGTATGTCCACTAGAATGAGTGCCAAAAATCCCATCATGCATGTCTTCCATAATCTCAGTTGCTTCATTCTTATCCACACAACGAAGCAAAGTTGAATCATGATTGCGCTTGTACAAAATTCCATTACTCAAGAAGAACTTAGCAGAAAACCTCCTCAAAAACTTCTTATTTTTGATAGATGCCCCTTCAGGGAACTCCTGATCTTCAAGATATCTTTTCACTTCATAGAACCAAGGCTTTCCTTCTGCTTCTTCAATGTCAATCTCATTGCAGTATGCAGGCTTTTTAAATATATCAATAGTAATCTTGGGAGCTTCATAATCCCAGCTGATCTCAAACATAGATGCCATGGTGGCTAATGCATCTGCCAACTGATTTTCTTTTCGTGGAATATGTCCAAAGGTAATCTCTTCAAAATATGGGATCAAAGACAACACATGCTCTCTGTAAGGAATGAGATTATCATGTTTGGTATCCCAATCTCCTTTAATCTGACTTACTACTAGGGCTGAATCTCCATACACGTCCAGGAACTGAATCTTCATATCAATGGCAGCTTTGATACCCATGATACATGCCTCATACTCAGCCATGTTATTGGTACAATAGAAACAAAGTCTTGCAGTAATCGGGGTATGACAACCTTCAAGGGAAATGATCATAACACCAACACCATTACCAAGTGCATTAGAAGCTCCATCAAAAACCATAGTCCATCGGGATCCTTGTTCAGGTCCGTCATATTGTCCAGGTTCTTTGGTAATAATCATAATATCTTCATCAGGGAATTCAAAACTCATTGACTGATAATCATCCACTGCTTGATGAGCCAAGTGGTCAGCTACAACACTTCCTTTAATGGCCTTCTGAGTAGTGTACTGTATATCATATTCTGTTAAGATCATTTTCCATCTTGCTATTCGTCCGAAGAGAGCAGGTTTCTCGAATATGTACTTGATTGGATCCATCTTTGAAATCAACAAGGTAGTATGAGTCAACATATACTGTCTTAGTCGGCGAGCAGCCCATGCCAAAGTGCAGCAAGTTTTCTCGAGCAGTGAGTATCTTGTTTCATAGTCGGTAAACTTTTTGCTAAGGTAGTATATTGCCTGCTCTTTTCGACCAGACTCGTCATGTTGCCCCAATACACACCCCATTGAGTTGTCTAATACTGTTAAGTACATAATCAAGGGTCTTCCATCAACTGGTGGCATCAAAATTGGAGGTTCTAGAAGATATCTCTTGATTTCATCAAATGCTGTCTGACACTCATCATTCCACTCGGTTACCTGATCTTTCTTCAACAACTTGAAGATTGGCTCACAGGTAGCAGTTAATTGGGAAATAAATCTTGCAATGTAATTCAGTCGTCCCAAGAAACCTCTAACTTCCTTCTCAGTACGGGGAGCTGGCATCTCTTGTATAACTTTCACTTTTACAGGATCCACTTCAATACCTTTTCCACTGACAATGAAACCCAGTAGTTTACCAGATCTAACTCCAAAAGTACATTTGTTTGGGTTTAGTCTCAACTTGTACTTCTTCAACCTTTCAAACAGCTTATGCAGATGATCAAGGTGTTGCTCTTCATTTTGGGACCTTGCTATCATATCATCCACATATACCTCTATCTCATGATGAATCATATCGTGAAACAAAGCCACCATAGCACGCTGATATGTAGCCCCAGCATTCTTCAAACCAAATGGCATTACTTTATAACAAAAAGTGCCCCACTGTGTAACAAATGTAGTCTTCTCCATATCTTCAGGTGCCATCTTGATTTGATTATAACCAGAGAAGCCATCCATGAAAGAGAATACTTTATGCTGAGCAGTGTTGTCTACCAGAACATCAATATGAGGAAGTAGAAAGTCATCTTTGGGGCTGGCCTTGTTCAAATCCCTGTAATCTACACACATACGTACCTTACCATCTTTCTTAGGTACTGATACCACATTTGCAACCCATTGAGGATAAGAAGTCACAACTAAGAACCCTGCATCAAATTGTTTCATCACCTCTGCTTTAATCTTTTCTGACATTTCAGGACACATGCGACGAACCTTCTGCTTCTTTGGACGATAATCTTCTTTTACCGGTAAACGGTGAACCACAATGTTTGTATCCAACCCTGGCATATCTTCATAGGACCAAGCAAAGATCTCCACATAATCATGTAACATCTGAATCAATCTGCTCTTAACACCATCCTCTAATTCAGCCCCTATCTTGACTTCTTTCCTGTTTTCTTCAGTTCCCAAATTCATAACTTCGATTGGCTCTTCATGTGGCTGTATAGCTTTCTCTTCTTGTTGTAACAACCTAGCAAGCTCTACAGGTACTTCACAATCTTCCTCCTTTCCATCTTCAACTTGATAGATCGGAATCTCGAAATTATAATTGGCAATAGTAGAACTGTTATCAACAGGATCCAGAGTGGATGAGGATCTGCCTTTTAGTGATGTGGGTGTGTGTAAGAACACATAGCTGATAACAGAAGAATAAAATAAAAGAAAGACAAGGAACATGATATTTACGAAAACGAAACGTCCATTGATTTTTATTGAATGAAGTATGCAAATGAAATGACATCCCGAAACAGGCATACCATTGTGCCCCGGGTAAGGCACAAGGCTTAAAAGTTTAATTGTTCAAAAATTACAAACTTAAAAGATAACACAGTAATAGTATTTACTCCTGACTAAAGGAGATAGGAATAACATCTTCAGCCTTCCAATTATTGAGCCCATCACCCACAGTAGGGAAAATCCAGTCATCCAGGTCGTAGTCTTCATTACAATCACCCACAACATTGATTTGATCTTTCATGATCCCTTGATTGGTGATACGAACAACACGAGCACGACGAACAACCTTCTGGGACTCTGCAGTAAAACCCAAACCAAACTTGTCAGACTTGTAGGGAATGTCAGGAAGCTGACCCCAAATAGTACAACCACCTTCATCAACCACAACTCTGGCATCTTTGAGGGAGGCCATTGTAGGAGGTACTCTAGTAACCACAGGAACTTTTTTAACAACAGGGGGAGCTTCAGCAGCAGGAACAACCCAAGGAACTACTTCAAATGTCTGGCAAGGAGTTTCAACATATTCACCTTCCACTTCAACATACTTAAATGTATTCACATGACTGATCATATATTCTTCCTCTCCATAAACAGTGACAACCTTTCCCTTCACTGGGTATCTCAACTTCTGATGTAGAGTGGAGGTCACAGCACCTGCCCCGTGGATCCAGGGGCGCCCAAGCAAACAAGAGTACGCAGGACGAATATCCATTACATAGAAGGTTGAATTGAAAACTTGAGAGCCTACTTTGATTGGTAGATCTATTTCTCCATGCACTACTCTTCTTGAACCATCAAAGGCCCTCACCACTATATTACTTGGTCTTAACACAACATCTTCAGGACTGAGCTTGTTTAGAACCTCTTTGGGAAGTACATTCAATGAAGAACCGTTATCTATCAACACATGAGACAAGGTATGCCCCTACATTCAATGGAGATATGCAAAGCTCTGTTATGGTTTCTCTTGGCAGGAGTTAAATCAGCATCAGAAAAACCTAACCCATTATCATAAGTCAGATGTGCAACACAATTTTCAAATTGATCCACATAAATCTCATTTGGTACATGAACAGTCTTCAAGAATTTGATCAAGGCTTTAGCATGAGCCTCAGAACACAGCAACAAAGACAACATGGAAATTTTGGAGGGAGTATGCCCCAATTGATCAACAATATCATAATCACTCTTGCGAATGATCTTCAACACTTCTTCCATCTGTTTAGAAAGATTCTCAGCAGTTGGTGCCTCAGCTTGCACAGGTTCAACCACAGGACCTTTGCCCCGAGCATCAGCATTTGTCTCAGCAGTGGAGGTAGTAGTTGGCGTAACTGTATTTTTTGAGGTAACCGGAGGAGAGAAAATTCTTCCACTCCTGGTGATCTTACTAGATCCAGCAATATTATCAACATCAAGGTTATCATTAGTAGCAGGTATATCAGTCAGAGGTTCCTGTTTAACACCATGGATATAAACATCGGAACCGTAATTCCAGGGTATAGCTTTATCAGAAGTGTACGGAATAGGGCCCGGAGTGGTAATAATCATTGGAGCCACTCTAGCTTCAGCAACAGTCTTTACTGGACCTTTAGCAGTAATCTTGATAGGACCCTTATGAGTGATTTTGACAGGGCCTTTGGAGGTAATCCTCACTGGTACTTTATCAATCATATCCACATCTTCAACCTTCGCACCTTGAGTTAAATGTTCAACCATTCTCTCCACAGAAGGTGTCCTCTCAAACAATATGGTGTAATTGTCCATGAGGCGTTGAATACCATCCTTCAACTTCCAGCAGCTATCAGGTTTATAAGCACAATAAAAACAATCTTCATTACAACCTGGAAAGAACCCAGCTTGTACCAACTTCTTCTTGATAACGGATAATGGAGTAGTCACATCTGCAACTGAGGAAATATATGAAACTTCATCAATGGCATTAACAGTCTTCTCATGATTCGGCATGGGAGCATTAATCACATTTGGAGTCCCAGGAGGGTCAAATTCAATCTCTCCAGCATCAATCATATCTTGAATCTTGTTTTTCAATATCCATCAGTTGTTGGTGTCATGTCCCGGAAAATTAGAATGATAGGCATATCGTGCATTATGATTGTACCGAGGAGAGGAAGTATTAGGATTCTGAGGAGGGTCCTTCAAAGTAATGAGTTCCCCTTTCAACAAGTGTTGCAAGGATTGGGCCAGTGACATGTTGATCTTGGTGAACTGTCTTCTAGGCTTCTGCTGATTGCTCTGTGGTGGCTCTGGTGCTGCAGGAGTAGGATTGGAGATGTGAACTGCTCCCACAGATTGGTGACTCCTATTACGACCAGGTTGACCATAAATAACATTTGACTCCTTCTTCCCACTAGGGGGATTCTTTGCAGTGCTTGATGAAGAGGCACCCACCTGTATCTTGCCACTTCTTATACCACTTTCCACACGTTCTCCAGTCATTATCAACTCAGTGAAGCCAGATGATGAACTTCCAATGAGATGACTATAGAAAGGACCATTCAGCGTACTCATAAACATATCCACTAGCTCCTTGTCATTCAGAGGAGGTTGAACTCTTCTAGCCAGGTCTCTCCATTTCTGGGCATACTCCTTGAAATTCTCCTTAGCACCCATTGACATGCTTTGGAGCTGCATGCGAGTAGGTGCTAAATCAGCATTGTATTGGTATTTCCTGTAGAAGGCCTCGGCAAGATCATTCCAATCACGAATATTGGCACTCTCCAATTGATAGTACCATTCCAATTGAGCTCCAGACAAACTCTCTTGGAAAAAAAGAATCCACAATTTCTTGTCAGCAGTATGTGGTTGAATCCTCCGGACATAGGACCTTAGATGCAACTTGGGGCATGAGACACCATCATATACTACAAAAGCAGGGACCTTGAAACCAATGGGTATAACCACTCCAGATATCAAACTCAGATCTTCAAAATCCAACCCAGAAGACTTTTGTAACTCCATAACATTCATTCTATCCACCAGCATCTTGAATTTATCTTCATTAGGATCATGATAATAATTTGCTTCAGAATCAGAATCTCCCACAGTATTATGGAGACTGCCTCCCTCTTTCTCAGAATCTTCAGACTCATAATCCTCAACCTGTTCCTTTGTCTTGACAGGACCTTTGAATCTTCTTCCCAGATTAATAAGGCCTCCTGATCTTCTAGCCTTCTTAGTCTTTTTAGCCAGCAGTGTCTTCAACTCATCTTGTCCCTTGGACCAGTTCAGAATCAATTCTTGGAATTGTGCATTCTGAGCCTGGAGATCTTTGACAGTCTGTTCAAGAGCCATTTCTGCTGAAATAAACAGCGAGAAGATAAGATACCTATACATAAGAAACCTGTGATGCAATGATATGGTATGTAAATGCGTATGCAATGTTTTCAAAGACCGCAGGATTTAAATTTGTTTAAACAACCAGAAAGTAAACTTTTATTAGTAATAAATTTGTTTGCCCCTTGGGCTTACAATAAAAATGAAATTAATACAAAAGATGGGGTTTTAAGTCTCCCATGGACGTTTCCTCTTTGTGTTGAGGTATGAGTTGAGATTCCGCTCCTCGTGAAGTTGTTTTGTTAGCTCCAAGATTCTTTCTTGACTTGCTTTGTAATGAGTCTCAAAAGTATCTCTTTGATCCTTCAATTGGATCCAGGACCTCTGTAGCTCTTCCATGTCAGTGGGCATGTCTGGATGAAGAATGATATAAGAAGTATCTCCTTCAGCAACAGGCTCCATAGTAACTGGCAGGATGGCAGGATATGGCATCATAAGAGTTTGAGCACGAGATCGCACCCATCTGAGATAAGCTTCCATAGGAATATTGTACTTTGGTTCTAGAGTCTTGCTTTCAGCCTTGTTCACTTTACCCCATGCTCATATGAACCTTTGATGATAACCTTGCAGATTGTTGTCGTAGTCAAACATAATACCATGAATCAACATGTCATGAGGACCATCACTCCGAGCGTAACCAAACTGACATAAAGCTAAGGAAGGGTTGTAGGTAATGCCTCCTCTTATGCCAAGGAGTGGCACATTAGGAAACTCCCCACAATGGTCAATGATAGTAGCATTCTCCATGGATCGAGAGCACCAATAAATCTCTAAATAAGAGAGTGACATAATCCTCTTGGACCACCTGAACCCTTGTTCATTCTTCATCACTGATCGAGGAAGGTGAGAAATAAACCACCTAGACAATAAAGGTATGCAGCACATCAGAGTTCCTCGTGCCTTCGTAGTACGAGTATGGAGTGAATGTAAGATGTCTCCAAGTAATGTAGGCACTGGGTTATGAGTCAGAAATATGTTGATGGCGTGCACGTCTATGAACTGGTCCGGATTGGGGAACAATACTAAGCCATAAATCAATAGGGCTAAGATCTCCTCAAAAGCATCATAACTCATAGCCTTCAGGAACACTTGAGCTTTCTCCATCAATACCTTAGCAAGAATACCCTTAACGCCACTCCTCATTTCTAGGACAGTGTCTGATTTCTTCAAATGTAGGGCTGCAGCAATGACTTCAGGTTTAGGCTCTTTTTCTAAGCCTGTGAAGGGTTTCTGATCAAGAATAGGTATACCCAGAAGCTTTGAGAACTCTTCCATTGTAGGAACCAGCTGATAGTCGGGCAATGTGAAACAATGATGTTTAGGATCAAAGAACTGAAACAGGACACTCATCATGTCTTCATTGAATCCTGAAGTGACTAGATCCAATAGGTGACCATGCCTCTTGATGAACTGGGAATTTTCAGAAACTTGAGAGACCAATTCCTTAAGCTTAGGAGGTATTCCTACAAAGTTGATCCGGATAGTATTCCTACGAGCAGAAGCCATGACCTGCAACAAAGAACAAAGATAAATCCTTTGGTCCTTGAAATTGTTAGTGAAAATGCTATGCTTATGATGCATGATGACGTTATGATGTTATGTTCAATCACAAACATGTGGCACCCACAAACAAGTCACACAATAGCCCTAGGTTTGAAGGCTTGCATGAGGTTTAAAGGTAAGTACCCTCCCTGAAGTTTAGATGGTTCATCCTGTCCTACAAAGTAACTAGGTTCTAAGGGATTTCAATATCATTGATCCTTCCCAAGGGTGGTTGTTCAGTAGGCAACTTACTTGCCAACCAAAACCCTCCAAGTTTAGGATCTCAATGAGCGTAGTATCGAGTATCAACCAACTTCAGTCTTCACCAAAGCCGGTTATCTCACTACTTTTCTAAAGGCCAAGATGGGATGACTAAGGTTCTAAACGTTAGTTAGTGTATTGACAACATATGGCAGCCTCATATTATCCTCAACTTACTTAAGGAACATAAGCACCAACCAAGAAGTCACACTAACTATGGCCACCAGATCAACCATATCGGTATACGCCGTACAGTTTCCTTGGTCTATTGCCATTTACCTAAGGTACACTAGATCCGGATTAGGATCTTTCACACATAAAGCCCAACAGATAAATATAAAGCAAACAAAACAAACAATTTAAAGTGATCTAATTCCTAAGGGTACCCCTCTTTTATTAAATCCTCAGCAGAGTCGTCAGTTCTGTAACACGGTGGGAGAACTGACTTTAGTTATGTTGCGGATAGCAAGAGTCTCCACCGACTTTTATTTTATCCAAAGGAAAGGGCATAAAAGAACAGGAAAGACCTTAAAAGATTTTTGAGTTCGGCGGGTAGGTTATATAAAGGGAAGGTGTTAGCACCCTTTACATCCATGGTTATCCATGGGCTCTTAGTTACTTAGCTCACTTTAAATTGTTTTAAGAAGTGTAGTGTGTGATGAAAATTTTTCTTAAGTACTTTATAATGATCCTTGTATGGATATATATAAAGACTTTGTTTTTGAAAATTTGTTTGAAAATGTGAAGTGTAATGAAGTAATTTGATGAAAAGTGAGCAAGTACTTAAGAGGAACCTACCCTAATTTGAATCTTTACTGTTCTTAAATGTTCTTTCAATGGTAAGACTATCCCTATTATTAAGGAATATGTAGTCATTACCTTGGATGTTATAAGGGACATGTGAAGGGTCATCTGTGTTTAGGCAACTGTAAGGTGTCTTAGCAATACGAAGGGACTTATCATCTTTTATTCGAAAGGGACAAGATCATTTACGTAGGCAACATCGAAGGGACTTGATCTTATAATCTTTAAAGGGACTTGATGATATTTTATGAGAAGGGACCTTGCTTTTAGACACCTTACTTGACCTTATAGTTAAGCA